>JAEQBH010000478.1:0-1200000 GCA_016808115.1 Tetrastigma voinierianum | reverse complement strand
TAGCTTTGTTGTGCTCATTCCTTGAATACCATGTTGACAAGCATGCTAAATTATATTAAGTGAAGAAATGAAATGTGATTGTTCATACTTGAATTGAGGTTCTTTGATGATTAGATTTGTTTTCACAAGTATGATTTGAGTTGGATGGAAATATTGCATACTATTATTTATGTGTTGATTGAAAAATGTTATGTGTGAAATCTTGAGGAAAGCCATAAGATTGTTGCAACAAAAAATCTTTTGTCGCGACATTGTTTCAACTATGTTGCGACACTGGTACTCTTTGTCGTGACAAAGAGTGCAATTAGCCTATTTGAAGTCATAGGGAAGTATGTCGTGACATTATGCCAAGTGAGATGACTGAACTAGGTCGCAACATTATTTCTTTATGTTGCGACCAAGTTGGCTCTAAACTCTAATCTGGCAAGAAGGTGTTTGTCGCGACATGAATTCTCTATGTCATGACGTGAGTATACTTGAACATAATATTTTTCTGTCGCGACATACTTGCTCTATCGCAACAAAGGACTGATTTAGCTTTTAAGTGATTGTAGAAAATATGTCGCTACATAAGATTAAAAAGGAAATAAACCCTAGGTTAGATTTTTGTCGCGACATTTAATGAAGGCACAACAAAACATTTGGCCTATAAGTAGATAATTTTTTAAACTTGAAAGGCCACTTGCCTCATAAATAATCAACCCACTCATCTTTCTTCACCAAATATCTTTCTCTCCTTTAGAAAACCTTAGATTACAAAAACCTTCTTCTGACCATGTCTGAGTTGTTGCACCTTATTCCTAATCTGAACGAAATGATGGAAGAGTATGCCGAGAAGTTGGAAGAAGAAGTCCAAGTAACTCCAGTAGAAACAGGACAAGAAGAAGAAAGAGCTGAAGCAAGAGTAGAGATTGAGCAACTAGTTGAAGAAACCAGAAAAATGAGGAGATGAGCTGAAGAAGCTATAGCTAAGCGAGGTAAGAAAAAGCAAGCGATTTGGTCTCAAAGTGCGCTTATTTCACTTGGAGGGACAAATTGCAACATAGAGACTTTATTGGCGAAAGAGGTTTCAGCAAATTATCTCTTCATTCTTGGAAATAGTTGAGAGCAAAAGATGGCATCTTTTCTATGAGCATAAGGCTCATGTATTCATAGACGTGGTGAAGGAATTCTACACTTACATGATGGGAATGAAGGACAAGACAGTGTATGTCAGGAATAAATGGTATCGTTCAATAGGGAGGAGATTGACAAAACTTACAATCTGAACGAGATGAATAATGGTTCAAAGTTCAAGAGACTAGTAAAAGAACCAGACTTCCAGAAAATTGTTGATTTGCTGACTAATGGTAAAGGGAAATGGAATGCCACCAGGAAGAACCCACATGAGTCCATTGCGAGAGGTTCGTTGACTGAACAAGCCAAGGTCTGGTTTTATTTCCTCTACTCAATAATTTTATCTTCTAAGCATTTGAGTCCAGTTAGGGAAAAGGAGACTGTACTTTTGTATGCCATCCTGAAGGGGTACAACTTCAGCGTTAGAAAAATCATAGAGAACTCAATTCTGAGTTATTACAGAGGAGGCTATAGGGGACTAGTACCTCATCCAGCACTGATGACAAGGCTATGCATTTTAGGGGGTGTAGAAGGAGACTGGGAGGAAGAAGAGACCTATCCTAAGACCTCACCCCTAACATTGACAGGAATAATTAAGGGGCCTAAGAACAGAGGTAAGGAAAGAGAAGCATAAATTGAAAGAGATGAAAGAGATAACATAGAAGTAAATCCAATACAGATTGATAGTGTAACTCAAGAGCATCTATAAAGGCAAGAAGGTTTGAGCCCTATTTTAACAGTATCTCCAGATTTAAGAAAATTCCATCAGGAGTAAGCTGAAAGTTCAAAGCATCATGGTAACAACACAAAATTGATGAAGTCTTTGAAGAGTACATGAGGCGGGAGATGCGAGAGGAATGACAACTAAAAATCGACTCGAGCTCTGAGGATGATTACATGGATTAGGAGGAGTGAGGAAGAAGATATCAGAATCTGGAGAAGGCACTCAGACAGAAAGATGAAGAGTGGAAGAGCATATGGGAAACCAGAGAAAAATAACTCAGGGAAGAGCTCAAGGCAAGGGAAGATGCCTTCCTTTCAGATCAACTCAGGAGGGACAATGAGCTACTTAAGATTATGAAGGAGAGAGAGGATGCCATGGAGCAGAACATGTTATAGAAGGTAGATGCCCTCGGTTACCTTTATAAAGAACATCATAAAGATATGAGGCTCCTCATAGAAAAAAGGGACAAAGAAATGGAAGTAACCCTAAATTATCGGGAGAAATTGTGGATGTTTGGATATGATCAGCAATAATTTAGTAAAAATGTACTCTGCCCAGGGTGAGTTTGAGGGAACTCTAAACTCTATTAGGCAAAGACAAAATGATCTCATTAAACTAATGGAACTTTCAATGGAGTGGTCTGCATTCAATAGAGCTGAAGAAGGAAGCATGTCCAAGCAGCCACAAGTCCATATCCCTGAATTCTCCCCTTCTGCAGTTGGTTACAAATTTGAACCAATTAATCTTAACCATCCCCATAGGCATGACAGAATAAGGAAATAAATTGCCTTGTTGTCTCTTCCATTTTCCCTCTTTGTAAACAAATCTCTTATATAAGAAAACTTAAATAAATAAAAAATCCTTTGCAAAACTTGGTGTCCACTCTCCTTTTGCATCTCTCTCTTGTGATTATTTTATTTTTCTTTCCTTGATTTTAAATAAGTAAAAATTAATGACTTTTAGTTCATAACATTGCTAAATAAGGCTCCCGAGTTTTCTGGTTTGAATTCTTCGAATAATTGTGGGTGTTTGAGTAGAATTGGAATGATGATGGAATTGAATTGTTGCTATGATAAATTTCTATGAATTGAATGGTTGATTTAAATAAGCTTTCAACTTGTAAAATAGCATAGCAACATATCCAGGAACCAAACAAGAATTTGATAGATGAATTGGGGTAAGATGAGATGAACTGAAAAAGGAAAGTTGTAAGGATATTAATGAGTGTGTTTAACTTCAAGAATAAGGAAGATTGCAACAAATTGATGGAACAAATAAGACCTATAATTCTATTTTGTAAACAGTTTAGTTATTATGAGTCATGATTAACACTACACATGGTCAAAGGTATCTCTGAAACAAATTGTGTAAAGATTAGGGACATCTTTTGGGATCTATCACAGTTAAATCTCCAAATGTCCTAGAACTTGTTAGATTATTAGTCAAGGTGAAATCCTAAGCAATATCACTAACATGAAATGATATAGGCCATTCTTGGAAGATTGAGTCTTTCAAAGAATACATTTATAATATGCATAAGCATACACATTAGTTCCTCATTTGAGCCAATAGCCTATTTCGTCATCAACCAACAAATGAAAAACCTAGATCCTCCCTTGAACATACTCCTACAGTAAAGAACCATTATTTGCCCAGATTACATGACAAATACATCAATGATAGAAAAGGACAAGTTTGGGGGGATATTATTTCAAATTACAAAGAAAGATAAGAAGGGTTGAGAAAAGGAAATCAATTCAGTGAAGAAAAGAAGTTGTGGAAAGAAAAATATCAAGGTGGAATGAGTTTGGCCTTGTAACCATCCTCCCTTGAGTAATTAAGTTCTTAGGGGTGTTCAACACCTAGTACCCTAATCCCAACTAGTATAGGAGTTGTTGACCCAAAGTTCGTTAAGGGTGGTAAAAAGCTTAAAAAGGCAAAACATTGCACTATTCCATAAACCTTGATAAAAGATGGAAAGTAAAAAAGCTTCTAAGATGAGGAGGTGAATTTATAGTCTGAGTGTGGTCAAGAAAAATACCATAATAGAGAGTATGCAGGAAGATGCACCAACCCAAATGGGGAGGTTAGAGAGTTGACATCAATGGAAAAATCAATGATGCACATAATGAAGGCAAGTATGTTAAGTTGTAAGTGAAATACAGGTAAATTTGAGTCTAAATTGTCAATTATCTACTGATGAAACCACTCATTATAAGCCTAAAAGACCTAATTGATTCTGAATGTGGTATATGCTTACATTAGTGGAGATTAATATGACAAACAAGCATATGAGACTTTAAATAATAAAGGAGAAGAATGATATCTGAGTATCATTCCAAAAGATTAACTAATCTGTCAAGGAAGAAGAGAGCATACCATCACACACTCACAAATCAGGGTTAAATAATTGAATTGTTTACACTACATAAATTGTTTGGCTATTTAGTGAACTTAATTGAAAATCTTCCCCCGATTCTAGATTAGAAACATGTTTAAAAATATTTTACAACTAACTTATGTTCCCTGCCAAATTATGGATTCAATAGAAAAATGTCATAAAAAAATAAAAGCTAAATTGTTTGAAGACAAATAAAATTTTCTTTTCTTTGCTTGGGGACAAGCAAAACTTTAAGTTTGGAGAATTCGATGAGTCTTAAACTCATCTATTTTTAATCCATTTTTATGGAATATTTCTAGAAGCTAATGAGTCATTTTAATGCTGAATCATGGAATATTCATCAACTTTATTGTTTCTTGAGATTTTAATTGAAAAGAGAGAAAAATTCGGCTGAAAAGCGAAAAAATTGGCGAGAAGGCAAAATCTACGTCATGACATAGATTCGAATGTGACATAATCTCGAAGAACCCGTGAAGCTATGTCAGTAACGGCCCGACTTTATGTCGCAACAAAGATCAAGCTAAACTCAAGCCAGAAACGAAGATTGTCGTGACATCTCACAACTCTATCGTGACATAATATGGAGACATTGACTAAAGAATGTTGCGACAAAGAAGTGAGTGTTGAGACATAAAGGAAGTCAAAAAACATTGATCAAGGCAAATGGCAATGGAACTTTGTCGTGACATTTTTTTAACTCTGTCGCGACATAAAGAACTGAAGATAGAAAAAAAGGCTTTGTCGTGACAGAAGACAACTATGTTGCGACACAAAATTCAGAGTCAACATTAAAAGAAGAGAGGACTTTGTCGCAGCAGAGAAGTTTTATGTCGCGACAAACATAACATAAGGTTGAGGTGAATTTTGTCGCGACAAAGAAATCTATTATCACAACAAAAGCTAAGAAGAATTAAAAGACGAATGTTGCGATGCGGAAAAGTATGTCGTGCCACAATGAAGAACTGAAGGCAGAAACCTCTATCACGACAATGATCAAGCAATGACAATAGAGTTTTATCTCAATAATCAAATTTATGTCCCGATAATAGAAGCTACAAAATAAGTAATTCTTGTCGCGACAAAAAATGGAAGAGAAATGAGACAAGCCAAGAAAAGTTTGTCACGACAAAGATTTCAATGTTGCAATAAACAATTCAGCTAGTGACAAAGATCAAAGAAGGAAATATGTCGTGACATCTTCAGAGTCTATCGTGACACAGAGTTCAGTCTCAACTGTGCAAGACAGCAAGACTATGTCGCAACAAAGAAAATGTCTATCGCGACAAAAACAACATGCAAATGTGAGAAACTCTATCATGACAAAAAACAACTTTGTTGCGATAAAAGTTGAAAAGAACCACAAAAAGAATGTCGCAACATAACAAAGAATGTTGCAACAAAGTTGAAGAGCTGGAGGCAGAGAATTTTGTCATGACAAAAGAAAACTATGACGCGAAAAAAGATGAAAAGGAGATAACAGAAGACTTTCACGACATAGTGTATTTTATATTGCAACACTTCAACTTATGTCTCAACATAAAGAAAGGCTAAAAGACAAGAAGTTTTGTCATGACAAAGAGATTTCATGTCGCGACATTTTTCAGGAGCGACAAAGATCGACAAGCTGGTTGCAAAAAAGTTGTTATGTCACGACACAAGACACTCATGTCGAGACATAAACTAGACAACTTCAGCAGAACTATGTCGCGACATTGTCAATTACATCGCAACAGAATCCATGAAGAAAGCACAAAATTATGTCGCGACAGAAACTGCAAGCCACGACATGAGCTGGGGAATAAAGATGAAAACTATGTCACGTCAAAATTTTCTATGTTGCGAAAAAACAACCTATTGGGCTAGAAATTTTGGGGATCCACAATTTCAGCCTTGAAGTGTGGTCCATCATTTAGAAATCTATAAATAGACGCATCTAGGGACCATGGTAACTTCGTAAAGCCAGAGACACGGAGTAGTTGGAACTCCTTTGTATATTATTTTTCTTTTCTTTTCATTGTAGTTTTTAGAGTAGCATTTTAGTTAGTTTTCTTGGGGTGACGATGCAGTGCAGTTTAAATTTTGGTTTCTGTAAAATTATGTTTTTCATTACTGTCTGATTTAAGGAATTTGGAAAATTTCTGGAGTTCATCTTGTAACACCCCGAAATATATCCTAGTAGTTTTCGGACTTGTTTAGGGTATATTATAAGCTAAATGGGAATTTTCGTAAATAAAACGAGAAACCCGAAAATTTATATGAGAGCAAAAGGGTAAATGTGTAATTTACCATTTGATGACCTAGTGGTCATAAAAGGGAAAGACTAGGGGCTAAATTAGAATATGGCATAAGTTGATTTGCAAAAAGAGAAGAACCTAAGGACTAAAAGGAAATAATGAAAACTTAACCCAAAAAATGGGTTTTTAGGAACAAACAAGGCCTAGGTGAGATGTTGATTTAAGACCAAATTTGGTCTCATGGGAGGAAAGCAGTGAAAACGAGGGAGGGAGAGAGAGAGAAGAGAAGAAGAAGAAGAGGAAGGGAAAGGCAAAAAGGTATGGATTCTAAGTAAAGATTTGGTATGGATCTTTGGATTTTACGTATGGAACTCTATGGAGATTCCTAGGTTTTGTATAGTTGTAGCTTGTCCCAAATCTAGGGGTTTTGTTAGAATCTCATCCTAACCTTAGATTTCCATGAAATTAGGAGTTGGTGAAACCCCATATGGAACAAGATGAGTATGGAATCCTCCCTTTGAGAGTTGGATTCATGGTTAAATGGCAAAAATGGTGAGTTAGGGTTTGAACAAACCCCAACTAATCCTTAGGTTTTGGTTTGTGTATGGGTTATGACCCATATTAGAGTTGTTTTAGGAGTGATTCATGAAAGGGTTTTGAAGAAATATATGTATTGAAAGATGATTCGAGTATAATTGAGGTTCTGAGATGAATATGGAGTGGTTTTGGTGTCATGTGATTGGTGAGGATTTAGTTTGGGTGAAAAAAATATTCGGAAAAGGAAGAAGCACACATGGGCATTTCGAGGCGGTACCGGTGCCGAGGCCTGGTGCTATGTTTTTGACCGGTGTTTGTATTTTGGCCATAACCCCTCATTTCTTATCTGATTTACGTGATTAAGGTTTACGGTTAAAATAGACTTCAAGGAGAACCCAACATCTAAAAATAGGCACCTTAGTCGATCCTATGTAGCCTAAGAAATTCACTCAAATGGGCCTCATGTTTCAATGATTTCCTTGATTTTGACCATAGAGTAGTCGGTTGTTTAGGACATAACTTGAGTTCCGGTGCTCCGATTTGGGTGATTCGAGTTGGAGAGGAGCCCATAGCACCTTAGCTTGAAAGAATTCTGAAAGAACCGGGTATCAAAATGGAGTCGGGACAACTTTGGAAAATGAATTATTACAAATCCTGAACATAATATCGGTAAACGGACTAGTTTGGCATGAAATTCCATAACTTTAGTTTGGATGATCGATTGGAATGATTCTGATTTCTAAGTAAAATAGATTCATAGAGGAATAGAATACATGAATGAGGTGTGAATATGGGTATATTACCGTGCAGTATCTGAAATGCCATATGTAATAGGCATGAAACATAGATATGATATGAAACATGAAAATGAAGCTGAAACATGAACATGAATAAGAAAGAATGATATATCATTGAATACATAATGTGGCTAAGAATGCCTTATTATAAGTTAGTAAAGTTCACCCAGACATATAATTGTAAAATTTCTAAGACCGATTATTGAATGACACTTGGCACTCTCGACCATTCTTGACACATTAGTACCGGTACTCGATTAGTGCGACATTACTCTCGACCTGCTTGACATTAGTACTTAGTACTCTTTGATTGAATCACGTGACCGGCACTCTGTCAGTTCTTGACACTCCTGCTGTGCTAAGGCGCCTCAATCTTATCTTGTACCTTCGAGGGTACTTATTGTGTTGTGTCCTACTCATTCCATTATTAAGTCTAGGCAATCAAACAATTATATGTCAGACTGCGAATAAAGAGAATAAGAGTAAAGAAATGAATATGGTAAAGATACGAATGTACCTCTGGTACCTACGTATTTGTTACATGGTACCTCTGGTACTTTTGTACAAGTAAAATGTTACGTAGTACCTATGGGTACTTAGGTATCAATCACAGGAATAAACTCCGTAATACAAGTATAAGATTTAGTAATACAAGTATATATCCATAATATAAATATGGATAAGATGAGACAAAAACTCTGTGACACAGTATAAATTAATAAGACAGGTATAAGTTCCGTAATACAAGTATAAGATCTAAAATATAAGAATAAGCTCTGTAACACAAGTACAAGTTTCGTAAGACAAGTATAAGTTCCGTAATACACGTATAAGATCTGAAATACAAGAATAACCTCTGTAATATAAGTATAAGATCCGTAAGACAAGTATATGCTTTGTAATACAAGAATAAGATCCGAAATACAAGAATAAGTATAATTTATGTAGTACCTACGGGTACCTCCGTATAAGCTCCGGATAAGGATAAACTCAGTAGTACCTACGGGTATCCCCGTATGAGTATAAGTTAGTAGTACCTACGGGTACTTTTAATTAAATATAAGTGTGATATAAGCACAAGTATGTGTCTTTTAGGACATTTAATAAGTAGTACTTAAGAGTACTTGAGTATAAGAACTAGTTCTTAATCCGTTATATGTTACGCCAATATCTGCAGCCCAGTACCTACGGGTACCTCCGAGCAAGTGTAAACTCCGTAGTATAAGTATAAGCCTTGTAGTACCTAAGGGTATCTCTGTATAAGCATAAGTTTTGTGAACTCCTACGGGAGATCTAAGATAGATATAAGTAATTATGTGGATAGAGTATCGATCGACCAGTTCAGAGTATATGTCCTTTGGGAGATCTAAATAGTATAAGTCGAGACAAGTATCGGTATAAGTCGATATGTATGTCCTTTGGGAGACACGAATAAGTATCACGATAAACCTGAGCATAAGTATGTGTCCCACGGGAGATTGGAATAAGAATAAGTCTGCCATAAGTGTAAAATCTTAGTAAGTATAAGTTTGTTATAAGTATAAGTTCAGTACCGTATACGAGATATCTAAAAAAGCACAAGTTTGTTACAAGGATAATTATGTATGTAAATTTGTTATATGAATTCATGAAGACTCTGATAATTGTTACTGTTATATGTTTATTGTGATTCAGTATAAATGCATGTGTACCAATATAAGTTATAAGATATGTTTCCCACTAAGCGTAAAGCTTAGCACGGGTTTTTAATCCGTGTAGGTACAGAGGAGGACGTCCGTGATCTTCCGCATACAGTTGGGCCAGCACACTAGTAGAGGTTCACTACATGTAGGTTCCGCGCTCTGATTTGTAAATGTAAAAGTATAGGTTTTTATATGTAAATGGGACTCAGTATATGTGTATAGATTTTGATGGACACCACTCCGGTGGTAGTTTTATTTTGGTAGCTTTTGTATATGTAAATGATTTTTGTTATTACAAAAATTGTTTATATACTCACAGATACAAGTTCAGCTTTGGGAAAAAAAAAAAACAGGTAAATAGTCCCAGTATATAGTCTCGCGCCCCGAACTCGGTTCGGATCCGCCAATCGGGTCGGACTGGGAATCGGGGCGTGACACATCTATTTCAATTCGTTTGTAATTTCAGTGAATTTACCTAATCAGTTAGTCACTGTTCTTTATAAACCAGTTTGAAAGACTGAGCTCCCTCTGGGATTGGATTAATGTTCATTATTGCTTTCAGCTCGACTTGAAAGAATGTCATAGTTCGAATTCTTGAACTTATTTGATGGGTATTGTTCTTGAAGTTACTTGTTCGGAATATTAGTAGCATGTACGCAGAAAAGGATTGTATCTTACTCTGATTCCTAGGAAGCCCTCTGAGTGACACAAAGATGGTGATTCCTGAGAGTATGGAGCAGTTACTTGGGGGTATGTTAGACTAATATTATGGAACTAATGAACTCTGAAATATTACTTAGATAGATCACTAACTTAATCATGGTGTGAGGATAGTTGGATGATGTATCAATTTAGTCAATCAGAGGTTTCTCCTTAATCTAATGAAAGGATCTTGATCCCGTGTTAGCAAAGATCTAATCAAGGAGACAGGGAATTTTGTCATATTCGATGGATGAGATGCCAATTAAATTGGGGAAGGCTTGCATTATCCTGTCCATAAGGGCAAGAATTCTTCAGTCCTGAGAATTGAGTGTGAAGTACTGAAAAGGAAAAATACCCAGATCTTAGAAAGAGGTTTCTATTCTACAAGTAACTGGTTAGACTCATGTATCTGAAAGGAACATGGATCTCTAATCAGTGAAATGTATGATGTATGGAGAAATCCTAACTTGCATCTTTGACAAGTTCACAAACTAATGGTTGAACTATGTTATAAAATGACGCATAAATTAATAATTGTTGAGTAGATGGGGTAATTGTTAACTTACCCAATTAACTTTCCATTCCAACTATTTAGAATTCTTTATATATAGTTATAGAATTTTATGTAATTTTAATTTTTCCGTTAGCTTAAAATCAAATCACTTTTAAATTTAGAGTTCAAATAGCAAGGATCTTGAGTAGGTGGGGTAATTGATGTTTAGATTTTTCAATCAAATCCTCGTGGGAACGATATCTGGACTTAAATCCACTTTTATTACTTGAATGACCTGTGCACTTGCAGTGATCTAGATCAAAACACATTTTCAAATGAAGCCCTCTCATTTAAGACAAACAACATATTTTATATCTAAAAGTCAAACAAGTTTTTGGCGACGTTGTTGGGCACTGATCTAGTTCTTGGTGGCAGTGTTGAGAATTTGAGTGATCTACATATTTTTGGTCTATGTATAAAAATCAGTCAATCAAAGAGCACCCTAAATTTTTTTTGAATAAGCTATTTTGTTCCTTGGGACTATTATTCAACATATTCTCCATTTTTAAAATATCAATATGATCATTTATGGGTTTAAAACAAACAAAAAACAAAAAGGCGCAATCATTTTCTTTCCCACTATGTGGTGGCACAAGAGCAATTGACCAAACTAATTTCTTTGTTTGATCTGTTTTGTTTAATAAAGCTAGCATGTTTTATTGGCACTACAACTTTTCAAGGAAGAAAGTAAATTTTGGAGGATTTCAGCACTTTGTAGATCTTTTAGCATGCCTAGAAGGGAAAAACAAACATTCTTTTGAGGTGTTGGGAGATTTCTGTTTAAAACAATGACTCATCTCTTTGTTTTCAAGGTCCATAAATTATTTGAAAATTTATATATTATTAACTAGATAGAATAAAAAATAAAGAATATATAATTTTATGTCACTTGTCATTCCTACTATTAGTGTCCTTTACAACCATTAGTGTCCTTTACAAAAAAAGTAAAAAGAAGCAAAGTTTCATTAGGAGGTTGTAAAATCAACAATCTGGATTTGAAGCCATATCAACCAAATGACCCCAAACTCACAAATCAAAGAGAGTTCAAAGCAGAGAGCATATATGCAGATTGCAATAGTTCATATGAAAATTTTTCTACAAAACACTTTCTGGTTCATAAATTGCTTGATAGGATCTTATCCACAAGATGATAATGAATGATAAAAGAATAAAAAAAAATTGGCTAGTTATCTCCAAAATAAATTTCAAATAACAATAGTATACATATCAATAGTATGTCTCTTGGAAAGCTGAAATGACAAGAAAGAGAGTGAAACAATGGTCCCCATTTTAGGATTTGGCATATAGAGTTTTAAGAAGCAAGCACAAAGAAATTCAAAATCCTGTTTGGGTTTTTTATGACAAATATGAACTAAACATCAAATATAACAATTTTATTTAAAACTCCTTAGATTACCACTATAATATGTTATAACATGTTTTATATATATATATATATATATATATATATATATATATATATATATATATATATGTACATTATTGATACCTCCATAACCTTGGTTGATTTTTTGACTTAGTTGGGTTGTAAATGAGGATTGGTGGGTAAAGTTGAAGCCTAAAATTCCGGCTAGCTGATCCAAAAATAAAATCGATGATGTTATTAAAAAAAATTTCACAATAGTTTCACGTCACTACAGATTTAATATTGGTCAACATCACTCTATAGGCTTCCTTCATCTGTTTATACTTCCCTAACCAATAATAAAGCTTGACTGCTTGTTTTAGAGCTTTAAATCCCCTAATAAAATGATGATGAAGAAAAAAGAATCATACATCAACATGGAATGATCTCTAAACCCATATACAATCTAATTCTCTAGCAAAACTAATTAAGTTATAAGACAAAAGAAGAGATAGAAGATGTAGAAATAGAAAACATGCTTTTTCAAGTAAAGTAAAGAAATTGAAATTGTATGTTGCAATAAATAAAACAATTCCCTATAATGTTCTTCAAGCATTTGCAAGCAGAAGGTTTCTTCTACTTAAGTAAGAAAACTTCATTAAAAGGCATCAAGAGAGGGATGTCCCAATTGTACAAGAAACATAATTGAAAGGGTAAAATCATTGGAAAAAAATCAAAATAAGATTTGAGGAAAGAGAGGGAAGAAGTGAAGTTCAATCTTCCAATAGAAATATGAAAGTAAACCTTCTACTTATTTTCATTAATTTAACATAGTTAGATCTTGCAATTGAAAAGTTATGAAGCTAATTCATGGAACCATATACTAAAGTGAAGGGGGCAACAAACTTTGTTTTGGATAGAAATAAGAGAAGGATCTTTATATACCCATATTGAATTTAAATTGCCCATCCAAGCTTGAGCAAAATGTTATAAGTCATGTTTTTTGCCAAAGGCTTGCTTAGGCATATCTTATTTTATTTTTCCAAATTAATGCAGTACATTTAAGCATTGCTTTTATTGGATATGTGCTGAATATGTAGAAACAATCAATGAGAGAGATTTGAATGAAGGAAATCAAGCCTAAGCCCGTACCTTTCCTCTTCTCCATGAACTGGAGCATACCAATATTGCATGTATAGTTTATAGGGACAGTCCAAAAAATAGAACCATTGCTCTCAAAAGAAAATATATTCCTTTCAAAACAAGAATATACCCTCATTCATATCCGATTAGGACTAGTGCGAGTTTTGGGAAGGCCCCTGCATTGAAACGAAAGAAATTGCATTACATATTATTTTTATTTGTAGTGATGATTTCATGCAAAAGACATTCACCACATTAATAAATCAATATGTTCCCCCTCATAATTGAAACAATTTATCGATTTTTAAATAGAATATCAAATCACTCCATCTAGCTAGTGATACTTTTTTTTCCATTACCATTTTTGCAGCATTTTCATTTTCTACTATGTGGGACCTCACTTATGTTTTATTCATTAAAACTCGAAACCATGTCAAATATACCCAAATAGAATTTTCCATGTGCTATGGACTAGTCGATTTCCTACCAAATATCTGAAACCCAATTTGGAAGGATGTCAATAATATGAGGTTGAAAGCTACAAAGATATTTTCCCCAGCAACTCATATTCCAGTCGTCCCTTCAAATAATCCATTTTCTAACTAGTAGCAACCAAACCTTTCTTAGTACTTTTTTACATTATAAATATTCGACCATAATATAATATTTTTTAGATTTGAGACCAATAAATCTACTTTAAAAAAATCAAGAACAAACAAACTAGAGTCATCAAAAAAAAAAAAATGAAATTTAAAGGAGAAAATAATAAATGGTATAAAATAAACAAAAAGAAAATGAAATTTAGAAAGACATCAAAATTTAGATGAAATAACTCATATTCTTTATTGTTGCTTTTTTTTAGAAATAGCAATTTCAACATAAGGAAATCAATGTACATGTTTCTAACCGCAGTATTGAAGTCTACCCGAATAACAAAATACACAAAGATTTTACTCATACTAAGAATATCTTGACGTACCAATTTCACGAGGATGACGATATGTCGGATCTAAGATGGAGTCACAAACAGGGGCCAAGTCGATGTTGGCATCGTCGTAGATGGAAGAATAGGGAGAATTGAAAAACTAAAACTCAAATAGATCACCTATTCTTGCTATAGACCCATTTCTTAAAAAAAATGATATAATTTTCTATAAAATGTTGAAATTAGCTTCAAAATCTAATCACCTAGATTTCAAAAATTTTAATGAATCAAAGGAGATGAGAACAACTTGATAAAACCAACCTTTGCAAGCTTCTCATAGAAATCAATACTTATAGATACCAAATGATTAAAACTTCTCTAGGGATTTTGTCGATAATCAGCTCCTCCCTTGCTATCTTATTTACGATAATGCTCTTAGAAACACACCACAGCCATTTAGATTATTCCCATATTCTATGACAAGACATTTAGGCCACCCGAACACTTCTGCTACTATGATTGAACCTTAGGATACATTGACGGATTATCCAGATCCAGATATGGATCTATGTTAAAGAACATATATTAACTCGAATTCAAATCTAGACTCTCAACGAACTTAGAGTTGGGGTTTGAGAGCAACCAAGAAGCCTCCTCGACATCTTCACGGATAGTATCATCATCGAGATTGGAGTAATAACAGTCGTAGACATTGGAGCAGCAATGTGACAAAGTCGTAGAGCGGCTGCTTTGAAACCGTCCTTGATGGCAAGAGGGGAGTGGCAATGTGGATATCACGGTCTTTGACATGAGGTGGCAACGGCGGCGCATCTGTGTGCCCGAAATATCTGAATTTTTATAATAATTTATTATATATTTCGAGGTATGAATCGAGGCCAAACTTGGGTTTTTTGGAAGCTCATAAAATTGTGAAATGTGGAAATGAATATGTGAGCATGTGATTAAATGTTATATGCTAAAATGAGGAAATTTGACTAGACCGGAAATAAACCCAAAAGTGAAAAGGGCAAGAATTTACATAAATTTTGTAAAATGAGGACCTAAGGGTCAAATGATAGCTTAAATCACTAATGTGAAATAAATGATAAGTAAGATATGCAAATAAGGAGACTAACAAGCATGTAGAGAAAAATGGAAAATGTATTTTTGGAAGCCAAACATGGCCTTGTATATAATGGATAAGTGGTATTAAACCACATTTGGTCTTAGAATGATCATTTGAGCAAAAACATTTTTGAGAGTGAGAGAGGAGAAAGAGCTAAGGTTTTGGAAATAGTTAGAGAGTGGTGTGAATCCCTCCATGTTTGTGCAAGATCTTGCAAGAAGGAAGAAGGAAAAAGGCTAGAGCTTCAAGTGCAAAGGGATTAAAGGTAAGAACCAAACCCTAGAAAGTTGTATTTGATGTTTGGGTTAGAAAAACCCTAATCCATCCATGGGTTTTGCTCATTGTTGGTTTAGGATGATATTAGGGTGTTATTAGGAGTGATTCCCAATGTTTTGGTTTAGGATTTTGAGGATTTTTGGAGGAAATCGCAAAAAGGAGGAAAATTGGAAAATCAAGGCAAAAATCGGGCTCCTATGTCGTAGCGTAGGGAACCCACGTTGAGGCGTGGGATACCCTCGCCGCGGAGGCGAGCGAGGTGCCAAAATGCAACCTCGAGGTGCGTGGTGTAGCAAAGCTCTGTTGCGGTCTTGATCTTGTTCCGCAAGCGAGCAATTTTGGATTGTTATTCCAAAGATCTCGTATTCCCTACGTAGTAGTTTAAGGACCACAATAAATGATTAATGAGTTCGAATAAGGATAAAACTAAATGAAAAACATGTCGTACCTCATCGCCTCGTGAGAGTTCATGCTGGGCAAACTTGAGTGTCTTAACCCAAATGATTAAAGAAGATAAATTAGCATTGCTAAAGTATAATAATTGTTTATTCACTAAGAGTGGCGTAATTGTTATTGACTAAGGGACGGGTGAGGGATCACTGACACAGTTGAGATTGAAGGAGGGAAGGAAAGCGAGCCGTCAAGCGTCGGTTTGGTCACTGAACCTCTATTCTTATTTCAAGTGTTTTGGTAGTTTACCAAATACATATGAAATGATTATATGGAATGAGTATATCTTTGAAATGATATTACGAAAGTGCACATGGATTTGAAAATGTGATATTTGAAATGTCTAACAATTAATTGCATGTGAAGTGATTAATTGAATTGTAAACAAATTGGTCAATTCTTGACATCTTGAATTGAATCGATATACCGAACGCACTAAATACGTATGGATGCACCCAAGCGACATCCGTCATGAAGGCAAACCGAAATTGTTCAATGTCCTACATGGCAAGATGCACCAATCGGCATCTCTCATGATGGTGTATTTCATTGTTAAAATGTCCCACTTGGCGGGATGCACCAATCGGAATCCATCATGATGGCGTACGACATTTATAAATGACCACTTGGTGGGATGCACCAATCGGCATCCGTCATGATGGGAGACTGAAATTGTTAAATGTGTAAGCACATTACCGAATGACAAAAAGGACGGGATTCACCGAACGGAATCCATCCTGAATGTGAATTGTATTGAAAAATTGAAATAACAAACTTTGATGAGTGTAAATGGGATTTGTAAATTAAATACATCCTTGGGAGTATATGTTTGAATCTCATGATTTGAGTAAAATAAATTGGTTGCATGTGAAAATACGTATTTTGATATGATCAATGATTTGTAAAGTGAAAACATGTGAAAGTGAATAAGCATGAGTATAGTTTGATATAAAAGGCATGGTTTTATGATAAATGCATGTCATGTTAAACTGAAAATTGGAATATAATTGTATAGAACCACTAAGCATGAAAATACATAGCGTGTAGTTTTTATCTATGCACAGGTTTCGAGTAAACGGGAAAGAAGACAAGATCAAGAAGCGCAAAGTCATAGAGAAAGTTGCGGCGTATAAGTATATACCCCATCATATGCATATTATTCTTTTTGAACGTGTGACATTTTGTGAACAAAAGAGTTAATCTCTGAAATAGTGTTTTGTATATCATTTTGTAAAGGCATGATACGCCATTTTGTAAACATATTGTATAAAAGTAAATGTTTGCGGGCCTACCATTTTGAAATGCCTGCAATTGAAAACTCTAAAATGAAATGACATAAATAAAATGTTTTTGATAAGATAAATGAAAATACGGAGTAAACCGTCTTATCTGATCCGCCTATTCAAAGCCAAGCTTGAGATTCAGCTGCATACTTAAAAAATAAATAAATAAATAAAAAGTAAATAAAAAGAATTAAATGAGCATCTCTGAACCGCCTGATCCGCTTAATCTGTCGGACTGAGAAGTGTGCCACAACATCGATGTTGCACGTGATGTGAGCAGGATCATGCTTGCAAACCTCGTAAATCCATACCCTTACGTGGCGAGAAGTGAACTTGTTGGCAGCATGAACCCTATGAGGGTTTTTTAAGGAGGAGATGCAGATTGTTCTTGGTTTGGTAGAGGGGGTAGCAGATGGGTATCGAGTGTGATCGAAGTGGTACTTATGAGGGTTATGATATTTTAACTCAATATACGATGATGCTTAAAATAAGCGACAAGATTGTTAAATGCATATAGTTCAATGACGTTTATAGAACATCATAGTAAAAAAAACATCAATCTTTTAATATATCTAATTAAACAATGATAATTTTTTACATGCATCAACAATAGTGTCATTGTTTCAATTTTTTGTAGTAGTGTCAACTTCCAATGAGAGAAAGTGAACTGCGCCAATCCCCGACAATAGCTCCAAAAACTTGTTGACCAATTTTTCGACACGACCACCAAAGACTAACTAAAGTCCACAACAACAAAGCAAAAAAATTGTTAGGACCAAATTATGTATATATGAAAATATGGCCAAGGGAGTGAATGTGGTAAATACTCAAAAAACTTATTTGAAACAAAAGTAAGCGTACTCAAAAACTGAAATGAAAAGTATTACCAACACTCATCCTCTTTCCACAAGTGCATGGGTCATACAGCACATAAATGGACTCTAGAGTCCTATGGTTCGCACTATTGAAGGATTGGAGGTTCTCTCTAATTAGAATTTGAGAACCCCGATTACAAGGGTTTTTCACTATTTAGGTGACGAATAGAGATGAGGTGGATTAAAATCAATTTAATCAAACAAAACCGATTTAAAACTAATCCTAAATCTACCAAACAAACAACTACTCTAAGTTTAAAATGAATGAAGAGAGGCACTAGGGATGGTGGATAATCATTTGACAATCAAGTTGTACTTACTTGAAAAGCGCAACAGATTAGTGGAGTTGAATACTGACTTGTCCAAGAGCAATGTAGTATAGCCTGATTCCTCCACACACTATGCATTTCACTACTACACACCATATTCCTTTTCTCGTGACATATGGGTCTAAATAGCTACTAGAATATAATCCTTCTAAGAATTGCATTTTTCCTTTCCAATACTACATGCTTTCTTAGACTAGACCGCTTGCCCCCATAGACAAGATACAACATGTTTCAGTGTAATTGGTACTCGCTATCAAACTCCACAAAGTATCGTTTCTCCTGATTAGATCTATGCTAACATGGGATCAAGGTCATTCTATCATATTGAGGTGAGACCCCTAAACATTAAACTGATACATCATCTAATTAATCCTCACACCATGAGTAAATTAGTGATCTATCAAAGTAATCTTTCAAAGTTCATTAGTTTCATAATATTAGTCTAACATACACCCAACTTACTACTTTTTACTCTTAAGAATCTCCATCTCTATGTCACTCAGAGGGCCTCTTGGAAATCAAAGCAAAGATACAACTCTTTTTTGGGTATAAGTTACTAATATTCCGAACAACTCATTATATGAACAGTAGTAATTATATAAAATCAATCTTCAAACCCACAAAATAAACTGAGGATCTAAAAATCTGAATGTTCAACAATTAATCCCCACCCTTAGAGGGTGTTTAATGTCTCCACACGGATTCCAATCATCACTAACAAACAACAAGTAAGAAAATGAAGAAAGAAATCACAGACAAGGAGGAGAGAAAATCCATATTTTAGTTTCACCTTTAGAAATCGAGAAAATTCTAATTTTCGAAAAATGGTAAACGTAATTTGGCCAAAATCCGAATTATTCTAAATCTCGATGAAGAAACGACCACCCATGGAATCATCTCACGAAATTAGCTACTACATCGACTTCGTCGACCCGAGACATTCGGAATTTCACGCTCTTCGAGGCACCGTGCTCTGGGCAGCGGTGCCATATGACACCAGAGAGTCATGTGATGAGACAAGGGTCACCTACTACATGTACCCATGTGACACATGCTGCATGATTAGTGAGAGGATAAGAGATAAATGGCTTAGATTAAGCCATGTGTCAAAAAGCCCTTAAAGTTAAACTAAATGACAAGAAGGGAATTAATTGAAAAGAAAAAAAAAAATACTTCGTCTTCTCCATTTTTGGCTTGGGACGTGCAGTGAGGGGGAGAAAATAGTTTTAGAGAGATAAAGTCCAACTTCTCAGATTTCCCCGACGCTCGACCGCCTGCCTCGCTTCCTGAGCAAGAGGAGGAAGGATCTACGCTACAAGGGCTACGCGTGGACACCGATTTTTTCACGCCCCGATTCCCGGTCCGACCCGATTGGCGAATCCGAACCGGTTTCGGGGTGCGAAACCATATACTTATACTGGGACTCCTTACCCTTTTATTTTTTTTATTTTTTATTTTATAACCAACAATCATTTACAATTACAAATGAACTACCAACGGAGTGGTATCCATTTAAAATTTATACACATATACTAAGTCCCATTTACTTATACAATTACATATACATATACATATCTAATACAAAACATCGTAGAGATCAGAAATAGCGCCGGTGAGCACCTATCTCTCGAGATGGCCCAGAACGCCGGTGGAAATGTCCGCTCCTCTTTATCTCCTCAGCATCACCCGATTGAATCGTATAAGCTTTACGCTATAGTGGAACATATAGGCAAAGAACTAATAACAACAAAAATTGTCGTCACTATCTTTTTTACATTTATTTATGCATATAACGGCCTTATTCTTATGTGACTTCTAACTCATCCTTCATATTATACATATAGATTTTATTCTTTTCGTGATTCCTTATCATTATCTTGTTCATATTACTTCCACGTGTCATGTATTTTACAAAGGTAACTCATATCTACTACATGTATGATAGATCAAATCATATTCAAAGTAAACTTATACGTATACAATGGCAATCTTAATCGATCAAGTCATATTAAATTCATACCGAGTCAAATCAAACTAATACCAATACATATTGTGACTCTTATCATTATCACGACCGTAGCCATTAATCAACTCCCTTTAGCAACCACATTTCATGATCCGGGATGCCCGTTAAACTTTTTAGTTTTCGCTTATTAAATTTTATTTTTTAAAAGTGTCGCGACTAACTCTACTTGACCCAAGGTTGGCGGATCCAAGCCGGGTCTGCTTATCTGACGCTTTCAATCAAAACATTTATTTCTGGCTCTTATTAAATTTTTACTAAAGTGTCGCGCGACCGAATCCACTAATTCGATCATGATCCAAGCCGGAGCCCGCCTTTCTCCGACATTTTCAATTATCTTTCCAAAACATGTTGTTTATGCTATTCCATTTAGACCTTTTACTGCTTAAAGCACTTTTCGGGCAATCCCATGACCATTTACAAATTCAAAAGACTCCATAACATGCATTTTCACAATGCCTTTGTATCCACATATACTCATGTTATTCATTTTCGCATGCTTTCACATACCCATTTACTATATCATATCATGCATTCTCAATGCAACAATTCATTTCACAATCAATTCATGATTTGCCATTCATAACAATCCCATTACACTCGCCAATGTTGGCTATTTCCACCTGACTATTCGACTCAATTTCGACTTGATTCGCTTGATGCAATCCCAACCTTATTATCATTCGGTAATGTGCTTATACATTTAACGATTCTATCTCCCATCATGGCGGATGCCGTTTAGTGCATCCCGACACGTGGTATCATTTATTCGATTCTCCCATCATGACGGATTCCGCTTAGTGCATCCCGACACGTGGTATCATTTATTCGATTCTCCCATCATGACGGATGCCGTTTGGTGCATCCCGACACGTGGTATAACTTATTCGATTCTCCCATCATGACGGATGCCGTTTGGTGCATCCCGACACGTGGTATCATTTATTCGATTCTCCCATCATGACGGATGCCGTTTGGTGCATCCCGACACGTGGTACCACTTATTCAGTTCTCCCATCATGACGGATGTCGTTTGGTGCATCCCGACACGTGGTATCACTTATTCTGTTCTCCCATCATGACGGATGTCGCCGCGCATCCCACACGCGGCATCACCATTCGGCCTCCCATCATGACCCGATGTCGCTTGGTGCATCCCGACACGTGGTATCATTTATTCGATTCTCCCATCATGACGGATGTCGTTTGGTGCATCCCGACACGTGGTATCACTTATTTGGTTCTCCCATCATGACGGATGTCGTTTGGTGCATCCCGACACGTGGTATCATTTATTCGATTCTCCCATCATGACGGATGTCGTTTGGTGCATCCCGACACGTGGTATCAATTAAATGTCATACGCTATCAAGACGGATGTCGATTTGTGCATCCCGCCAAGTGGGACATTTCTTCAATGCCATATCGCTTCATCAAGGACGGATGCCGATGAGGTCCCGCCGCGGGACATTGGTGTACTGGTGCCTCATGACGGATGTCGCTTTTGTGCATCCCGCCGAAAGGCTTCATTCGATATATCAATTAATTCACATTTATGATGGATTCCGCTCAATGAATCCCGCTTTATCATCATTCATTATCATCTTGCCAAATATCACATTTCAATTCCATATTCACTTTCATATTCACATTTATGACGGATTCCATTTGATGAATCCCGCCCTTATTATCGTTCACCTTCATTCGGTTTTTAAATATCACATTTCAATTCCACAATCATTTTCGTATTATCTTTCAGATACTCAATCTATGTACTTATTTCATAAACTCATTCATATATTCATTCACATACTCATTCATGTGCTCATTTCATATACTTATTCACATATTCATTCACGTATACTCATTTTCAAGTATACTCATTCATGTATACTCATTCATAAATACTCATTCACATATTCATTCACGTATACTCATTCATGTATACTCATTCATAAATACTCATTCACGTATTCATTCACGAATACTCATTCATGTCTACTCATTCATAAATACTCATTCACATATTCATTCACGTATACTCATTCATGTATACTCATTCATAAATACTCATTCACATATTCTTGTCCCTCAATGAATCTATTTTAATTAGAAATTGGAATTATTCCAATTGGATCATCCAAAATAAAGTTATGGCATTTTAATGTCAACTAGTCAATTTACCGATTATACTAGGGACAGTTTGTATTACTCATTTTTCCGGGGTATTAGCTTCATTTTTTACACTAGGTCTTTGTATTCATTTAAATATAAGGTGCTAAGGGTTCTATTCCAACTGGAATCACCCAATTTGGAGCACCAAAACTCAAGTTACGTCCGAAACAACCCGGACTACTTTATGATCAAAACTGAAACAAGAATTTGGCTTGCACATGGCCCCACTTTGAGTGAATTTTTAGGCCACTTAGAGTCAGAATTTTATGACGTCTATTTCTTTATGTTTGATTCTCCTTGAAGTATATTGTAATTTTCCACTTGAATCACTCAAATCGGATAAGAAATGAGGACGTTATATTGTAATACTTAAAACTCCATTGAATTGGGAGTTAGATCAGGTGTACCAAGACACTTTCTAACATGTACCCCAGACACATCTCGCCTCCGAAGGGTAGTACCGGTACACATTCAAGGTGTACCGTACATGACCCGAAACTCCGCCTGCATCGTGTATTTTCTCCTTTTTTCTATATGTTTGATACCCACTAACCCAATACTTCATATGCACCCTCAAAACCATTTCAAATTCAATTGAATCTCTTTTCTATTCAATTCATCTCTCAATTAAATATCTTTCTTCAAAATTCTTTCACGAATTCATCCAAAGATCATTCCAATGTGGGTTATGACCCATACACAAACCAAACATGATGAGTAGTTAGGGTTTATTCGAAACCCTAACTCAATGACTCTTTATTAACCATGAATCCAACCTAAAAGAGAGGATTCTATAATTATCTTCACTATAAGTAGGTTTTACCAACCTTATTTTCATGAAATCAAGGTTAGAAATGAATTCTAACAAACCCTAGACGAAGACAAGTCATTAACCATACAAAATCCATGTGATCCATACTAGAATTCATATCCAAGGTTAGTTCCATACCTTGGCTTGTTTGGCTTCTCCATCTTCTTCTTCTTCTTCTTCCTCTTCCTCCTCTTCTTCTTTTCCCTCTCCTCTCTCTCTCTCTCTCTCTACGGTTTGGTCTCTCAAAAATGAGAGACCAATTTGCCTTAAATCCCATGTTTTTGCTAAGGCCATGTTTGGCCAAGTAAAAATCCATTTTTTTGCTTTAAGTTTTCATAATTGCATTTAGGTCCTTAGACTTCTTTCTTTTTGCAAGGCAACTTATGACATATTCTAATTTTGCTCTCTATCTTTCAAATCCCATAATTACATATAATCTTTATTGATTTATGCCTTCTCATATCCTAAGTGGTAAATTACATATTTACTCCTCGCTCTATTATTAATTCGCCCTCGTTTTATTTCCCGAAATTTCCTATTTAGTTTTTAATATACCCTAAATAAGTCCGAAAACTGCTATGGTATATTTCGGGGTGTTACAGATTTTGTGGAGTTTCAACAACTCCAAGAGGTAGGGG
The DNA here is from genome assembly GCA_016808115.1 of Tetrastigma voinierianum. Classification (NCBI taxonomy): domain Eukaryota; kingdom Viridiplantae; phylum Streptophyta; class Magnoliopsida; order Vitales; family Vitaceae; genus Tetrastigma; species Tetrastigma voinierianum. Next base: position 1,175,834 of record JAEQBH010000478.1, on the reverse strand, counting down.
TCTTCTCCTACTTGATTTATTCTTTGGATAAGAGCCATTTTAATGGATGGGGATTTGTTAAGGCCTAGATGGCCGTCTTTTCGGTCCCAAAATATTTTGACCAAGTGAAGAAAATCCCTAGTGTGGCCGTGAACAATGTCGAGACCTAGGGTTTTACTGTTCACTGATTTATGTGTTATTTGTGTGTTGCTTGGGTGATTCAAAATGAATTGCTTGAATTGGCTATTGTTCATGTGAGCTAATTTTTTGTTGTTATTGCTATAACTGAATAACATGATGTTAAGTGAGTTGAATTTTGTTAGTATATGCATGTTTAAAATATATTACATGAATTGTTGGAATGGTATAATGCATTCTGGTATAGCACCAGGCACCCTAGAATGGTAGGTGTGAGTACATGACAAATAAAATCGGAGGGTTGTCCAAACGATGAATTAATTTGTAAAATTATTAAAAATAATAATTTTATCGCAAAGTTGTTCGAATAATTGTGTTGGGAAGATTGTCCAACAATTCACGGAGGGGTCATGACCAAGGTTTCGAGAGCCACCCACACCACTCTTGGAGGATTGTCCAACGATTTATATCGGAGGGTCATTCCTCAATTAAAACAAATATTTTTGTTTCAAAAAATGATTTTCTTACAGTATGGCTTAGGTATGTGTGAGGGAGTCGATGAGGACTCGAGACATGATTGGGGTATGGTGACATTCAAGTAGGATCATGCATTTGCTTGAATGTTTTTGAAGCTGCTATTACATGTGTAATTAGGTGGAGTAACCCATGTGGTGAGATTACTACTACCGGGCATTGCTCACCCCGGCCGGCGAACATTACTTCAGCATGTGGAGGAACGTGAAGACGGCGCTCACTAGAGGCCGCTTTTAGGAAGAAAGCCGGATTGTGGCTTTGATTTTTTTTTGTAAAACATGTATTAGAAATTTATAATCTTAATATATGTTGGTATTAAGAGTGTAATTAACTCTTGAATTATTGTAATATAGTTGGTTGAAATTTTTTGGTGAGTATGATGTGTAGGCCAATGTGGCCATTTTTACTCATGTATGTGTCTCATGATGCAAGACACACAGTTTTTCCGCAGGTTGACGGTGGTCAACGGGACACCCCGGGATTTGGGGCGTCGCAATCTTTGTCTGAACAGTAATGAAATCTAAATCTTTGATGTACAACATTGAAATCTCTTCAATACAAATAAAAATCTGCTCTAAAACTACTCTAAGATCTACTAAAAATCAAAATCTGTAGCAAAACTAAAAAAATGGGCAATTTAGAGGGAGAAACCCCATGAGAGGTGTTCTCCCACCTCCTCTCTCTCCTAAAAACCTAGAAAATGAGTATTTATAGTCCTAGGGTGAAATAGGCTTGAAAACAGTCGAAAACAACAGTTTTCGAGGCTTTCTAGTCAAGCCTAGCATTTTGTCTTTGGCTTTGTCGCGACAAAATATGGGTTTGTCATGACAAAGTTTTGTTTCTAGCTTTTTTGCGACAAAATATTGGTTTGTCGCGACAAAGATTTGTTTCTAGCTTTGTCATGACAAAATCTGGGTTCTTCGCGACAAAGTTCTGTTTTCGGCTTTGTCGCGACAAAATCTAGGTTTGTCACGAAAAAGTTTTGTTTCTGAATTTTTCGCGACAAAGTTTTGTTTCTAGCTTTGACAAAGTTTTGTTTATGACTTTATCGCTACAAAATATGCTCAACGACTTGTTTTCTTCTCCAACTTGTCAATGACATAACTTCTTCGTTTGAACTCGAATTTGGGTGTGTGAGGTGTCATTGGAAATCTATATGAATGAAGAATACAACCATGGGGGAATTTGAACCATTTGATGTTCCATATGGTATAGAAAAATTCATCTTCCTGGTGGCGCGCTATGAGACACCCAGTTGACTCTTCTTTTTTATATATATATTTCTCATTTCTCGCCAAATCACTTGTTTTTCATCAAGAATCCTACAAAACCAAGTTTAGAGGAAATTTCATGAGTTTTACATGAATATGGATATAAATTACTCAAAATATCATGTGAAATGAACTCAAAACATAGATGAGTTTTACACACATCACCTTTCCACAGGTGGAAGAGATAAGGCACCCCTTACCTCTGTTATTGTCAAGGGCTACAAGTTCAATGTGGGAAAGGTCATAGAAAATTCCATCTTAGAGTTAACATATCACAAGGCTATCACTCACTCGTCATTGATCACTAAGTTATGCGAGGTAGAGAGGGTGCCAATATGGGAGAATGAAGAGAAGTGCCCCCCAATGCAGCGTCTACATTACCCACAAAAGAATACAACACATCGTTCGAGGCGTAACATTCCTAGGAGAGCTACGGAAGTTGGAGAAGAAAGAGAAGGAAGAGAAGAAGAGAACCAGGCTGAAGCTGAAGCCTAAGAGAGTGAAAATGAAGTTGAGAGGGAGCCACTACAGGCTCAAATTGATTTAATGGTTGAGCGGATGAGTGGTATGGCCTCAGTGGTGTATAAGGAATTTGTGGACTGTCAGAAGGGAAATTGTCGTCTTTATAGGGACAACAATTGGTTGTTTTCCAAGATGGATGCACTAGCTCATAGGCAAGAGCTTCAAGTTCAGAGAGAGGATGCTAATACACAGAATTTGGCGAGCTTGATGGCTTATTGCCATTGTTCCTCCTCTTCATTAGCTATGCCTCCTGTGCCTCCTCCTCCATTTGAGTTTCCGACGTGGCTACCCCAAAAACCACCATCACCACCACAAGAGTCGAATGATGATAGATCATCCAGCTTCTAAGAGGATTTTCCTATATCCTTTCCTTTTACACTGTGGACTGTTTTTATTTTAAGCTTAGGGGTAGTAGGCATTATGCCCATTTTGGACATGATTTCACTTTCTCTCTATTCTTCTCTAGATTTAAACTATGGATGATTTCCTTCTCCTCGTATCCCTTCTTTAGATACAATTTTGACATTAACTGTTTGGATAATCTCGTTCTCCTATGAAACCTTGAAACTCTATTTTGGTTTGTTTAGTTGGTTTGTTTTTTTTAGTTTGTTTGGTTTTGGTATGTATGTTTCTTTAGATCATAATTTTGTGAATACAATTCTTGATCGATAATGTCTATCACTTGTTGTGCTTGAATGTTTGGACAATATTAAGCTCCCATTTAGTTGCTCAAATGTGATCTTAGTTGCATATGTTAAAAACCCATAAATATTTGAAAATATTTGAAATTTTCAAAAATTCATAAACAGTTTTGTTTTGTTTTATTAAGCTATTGTGTGGAAATAGTGTTGTCGATGATGTAAATTGATTGAATTGTTCTATTACATAAAGAAAACTAGAGATAGTTAAGCTTTAAAGAATAATATGTTGAATATCGAGTTGTGAACTTAGTCATATGTTCTCATCATTTGGAACACTAGTCACATTACCCTTCATTGTCAATACTGCTTCGTTTAGGGAAGAATTAGGAGATCATCATCTATTGTGATCTCCTAAGACTCTAGAACTTGTTCAATTACCATTTGAGGCGAAATCTTAGGCAACACGATAATTAGAAGATGATATAGGCCATCCTCGGATTGGTTGAGCCTTTCTAGCTAACCCTTTTATACATGGATTTGTAGTCACCCAATTTGAACCTTATTAGCCATTTTCCATCTATAAAATCAAAAGTGAACACCTTAGCCCTCTTTTTTAATATCCTTTAGTCAAGTATCCATGTTTACCCTCAACATGCTTGCTTCAATGCAATATTATGTGAGAGCATGCTATGTGAATTGGGAGTTTGGTGAAGAATTGTTCAAGAAATAAAACCAAAGAAGGTTAGGTGAGAAAAAGGAAAGAAAGAAAAAGTCAAGGAGGAGTAAGTTTAGCCTTGAAGCCTTCCTACCATGAGTAATTAAGTCTGTAAGGGTGTTTTAACACCTAGTACCTCAAGACCAACTGGTCTAGGAGTTGCTAACCTAAATCTTACTACATAGGGTAGGTAGAAAGTTTAAGAGGGTTGAACATTGTACTACTCCATTCCTTGAAAACCATGAAGAAGAAAACACCTTGGTGTACTTGTGAAGATGGTGAAAATGAAATAAGTTTGAGGGAAATGCTATGTGAGAAAAAGATACAACAAGATAAGTTTAGGGGAAGCTTAAGAGATTCAATGATACAAGAAAGCAAAATGAGAAAGGATGATAAAGCTTTTGATGAAAAAGGAAAATTTGTATGTCTTGGGTAAATATGAACTTAAATGACCTATTCAACTACCCTTTACCTAAGTCATACATTACAATCCATATAAAGACTTATTTGATCCTAAGAGTTGTTAATTGCCTACATTAGTAGAGAATGGTAGGCCTAGCAAGCCTATGGAGTCTTATTTACTCATAAGTCATGGAAACATGACTTGAGTAAGAGATCTCCATTCAACTCTAATTCTCCTAATTCCATCTAAACTGAAATTGACCACATGATGGTAGGACTTTGCACACCCACTAGAGGCACTTTGGTTTAAGTTTATAATTTATGGTCAATCTATTATATGGTGAAAACCTATCTCGAACTTTTCTTTGTGTTGTTGAATGATTCAACCCCTAAGGCAAATAAGCACAAGATGCTATCATAGTAAGCTCGACAAGTTTTGTTTTGTTTTGACTTGGAAAATGTATAGTTTCTTTACTTGAGGACAAGCAAAAAGATAAGTTTGGGGTTGTTTGTTAGGTGTGAATTATACTTTGTTTTAAGCATTCATTTCTTACAATTAATGAGTTCTTCATGCTAAATTCACAATTATATAGCTTAATTGTAAGCTAAATCCCTCCCTTACCTTGACTTTGTAGAGAAGGAAGAAAACCTGAGCAAAGGAGACAAAGAAGTGAGGAATTGAAGAAGAGTTGTAAAAGTGCTCATGTCACGACATGGGGTCCCTAGAGGATGGAAGCTCATACATTACAATGTCGTGACATGGAATCATATCATGTCGCGACACCAAATTATTTGAAGACCAAAGATGAAGGCTACTTATTGTCATGTTGCAACATGGACTTATATGATGTCGTGATATCAAGTCAAGAGAAGATCAAGAATGAGGAGCAAGCACTGTCATGTCGCGACATCATACATCTGAAGATCAACACCTAAGGCAACCTTACTGTCATGTCACGATGGGAGAAATCCCGATGTCACAACATGAGAAGAATTTCTAAAGACAACTTACTGCCATGTCGCAACTTGGAAGATCTTCATGTCACGACATCAAAAAGATTTCTAAAGTACCCATTCTATCATGTCATGACATGAAGGCCTTTCATGTTGTGACATGGTGACGTCGAACCGCGTTTTAGCATGTGTTTTTTGCCCACTTTTTGGCCCATTTTCCAAGGGTATTTAAAGAATAAGTTGTATCAATGATGGGGGACAATCATTAGGGTTAGGGCACAATTTTTTAGAGACTTCTTCCTCACTTGAGGTTTTTGCTTTTCTTGGAGTTCTTAGCCCTAGGCCTAGGGTTTTGTTGGAGTTTTTGAGTTTTTGTGTTGATTTCTCTTGGATCTGGAGCCATCTTGAAGAATCTACACACTATAGGGTGTTTACAGCATGAGATCAGCTGGAGAGCATCTCATTTCATATTGTTTTGTATCTCTAACCTTATCTCTTTCTCATCTCTTTCTTCATTTTGATTTGTAATCACGATTTTGAAGGATATGAGGGTTGTAATGAGGAACTAAACCATCCTCTAGGGTTGGTTGCAGACATTAATGCTTGGTTTATATATTATTTTTAGAATTAATTTGTGAAAATTTTCTTTTGTTGATGCTTGTTGATGCAGTTTTGGAAATCTACAGTTTTATTTAATTGAAATGTGTTAGGATTTCTGATTGAGACCTAGAATAGGAAAGGTTAACCCAAGGCTTCCAGTTTGATAGCTGGAAATTGACACGAGGCCTTAACCACGTCTTCGAAACATATTTCAAGTGATAAAATTAATTAAACTTTATCAAAGAAATTTAGGAAATAAGCAATGGCTACTACTAAATGGATTTTATTTTGGAAAAACATCAAGTAGGAATTTTGTTGGATTTGTAAGGACCTAACGGTGATCAAATCTATCACAACTCAGTTTTTCCTTTTGTAAGAACCTAGCGGTGACCAATAGGATACCTAAGGGGATGCCTTAGAAAAGTATTGCATTCAATCTCCTAGAAGAACCTAGCGGTGAATAGGTGATTTATTGTGAGAAATTGAGGTGAGCCACAAGAGTGATAACATCATATCAATCACCCTTGAGCAAGCACAAGTAGGCATTCACATTATTTTCTTTTATCGAATATAAACCATATGCATTAATCGGAGTAACAAACCCTAGTATTTTACCTTGAGTTTTATTCTTCAAAGTCTTCTTTTATTTGGAAATCTCCACATAACCCAATTTCCCCTGTTTTAGCGTAGTTTTAGTGTAGTTTAGTCTTACTCTCATCAAGAATCAATAGCTGAGATAGATAAAGGATCAAGTAGCCGAGGTATTTAGTCCCTTCTAGACCTACCTTCCCTATGGAATCGACATTCGGACTTTCTAGTCCACTTACTACTTATACGGCCCATGCACTTGTGGTATTTTAGGCTGCATAAATTTTGATATACACACACTGCCTAACATGCACCTTCTCCCAAAAAGTGAATAGAGTCTCTATCACTAGCTCTATAGGGCATATCCATATGCCCTCCTGCATGCAGTAGAGGGCTTTCAAGTACTCATCCCTCCTTTGAACATTGAGCGAATATGGAAACTGATTACACTTGATGACAATGTTAGCCAAGTCCAGGTCATATTAGAGCTCCCTCCTATATATGAATAGTCGAGTAGATGGCTCTCCCCAAATAGTGGAAATCTTGGTAGTTGGGAGCACCCACCCGTGGTCTTTGAATCCTTGCCCCCATCAGGCTCTAATACGAGATGTGGAAGGTGGTGACAATAGTTTGGGCGTGCAACTACCACTCCAATGTGAAATAGAGCATATAGTGCGGCTCTTGTCTCCTCTCGTGGTCATAGTGTGGACAAACTCTCAAATCACTTGGAGATAAAAGAATCGGCGAGGTGTCATAAATGGATCGAGAAAATACCTCTGGCACAGCTCAAATCCCTCACTAGTTTGAGGGTGGTCCTAAAAGGTAAGAACATGGAAACGCTCCTCGAATCATAGAAATCATGCCTTCAGCAATCAACATTCTCCTGAATGGGGCATGCTTGGGGTTCTCCAAATCTGAGGCTAAGGTGCAGCTAGGGGAGGTGAAGGTGCAGGGGCAAGTGGAGCATGAGTCTAAGGCCTTTGGGAGCGCAACCTAATGATCCTCCATGGGTTAGGTTTAGTTGGAATCGGCCTCACCTCACGCTGAATGGGCATGTATCTCTCTCCGCTTGAATGACTGGTGGATGAGGGAAGTATGAGAAGAGGGGATTGCTCTTTTAGATGATTACTCACTCTCTTGGTCCTAACCATGGCTCGGGATTGGAGATTTAGGCTCTAAAAATCTCTCAAGGGGTGGCGAATGCGAAACTGAGGAGTGATTTCCAAATGGACCATTATTTTATAGTCTTTAAGATGACTTTTTTCATTCTACACCATTTTCGCAACGCCTGTTGGTGACTACAAAAATTTTGCAGCTCACCAAAGTGGCTATAGAAATTTTGCAATGAGTATATGTGACTACGAAAATTTCATAGTCACTTAGGGTGATTGTGAAAATTAGGTTTTTCTTATTTTTACCTCTTTTTTAGTTCCAATATCAAACCCAACTTCCCTTGTTTATATATAAATCTATAATAGCTTAAAAAGATTCCCCAAAATCAACCTACCATTTAAATGGATCATGTATAGTGAGTAGGGATACGGATTACCTCAATAGCGAGCATACTTTGACCAATTACCTGAAGGAATGCCTCATGCATTCAAGATTGGAGAAACCCTAAAAAAAAGAAAAGGGGAAACACTCAAAACAAAACTAAAGCCAAAAAATAAAACAACTAAAAAATGGAAATAAAATAAAGTAAAATTCTTAGGTTGCCTCCCAACAAGCGCTTAGTTTTGTTAGAGAAGTGCTCTAAAGGCAATCGCCCTTAGCACTTATTGTACGAAATGCATATTATTTAATATGACAGGCATTTTCATTAATTTGATATTCATGTGTTGAATTGATATAGATCTTTAATCGAATTAATGAAGTCCAGAAGGTTGGTAACATAAAGTGATGAAAGAAATCATGATGAGATCATGATAATAAGATTCCTATCATGTGCAATTATATTAGTATCTAAATTATCCAGTCATAGGATTAACGAATCGGATGTAACACTCTCGAAATATACCCCTAGTCAAGCCATGTTTAGGTATTTTGAAGCATAATTTGACTGCTTTCTAATGCTAAACATGGAACGAGGACCCGAAAGTTTACAAGATTTAAGGATAAAATTGTAAATTGTCCAAAGAGGGACTTAAAAGTCATGGATTAAGAAAATTGAGGCCAAAATGAAATAAAGGAAAGTGCATTCATAAATAGAAGGAGTTATGGGGCTTAAAAGCAAATAAAGCAACTTAACCCAAAAATGGGTTTTGAGGGCCAAACATGGCCTTATCAAATCCATGGGATTTAAAGACCGATTTGGTCTCAAATTGGGAGAGAACCCGTAGAGAAGAAAGAAGGGGAGAAGAAGAGGAAGAAGAGAAGAGGAAGGAGGATTCAAGCCAAGATCAAGCCAAAAAGGTATGGAAACTCACCTTGATTATGAAATCTATGAGATTTGGCATGGATCTTTGGGTTTGTATGATGATTAACTTGCTCAAACCTAGGGTTTTGATAGAATTGCTTCCTAACCTTGGAATTCATGAAAAATAGGTTGGTAAAAAACCCCATATGGAACAAGATAAGCATGGAATCCTTTTAGGTTGAATTCATGGTAATTGTATTAGGCTTCATAACAAACTCTACATAACCTTTTATAATTGGTTTGGCATGGGTTATAACCCATAATATACGAGCTAGAGGTATTCAAGATGTTTTGATCTATGGATGAAATGGCATGAAAATGGGAGAAAATACCTATCTGGGCATTTTCAGGAATTGTACCGGTACAATTTGAGCTTGTACCGGCATAATTTCTTGGTTCTGGGTTTTCCGCTTCGACCTCGGGGCCAGATTTCGCCATAACTTGCTCATTTCTTATCCGATTTGAGTGATTCAAGTGGCTACGTAAAATAGACTTCAAGGAGAACAAAATTAAAGAATAGGCATCGCTAAATTCTGATCCTAAGTGGCCTAAAAATTCACTCAAAGTGGGACCATGTGCAAGCCAAATTCTGGTTCCAAATTTTGAACATAGAGAAGTCCCCGGATAAGTTTCTTTGACGTGTGACCCTGAGTTCCTAAGGTTCGAATTGGGTGATTCCAGTTGAATAGAACCCTTAGCACCTTAACTTAAAGGATTACAGATCCAGTGTCAAATATCGAGACAAGGCACTGAAAATTAATATTGCAAACTGTTCTCGGTAAAAATCGTAAATCAATTTGTTGGCGCTGAAAATGCCATAACTTGAGTTTCGATGATCCGATTGGAATGATTCCACTTCGAAAGTAAAGATGATTCATAGAGGAACAAGAATATATGAAAGATTTATGATCATATGACTACCTTGACCAAAGAATGGGAATTATGATCGCCCCGATTAGTGCGCTCCTAAGACTCCCCGATTAGTACCTCGGCATCTCGACAGTGCTATGGCACTCCCCGGCTCCGGGACATAGTGCTAGCACCCGCTCAAGATTTCGCATTCCCGCCGGGTGTTATGGCACCCAAGATCGTGATCGCACCTTCCGGGTACTTATTGTACCGCCCTCTACTCATTTCTTATAATTGGTCTAGGTAGTCGCACTGCATATGATAAGACATCAATAAAGAATAAGAGTAAAGATCCGAACGTGATCTGATCCGTCTGCAGCACTACGAGTACTCCCAGATCTCAAAGTCCTCAGAGTACCTACGGTACTCCCCTGCCTCTCGAAAGTTCTCAGAGTGTCACGTACTCCCCAGAATCGAATAGTTCTCGTGAGTACCTACGTACTCCCAGATCTCAAGTCCCGTGATTCGAATAAGTTCATTCTCAGACTGAATAGTCCCGTGAGTACCTAAGGGTACTCTTGTATTTGAATAAGTTCTGTTTCTGATTAAGTCCTGTCTCTGATTTAGTTCTGTAGTACCTACGGGTGCTCCTGTATCTGAATAAGTTCCGTCTCTAATTAAGTCCTGTCTCTGCTTAAGTTCTGTAGTACCTACGAGTACTCGACCGATAGTTCTCAGTACCTTCGGGTACTCTGCTTCGATTAAGATCTCGTATGTACCTACTGCACTTCAGATCTAAATAAGCATAAATCAGAGTACTCCACGAGTACTTCCGCACGCACATAAGTACAAGTTTTGTAGTACAAGAGTACTCGTGATCCGCATCGATGCGAGCAAATCCAAGGGTAAATTCGACGGGGACCTTCGTGATAATGAATCTAATTTTCACCCAGTACTTTTGTACCGAGGCAGCTCAGTATAAGATCCGTAAGACAAGTGCATGTTTCGTAATACCGGTATAAGATGCGCCAAGACAAGAAGTACGTATTCAGTAATCCCAAAATAAGATCCAGGTAAGACAAGAATAAGCTGCGCAATACCGTTGCACGTTCCGTAATGCAGCGATACCTACGGGTATCTCGAACAAGTATAAAATCCGTAGTTTAAGAATAAGATGTAACTCCTACACAGAGTCTCGAATGAACATAAATGCGTATAAGTGTAAGTTCTGCATAAGAAGTAATACGTAACTCCTAAGTCTAATAAGTATAAGTCCAGTAGTACCTATGGGTACTCCCGTATCGGTAAAACAAGTATAAGTCCAGTAGTACCTAAGGGTACTCTCGTATCCGTAAAATAAGTATATGTATCTGTTATGATCTGTACCTGCTATGGACTAATGTCCATACCTGATAGGTATGCATACGTCTGATCTGACCCTGTATGTGATAGGATTATGATGAGTTCCGACTTATTGTACTTACGGGTACCTTCGCACAAGGATAAGATCCGTAAGATAAGTATATGCTCCATAAGACCAGTATAAGTTCCGTAATACCAGTATAAGTTCCGTGGGCAGTACAAGTTAGTAAGACAAGTATATACTACGTAAGTCATGTATAAGATGCGAAATGCATTTATAAGATGCGAAATGGCATGTATAAGTTAATAATACATGTATAAAATTCAGAAAATACATGTATATGCTCAATAATACGAGGATAAGATCCGAGAAATACCAGAATATACTTACGTAGTACAAGTAAGATCTGAAGTAAGTATAAATTTTGTGGTACTTACAAGTATACGTATAAAGAATAAGTTCACTTAATCTGCAGGTACACGTTCCGTAATCTACGTGATACTACGGGTGCCTCGAACTAGTGTAAAGTCTACGGCATAAGAATAGTTACGTAGTAACTCCTAAAGTCTGAATAAGCATAAGTTGGTTAAGTCTAAGTTACGCCAACCCTACGGGAGTCCTGAATAAACATAAGTCTGTTAAGTATAAGTTACGTAACTCTACGAGGAGTCACGAATAAACAATGAAGTACCATTAAGTATAAGTTACTTGTAACTCTACGGGAGTCAGGAATAAACATAAGTTTGTTATAAGCATAAGTTACGCATAAGAAGAACTACGTAACTCTATGGGAGGAAATGGGAATAAGTATAAGTCCAGTAGTAACTATGGTTGCTTCCATTATAATGAATACGTTATGCGTATTTATGTTTTATGTATAAGAAATGTTTCCCATGGCGTAAAGCTTAGCACGGGTTTTAATCCGTGTGAGTACAAGAGAAGACATCAGCAAACATCGCATACGGTACAGGCTGACACACGGGAAGGGTTCACTACATGTAGGTTATGTGCTCGATTTGTAGTATAAAGTAAAGTTTTGTATTTGTAAATGGGACTCAGTTATATGTATATAATATTTTGATTTTGTTATAGGATGTGGGCCCGTACCCACAGTGCAGTTGGCTTTTAAAAAAAATATCAGGTAAAGAGTCCCGGTCTGAGTCTCGCACCGGCGGGTTGGATCCGCCGTCGGGTCAGGCGGGAATCGGTGTGACGGGTTATTATTAATCCGGACATATTAGCACATGTCATACTCCTTGATTGGATCAAGCAGTGGATCTTATAAACTATGATCATGAGTTTATTAGAGTTGTTGACATGTGGATGCTTGCTAAAAGTAGCTAAGTACATCGGAGACCTGCCATGAGACAATCATATGGATAATCTATTATATGTAGATGATTGTCTCATCATAGCAATGATGCAAGTATCCTTAGACTTGAGGTGCTCAAGGATATCTTGAATGCTAATTTTGTGCTTTAACTTCATTCCTTGTTGCCTTCTAGAGGTCGCTCATAGGGTGATGATTGGGTACAACTTAAGGCATTCAAAGGTAATTAAGTAGCCAACAAAGGATTCGCCACTCCCACTAAAGGGAGAGTATACTTATGGCCTCTTGTCGGGATCATTACTCGAGAATCTTTGACCATAGTGGAAATGCCATGAAGAGTGTCTTTAGATGCATAACTGATGAGTAATGAGTCCGGTACAAGATCTAATATCACTTGGGTTGGATGTGGCGTAGCCAATCTAGTATGAGCTACACTTTTTCCATGCTCTAAACCAAGTGGGGTATAGTTTGGTGAAATGAAAATTTACGTGACAATTGTCTATTTCTAGGTTTGCAGTCAGTCCATTAACTCTCTGATCAATTGGGGGTCATGATGTGTTTCTAGATACCGCTCATGACTTGCTTGGAGTCAATGGTTGAATCAAGTGGCCAACATGACCGAGAACCTAATGGGTCACACACTTAGAAGAGTGTGGGGCTGATATTAAATGGATTTGGATGTGATTCAAATATGAGGGAGATCAATCTTGAGAATGGAATGTCGTAGCATTAGTGGAATCCTGAGATCAAAAGCCCTCACTAAGAGATAAAGTAGGCTTAGGCTTGTTCATGGGCTTAAAGCCCATGAGGGAACACGCCATAATGCATAGAGATGTGTGTAGCCCATCATCTCTTAAATGAGGGGCATTTTAGACATTTTAAGGGCAAGGGTTTTCCTATAAATAGGACTTTATGGAGAAACCCTAACCTAAGAGAAGTATTTAGCCCACTTTTCTCAAGAATGAGTGTTCTTGAGTTTTAGAAAGAGTGTTCTTGAGCATCAAATCCTCAGGTTCTCAGCTTCCCTCTTCGGATCTAGACTTGGCTAGCACCGGGGCTTCATTCGAGACCGTTGCCTTAGAGGTTATCGACTCCACTCTTCGTGTGGATACTGTTAGAGGCAAACCAATGACATGGTTTGCTTCGGTCGTAGCTGCATTACCCTTCGAGATCGGTTTACACCGACGTGAGGTATAAATCTTGCACCTCATCTTGTTTTGAACCGACTTTAATGCCTCAAGGGATCCTTGGGAGGGTTTTCTTGAAGTTTTTTTTTTTTTTTTTTTTTGTGTTAGCATGAGATGCCACCTTCTAAAAACCAACAAGTTTAACGTCTTTAGCTAGACTTCGTTGAACTTTCTTATGGTGGCTCAAATATGATTGTTACCTCATCCACTTCTTTGGTTTCTTCATCCATATCCTCATCTAGATGTTTATAAGCCTTGAAAACATGAAAAGTCACTTCCTCTTCTTATACTCTCAATTTGAGCTTTTTCCTCTTAACATCAATGAGAGCTCTCCCGATGGTCGAGAATGGTCGACCAAGTATAATTGGAATTTCCTTGTCCTCCTCCATGTCTAGGACAAAGAAATTCGCTGAAAAGATGAATTTTCCCACTTTGACCAAGACATTCTCAATGATCCCTCTCGGGTGCTTAAGAGATCTATCTGCTAGTTGTAGAGTCGTAGTAGTAGCCCTTACCTCACCTTGTCCAAGATTTCTGAATACAGATAAGGGCGTTAAGTTGATGCTTACCCCTAAGTCACATAGTGCTTTCCTGAATTAAGTATTCCTAATAGAACATGGGATGTTGAAGCTTCCCAAATCTTTGAGCTTTGGAGGGAGCTTCTTCAAAAGCATAGCACTACACTCCTCAGTAAGTGCAACATTCTCGAACTCACCTAGCTTCTTTTTGTTTGCCAATATCTTTTTCATGAACTTTACATAACTTGGAATCTATTCCAAGGCATCAAAAAAATGGATCTTAATATGCAACTTCTTGAAGATGCCAAGAAACTTTGAAAATTATCAGTTAAGCTTGTTCCCTTTCAACCTCTATGGAAATGGAATAGCTGGGTATACTCTTATGCATATGGTATGGCCTCCTTGGCCTTCGAATCTAGCTTGTTTAACTTTATCTTGACCTTGTCCTCCTCTTCCAACTCCTCTCTTTCTGGTGTGACCCTAACACCTCTCTTGACCTTCTAGATCTTTTTACCACTCCTTAGAACTATAGCTTGGCTATACTATTTTCCTTCCCTTCTCAAATTGATTTTCGAAGTGCTAGGCAGACTATCAGGATGCATCTCTGAAAGTAGTGATGCAATTTGGCTCACCTGGGTCTCCAGACTTTTGATCTCAACTGCTTGGTTTTGGAAGTTGGTCCTTGTTTCGCTCATGAACAGAGCATGTGAAGTGGTTAATTGAATCTATGAACTAACCAATTGATCCACAACTTCCTCAAGATTTGTCTTCTTGTCTAATGGAGGATTTCCTTGCTCTGGTAGAGGAGCAGGCTGATCAATCTTCCAAGAAAAGTTTGGATGATTTCTCCATCTGGATTGTTGTGAGAGGCATATGGGTTATACAGTTGTTGGTTGAAGTTACCCATAAATTATGCTTGCTCTGAAGGGTATCGTGGGTGGCAACACTTGACAATAGCAGCAGAAAAAAAAATCCCAACAAAAACCCGTCCAAGGACCCCTTGTAGCATCAAATCCGATTCTACAACAAAGAGAAGGGTGTAGGATTACCTTGTGTCAGTTCTAAAACCAAGCTAATGGTGGGGGCAACTTTAGACAAAAGTGAACCAAGTCCTAGGTTCACCTCTAACGGTATCCACACGAAGAGTGGAGCTGACAACCTCCAAGACAACAGTCTCGGAAATGGTCCCGATGCTAGCCAACTCCCGATCCGAAAGAATGAGCCAAAAACCCGAGTCTCTCAAACTCTATAACACCTTCTTGGAGATGAGAGAACAAAAATGGCTTTTCTCTTTGAAGTGTTCTCTTTTTCAAAAAGTCTCTTTAGGGTTTTCCATAATGTTCCTTTTATAGGAAAACCCTAACCTATGAAATGACCAAAATACCCCTCACATTAAGTGATGATAAGTTGCACGCATCCCCATGCGTTATGGCGTGTTCCTACAAGGCCCTAAGCCAAGGTGCAAGCCCAAGCCTGTTATCTCTCTAAGTGAGGGCTTTCGAACTCAGGATTCTACTAATTCCATGACATTCCATTCTTGAGAATTAACTCCCTCATATTTGGATCACATCCAAATCTGTTTCATATCAGCTCCACACACTTCTAAGTGTGTGACTGTTTGTGACCAAATGATGTATATGTGAAAATATGGCCAAGGGAGTGAATGTGATAAATACTCAGCGATTTGAAACAAAAAGTCGGTATGCTCAAAACTAAATGAAAAGTATTACCAACACTCAGCCCTTTTCATAGAATTACACGGGTCATACAATTAATAAAGTGGACTCTAGGAGTTCGAATATCGTACCCACGAGGATTGGAGGTTCTCTCTAATTGGAATTTGATCACCCCGATTACAAGGGCTCTTCACTAGTTAGGCAACCAAGTAGGATGTCGAATAAAATCAATTTAATCGAAACAAAAACTGATTTGAAACTAATCATAGAATCTACCAAATAAACAACTACTTAATTTTAAAAGGTATGAAGAGAGGCACTAGGGATGGGGATAATTATTTACAAAACAGTTTGCATTTCCTTGAAAGTTCAACATTTGTGAGTTGAATGCTGGATTTGTCCAAGAGCAATGTAATATAACTTGGATTTCTCCATACACCATACATTTCACTATCTAACACACCATATTCCTTTTCAGGACAAATGGGTCTAAATAGCTACTTGAAAATTTTGGCACTCTTTAAGATTTGATTGTTTTTCTTTTTCAATACTTCATAACCATTTCTTAGGACTGAAGAATTCTTGCCCCCATAGACAGGACTATGCAAGCCTTCTCCAATCTAATTGGTACCTCGTCCTTCAAATCTAATAAAATTTTCTATCTCCTTGATTAGATCTTTGCTAACATGGGATCAAGATCCTTCTATCAATTTGAGGTGAGACCTCTAAACATTAAACCGATACATCATCTAATTAATCCTCACACCATGAGTAAATTAGTGATCTATCAAAGTAATCTTTTAGAGTTCATTAGTTCCATAATATTAGTCTAACATACCCCTAAGTTACTGATCTTTACTCTTAGGAATCTCCATCTCTGTGTCACTCAAAGGGCCTCCTGAAAATCAAAAGCGAATCTGACTCTTTTCTGGGTATAAGCTACTAATATTCTGAACAGTTAATTATATGAACAGTACCAATTATATAAATTCAGTTTTCAAACCCACAAAATAATTGAAAAACTACAAATCTAAATGTTCAACAATTAATCCCCACCTCTAGAGGGTGTTTAATGTTCCATTACTGGATTCTAATCATCACCAATCAAATAAAAAGTAAGAAAATGAAGAAAGAAATCAAAGAAATGAAAGAGAAAAATCGATTTGAGCTTAAATCTTCGCCTCAACAGTAAATAAATTGAATATTTGAGTACAGCACCGAAATCTCTTCAATATAAATAAAAATATGCTCTAAAACTACTCTAAGATCTATTAAAAATAAAAAGTTGCAGCAAAAACTAAGAAAATTAGCAGTTTAGAGAGAGAAAATCCATATTTTAGCTTCAATCTTTGTCTGAACCTTAGTGAAATCTGAATCTTTGTTATACAGCACCGAAATCTCTTCAATACAAAGAAAATCTGCTAAAAAAATTACTCTAAGATCTCTGAAAAAATCCAAAATACGCCAGAAAAGGAAAAATGGGCAGTTTAGAGAGACAAACCCCATGAGAGAGGTTCTCCAATCTTCCTGCTTTCCTCTTTACCTAAAAAACGAGTATATATATGGTCCTAGGGTGAAATGAGCTTGAAAATAAGCTAAAATATCAATTTTCGGCTTTTTTTAGTTTTCTCTAGCGTTTTTGGTCGTGACACGAGTTTTTAATTAGCGACCAAGTTTTCTGTCACATTAGTTTGGTCGCAACCTGAGTTTTAATTCGCGACTAAGTTTCTGATCGTGACGACTTGCTTAGTCGCGACAATTTCTAGACAGCAACTTGTTTTTCTTCTCCAACATCGAGGCCATAACTTCTTACCGTTTTAGCTTTCGGATTTGGCGTGGTACTCGTTGGAAAGCTCTTAGTGTAGGAAATGCAACCATATGGAAATTTGAACCATTTAATGTTCAGATGGTACAGAAAATTATCTTCCCAGTGGGGCGTTGTAGAGACTCGGTTGACTCTTCTTTTGGAAATATATTGCTCATTTCTTGCTAAATCACTTGCTTTCATCAATAATCCTACAAAACCAAGTTTAGAGGAAATTTTATGAGTTTTACATGAATATGGATACAAAATGCACAAAATAGCATGTGAAATGAACTCAAAATATAGATGAGTTTTGCACTCATCAGTGACCCATTAGGTTCTAGTTATTTTGGCCGCTTAATTCAACTATTGAATTAAGCAAATCAAGATTTGTATCTAGCAACGCATCATGACCCCCAGTGAGAATCGGTGGTGCATTTGCATACCCTTCCATGGGCAAATCTGTGCAATTCATCCTTTCACTAATCTATACCCTACTTGGTTCAGAGCATGGACAATGTGTAGCTCCCACTAGACTGGCTATGCCACACCTAGCCTAAGTGATATTTGATCTTGTCCCTGGATTCATCACCCATCAGTTTTGCACCTGAAGACACTCTTCATAGCATTTCCACTTTGGCAAGAGATTCCCAAGTAATGATTCCGACAAGAGGCCTTAGGTATACTCTCCCTCTATTGGGAGTGGTGAATCCTTTGTTGGCTACTCAATTACCTTCAAACACCTCAAACTATACCCAATCCTCATCCAAAGAGCGACCTCTAAAAGGAAACATGGATTGAGGTCAAAGTATAGAATCAGCATCCAAGATATCCTTGAGCACCTCAAGTCTAAAGACACTTACACCATTGCAATGATGAGACAATCATCTACATTTAAATAGATGATCCACATGATTGTCTCATGACAGGTCTCCGATGTACTTAGCTACTCTTAGCAAGCATCCACATGTCAAAACTGATGAACTCATGATCACAGTTTATAAGATCCACTAGTTGATCCAATCAAGGAGTATGACATGTGCTAGTCTGTCCAAATCAACAATGTCCAGTCTTGTTGATCCTATGACTATGGATAATTTAGACACTAACATAATTGCACATGATATGAATCTTATTATCATGATCCCATCATGATTTCCTTCATGCTATGTTATGTATCATGGACTTCATTAATTTGATCAAAGATCTATATGAATTCAATGTATGAATATCAAATTAACAAAGAAGCCTTTCATATTAGATAATATGTTGTGCGTATAATAAGTGCTAATGGAAATTGCCTTTAGAGCACTTCTCTAACAAACTCCCACTTGCAATAAAGCTAATCACTTTTCTACCTCATACCATAGGCTAGAACATGAGATTTATACTTCTTTTAGGGAAGTGGCTTAGTCAAAGGATCAGCAATATTCTGATCAGTGGGTATTTTCTCTATCTTTACATCATTCCTACCAATGATCTCTCTAATCAAATGGTATCTTCTGAGTACATGTTTGGACCTTTGATGAGACTGCGGTTCCTTTGCTTATGTCATGGCTCCATTATTATCACAATACAAAAGTATCTAATGAACAATGCTAGGTACCACTCCTAGTTCCGAAATGAACTTTTTTATCCAAACTACTTCTTTATCTACTTCAGAAGCTGTGATGTACTCTGATTTAGTTGTAGAATCCGCGATCGTTTCTTGTTTGGAACTCTTCCAAGTGAATGCTCCACCATTCAATGTGAACTCATAACCTGATTGAGATTTGGAGTCATCTCCATCAAATTGGAAACTGGCATCTATATACCCACTAGCAATAAGATCCCCATCTTCATAAATCAAGAATACATCCTTAGTCCTTCTCAAGTACTTAAGGATATTCTTGATAGCCACCCAATGACCCATACCCGGGTCTGATTAGTATATGCTCTTGACACTCAGAGCATATGATACGTTAGGTCTAGTACATAACATAGTGTATATGATTGATCCTATCACCGAAGCATATGGTATCATACTCATGTGTGTCCTCTCATCTTATGTCTTCATACACATAGACTTCAAGAGGGCAATCCCACTAACCATGGGGACATATCCTCTCTTGGACTGCTCCATGCTAAACCTCTTTAGCATCTTATCTATGTATGTAGACTGTGAAAGACCAAGCAACCTCTTAGATCTATCTCTATAGATCTTTATCTCGAATATATAGGTCGCATCTCCAAGGTCTTTCATGGAGAAATTCTTAGATAACCAACTTTTGACGAATTGTAGTACAAAGACATTGTTTCCTATCAGAAGTATGTCATCCACATACAAGACTAAGAATACGACTACACTCCCACTTTTCTTCTTATTATACACAAGGCTCATTCAAGTTTTGTGAGAAACCAAACTCTTTTATTGTCTCATGAAATCGGATATTCCAACTCCTAGATGCTTACTTCAACCCATAAATGGATCTTTGAAGTTTGCATATTTTACTGCCATTTCTGAATATGAAGCCTTCAGCATTGAGGAAAGTTGTCTTCACGTCCATTTTCCATATCTCATAATCATAATGAGCGACAATGGCTAGGAGTATTCTTATGGACTTAAGCATAGCCACTAGACTAAAAGTCTCGTCATAGTCAACTCCTTGTTTTTGACGATAGCCCTTAGCCACAAGCCTAGCTTTATAGGTAATCACATTACCTTCCATGTTTGTCTTCTTCTTAAAGATCCACTTACACCCTATGGTTTTATCCCTTCGGGTGGATCAACCAAAGTTCATACTTGGTTTGTATACATGGAATCCATCTCTAACTTCATGGCTATGAGCCATTGATCAGACTCTGAACTATTCAAATATTCTTCGTAGGTAGTTGGCTCATCATTTTCTATGAGCAATATGTCCTTCTGTTCACTAATGAGAAATCCATATCTTTCTAGAACAGAACGTATCCTACTTGTTCTACCAAGCACTTGTGTTTTAGAAGCGTCAACTATTAATTCATCATCATGAATTACAGCTTCAGGTTCAGTAAGATAAGACACGTCTATTAGAGCATCTTGAATTTCACTAAGCTCAACTTTGCTCCCACTGTCTTCTCTCAAGAGAAACTCTTTCTCTAAGAAGACAGCATGCTTTGAAACAAATAACCTTTGTTCCAAAGTGTTGTAGAATTGATATCCCATTGTTTCTTTAGGATATCCTACAAATAAACACTTATGAGACTTTACTTTAAGCTTATCTGATATTGTTCACTTCACATAAGCAAGACAACCCCATACTTTCATGTAGGAAAGATAGGGCTTTTTTTCAATCCATATCTCATATGGAGTAACCTCAATTGACTTGGATGGGACTCTGTTTAAGATATAAACAATAGTCTCAAGTGCATAACCCCGAAAGGATTTAGGTAGGTCTACCTTGCCCATCATAGACCTCACCATGTCTAACTAGGTTCAGTTCCCTTTCTCAGCCACACCATTGTGTTGCGGTGTGTAAGGTGGAGTCCATTGGGACAAAATCCCATTGTCCTTAAGATAATCCAGAAACCCTTGGCTTAAGTACTCACCACCTTGATCTGATCTAAGTGATTTTATACTTCTCTCAAGCTGTTTTGCTACTTCATTTCTAAAGTCTTTGAACCTTTCAAAGGCCTCAGACTTATACCTCATGAGATACAAGTACCAATATCGTGAATAGTCATCGATGAAGGTTATGAAGTAAGTGAAACCACCTTTGGCATGCATAGACATAATACCACATACATAAGTATGTATTAGGTCTAATAGTTCGTCTACTCGTTCACCCTTCCCTTAAAGGGTAATTTGGTCATTTTTCCTAACAAGCATGATTCACATGTGTCAAATGACCCTAAGCTTCCACATTTGTGTAACTTAGTCATGCGCCACTCACTTATATGGCCAAGACGACAATGCCATAAATATGATGATTTCAAATTATCTCTTTTTTGTCTTTTACTATCATTGACATTCAAGATTGGATTCGACATATCTAATATGTAAATCTCATTGCTTAAAGTACCACCAGCATAAAAAACATCATTTAACATAATGTAACAACAATTGTTACTAAAATTTAAATGAAATCCTTTCTTGTTTAAACATGAAATAGAAATGATGTTCTTCATCAAAGCTAGCACACAAAAGCAATTGTCCAAATATAAAAAAAAAATCCATTAGAGAGGTTCAAAACATAAGTCCCAATAGCAATAGCCATAACTCTTGCACCATTGCCCACTCGAAGGTTAAACTCTCCCTTTGTAAGCTTCCTCTTAAATCACTAAGGCCTGCATATCATTACTATGTGAGCCTGGCAGGTATCGATACCCGAAAGGTTGCCATGAGAAACAATATTAATTTCAATGACATAAATACCTGAAGATGATGATGCATCACATGCCACCTTTTTCTTCGACTCCATGTAGGCCTTGCAATTTCTCTTCCAATGGCTTTCTTTGCCACAATGGAAGCCTGTACCTTTTGAGGATGTCTCCTTGACCTTTTTCTTGGCCGCCCCTCCCTTTTGCTTAGTGATTTTTCTCTTCTTCTTGTTCTTATAACCTTTCTTAGAACTAGAAGAGTTCACAAGCATCATAATTTTACCTTCCTTCATCAAGGTGGGTTCAACTGTTTTAAGCAGATTGATTTGCTCAGGTATGGTGGTCTCTTTATTGTTCATCCTATTGTTAAGCATAAATTGTGCAAAATTGTCGAGTAAACTAGCCAGAATCAAGTCTATACTTAATTCATTGTCCATACCAAAACCTAGTTGATCCAACCTAACTGTGTACCCATGCATCTTCAATGCATACTGTATTGAAGATGTCCCCTCTTACATCCTAGAGCGAAAAAGTATTTTAGAGACCTTCAACCTTTCGGATCTCTCTTGCTCATGAAATAACTCCTTTAGATGGGAGACTATGTCATATGCTGTCATAGCCTCATGCTATTTCTAAAGCCCCGATGACGTAGATACAAGCATGATACATGAAAAAATGATACTGTCATCCAAGTGCTTCTAATATGCTATCTAGTCTCAAACAGATGGGGATACTAGGAGTGGCGCATCAAGGACATAAGCTATATTTTCTACCCTAAGAACAATTCTCAAGTTCCTTAGCCAGTCCATGAAATTAGTCTCGGTCAATTTATTGGCATCTAGTATGTATCACAAGTTCACGATTGTTGACATGTTTTGATTCTCACAACCTAGATCTAAAAGAGATTATGTTAGATTGTACTTAAAATGCATAATTATTACGGCTTGATGATTACGCATTATGGCTCCCAATATTTTATTACGAATCCATAGCCCTCACTATTGATCCGAGAAAACCTATATGTAGGTTCTCCTAGTGAGTCGATATCCAATATCACCAAGAATCACCTTGGGTTTACCTAACAAGCCATCTTAGATCAATAATTATTCAAATTTGTAATCCAATGCAACTATCGAATCCAGTGCTATCAACTGTTGATTTATGCACTATCACCGGGTTATCAACTCATGATGCGTGTACATCTTATGAACACTAACCCAACTGCATCTCTATCTAACATTAACCTTGGTTTTACCCAACAAGTTAATGAGTCTAGTTAAGGCTAGCCAACCAATCAGGAAAACTCATTTCCATGGATAGAACATGTCCTTGTGGAGGAAGGCTTGGGTTTACCTAACAACCCTAATCTCCAAAAGAGACTCTGGTTCACACCATATTAGTGGAAAACGTTATCCTTATTATTAATAATGGAGGGTTTTTCTTTAGATAAGTCTCATCTTTTCATTAGCATTCTTTATCCATTTATCTCATAAAATTATAAGGATAGTTACTCTAACTATATGGCATGATTATGGACATCCTAAAATCATTTCCATGAGCCATAATGGAATTGACTAGGTCAAACCTAGGGATATGCAAGATTATTACAATCCTTTAAAATAAATTAAATTTACAATCTTCAAGGTCTTCTTTCTTGGTACATTCTCCACACTTCTTTCTCCTTTTGCATCTTCACCAACTTACCCTAATCCTATGTAATTTAATTACATACATTTAATAAGAATAACCTCAAGTTACATTTGAGGGGGATTTAGATGAGAAGAGAAGAGAAGTACATAGAGAAAGTAGAGAAAGGAATGGACACGTAGGCCCTATTTATCTAAAAAGAAATAATAATCGAATGTAGTATGCTCAATCACTATTGGGCAAAGTTCATAATCATCCATCATGCTAACATACAACCTTAAACATGCATTCTCTAATGCAATTCATTGATAGTTAAAGTTAATGGTACCCCATGATTTCAAAAGCACATAACAAATATTTCAACACTTAAAATAAAATTAGATCCTTATTGTTTTGTTCAACATTTGAACTATATCCTCAATTCAACACTTGAACTAAAATTGTCCTACATCCAATTCATTCAACACTTGAACAATAACCCCTATTCAACACTTGAACAATTTCAATTCAACAACTTGAATCATGAACCTGATTCAACTTCTTAAATCATAAACTCGATTTGATTTTAACTCTCCAATTGGTTTAACTCCTTGAACCATTATCCCAATTCAACGCTTTAAACCGAAATATTTCCAAAAAGACTTTTTGTCCAAAATTCTCTTATAGGTAATTTCAACACGATTTTTGAAATCCATGATTCTAGAAATTTTAAAGCTTAACGGTTCAGTTTTAACTCGCACATTTCTATTTCAAACACATAAGAGTAGAGTGTTCAAAACTTATGTAAAACCATAAAAGAAAGAAATTGAACAAAGCACCAACAATACCTAACATCACGACGTCGTCACGTCACGACGTTGGGAGTGTTCAAATCAAACGTCATGTCATGTCACATCATGTCATGTCACGTCATGTCGAAACGTCGCGACGTTGGAACGTCGTGATGTTTCTGGGTTCAGATGAACAACATCGCGACGTTGGGCGCCAAATGCGCGTCATTGATGGAAATTTATGAGCAACGTCATGATGTTGGGCAAGAACGTCGCGACATTGTTGGGTTTTCCAGCGACGGGATTTTCAGAAAAATCCCATCTTTGGGACTTTTAATCCCCTCCATGTTGTTCCTTCTTCATATTAACCATTCTAGATCATCTCATGACTATATACATGAAGAATAACACTAGATCTACACCTTTTCAAATCAAAAATCTAATTTTCAAAGTTTTTGAAAACATGGGTACCAAAAACAAAAAACTCTCAATAATAAACCGAGCTAGGACAAATCTTGTTCTACAACAAAGAGAAGAGTGTAGGATTACCTTCTGTCGATTTCAAAACCGAGCTAGTGGTCGAGCAGCTTTAGACCGAAGCTAACTAAGTCCTAGGTTCGCCTCTAAGGGTATCCACACGAAGAGTGGAGCCGACAACCTCCAAGGCAACGGTCTCGGAAAGGGTCCCAATGGTAGCCAAGTCCCAATCCGAAAGAATGAGCTAAAAACCCAGGTCTCTCAAACTCTAGAACACCTTCTTAGAGATGAGAGAACAAAAATGGATTTTCTCTTTGAAGTGTTCTCTTTTCCAAAAAGTCTCTTTAGGGTTTTCCATAATGTTCCTTTTATAGGAAAACCCCAATCCTATGAAACACCAAAATACCCTCACCTTAAGTGATTATAAGCTACACGCATCGCCATGCATTACGGCGTGTTCCTACACGGCCCTAAGCCGAGGTGCAAGCTCAAGCCTGTTACCTCTCTAAGTGAGGGCTTTCGAACCTGGGATTCTACTAATTCTGTGACATTCCATTCTCGAGAATTAACTCCCTCATATTTGGATCACATCCAAATCCGTTTCATACCATGTCCACACACTTCTAAGTGTGTGACCCATTAAGTTTTGGTTATTTTGGCTGCTTGATTCAACTATTGAATTAAGCAAATCAAGATTGGTATCTAGCAACACATCATAACCCCAAATTGACCCGAGATTCAGTGGTCTAACTGCATACCCTTCCCATAGACAAATACCGTGCAATTCATCTTTTCACCAATCTATACCCTACTTGGTTCAGAGCATGGACAATGTGTAGCTCCCACTAGACTAGCTATACCACACCTAGCCCAAGTGATATTTGATCTTGTCCCGAATTCATCACTCATCAGTTTTGCACCTAAAGACACTCTTCATGGCATTTCCACTCTAGCCAGAGATTCCCGAGTAATAATTCCGACAAGAGGCCATAGGTATACCCTTCCTCTATTAGGAGTGGTGAATCCTTTGTTAGCTACTCAATTACTTTCGAACACCTCAAACTATACCCAATCCTCATCCAAAGAGCGACCTCTAAGAGGCAACATGGATTGAGGTCAAAGTACAGAATCAACATCCAAGATATCCTTGAGTACCTCAAGTCTCAGGATACTTGCATCATTGCTATGATGAGACAATCATCTACATTTAAATAGATGATCCATATGATTGTCTCATGACAGGTACTTAGATACTCTTAAAAAGCATCCACATGTCAACTTTAATCAATTCATGATCACTGTTTATAAGATCTACTGCTTGATCCAATCAAGGAGTATGACACGTGATAGTCTGTCTGGATCAACAATGTCCAGTCTTGTTGATCCTATGACTAAGGATAATTTAGACACTAACATAATTGCACATGATAGGAATCTTATTATCATGATCCCATCATGATTTCCTTCATGCTATGTTATGTATCAGGACTTCATTAATTGACAGCATCTATATCAATTCAACGTATGAATATCAAATTAACAAAGAAACCTTTCATATTAGATAATATGTTGTGCATAGAATAAGTGCTAATGGCGATTGCCTTTAAAGCACTTCTCTAACATGCTCGACCATTGGTGAAAAGGGATTACCGACTTAGCATTCCAAACTGTGTTTGCATAATTGCATAAGTCAAATATGAGTAGTGGGTGTGCTTGCATTGGATTAACTGTCATCTGGTTTTTCTGCATCTGTTGAGTTAATAGGGCCACTTAGGCAATCAACTTGGTGCGAGCATCGACTTCATAGATTCCTGCTACCTTCTTTAATGGAGTTAGTCTCTCACTTAGCCATATATAATTGTTAGAGTTCATATCCTCCAACAGCTCATATGTCTCGTCCTCAATCTTCTTTATTATGACTCCTCCAGCTAATGCATCAAGTAAGGTCCGAGTAGTGTTGGTTAATCCCTTGTAGAAGCTATGAATCTACATCCACTTCTAAATTCCATGGTGGGGGCACTTCCTTAGTAACTCCTTGTATCTTTCTTAGGCCTTATACATAGGCTCGCCATCATATTGGGAAAAACTGTAGAGTTTCGTGCACAGTTGTGCAGTCTTAGCAAGTGGGAAGAACTTGGCCAAAAATTTCGGAACTAAATCGTTCCAAGTGGTGATCGAGTTTGGAAGTGGTTGGTTTAACCAATCTTTTGCCTTAACTCTTAGTGAGAATGGGAATAGGTGGAATCTGATACCCTCATCGAGTACTCGTTGTACTTCACTGTATCACACACCTCCAAGAGGTTGGAGATGTGCTTGTTCATATCCTCACTCGGAAGTCCAAAAAAATGAATATCATGCACTAGTTGTAGAGTGATCGATATATGTTCAAAGTTATTTTCTTGAATAGCTAACCTTTGGATCGCCAACTGGATTTTGGTGTGTGGTACTACGTAGTCCCATAGAGTAGGGAGTGGATTTTGGCCTTGAGAAGGGTTCTCAACTTGTTGCATACCATTCTCAACCTTTTCTTAATTATTATTTGCAACCATGGTGTTCTGATTGATCTCAAGTCTTTAGCCTAGCCTGGCTCTCCAAATCAAACGTTTGGGTTCCGGGTTGTAGGGGAATAGCTCTTACCCTAGTCTTCTATGCATAAATGACTACCAAGAAACTATGGAAGCGAACAGAACCAAAGATTAGAACTAAAAATAAACAAACAAATAAATTAAACAGAAACTTATAACAAAGGAAATAAATAAACTAGCTATATCCAAAGCAAAGAAGAATTATTTCGATTAATATCACTAATGTGTCATAGTCCTTGGAAACGGCGCCAAAAACTTGTTGCTCACTTTTCTACGGGGAAATTACTCACTACAAGTATACATATCGTATAATAAAGTGATTTAATTAAGTCTGGGATGTCGAACCCACAAAGAGTACATTTACCAATTACCAATCTACTCCAACCCTAGTTTTGTTTGGATGCCAATTATGGATAAATTATGAATTAACCGAATTAATTGAGAAAAATCAAATTATGAAAAGCATCTAGGGTTTCCGATTTCAACTAGGTTAATCCCAATGCTTAGGGTATGATAAATTCTTAAAGTAACAATTCCACATATTGAAGGTCGATTAGTCCTTTTATAGTGTTGATATCTCTCGATGTCTCAACACCCTGTTCACATAGACTAGGTTATCTCATCTCTGCCTTAAACCCTGAGTCTATGGAAAGCATTAATGTTTAGCTAATCCTAGGACAAAGTAGGAGTCATTTGTATCTCTAGGCTATGATCATCCCTCGATACTCTATTCCTGATCTAATTCTCCCATCTCCTCTCAATTTCAAGTTGAATGCATAATCATGTAGACGTTGGCCAAGTGCTCATAATCAATAAGAACATAATAGAATACTCAATATATAAACGAAATTGTACTAAAAGATTAAATCAAAAACTCTAAAACATTGTTCTTAACCCAGCTACATCATAGCCCTAGATAAACGAAATTAAAACATAATTAACGAAGCTTCAAAACAAAAACAAAAAGAGAACATAGAAGAAGAAGAAGAATTTGAATTTGATGAATTCGCTGCCTCTTCAAGTCTCTCGTGGATCCCTCTCTTGATTCCTCTCGCTTCCTCGGGCTTTGATTGCTCGGCCCCCTTTCTTTCGATTTCATCTCCTTTTAAAGAACTCCACCCAGCTCTATAGTTTCCTTTGTGGTGCACTTTTATGATCCGTCAAGAACCATCTTCACCGATTACGGCTTGATTTCTTTCTATTTTTTCGCTCTCCTCAAGGCACTCTCCCAATCACCGTGGAGTGATTGCAAATTTTTTGCGGTCTTAGTGGCTACGTAAACTAACCAGGGCTTCGACTACACCAAATTTTGTAGTGACTCACTAATTTAAATCCTCTGTAAAGGATGCCCAACTGCATTGTAAAATTTTCGCAGTGACTTATTAATGAGTATACTTTATACTCATTTTATCCCTATGTTTTGTGTGTGTTTTTGTAGTTTATAGATATAAATAAGTGTTCTAATACCCTAAATGTTCATCCTTATGATTAGGTTAACCATTAAATGAATACGAGCGAAATCGAAGTGAAAACAAAGCAAAAAAGTGGAAAATAAGAAAACATTGCTACAATATGAAGCAGCGGCGGCTTCTATATTTCGACCTTTTCAGCTATAATCTAACCTTAAATGGAATCATACTTTATATGGATGGATTCTACACTTCAAAAGCTTTCGAACGGTACCAAGAACACCAAATTTGGAGTCTGGACGATAAAGTTATGGCCTCAGTAATTTATGATCGCAACCATATAAATTCATGGTCCTGACCACAACACTTCATGGTTGCAACCACAAACGTCTTCACTAGCCACTATGTTTCACCTCATGCAATGTGGTCACGACTACATAACATCCATGGTCGTGACCACGCAACGATTTGAGACCAACATCAGTTTTAGTCCATTTTTGGCCCATTCTCAAGAATTCTATAAAAGGGAACATGATCTAGGGTATTAAGGGGACGAATTTGGAGAGGTCTCTTACGGGAGGAGAGAGGAATAAGCCCCTAGGATTCCTAACCCTAGGGCAAGGCTCTTGGAGGAAGAAGATTGAAGAAGAAGAAGTTTATTTCGTGTTTTCTGGTTCTTCTTTGGTTGTATTTCTTCACCTCATGTTTTGATTTTATTTTATAAGGTTTTAGATGTAGTTTGATTTTGATTTATGTATTTGAACATAGGTTTATATTATAATTGATATTTGAGGCATTTTTCTATTAAATGTTCTATCCTTTTCTTAATGTGTATCGATGATTAGATACCATTGATATGTGATGTGGTTCAATTTGAGATCTAAGAAGTGAGAGTTCGATTAGAAATGGGTAGAACATCACATTTCACTATAGTTTAGAGATATTCATGGATCTTGTGTGGTAGATTAGATCTCTCGGTGTTATTGCGCCCTTAGGACTTTGGGTTTGAGTAGATATACAAAATACCTAAGTCATAGAAGTAGAATGTGGATCATTGAAAGAGATTAACATGTGCGATAGTGAGGCTTACCATTAAAAGGTTATTAGAATATTAATTGGGAATAAATTGGCCCATAATACATAACGATTAATCAAATAAAATCTAAACCCTAGGTTTTTCCCATTTTATTTCATATATTTGCATGATAGATTAGGATTTTAGTTGTTTTCTTACTTCTACCATCAAATCCATCATCCATATAAAGTCAAGACTAGGAAAATTTTAGTACTTAGTAACCTAATCCTCGTGAGATAGACACTCTTACTTTTTACACACTATATTACTTGAGGCGAAGCGTGCACTTGCGCACATAGGCGTATTATTTTATATACAAGCATTCGTGCCTATCACTTTTAGTCACTACTAAATTGAACAAGGATGAAATAGCTACACTGCAAAATTTTCGCAGTCACTGATGGTGACTACAAAATCTTCTAGGTTCTCCTTTTTGCTTCCAAAACAATTCTTACTTACTCCCAACCATATCTTCCTATTTAAGCACAATTGGGCAATTTCGCACTCTCAAGGAGGGAGAGTGCAAAATTTCACATCCACTCTTGGATGCAATGCGAAATCAGGTAGTGAGTGTGTAATTGGGCTTTTAGTGTAAAATTTCCAACTGTTAAGAAGGGACAGTGCGAAATATAAGGGAAGGGTGCAAAATGCTCTAGTTTTTTTATGTAAAGCCTCCATCTTCATGTGCAATCATACTATCAAGGTCCTAACTCATCTTAATTGCTTCCAAGTGCTTCTAAGCTTACAAATGAGATCCCAAGATGTCCTCATTGCTGGTCCATGGAGTCCAATAGCTTGAAAGATACCTAAAAAGGCTTATATACATACCAAAACTCAAGAAAACCATTAGTCTTGGGTTTAAGGGCCATCAACAAACATAATCGGTTAAGTATGAGTTTCCACCACAAAAGCCTTTTAATTTGGAAAATTTATGTGTTTAAAAATGCCCTTTTTGAGTGGTTATCACATAACCACACCAAACACACCCCTCCCCCCCCAAAAAAAAAAAAAAAGCTTGTTGCTAGTCCCTTAGCAACTAATAAGCGTATAAATAGAATTAGATGCTCCAACGAATTTGAAAACTAAAAATACTAAAATAAATGACTGGAAATAACACACAAAGAAAATAAAGATAGGTTAGAGTTTGTATGATGCTAAAATCTTCGAAAAAACATTGAACGAAATCTAACATGTCCATAAGTATTGTCGGGATCCCAAGGTATTCACAATTTCAAGTAAACAATATCTCATGTGGTATGGTGATCAAGACAATCTCACCCCCAAGTCTTCAATTGATCTTTCCTAAAGAAAATTGGTGCAAGTGCGGTTTTAAGATCTCAAATATAGACAATTTTCCCAAAGCTACCCCCAACCAAATCAACTCACCCTTTTTATACTCAAAAGACTAGTGATGAGTGCATTTCATACCATGATTATCATCCCATTTTCTATGCATTTTAATGGTTTTGATGATGATTATTAGTGTTTTAATGTTTAAATGCCTCATATTGATGATTAGATCAACTTTGGAGAAAAATGAACAAAAAAAGAGCTTAAATTGAACCAAAGAAGACTAAGAAGCCACTACACACAACAAAAATCTTATCTTTTTATTTTTCTATATTAATAGCTGCATCAAATGGCTCTACTCTGCCCATAATTCGTTCTACACTTTTTAAGATTTCCAATGAGTCAAAGATCACCCAATTCAAAGTTCAAACAAAAAATATATGGCCTCATGAAGTCAAATGGAGGATTTTCCAAAACACCACATCCAGCACCCCTCAAATTTGTGAATTTTTAGTCTACATATTGGTCTACAATGACTCCAATCTTGATATATTTGGATTATACTCTCTCTCTTAGCTTCTCACAAAGACCAAAATCATCACATTTAGAGGTCGGGTGAAAGAGTTATGATCGTTTGAAGTTAGGAGGTCGTAGTAGGATCCCATGTCTCGACATGAAAGGCCATGTCGCTACATGGCCTGAAACACAACAAAACTACTGAAATCACACCCATGTAGCCATGTCACAACATGGCGACATCTAAGGCCCAAAATGAGTGTTTTTTTTACCATTTAGGCCATTTTTTAGGCCCATTTCCCAAGACACTATAAATATATGTTTTTAGGGTAAGTTTTGAGGGAAGAGAACACCCTCCCTAGGGTTTCTCACCTCTCATTCTTAGAAAAATCTAGGGTTTCTATTTTGGTTGTTTTTTATTGCTTTTGAAGACATTTTTGGAGAATCAACCAGCTAGAAGATCTCTTGCAGCTGGAATCGAAGTTTTGAGAGCTCTTCATCATAGATTTTGTTTTGTATCTCTAACTTTGATCCTTCTTCTCATCTCTTTCTTGATTATTGTTGAAATATACATTATTTTAGTAGATTTGAGTGTTGTAATGAGTAGATAAACTGTTCTCTAGGGCTGATTGTTAAGATTGATGTTTGATTTATATCTTTTTTAGAATGGTTTTGTGAATGTGTGCCTATGTTGATGTTGGTTGGTGTAGAACATGGATTATCACGGTTTCTTGCAATTAATTTGTGTTGGGAAATGTGTGTAAGACCCAGCTTTTGAAAGATTCACTTAGAGATTCCATAGTGACAGCTTGAAATCATCCCTTGGGCCATAACCATTTCATGCCAAAGTTTTTTTAAGTGAAGAAATCAACTTAAACTAATTAAAGAGATTAAGGGAACTAGAAATGTCTAGTACTAAATGGATTTCATTAGGGTTAGACACCAATTCAACATTGTATGAGAACCATAAGGACCTAGCGGAGACCAATAGGACACCCAAGGAATGACCTGCCTTTACCACATTCAATGACTTAGAAGGACCTAGCGATGAATAGGAAGTTGGTGTGCAAAATTGAGGGGAGACACGAGAGTGTAAACCTCATACCCTGTTCCTTGAACCGACATAAGTACATGTTCACATAACCCGTGCTTAATAAATATAAATCAAAATACATTAGTTGAGACAATCAACCCTAGTATCTTTCATGATTGAGTTCATTCTCCGATTTTGATTCATTCCTTGCAATTAAGCATTAATCTTTCCTCTGTTTTTTTTTTTAGGTTCTAAAATCTCCATTATCAAACTGTTTTATTAGCTTAAATAGTGATAAGTTCAATTAGTTGTGTACTTAGTTATTCAAGCACTACAGACCATTCCTTATGGGATCGATATCCGGACTTTCAAGTCCACTTTATTACTTATACGACTCGTGCACTTGCGGAGAGAATATGAGTGTTGAGGCACTTTTCCATCCGTTTTTTAGTGTTTCCAATTATTCATCTTCTCCACCATATAGAAAAGGTCATATATCAAGTTATTGGCATTGTTGATGGGGATTTGGCAATAGCTTGATTGAACAATATTTTAATATAAAAAAAAAGTCTTGCTACTTTAAGCATTTTGTTTGTTTTCTTATTTTCATTTGTTTATTATTTGTTACTAGTTTACTTCATTTTTTTTCTTTTGTATCTTTCATTGTAGGTGTTGAGCATCAATATACAAGGTAGTAGAAGATGATCTCTTCTCAGCATTTGAGAATGAACTTGACACTATTGCAAACCTCATGGACTAACAAATATCATTTATGCAAGCACAAGCCTCCATGAGCCAACAAGATTTTGATTGTGAAGAGGCACATTATCTTAACTACAATGGGGGTCATTTCTCTCAACCCAACAACAATGTGTCAAACTACTATCATTCAAGTTGGAGGACATATGAGGATTTATCCTATGGGAATTCAAGTTTTTCAAAGTCAAGAAGGGTTAAGTTCCAACTATGAAGAACAAATGAAGCAATTGTCTTTTGAGGAGCAAACTCTTGCCTTGTTAGATAAGATTAAGAATAGCAATGAAATGTGGTTGACCAACTTGGAAGGCAACCAAGAAAACACAAATGCCGCTTTAAAAAACTTGGAAACTCAAATTAGGGATTTGACTCTTGCATTAGAAGAGCAATCTTCAAGGCCACTCCTGAGCGACATAGAGGATGATGACATATGGGATTGTGACATAGTGCCTTTGATTTTTGAGAAGGAACTTCCGAGCTCGACATTGGTTGAGAAGAAGGAAAATGAGCTTGCTATTGAGGAAGAGTCATTATTAAAAAAGATGCAAGTTGAAGAGCAACATCCAGGGATAACAATTGAAAATGTTTTGGTTAGGGTTGACAAGTTCAATTTCCCCATTGATTTTATGACTTGGGACATGGAAGAGGATCGACAAGTCTCATCCATAAGAAGACTTTCCATTGGCACAAGTCAAGTGTGGATTAATGTCGAACATAGGGAGATGACCTTGATTATAGGTGAGGAACATCCAGGGATAACAATTGAAAATGTTTTTGTTGGGGTTGACAAGTTAAATTTCCCCATTGATTTTATGACTTGGGACATGGAAGAGGATAGACAAGTCTCATCCATAAGAAGACTTTCCATTGGCACAAGTCAAGTGTGGATTAATGTCGAACATAGGGAGATGACCTTGATTATATGTGAGAAAAAGTGAAATTTTACCTCCACCAAAGCATGCCATTAACGGAAGAAGAAAGGAAGATGTGCATGAAGATAGAAAGCTTACTTTAGCCCAATGAAGATGATGCACCTACACTCTTTCATGAGGATACTTTTGAAAGGTTTGAAATTGTGGCCAACTCACTCGATACCAAAGAGTTGGAATTTGAGAGTATTTTGAATATTATGGAGGTGGAGGAGTCCATCCTCGTGCATGATAAGGATGATGAGGGAGTATTGGTCATGATGGATGAAAGGCCAACTCAAAGCTCTCAGGCTTCTACAAAGAGTCTAGATGGACTCTAAAAATGGAGCAACTTCTAGCAAGACAATCCAAGCTAAATAAGGATTTCTTGATCCCTTACACTTTTCTTTGTTAGTTTTGATTTCATTTTGAAATAATTTGTTATGTTTGATTTATTTGTTTTAGTGTGTTTGAATGCAAGTTCAAAAGAGCTAAAAGAGTATAAATTTGGAGTGAAAAGAGGGCTTTTTGAAGAGGAGGATCCCACCACCTTCACCACCAAAGTATGAGCATGCACATGACTAGCAAAGGGAGTTTCCTATTCCCCTAGTTTATTTTTCTCACAAATTGGACAATGTTTATTTTAAGTTTAGGGGTGTGGTGCATAAATGCACTTTTTAGTTTATCATTAACTCTCTTTTAAGCTTTTTGGACCTTTGTTTTCAGTTTTTAGTTTGTTTTGTTATTTTAGTGTATTTTGATTTTGAATAACAACTATGATTAGTTTTGACATGCTTGTGGTGCTATAAATATTGGTTATAAATGACTTGGGCCTTCATGCCAATCCTTCCTTGAGCCTAAATGTTTTAGATCATCACTCTTGTAACTACCATCAAGTTATTCAAAATTGATCTAAGAGTATGAATAAATTGTGCAAATTGCAAAAATCCATAAAAATTTGAAAATTTTTGAAAAAAAAAATTAATTGTAAATAGTTGAAAAGTTTTGTTTTTATTTTTGGTTGAGCTTGTTTTGGGATTGATTGTGATGCCTATGATGAATATTGATTGAACTTTTCTTTCACATGAAGAAAATGAGAGATAGATGAGCTTAAAACATAATGCTTTGACATTATAGTTGACTACTTAATTTAAAGAAGAATTATGTGTACACCATCTATTTTGATCTCTTAAGACTCTAGAACTTGTTCAATTATCATTTGAAGTGAAATCCTAGGCAACACAACAATTAGGAAATGATATAGGTCATCCTTGGATTGGTTGAGTATTTATAGCTAACCCTTATGTGTATTGATCCATAGTCACCCAATTTGAACCTTATTAGTCATTTTCTATCTTGAAAGCCAAGAATGAGCACCTTAAACCTTTTATTGAGTATCCTTCAATCAAAGGACCTTGTTTATCCTCAAAATGTTGTTTTCAATGCAATATCATGTGAAGACGAGTAGTGTGAATTGGGAGTTTAGTTGAAGTGGTTGAGCTATTAAATGTAAATCAAAGGAGATTTGGTGTAATGCCCCGTCCCAAGAGGATGTACAGTACATGTAACTGTTGGGGCACATATGAGCACTAAGTATCACATTGTAATATTTTGGAGATGAAATTAGGATATGATAAAATTAGTAAACCCGGAATGTGATGCTAGAAGAAAGGGTAAAATTGTAATTGTCATAAAGGATATGAAAATCATAAAATAAGTAGAGATGGGTCATAATAAAAATTTCCAAGAGTTGATGTGCAATTTTTGAGAGATTGGCACTCTAATACAATTAAGTCAAAAATGGGATTATAAAAGGAGACATGAGACAAACCAAAGTCTCATTTTTGTCTCACAAAAGCTAGGGAAAACATAGGAGAGAAGAAGAAGGGAGAAAAGAAGAGGAAGAAGAGGAAGAAGGAGAAGGAGAAGAAGACCAAACCAAGGTATGTTTTTGTCTTAAAATAATGGGTATTTTGGATTCCTAAGATTTTGGTTTGGAGATTAGGTCCTCCTTTGTCTAGGGTTTTGTGGAAAGATCACACAAACCCTTGATTTGTTGAGGTTTTGTGGGTAAAACCCCAATTGGTGTAAAATAAACATGGAATCATCGTATTTATATGGGTTTTAGAAGAATTGGTGGACCTTTGGTTGAATTCATAAGATTTTCACCTAGGGTTTTGTGGTATGAGGTTCCAAAACCACCAATACAAGTATTATGGAGTTGTTTTGATGGAATTCCATGATGAATTTCGAGGAATGGTTGTAAAAACAAAGGAGAAATGTTATTTTAAAGGAATTGCTGTCAAAATTTTTGTAAAACCCCTGTTTTTGTTTTGGCTATAGATTAAGTTATAATCATCCAAATAAATTGATTCCAATTGGTAAAGAACCATAAGATATAGGGCTACAAATGCGTTAGAAGAGACCAAGAGCAAATTGTAGCTCTAAGGTCTCTAAATAATGACTGAAAGGTGAGCTCGTGTAGCTCACTGATTATACTCTGTTTTGGGTATTGTTGTAATGTTTTGGCCATAAGTGGAGTTTCACTCATCC
This sequence comes from Tetrastigma voinierianum, assembly GCA_016808115.1. Lineage (NCBI taxonomy): Eukaryota > Viridiplantae > Streptophyta > Magnoliopsida > Vitales > Vitaceae > Tetrastigma > Tetrastigma voinierianum. Next base: position 1,138,990 of record JAEQBH010000478.1, on the reverse strand, counting down.
AAATTGAGTTATTCAAAATTCTGGGTAAAATAGACTTCTAGGGGAATACGAGTGCATGCAAATTGTGACCCCAAAGTGCCCAGAAATCTTTCTAAGTGGAGCTATGTGCAGATTCTGTTCTGCCAATTTGAGTAATCTAGATATAAAATACAATAACTTCTGAGTTTTGGTGATCCAAATTGGGTGATTCCACTGAGAAGAAACCTTAGAACCATAGCTTCAAAATGAGCATGAAACAATTTCCAATTTATGGAGTTAAGACCCCAGAAATCATGATAACAGTAGGTGATTCAGTGAGCTAACCAATTTGGCATCAAAACATGTTGTAAATCTCAGTTATGTGGTTGAGGGCCTTAGAGGTCAATTTAAATCAAAATTTGTTAGACGTCACTGATATATAAAGGACTGATCTGAGAGTTTCATAATTTTGAAGACCGTTTGAATAATTTTTGCAATAAAGTTCAGAGAGTATTGTTGGGAAAAGGCTTTATCAAAATGAGTGGTTTGCTTGTTAGGGCTTTTTTAGTGCTCAAGCAAAATTGTTAATTTGGCTTTATATGAATGTCAGACCCTAAAGTGACTTTATGCAGAAGTACGCTAAGTTTTACGCTATACGCAGTTTGATTAATACGCTGTCATATTCATGAGTGTGTAGGCTAAAAGCAAAGGCAGAAAGGTGGAGTTGTGCTCAAGTTTCGGGAAACAAAGATACGAGCTGTTTAAACCTATTTTTCTAAATACTAGTATTATTATTATAAACTGTTTTACACTAAGATTTAATGGTTTTGATGGTAAACTATATTTGAAAAAGCAAGCAAATGGTTTTGATTTAAACCATAATTGAAACAAGCAAATTTATTTTGATTTAAACCATAATTGGAAAGCGCAATGAGTTTAGCAAGCAAGCAAATGGTTTTGAATTATCAAACCATATTAAAGCAAACAATGGTTTTGAATTATTAAACCATGTTTCAAGCAAGCAAGCAAGCAAAAAGAATATTTTCGAAAATAGGCCTAACTAAAATCCCTAGTTCTAAGCAAGCATACCGGTCAAAGGTATTCCGTACGTGCATGGTGGTGTTAGATATCACATGCATTTAGTTTTGCCCGGTTCAAGAACTTAGGTCATGCATCATGGCATTTAAAGGAGACCGTGGCCACATGCGAGCATATGTGGTTAACGTATTAACTAAATTACGGCATGGCGGCCCGTGCCAATTCCACCATATTTAATGCAAAGGTGATGGGCGCCTGCACTTCTTCCATATTCCAAGTGAGCCGACCCAGGTCCAGCCATCGGCACGGTCGATGCCTAGGATCACGTGTTCACTAGCAGGCCAAAGAAGCAAGCAAGGCTCCAAAGGGAATATTTGATTCATCAAAGATGTTTATACAGATTTGAAAAAAATCAACTAATCGGTGCACCCGCTGAGCCCAGTTCCTGCGGTTCGCTTTAAGGGAAATTGAGCCCAGCCCGCTTTGACTTCAAACAATCGGTCGGTGCCTGTGCTCTCGTGGTGATTTTAAAGCAAACGGTCGGAGCCTGTGCTCCCGCTTGATTTTCTTAAAGGTATAGCTGGAGCCCAGTTCTCGTGTTTATAAAAAATTTTGGAAACTTTTTAAAGCAAGAAATTTGAGAAAAGTTTTATAAGCTTTTAAAGAAAAGCAAAGCAAAGCAAGCAAGCAAGAATGAAAAGTTTTCTAAACTTTTAAAGCATAAGTACAAAAGCTTAAACTTTTAAAGCAAGTAAGGAGATTATGAAAAGTTTTAGAACTTTTAAAGCAAGCAAGAGATTATGAAAAGTTTTAGAAACTTTTAAAGCAAACCAAAAATTATGAAAAGTTTTATAAACTTTTAAAGCAAGAGGTTTATGAAAAGTTTTGGAAACTTTTAAAGCAAGGTAAAGAAAGCAAGCAAGAGATCAAGTGAAAAGTTTTGTAAATCCTCAAAGCAGCAAGTATCAAAAGTTTGGAAACTTTTAAAGAAAAGCAAAGCAAAGCAAGAAGTATGAAAGTTTTAGAAACTTTTACAAAGTAGCAAGATTTGAAAAACACTTGAAGAGTTTTACCGCTTTGAGATATTTTCAGAAAAGAAATCCTTTTATAAAGCATACACTCACTGAGCTCGTTTAGCTCATTATTTTCCTGTTTTAAAAGACTATTTTCTAGGTACAGGCACGCCGGACCCTGGAGCAGTTTAGGATTCTCCTGACTTCTATATTTGTGCTGTATTAATACTATTTTGTGTAAGGAAATACTTTGAATTTGTATAAAGGAATATATGTATGTACATAAGGTGGTTTTGTGAAAATGTGTAGAGCTTGAGGCTCTTTTGAAATAATGTTGTTGGTTGCCATATTTGAAATAGTGTAAATTGTGTATACAGGATTTGGGACATGTCCTATATGCAACTGTTATGCTGCCAAAATTTTATAAAATCATAAATTTAGAAAAGAAAAAAATTTTATACGAGTTTTCCGAAAGCAATACTCCTTCGCTTCACAGGATTTTCTAGTCGTTAGAGGTAACGGCTGAGGATTTCTGTGGAGTGGCCAGCACACCTGCCGATAGTAGGGGGTGGGGGTGTGACATTTGGTGTGAAAAAAAGTAAAGAAAATAAGCAAAAAGAAAGAATAAATCAAGGAGTAATTTTGATCTCATAGCCTTCCTACCTTGAGTGTAACACCCTTTTTTTTCTAACAATTTAACTAGTAGCTCTAATACCAAAATAAATGTAAAGTCCAACGCTACCAATAGGAATACAAATACGTTTTTTTTGTTCTTCTTTTTTTTTCGTATACTGTAGAATATATAATAATATGCATCAAAACATTTACAGTAGGCCCGTCATTTTGGTATAAATCCCACATTTGTACAATATGGCATTATATGCCCTTTTTAATCAGATCATTTACAAAATATATCAAAGTTTTCAATATCAAAACATTTACAAAATAAAATTAGAGTTTATACAAAGTGGTCAAATCCATTTCATGAATGCATGGTCGGATCTTTACTTCGACAACGCGAAGCTTTGACGTTGACTCTAAATCTCTGCAGTCTTTATCCTCGTACATGTTCACTTGATACCTGCACGATGACAAAAACAACGCACTAAGCATTGTCATGCTTAGTGGTTCTATATAATTCTCTCTTCATATCAATTTAAATCAATTCATGTAATGTTTATAAAACAATGTTTTTGTACATTTTTCCAATGACCAAATGCGTATATATATATATATATATATATATATATATATATATATATATATATATATATATATATATATATATATATATATATATATAGATATCGTTCTGGCTTTATTTACATTCAATTACAATTCATTGGTCATTTCAAGTTATGCAATTTCATATGCACTAAATAATTAAAATCACAAATCATGCACTTTTCAATCTTATTATCATTTCGCTCTTTATCGAATTTAACCTATGCTTTCTGCACTGTGGATAATGAATCACCCAGCATCTGGCCCCGTCGGGCCAGCAGCCTAAGATAAAACTAGCTTTTATAACACAAGACAGCCCCACTGGCCGACCGTTATTAAGAAATCACTTCATGAACACTACCATATTATCCAAATTAGGCTATGGATTGGAGTGATAATTTCATTACATTCAACGCAAGACTACTAATTTGACCCCTTCTTATTGTATACCAATCTATCCTAACTCAAATTTAATCTGCTAACATTCTAAGGGCCTTCAAATCATTATCTGCTAATACAACTTATATAAATAAGGTATATACATTTGATACAATAATTTATTTTTCAACACTCATGCAAATTCTCATATGAAATTTATTTACACCGATTGTCTCAAATCAATTTAAAATAAATCAATATGCAATTGATCACAATCATTCAATATTTCATAATATTTCACAATCAATTTTGAAACAATGAAAGAAGAGTGTAGATCAAACTTTCACAAATTTGAAACAAGAGAGAGATTGAATAACAAACTCAAAAATCTTGTTGCTCTTCGATTCCTATCCTCAGAATCCCGTTCTTGGGTCAAGCTTCCTCATACCAACCCCTAATCCATCACAAATATGTCACAATTAAAGAACAACCCAAGAAAGAAAAATCAATTGTGCATTCTAGGATTTTTGGTTAAGGTTGATGTCTACCCAATACTCCTTCACTTGAAAAAATTTTTGGGGACACATGAGCAATCTTTTTCTCATGCTTCCTTCAATAAAATGATATCTCTATGAATCTATTTTCAGTAGGAATTGGAATCATCTCATTTGGATCACCCAAACTCAAGTTACTAAGATTTTAAATGTCAAATTAGTCGATATGCCCAAAATTTCAATGGGATCATCTTAATGTTATTTTCGATTTTTGGGGTCTTAACTCTGTAAATTGGTAATGGTTCATTCACTCATTTGAATCTATGGTTCTAAGGTTTCTTCTCCAATTGGAATCATCCAATTTGGATTACCAAAACTCAAGTTATTGCATTTTACATCTAGACTATTCTAATTTGCAAATTAGAATCTGCACATAGCTCCACTTTGACAGATTTCTGGGCACTTTTGGGATACAATTTACATATACTTCCTTCAAGTAAATTATTCCCCTAGAAGTCTAGTTTACCCATAATTTTTAATCACTCAATTTGGATGAGTGAAACTCAACTTATGGCCAAAACACCACAACTACACCCAAAACGAGAATACCCGCGAGCTACCCAAAACTCACCTTTAAACCCATATTCGGGAGCCCTAGATCTACATTTTGCTCTTGGTCCCTCATATACATTTTTAGCTCTAGCTCTTATGGTTCTTTACCAATTGTAATCACTCCATTTGAATGACTATAACTTAACCTATAGCCAAAACAAGAACAGGGTTTTTGAAAACAATTTGATAGCAACTCCTTTGAAACCTCACCATTTCCTTTATACAAAAATTTCTCAAAACCAATCCAATCCAATCAAAACAACCAAACACAACTTAGAGAAACCCTAAAACTTGTTTACAACCAATACAAACACTTTCATCCAAAAAATTTGGGGTTTTCATCAACCCAACACAAGAAAAGAAAAGGTAGGGTTTGGTTTCCATACCTTTAATCTTTTGATTCTTCAATACCAAGCATCCTTCTTCCTCTTGATCTCTTAAACTCTTGGTTACTTGGAGAAAAATCACAATCTCCTTTCTCCACAAGCCCTAGCTCTCTCTTTCTCTCTCAAAATGGAAATGCCCAAATGTGAAAATGGATTTCTAAGACCAAAATTGGTCTTTAATCCCATTACATGGCTAAGGTCGCGTTTGGCTACTCCATTAATTCTCATTTCTCATTTTTGTCATTTTAACACTTCATTTCTATTTCATTTCATTTTATTCACATTTTTAACATTACACTCCTCATTTAGGACCCTTGGGCCCCCATTTGACATATTTACTAAATGTATTTGGCTCTTGTAAAATTTATGGATTTTTATCATTTTTCGTTTTTAGTCATTTAAACTCCAGAAAAATATAATTTAATTTATTTTACACCTGAACATGTTATAAAACTGTTAAGGTATTTTCAGGGCGTTACATTGAGTGATTAAGTCTGAAGGGGTGTCTCAAAGTACCCTAAAACCATCTAGTTAGGGAGCTGCTGACCTAAAATTCGCTAATGGTAGGTAGAAAGCTTAAAGGGGTTAAACATTGCACTACTCCATACCTTGTCGTTAGAAAAGCAAAAGAATAAAGCTTCTTGGTGATCTTATAAGGAAGGTGAAAATAAAACAAGTTTGGGGGTTATATGATGAAAGAGATGCAATTAAACAAGTTTAGGGGAAGCTTGAGAAGCTCAAAAGCAAAAATTTCAAAATGCTTAAGGATGAAGAGAATATTGAGGAAAAAGAGAAGTTTGTATGTTTTAAGTAAACACAAGCCTATAATGACCTACTCAACTACCCTTTACCTTTGACACCCCAAATCCCGGGGGTCCGTTGACAACCCGTCAACTTGCAAAAGATTCGTGGATGTCAGGTAACCCGACAGCACACCATCGTTCTTTCTCGTGGGTCTAAGATTTAACAAAAATCGAAAGGTAGTCTCCTTGTAAGGAGCTCTACCCAAAATACAATCTATGCAATTACATGGTAATCCTGGGTCTAACATTATACAACGACCTCAATTTGCTCATACGGTAAAATGGCCAATGTGAGGGCCCATTTATCCATACTCAAACATATAAGCACATGACTATTAAACCATAGTCCATAAGAGTTTAAATTACGTCATTTCCATACAAAACATATATCAAAATTAAGCACTTTAATACATGTTTTACAAAATATAACCAAAGCCACAACCGAATTTTCTTCTCAATATTGGCCCCAGCAGCACAGTCTCTCGAACATTCCTTGTACCTGAAAGGGGGTCCCATGACTTGGTGAGCAATGCCCAATAGAGAATAATTCCTACAAGGCTACTCCCCACCTAAGTGCACATGCAATGGCACACACACGACATACCATATTCCATATTAAATGCAATGATACCATGGAATATCTACTGTCATGAATGAGATGACACTCCTCATGCCTATAACCCGAATCCTAACCGGCTCCCTCACACATGCAATTGCCAGGTGTGAAAAAAATTGTTTCCAAAACAAAGATTTTTGTTTTCGAAAACTCATTGGACAATCGATATCAAAATTTATTTGGTCAACCCTCCGATATAATTTATGGACATACTCTGAAAAATATTTTGTTGGTCAACCCTCCAATAATTTATTTATGGACATACTCCGACAAATATTTTGTGTGGACAACCCTACAATATAAAGTTTATGGACATACTCCGACAAATATTTTGTTGGTCAACCCCCGATAATTTATTTATGGACATGCTCCGACAAATATCTTGTTGGTCAACCCTCCGATAATTTATTTACGGACATACTCCGACAAATATTTTGTGTAAAAAACCCTTCGATATAAATTTTATGGACATACTCCGACAAATATTTTGTTGGTCAACCCTCCGATAATTTATTCAAAAACCATGTCATGCACTCACACTCATTTCACACGATGTCCCCGTGCATATGAAATGCAACATGTCATTTCATGCCAATTCATATTACATGCATGATGAGTACCACATTCAACATAATAAATCATGGATAATTATAATTTTACATATAATTTACATTCATCATAAATTCCATGTCAATACATCCATAAGGATGCATTAACATGATTTTCACACAACAAACATGTTATTCAAATTTTTGCAATAACAAATAAAAAAGCCGACACACACATGGTTAATCGGTCGAGGCGCTCGAAAGCTTGATCCCAAAATCCTCTCGGGTATCAGAAAAGCGAGTCCCAAAAATTTTGTCTAGGCTGTCCAGGAGCAATCTTGAAAGTCGATGCAGGGTACGTCGAAAACAACCAAAATTAGGTCACCGGCCTTGAGCTCACAACAAAACCTAGAAATTCTCAACCTCGGCACCAAAACAATTCGTGAAACACGATCTCGAGCTAGGAAAAACGATCCCAAAAAATCCTACACTCAGTCCCAAGATTTTAGGACTGAAATTTACGGCCTCTCACGGCCTCAAAGAAAACCCCAAGCCAATAAATGGCCTTTCGAAGGCTATGTAAGTAGAAAAAAACCTCTACCTCTTGGAGTTTGGCGAAGCCCCATATTCTTGCCTTGTACCTATCACAAAAGCCCTCGTCGTAGATGAACTTTGCCTTTGCTCAGGTGAAAACCAACGACGTGCCAGTAGATCTTAGAGAGAGGGTGAGGTTGCTTTCTGCAAGCCTCTCTTCTCTCCTCCGCTCCTTGTCCGTTTGTCCAAAAATGGACCTCTTCCTCCTTTTTGTTTTACTTTCATTAATTCTTTTTTCTTTTCTTTCTTTTCTTTTTTTTTCCCTTTTTCTCTCCATTTGACACATGGCTCTAAATGACCCATTCAACCAAGTGTCATGTGTCACTTGCTACTCCACATGGCTATCTTGCCATGTGTCCATCTCTTATGGTGCCATGTGGTGCTACTTCATGTGTCACCCGACACACAATACCTCGAAAAACGTAAAATTCCGACTGTCTCGGAATTCGACGAAATTTGATTGGGTAACTAGATTCCGTGAGACATTTTCAATGGTAAAGTCTGTTTCATCATCCGAGATATAGAAAATTTCCGATTTCAACCGAAATTATCGTTTTACCATTTTTTAGAAAACTTGAATTTTTTTTCCCAGGTTTTACATTACCTAAGTCATGCATTACAAGCCAATAAAGCCTTATTTGATCCTAAGAGTTGTGAATTGCCTACACTAGTAGAGAGTGATCAACGCAACAAACCTATGGAGTCTTTTACACTCATAAGTCATGAATTCACTATTTGAGTGAGAGATCCCCATCCCATTCTTGTTCATCTAATTCCATCTAAATTGCAATTGGCCGTATGGGGGAAGACTTCACACACACACTCAAGAAGTTATATGAAGGTAAGATCCTTGAGGCAAGCATCACAAAATTTTCTCCTCATCAATCTCACATATCTTATTTTGTTTTGTAAATAAATTTTGGGAAATGGTTTTGTTCTTTACTTAAGGACAAGCAAAATGTCAACTAGAATAGGTTGAGAACGCAACTTTTATTTATTTATTATCTTTTTCTCATGTAGGTGTGTAACACCAAAGAAGTCTAAGTGGTAGCCCATGTAGTAGATATTCATCGATGGCTCCCCGCTAGTTAGTTAAGGGCATCAAGCCTTAAGTTCCCTTTGGACTTCACTTCGAACTAACCACCTAAGCAACAAGGTACCTACATTATGAGATTAATCCATCTTCCGTCCCAGGTAGAGCGGGCAATAAGGTCAGTGACTCCCAGCCAATTGGCTTCAGGCACTAAGCATTAAATTCCCTTAGGACTATGATCGGGATTCCAATTGAATCAATTCACTTCTTTTTTCTTTTCTTTTTCTCATTTTTTATTTTTCTTTTCTTTTTCTCATTTTCTTTCTTTTTCTTTTTATTTTTTTCTCATTTTTTTCTTTTTCTTTTCTTTTTCAAATTGTGGGGCTCGTTAGCCCTCTTTTGAAGGTGTCTCATCACTAGTAGAGTCAATTTAGCATCTCAAAGTAAGTGGCATTCAAGAAAAAGGGACAGGACCCAAAGTGTATATAAGAGATCTAGTGTATGTGTGTGTGTGTGTGTGTGTATGTGATGCAAGTTCCAAACATAAGTAATTTTTTGAAAAACAAGGGGACTATCAAACTAAGCTCCCCAAAATCACTAGACTCCTTATTAATAAGATTGCATAAACATCAAGGTATCCTTAATCAACTAATGACTATCAAGATCAATTTCCATGCAACTCAAAACAATATTTTGCGCCAACTAACTCTTATGGACACACAATCATGCAAAATAAAATAAAAACAAGCATGCATGAATGCAATAAAATAAATAATTCCTTGACTTTGGGATGAGAAGCAACTTCTACAAGCGACTCCCTACCAACCAAGGTGTACCTCATCCTTCAATAAGCTCAAGTAGAAAAAGGTAGGATAAGAGTTACCTCAATTAAAGAAGGTTCCTCTATTTTTTGACTCACTTCAATGCACCATGTGATTCTTCAAGTTTGATTTGATGATGATGGTAGGTGCATGAGAATCTCTATTTGTTGATGTATGCGCCATGTGACTTTGACATGCTATTTTAGGCACCATGTGAATTGAAGCTTTTATGTGAATCCTTGCTTAAAGGCATGTGATTCAACTAAGAACCTTGTGATTATTTGTGAATTCCACTAACGCATGTGCTTAAAGTGGCTAAGTCCTGCAAAAAGCATTAGAGAAGCAAAGCAATTTCGCCCAAAGGTTAATGAAAAATAAAGACAAGAAATAAAAATTAATCTATAAAGAAAATAAATTCATAATCTAAGATAGTTAGGCTAGCTAGTCTCAAAGGAGACTAAGCCTAGATAGGTCTAAAACGTGTAGACTCTAGGGGGTTCAAACAGGGTGTTTCCCTCATCCAAACACTCATAATAGTTATCAAGGTCATGGCTCATGAGGCCACCCACATGCTCCTCCACACTATCAATAACAAAGGCTTCTTTGGGGTCTTCCTCATATGAATTCGACTTCTTTATTAGGTTGAAGACATTGACCTCCATAGTCATGTTCTCAAGAGAAAGTTACATAAAGTCATTCCTACAATTGATTAAGGTATTGGATGTAGCTAAGAAAGGCCTTCCCAAGATAATGGGCACATTTCTTATTCCCCTAGTGGGTTGCTCTATGTCATGCAAACAAAGTTGACAGGATAGTAGAACGTGTTGACTAACGTCCTCCACTATGCCCCTCGATTTCTTAACGAATCTATCGACTAAGGAGAGAATGATATTGGTTGATTTGAGTTCTCTCAACCTAAATTGCTTATAGACCAAATAAGGGAGGATATTAACACTAGCTCCTTAGTCAAGTAAGGCTCTCTCTATATATGTCTCCTCAATTGTAAGACCCGAGAAAAATCAAATTTTTTTGAAAAATGGAAAAACGGTAAATTGTCGAAATAGTATAGGTTGAAAACCTGGAAATTTTCTAGATCTCGGATGACAAAACGGACCTCACCGTTGGATTTTTCTTGTGAAATCTAGTTACCCAAACGAATTTCGTCAAATTCCGAGACAGTCAGATTTTTACATTTTTTGGGTTGATAGGTGTCGAGTGACTCCCAAGGACGAGATTGTTTACGAAAATCTCGAAAGTTGGGAAATGACTTAGGTTAAGTTCATGGGATATAATTTGAACTTGAACTGAGACGGAATCGTAGTGGGCCAAACCGGACCCAAACGAGGGTGGATACATTAGTACGACATGGGCCCACATCCAACTTAAACTAAGTTGAGACCAGAGGAATTAGGGCAAAAGAGGCCCATTTTTCCCTCTTTTTGGTTCATGCGAGAAGAAAGACGGAAGGGAAAGAGGAGAGCGAAGCTTCCTTCCAAGATCTACGGAGTTCAGGTAGGTTGGTTTCGTTGGGCGAGAACAAAAGTTCATCGCATCGGCGAGAAGATGCGTGTGTTTCCCGAAAAGGGATTTGTAGAAGATCCGAGGGAGATTACAGGAAATCGAAGTTGTCGAGTTTAGGAGGCTTCTACCCATGTATCCGCAGCTAAGAGGTAAGGGATTCTTCCCTACCTTGGCTTACTTTCTATTTTAGGCGAAAAGGGTTTTTTTTAATTGAAATTTGGCAAAGAAAAAATGGGATTTTCTAGTGCAGATCGATGTTTCTTCACCAAGGCGAACCTCAGTTTGCCTAAGCGAAGGTGGAAATCTTCCCATGGAGGATTTTTGCTACGCCCTATGAGCAAAGGAGCCGCTAGACCTAAAGTCCGTTTAGGGCGTGGGCATGCTCCTTTAGAGTGAACCCCCAAGGGACAGCGAGGAGGGAGGACTTAATAGTTCGCCTAGGCGAGGCATTGCTCACCTAGGCAAAGGTGGGCTATGTTTAGGCTTGCCCACAACTGCTTGAGGCTTGTGTTTGTGGGCTATTTTAGGTCAGTTTCGTGGCCCGGTTTGTGACTGTTTATGGCTTGCTTCAAGGGCCATTGTGTGACCTGTTTGAGTGTGTCATTGCTTAACTAAGGGTGACATGTTTAGATATCAATGTGTGTGGTATAACATGTTGACATGTGATATGAATTATTGTGTCTGTGTACATTACATGGCTTGCTTTGTACGTGTCATTGCTTGATCATAAAATGGCATATTGAATGCGAATGTTGATATATGCTTGCATGATATATTGACATGAATTAATGATTTATGGAAATAATATGCAAGTGATGTGATTGTCCATGGCACCGGTAAGTGGTGTAGATTGTGTTGTCCATGTACCATTCATTATGCATGTGACATGATATAACATGCAATGGCATCTTGCATTGCATATGCACGAGGACATCGCATTAAATGGGTGTGAGTGCATGTTTAGTAAATTGACACTGCGTTTGGTGTTTGATTAGGTAGGCTCAGTTAAATGGGACAACGTGAGTGCACGGTTCGAGAATAAAATGGTAAAGAAAATATGTCTGGGTATTAGAAGAAAGTAGATCCTCCCTCGGGTGAAAAGCCCTCTGATTATGGTTGAACATAGTCCCAGCGGTGAAGGAATTTGTAAAGTGGGTTTGAGAACCATGGTCTGTGCAAAATCCGTTACCAATATAAAAGAGCATAGATTTTGAAAATAAAATGATCATTGTGATGTATCATCCAAAAAGCTTTTGGTTTATAAATAAATAAAATTTGTTTTGAAAATGATCATTGGATGTCATTCAGAGTGACAGTTTATCACACATGGGCTTAAGCGTTGTGTGAGGAAGTCGGTGAGGACTCGAGCGCATGGTACATGGTAAGTCGCATCTCATTTCATGGTATGGCATGTAGAATTCCATATAGAATTGGCATGTTCTTATTGGAATGTGATTGTAAATGTTAAGTGAACATTGCATGTGCACTTAGGTAGGGAGTAGCCCTTGTAAAAGGTATTCCTTATTGGGTGTGGCTCACCCTTTATGGGACAACCCTTACAGGTACAAGATCGATATCGGTGGACGACGCTCAGACAAGGCTGTGTCATTTTGTAAAAAGTGCTTAGGGACAAGCTAGTTCTAGCACATGTTTGTGTATAAAAGATTTGTAATTAAATTCTTCTGTACTATTATCAATATAGTCAGTATGTACCTAATTATGGTAAGAGGGTTGTGATCAGACTCTTATGGGCTGTAATTAAGTATAACCGTCCCATATTTTAATTTGAATATGAATGAATGGATTTAGTAAAGGGGCGTGTCGGTGGTGTGGTGACTAGGTGTCACGTGTAAAAGCGGTGCCGTCTACGGTACCATGACTTAGGTCACGCATTGACTGGGCGAAACTTCCCGCGGGTTGACGGCTGGATTAGCGAGACCCCGAGGTGAGGCATCACAACGGTATCGAGCATGGGTATCACGAATACCTAGGGCTTGATGAGATATGGCTCCTAGGTCATTAGATTCGACATTAGATTATGGTGCCCGCCGGTTGCTCATCAAAACATAGGTATTTGATTACCTAGGGATCGATGGGCATGGGTTTAAACCATTGCATTCATTGTGTGCATTTCATGTTTTGTGCCTAACTATGCTACATGATTTGGTGTTGTAAGATGTGTAAATTATATGCGTGGTAAGAAAATGTATATAGGAAAAGAGGAACACTAGGGTTAGAAAACACAACCTTAGGTGTTAGGACAAGAACGAACGGGATAGTTCGGGATGTTTGGATCTATTAGTAATTGGCACATGCACTACTAGTTAGACAAGAAAAATGAATCTACGACTTCTTTATTTGACTTGTGTAGATGCCCGAGTTGAGGAAGAAGAGTGTAAGAGAGGTGATTAGGAGTACCCTGGTAGGTGTTATGAATCAACAAAATTTATACCTAAATTCCTCCTACTGTCGTAGAAAAACTACTGCCATTTGATTCGTGCCACAGTAGGGTTCTGGATCAACAATATTTATAACCTAAATTACTCCTACTGTCGTAGCACGCTCTTTCTCTTGATACTCATGACTCTAGGATCGAACACATGGATGGGTTTTCTTTGCACTGACCAAACACGGTGATATGAAAAGCGGTGAATTTGGTTTTGGATTTTAAGGTTTTGTATTAAAAAAAGGGGTTTTATGGTGGCTTGGAAATGAAATGAAGTAAAATAAGAAAAAGAATAAAGAGGTCTCATGATGTCAGGACAGGCTTAGGATATAAAGCCCATTGAGGGTTTCGAGTCATTTCCTCGCATTGGGGAGGATGACCTATAGTCATCTCGAACGGATCTTCATTTAACTATAAAACCTAACCCGAATAATTATCCTTTTTGAAAATTGGTGTTCAACGACGGTAGTGGTCATTGACGAGTGGCATCAGTCTCATGACTCACGCTTCCAATGGATCATAGAAGGGTAACATGAATCTCGGTGGATCTAGCGTAAGCATCCTTTGAACCCTAAAAACACCCAAATAATAGCCATTCAAGGATTCGAAGGATAAAAACCTAAAGTTAGAAATGGAACACAAAGCGCCGGTGAGTACTGCGTGAAGAAACGGGGAACCCTCGGCCATGAATCCCACACCCGGAAGCTTTCTCTTCAAAGAGGAAGGGGTTTTGTAGCTCATCCTCAGAGTTGTCATCCTCGGGTGTTTGGGCTACCCAGTGCCGAAAATGAGAAAAGGGAGAGAAAGTGAGAAAGGCGGGAGAGTTGAAGTGCCACAGTAGGTGTTATGAATCAACAAAATTTATACCTAAATTCCTCCTACTATCGTAGTAAAACTACTTTGCGGTGTAATTATTTCCCAGGATCGAACTTGGGATAGGTTTTAGATCTTACAAATGATTTGTATAATGATTCAAAATGGGGAGGCTTTTGTTTGGATTTGGTTGTACAAAAAGCAGTGGTTATTTGTCACTATATTGCTTGAAGGTAATTCGAAGCTAAAATGTAAAAGACCTTGAAGTTTTGGGACACTAGTTTGGTATGATAGGGTTGTAAAGGTGTCGAGTTATTTCCTTGCATTAGGGTAAATGACCTGTAGTCATTTCCAAAACCAGATCTTTGTTTAACTTTAAAAACCAACCCTTAGTACCATTCCTCTTTGAAACATAGCATTTGCAGGCATTTTAATGTTCAGTTAAAATCTAGCATTTAACCTACCTCGATGGCTTGCAAATGACAACTAATGGATGTCGGTGTATCTAACATTAAGAATACATAATCCTAAAAAGCTTACTTAAGTATTGACCAAAGAAGGTACACCAAATAGCTTTTAAACCTAGTTTTGAAAGTTTGAAACATAAATACCCAGTACCTGCTTTGTGAAAAACAGAGGAGCACCTGCAAACCTTATTAACCTACCTAGCAACCCTCCTCTTCAAGGTTTAGAGGCTTTAGCCAAACATCCTTTGAGTTGTCATCCTCAAAGGGTGTGTTTGGTTGCCTAGAAAGTGAGAGAAAGAGGAGAAGAAAATGAGAGAGGTAGAAAATAGGGACGTATTGATGCCTTTTATGAAAAGTTAGGTTCTGAAAATGTTAATAAATGGCTTATATAACTACCTCATGACCAGATTGAAAATACCAAACTATCCTAAATAGTATAGTCTGGGTAGGGTTAGAAACAAATTAACCAAAAAATGAGATTCGTTTGTACACAAAAACATGAAGCAGGCAATTTCGCTACAGGTGAAAATTTCTCTATGTAGCGAAATTTCGCTAACATAGCGAAAATTAGCTATGTAAGTACCGATACATAGTGAAAATTTATTTATTATTGCGAAGGAGCTAAGCTATTATAGCGAAGGGGCCCCACGCTATAATAGAGAAATTGTCCCTAATGCTCACAACCATGCATGTAGTTTCTTCAATCCGGCTTGATGCAATCGAAGATAAATCATTCAAGATCGAAGTAAATTAGCTTTCAACTTGATATCTGAAGCTTGATATATGATAGGAGCGGGTTCTAAAGAAGCTGCAAAAACTACCCTGAACAACCTCGAAATACAATCATTAGCACCAAGGGACCTACACGTGTCAATGTCGGCTTAACTAATATGATTAGTACACAAAAGTGCTTAGAACCTATCTTAAATAGGGTTCGAAATAGCACTTTTGGGCCTTAATCACACTGACAGGCAAATTGCTGGTCAGTAGCGATGCCGAAATAATCCTTAGTAGAGGAAACGAAAACATGTGAGGTCAAAAAGGTTTGTAAGAAATGCGCGCCTTTGTGATGAGAATCACAAAAACCTAAGCTAAAAACCATCTCGAAAGAATGAAAACTATACCGCGTTAACTGACCAACAAGCTCCCTCCTCGAGGCATGAACCAGGCTCTTCTACAAAAAGCTACGGGTATGTATGATCAGATCTCAATCATAACTCTGGCGTACTCTCACACACAATGAGCTAATGCCATAACCTCGTATATTCAACCCAGCCTAAATAGTCGGGACCCACGCCCCTTATTACCTGATTTGCTGCGTTGTAGTGCAATCTTGAGGGTTCGACTTCACGAAGTCCGTAGCGGGGATTAGCAAACGACTCCCGACTAGTGAAGGTTTAGGGCATCGAAGCCATGACGATCTTTCGAGCCACAAACTCCTAAAGGTTTCACCTGGACTCGAATGATTTGGCGGGCCTCCGGCACACAACTGCTAAACTCCACCCCATCCACGTGTAGCGAACACTAAGTCGAGCTCTGACCGATGAAGATTTAGGGCCTTTGGGCTTCTAAGGCTTCCATATACCCCTCGAACCGTGCTCGGGTTTCAAGGCAAAGCAATGCGATTCTATTCTTTTCTTTTCTTTTTTTGCTTTTTCTTTTTCTCTTCTTTTATTTTGGAAGACACATTGGCCTTACATTGCATGAGGGTCCACAACATTGTGGGAGTAAACGACACTAGGTAAGGGTTTGCATCGTAAGAGGGGGTTTTGTGCTATTTCTTAGCCTATCATTGAGACCTAATGTGCTCGGTGTGTGGTTAGCTAAAGGTGGAAGAGACAGGTTAAATACAACAAGAAGGTGACTAGTCATCCACTTAACTCGGCATAGGACCCTTCTAACGTCGACACCATTAGGAAAGGCTTAAGCTCATCAAATTGCAAGGCTAAACATTATGCATATACAAAAGTTAATTAAAATAAAATAAAAAAATGTGGGTGCAAAAATAGAAAATGCAAATATTACTATAAAGCTTTTAATATATAACGAGGCTAGTATAAGCTTATAATAATATCTTAACCTTTATACATAGCGAAACAAAATAAACCACTGCCTACTATTGGCTAATACATACAAACAAAACAGTCCCATACAAGACAAGTAGGCAGTTGATAAAACTAAAACAACACAAGTATATACAAAACCAAACCTAAGCACTATAAATGCCGCCCGAAGCTAACTCTCCCCCGAGCCAAGACATCTTTGTGTCCTCACGGGTTAGGGATAGGAAAGCTAGAAAAGAAAGTGTGACCACCTCACTCTGGTGGTGGTGTAGATGCTGGTGGATCTGAAGCTACTACGGCGGCCGCGAGCACGTCGAAGAGAACCAGCTGAAGCTGATCTGTGGTGGTCATGGTAGTGGGCTATATGAAACACGTCACGCTAAGCCCCAGTGGGAGACCCCGAGGTGGCTCTGTGTCACGTGAAGAATATCCCCGGTCTGAGTGACCTCGGCTCGGGCCATCCGCTCGGCCCAATCTTTGTTTGGCTTATGGGCATCTGATGGTAGTGCAAGTGTGCGGGCCAGCATCATAACAACCAATAAATCCCTAGAAGTGATAGGGATGTGCTCGGATAAATTTCTTTGTGACGTGGAGAGACGGGCTGCCCGGTCGGGAGAAGGCTGGGGGCGATGGGAGGTGGAGCCCCGGAGGGATGAATGCGGAGCTGGGAGTCCTCTCCACCTCCACCTGGCTGGGACAGAGTTGCTCACTACTAGAGCGAGTCCTGCGCATGTCGTCCACGACCTCTCCTGGCTGGTCTGGCGAAAGAGAGTGGCATAGATAGGGTCAGCTCAGGGATCTGATCGCGGAACCCAAACTCTGCTTAGGCTCAATCACGTGGTTCCTCACGGGAACCCCGAGATGCTTCCCAGAGCGTGGCATAACAACCTGGGCATCAATAATTGGAATAGCCTCTGCGAGCTAGGCCTTGCGGTGGACCTTCTCCTCGAGAAGTAAAGAGGCGGTCGTAACAAGCTCTGTAGTTGAACCGGGAACCCCTCGGATGTCAGAATCTGGAGCCTCTAGAATAGCTCATCTGCACTGTAAATAATGCTGAAGAGGGAACATATTGGACCGAAGTACATGAGTTATGAGAATCTCTACGGAGGAAGGCTGCGTGAAAAGGATAAGATCCAGTTGTTGTAATGGCACTCGAGAGAGAGAGAAGGCGAGCCATCTGCAGGTGATGGCTAAGGCAGCTGCGGAAATGTCCGTCATGTTAGCGGAACTCTTGGCGGGCTGGCGGCGGTGATATCTTAAGCTACTTGATACCGGGGCGGCCGTCTATCTGAGCCAGAAATTTGCGTCTGTCGGACACTCCGGGGATGTCGCGGTATGATAAAACTTCGAGAACCACCGGGGATAGAAAAATTGCCTCCCGAGTCATAGCGGCGACGGTGAATACCTCTGGATAACGCATCGAGATCTGACGAATTAGATTACTGGCACGCGATCTTGGTATATCATAGTAGGACTATAAGAGTGAAAGTCAGCAGCACGACAATTCACGTTCCCGGGTATCGGGTCACAGCTAAATAGTGGACGCCTAATCCTCGAAGCAGGGGATAACTGAGGCGATGACGGTGCAGGATCCTAGGTAGCTGAAGGCTGTATAGGCTCGGGCCTAGAACGCGAAGACTCCCAGGCCAGATGTCCGGGCCCGCTTGGAAGGCGGGGCCCTCCGTGGTGGTTGTGGATGCACAAGAGAAAGGGGGCGAGGTCCCACCCGGGTATGGTATCGCCTAGATGGGGGCTCAACACCTTGAGACTCCTCCTAGAATGCGGCCCGGTTGGACTCGCATCGCCATTTGCATCGGGGAGGCCGCGGGGAGGTGCCTTGGCACCACACGGCCCAGGAGGCGGCCGACGACGACCTTAGATGCCGCGCCATCTCTGTGAGGTACGAGTGAGCCACAGGCGTGCCCTCGTTGGTGCGAACCATGGTGGAAGGCAATCCCCCATCCAGGCCCGGGTAGAAATGGTGAGCGCGGAAGGCGTGTGATGGGGAGCTGACGTCTGGCGGAACAACCGACGTCGTGGGAGAGATCTGAGCGTGGCCCCAGGGTGACTCAGCGTATCGGCAAAGGGGCTGGGGCTGTCGGCTCACGACGAGGAGAGGTGTGGCCGGTGGGGTGGGGGGGGGTCCTTTTATGGTGCTTAGGGATAAATGAAAGGACCCCAGGAACAAGCTGCCCGACTCTGAGTGAAGGGTCATTCATGCTGAAAAATTTACCCTAATTGGTGAATTTCATTTGTAGCGAAAATTTTGTCCCTCCTCCAACATTTTTCCTGCAAAATAAAAACAAAAATCAAATAAATCAAATAAAATAAAATAATATAATAATAAAAAAAATAAAACAACAATAAAGAAAAACATTAGGCTAAAAATATTAAAAATTTACAACTAAAATATAATAAAAATACTAAAAATAAAATAAATTAAAATTGACCAAAAACGGGGCAAAATTTGAGCGCTGCGGTTTGGTCTCGGTGGAAGACGAACCAGCTCGATGGGCTGGAATGTCGATCATGGAGGATCAAGGAAGGAAATCTCCTCCTCACAACGGAATGGCGAAACTGACATAAGGCCGCTCATTGCGTTAACCTTGAATACTTTCTTGTCTTTGGGTTGGAAGATTGACCGAACCATTTAAAAAAATGCTTGGTGGATGATAAATGGAAGCATCCGTGTGATTTGAGCTTGCGGGAAATAGATGGAGTTTGGAATCATACGAGGAGGACTTGATACCTGATTGAAGGTGTTTCGGGTTATGAGCTGATCATGCCACTTCTTCTGCCTATCCTTTGCAATTTTGGAATTGAAGTAAGCGTCGTTTCTCAGCTCTTCTAACTCGTCAATCTCAAGCATTCATTTTAGGCCAGCTCAGCTCATATCCAAGTTCAATTTTCGTATTTCCCACCACGCCTTGTATTCGATTTCCACTGGTAAATGGCAAGCCTTGCCATAAACTAAGCGATCTGTGAGGGACATGCCGAGATGGTCTTGTATCTTTTACATTACTGTATACCATGATGAGTCTTGAAGCTTGAGGCAGAGTCCTTCCTCTTTATAATTAACAACTTTCATCAGGATGGTCTTTATTTCTTTGTTGGCGAGCTCACTTCGACCACTAGTTTGAGGATGATCTGGGGTGGCTACCTTGTGTAACACCATATTTGGATAAGAAGAGAGGTTCTCAAGGGTTTGTTACAAAAGTGAGAACCTCCGTCAACGATAATTAGCACGAGACCCGAATCTAGAAAATGGTCTCCTTAAGGAATTTAAGCATTGCTTTATGGTCATTTACATACGCATATGTATGACCCACTTGGACAGGTAGTCCACCCCCACAAGGATGTAGGCATAGCCGAAGGAAGTAGGGAATGGTCCTAGTGAAGTCGTGCAGCCACATCAAACAATTCAACTCTTAAAATGGGGTTGAGGGCATCATGTGACGGAAATCTTTCCAGTCTTTGGCATATCTGCTGCTTGCACATGGTGTAGGCATCTTTAAACAATGATGGCCAATAAAAGCTGAATGCGACACTTCATGGTTGTTTTACGTGAGCGAGAGGAAATGCCACTCGCCGCATTTATGTAATGGAAATGGTGAGAATTCCTTCACATTCTTCTTAGTCACACATTTCATATTATCGATCAACCTGATACTTGAACAAATACGGCTCCTCCCAATAGTACAAATGAACCCTTGCATGGAAGAACCTCTTGTCTTATCTGTCCACTCCACTGGTAACTCTCTGTTACGAAGTGTAATGTGAGCATACCATGGTCTTTATACTCAGCGTGGTAAGTTCCTCGGAAATTCATCAAATATGGGAGGGTTGTGGGTATTTTATGCTATGGTTAATCTGGAGAGATGATCGGCAACAACATTCTCCACACCCTACTTATCTCTAATCTGGATGTTGAACTCTTGGAGCAATAGAACCCATCTGATAAGCCGAGCCTTGGAATTCTGTTTTGTGAGTAGATATTTCAATCTTTGAATGATGCAATGAAGATTACAATATCGACCCAATCGAATAAGATCGGAACTTATCTAAAGCATAGACCAGCTACTAGCGATTCTTTCTACGCCAGTAGTGTAGTTTCTCCCTGAGCTTCATTTAAAGTTTGCTCGCATAATACCCACATCACGTCTTTCCTTCTACTCTGCATCAGAAACTACTCAGCAATGAGGTCCTCGCATCGCACATTACCTCAAAGGCAAGTGCGGTCGGGGGCTCTCATAATGGTGTTGTAGTCAAATATGCCTTAAGCTCTCGAACTTCTCTTGGCGTGCGCATCCCATTTTGCATCTTTTTCAAGGCTTGTAGAGCGGCAGCAATTTCGAAGTCTCGGATGAATCTGCGATAGAATCCTGCATGTCCCAAGAATTGTCGTACTGTCTTCACATTAGTAGGAGATGGCAATTTGAGATTAATTCTACCTTGGCCTTATCCACTTCAATTCCCCTCGAAATGATGTGCCGACACTATATACGATTTACCATAAAATGGCATTTTCCCGAGTTTAGTACTAGGTTCTTTTCGATGCATGTGGAGGGACCAGGTTTCCAAATGGGCGAGGCATTCATGAGCTTTCCCAAATGGCTGTTATGTCATCCATATAAACCTCATATCATCCACCATATCACTAACAATCTTGAGCATCTGTGAAGAAGTGGCGAGGGCATTACATAGGCCAGAAGGGCATCCTCTATAGGCATATGTACCAAAGGACAAGTGAAAGTGGTCTTGTCGATCATCTGCGTGATCTCGATCGGAAATAGCGGATACCCATCTAAAGCGATAGAAGGGATGACACGATACTCTCTCTAGGCTTGGTCCATGAAAGGTAAGGAAAGTAGATTCTTTCGCGTCACCTCATTCCAGCTTTCGATGAGTCGTCGCCCTCCATCTTGTAGTAAGTCGAGTGGGCATTTCCTCACCTTTCTCTTGAGCATTGTGGTAACCCCTGATTTCTTGGGTACTACTTGGGTTGGACTTACCCAAGAGCTATCGGATATGGGTATATGATGCCCAGAGCTTATGGCACAATTTCAACACTTCTCTGTACCACCTCTTGCGTATGCGGATTCAATCACCATACGTAATTTATCAAACCACTTTTGATTCCTCTTCTAAGTAGATATGATGGGTGCATACGGTCGAGCTGATACCTTTCAAATCGGAGATCTTCCATCTGATTGCTTTCTTGTTCCTGTGGAGGATTTGAAGCAAACTAACCTCACAATAGTTGCTCGATAGTGAAGAAATCACTGCCCAGACGATACATTTTTCCTCCCAATGCATATTTCAATTCAACGGTAGGAGCTTAAGATCTAACTAATGAGGACCATGTTCTCACTTCCGATGAAGTAGAGGTAACACTTCAACCTTTCTTCTCCATTGCCCCGTACCGGTAGGCTCTTTCACGAAGCTCTGTTGGTCTTCACCAGCTGTCGTCGACTCCACAGCGCTGGTACGTCTTGCCTGAAGCTCATTTGCTTGTTCTTCAGGATGGCCTACATCGCACAAGCCTCTTCCTTTGTCATCCTCCCATTTGGTGCATGTGCTTTTTGCTAAGATAAAGATATTGAGCTCTAGGTCATATTTCCAAAGGTTAGTTGCATCACCCCATTAGAAAATTGATGATGCGTGGAAGTGGCCAAAAATGGCCTTCCGGGGATGATTGGCACATGGTTAGCCCTTGGGTGACCGATTCGTGTCGAGCACTACAAAATCAACGGGTAGTAGAGATTTTCCACCTGAATCAAAACATCCTCAACTATGGTATTTTGATGGACCTATCGACTAGAGACAAAGTGATAGTGGTTGGCTTAAGTTCACCTAGCCCAAGCTGCTTATACATGGAAAAAGGCAGTAAATTAACACTTGCCCCCAAATCTAGCAATGCCTTTTCCACACAAATGCCGCCTATGTTAACGGAGATTGTAGGACACCCCGGATCTTTATACTTCACTGGAGTCTTGCACTCAATGATGGCACTCACTTGCTCGATCAGGCCTTTATTCACGTAGCCCTCTTTTTACCTTGCATAGGTCCTTGAAAACTTTGCATACGTAGGGACTTGTGATAATATCGAGAAGAGGATGTGTTAACCTTCACTTTGCCGTAGTACTTCTAAAATTTGGTTGGTTAAGCTGAATTTTTCCTTTCCAGTGCACGTAAGGAAAGGAGGGGGTACATTGTGTTTCACCTCTTCCTCTGGCCCAGTTGTTCTTCCTCCTAGTGGTTCAACCCAGCGTGAGCTTTCTTGGGTTTAGGTTTGGGATCTGGTCTCGGGTTACGTACCACTTCGGCATCCTCTTGCTGACTTCATCTATTCTTGCATTGGGATCATTAGCGAAGCTATCTCAGCCATTCCCTTGAGTTTTGCTCGTCACCGGGAAGGGAATTTCCCTTTTTCGGGACCTTCTTCTTTGGTTAGACAACTTTGGAAATGGAACTGCAAGTTGTCGTATTTGTTCAGAGATCTCGAATGCATATTGTCTATTTTCTTGTTGAGTGAGCTCTCTTGTCTCAGAATTTACGATTAGTTTGAACACTTTCAACGCCTTTTGTTTCCTCCACAAAGGTACCTACTACCTTGCTTAAATTGAGTGCTGCTCAACGGGAGAAGGTGGAATTTGCTGTTGTTGTCTTTGAGTGGAGCTAAAGCGTTGTTGTGCTCCTTGGGGGAGCATACGGGGGTTTGGCTTCCATGATAGGTTCGGATGATTCCTCCAATTGGGGTTATAAGTGTTTCCATACGGAGCATTTGTCGTTGGCTTATTCTGACCTAAGACATGGGCATGCTCACACGCATGAATCCTCGGCTGAAGGAACCATTGAATGATGCTCCCCAAGATGTACTTGGTGACAATTAAAGAAACGGGTTGGGTGAAGTTGTGACAATTCAATCAACTGCACCTTCATTACGATTTCTCATTTCAAGCTCCTCCAACCTTCAGGTCAAAGTGGTCAGTTTTGCTTTCATCTCCGTGTCTTCGGAAAGTGCATAAATGCCTCCCCTTTAGTGGGTTGAAGGCCTCATTTTTTCAGCCTCTCTTGGATTTGGTTCATCCCATGCTTTGAAGGTTTCGGCCACATAGTTCAAAAAGTCCATGGCTTCATCTGGGTTCTTGCTCAGAAAGTCCCCTCCACACATGGTTTCCAGTAGTTACTTCATGGCCGGAGACATACCATCATAGAAGTGATTCACAAGCATCCATGCGAACCCATGGTGTGGACATGCCTTTGATGGTCTCCATGAATCTCAACGCGTAAAACTTCTCATTATCGTAGGCGCAGGAGTAAGTGTAGATTTGCCTCTTCATTGTAGGTTTGGTTGTGCGAAAAATTTCATCAAGAAATTTAGCTTGAAGATCGGTAATTCTAATTGTTCTCGGCCTCAGTGAATTGATCCAAATCTTGGCCTTGTCTTTCAGTGTCAAAGGAAATGCTTTCAGCTTAAGCAAGTCCATGTCAGGCACACTGATGAGTATACTTTATACTCATTTTATCAATATGTTTTTCTTATCTTTTTAGTAGTTTTATTATATAAATAAGTGATCTAATGCTCTAAATGTTCAATTTGTAGTGATTAGGTCAACCATGGGCAATATGCGGAGCAAAAACAAAGGAATAAAGCTCAAAAATCAACAAACTACACATGCAGCAGCAGTACTGTGTTTGATGTTTTCCAGCTGCAAGATGACCCCAAATGGAAGCAAACATAATATGGATTAGATTCTACTTCAAGAGCTTTCCAACAGTACCAAGAACACCCAAATCGGACTTCAAATGACAAAGTTATGACTCTTGGTAGTTGAAGGAAGAAGAAAAGAGAGCTCAAAAGAGACCAGTTGGAGAATTTTGTATATTCATTCTTTATAATGATTTCCAAAGTGTTTTTCCTGGACATATCTAGATTCTACACTTCAAGATCTTTCCAACAGTACCAAGAACACCCAAATCGGAGTTCGGATGACAAAGTTATGGTCTTAAGAAGTTGGAGCAAAAACAGGCAAGCTGCAGCAACGTCGCGACGTTCCAACGTCGCGACATTCTGGGTGCGAAACAGCATCCGGGCGTGCGCGACGTTTGCCAAACGACTGTCGCGATGTTGGGGGTTGATTTTGGGTGGATTTTAGCCCATTTTGGGCCCATAATTGGGGTTTTAAAGCTCAAGCGAAGGAGACAAGAGGGAGCGCTAGGGCTCGGAGAAGGGGACTTTGTCCACACTTTGGGACCAAGGAGGAGGTTAGGAGCTGTTTTTGAAGATTTGGGAGAAGATCATGAGATTTGTGGAAGAAAATCCGAGACTCACCATCATTTGATCATTATAGTTTCTTCTCCCTCTTTTCTCATGTTTTATCCTAAGTTTATGATGTATCGAACCTCACATCATGCTTTAAATTACCATTAGATCACAGGGTTTTGGTTGTATATTGAACATGGGTTTTATATCTATTTGTTAATGTTCCGTTTTCTATTGTTTCTTATGAATGCACCTCTATTGATTCATACTTGGTTCTATTTACATATAGATTTTTAGTTAATCTCAATATGCTGAGTGGTTCTTCGCAAGATCTGAGAAGGGAGTAAAGAACTAGACATAGATGAATCAACCTAATTAGCCTGGTAGTGTAGAAATTATCGATAATTAGGAGGCGTGTGAGACTTTTGGATCTTAAAGCATCTCTAATGCTTGGGGTTGAGCTGAGAAGCAAAGGACATAGTGTTAGTTGGTAGGTTATTCGACCTCGAGAGAGGCTTATAATTAAATTGGACAAGAGTTGCCTCAGAAAGCATTTTCATGAAACAATAGAGTAGAATTTTGACTTATATCTAAGAGAGTTGTCCGATTGCACCAAGTACCCTAGGAATTTATCATCTCTTGGTATCCCTTAGTTGTGATCTTCATTAGTTAGATTTAGAAATTTCATTAGTTTAGTTTAAATTCTGTTTTACTATCACAATGTTAGTTTGGATATTAGAGAAGTATTATAATTTTGTACTTAGCATCCCCATTTTCCGCAATGAATCGATATCCGTGCCCAGAGTACACTTTATTACTTGACAAGCGTATACTTGGCGGAATAGGTGCCCTTTTATATTTTCTGCATAATTTTATATACACATCTACCAAAATATGCCTATCACACCTTCTTTAAAAAGTTATTGCAAACTTCGCCCGAACTCCGGATATGTGTATATGGATTTTCATTCTCCATTCCATGAAAGTGAGGCAGAGGGGCACCGAATGAGATCTCACTACCACAACATCAGCGGAGTGGTATGATGCGAGTGCACTCACCCTAGGAGGGTGTATGTAGTCCTCATTGAGCTGTATGCTACCATAAGATTCCTTTGGAGCACCTTGTTGGCTTTCTTTGTTCTTTAGGTAGAGGATCCACTTGCTCATTGTGTACCTTGACTACAACCTTGTTCAATTGGTGTACTAACTCTTTGCAATCTACGATATACCTCTATCGATTGATACACAAACACACTGTGACACAAAGAGACAAAGCAAAGAACAACAAGCTAGGCTTGGCTTAAAGTAGTGTTAGCTAAGAAATAAAATAGTTGCTATTCATAAAAAAACAACCCGAGCGTGGCTTTGCTGAAATAAAGCAAAATTCTAAACAAGAAATTCACAAGGTTTAAAGGTCACCAATACTTGTAATTAGGATTACAAGTACTCATCAACTCATCATCTATAGTAGGCACCATCCCGGCAGCTTGTTTGGTGCGTGCCACAGTAGGGTGTTATGAATCAACAAAATTTATACCTAAATTCCTCCCTCTTGTCATAGTAAAACTCTTTGCTTGATATAGTGGCTCTAGGATCGAACAACTGGGATGGGTTTTAAGTCTTACAAATGGTTGTATAATGATTTAAAATGGTGAGGCTTTTGTTTGGATTCGGATTGTCTGAAAAAACAGTGGTTATTTGTCACTAGCATTAGCCTTTGAAGGTAATTCGAATAAAATGTAAAAGAAGATATGAAGTTTTGGGCCACTAGTTTTGGTATGATAGGGTTGTAAAGGTGTCCTCGGGTTATTTCCTCGCATTAGGGTAGCGGCACATAGTCATTTCCAAAACCGGATCTTTGTTTAACTTTAAAAACCCGACCACCCAGTACCATTCCTCTTTGAAACATAATTTCTTGAGCATTTAATGTTCTGATTAAAATCTAGCATTTAACCTACCTCAAGCGCTCAAGTAAATGACAACTAATGGATAATCGGTGTATCTAACATTAAGAATACACTTAATCCTAAAAAGCTTACCAAGTATTGACCAAAGAAGGTACGCGAATAAGCTTTAAACCTAGTTTGAAAGTTTGAAACATAAATACCCGATGCACAGCCGTGGCAGGAGCACACAGTAAACCTTATCAAGCCTACCTAGCAGCCTCCTCTTCAAGGTTTTAGAGGCTTTGGCAAACATTCTTTGAGTTGTCATCCTCGAAAGGGGTGTGTTTGGTTGCAGAAAGTGAGAGAAGAGGAGAGAAGAGAGAAAATGAGGGCTGAAAACAGGGACCCGTAATGGAAATGCCTTTTATGAAAAGTTAGGTTACAAAATGTTCATAAAATGGCTTATATACCCTTAAAACCAGGTGAAAATCTCAAAAGTATCACAAATAGTATAATTCTGATGAGGTTAGAAATGAAATTAACCAAAACGGGGTCGTTTGTACACAAAAACACGAAGCAAGCAATTTCGCTACAGGTGAAAATTTCGCTATGTAGCGAAATTGCAATACATAGAGAAAATTTCGCTATTCTTGCGAAATTTCGCTATTATTGCGAAAATTTCGCTATTCTAGAGAAATTTCGCTATAATAACAAAATTGTCCCTGTTGCTCCTGCTTCCTTCTGCATGCAGTTTCTTCAATCCGGCTTGATGCAATCGAAGATAAATCATTCGAGATCGAAGTAAATCAGCTCAACTTCGATATGCAAAGCTTGATATGATAGAATAGGTTCTAAAGCCTACAAAACTACCATGAGCAATACCAAATACAATCATTAGTACCAAAGGGACCTACACGTGTCAATCGGCTTAACTAATATGATTAGTACACAGAAAGTACTTAGAACTTATCTTAAATAGGGTTCAAAATAGCACTTTTTGGGCACTAATCAAGAGGCGGTGGGGGCAACAACCAACCACCACTAGCCTTTGATCAACAAGCCTTAATGGAGGCTATTAGTGTTGCGGCTACTACCCGTTGCGTGGCGAAACGTATGGCTACCACATTGCCTGGGCTAGTGCAAATGTGTGGGCAGGAGACAGTAACCTCAGGAAGTTTAAGGCACATCATCCTCCGACATTCAAGGAGGAGGAACCAATGAAAGCCGATCATTGGTTCCGGCGAGTTA
The DNA here is from genome assembly GCA_016808115.1 of Tetrastigma voinierianum. Lineage (NCBI taxonomy): Eukaryota > Viridiplantae > Streptophyta > Magnoliopsida > Vitales > Vitaceae > Tetrastigma > Tetrastigma voinierianum. Next base: position 1,110,762 of record JAEQBH010000478.1, on the reverse strand, counting down.
GCGAATTTGGGCTATGGAGATCATAGCCGCGAGAATAAGGCTAGTCGCATTCCAGCTAGAGGGTGAATCCCAAGTATAGTGGGATTGGTTCAAAGCCTCGAGGAACTTGGAGGCAATGACATTGGAAGAATTCCATGAGCTCTTCATGGGAAAATACTTCCCAGCATCTGCACGACATGCAAAAGCTATGGAGTTACTAAAGTTCAAACAAGGAAAAATGACGGTGCTCGAATACCTGGCTAAGTTCACTGAATTAGCACATTTTGCAGATAATTATGTGGCCACAGACATGGCCAAAGTGAGGAAATTTGAGGACGATTTGAAATTATCCATCCGGAGTAAAATTGTAGAACTCCTCCTCTAAGATATGGACTCGATGATCAAGACAACTATGGCCATAGAGAGGGAAGTAGATGACGCACGGAGCATATGGGATGCGGGTGCTAGTGTTAAGAGAAGGGAGAGTTAACTCTCTTCTTCTAGCTAGGGAAAAAAGCAAAGGACTTCTTCTCCTCGAGGGTTTTAGAGACAGTGTCACGACTACCAAGGCCAAGGGTAGGATTAGTCATCCCAAAATGGGAGGCACTTCAGGGCTCCTAGCAAGTCAGGGCAAAGAGTGTGTTTCCAGTGTCACCAGTCTGAACACTTTAGGCGGGATTACCCTTGGAGATTCGAGTTATGGGACATCCACCAGGTCCGAGTCATCGATGGGACTTACCTGAGCACAATTTGTTTCCTCCTGCCACCATAGGCGGAAGCGATGTCGGTCGAGGTCTTGCGCGAAGCACCTACTATTTCGCAAACGGGCCACATGGGCTAAGGCATGGGTCGAGGTCGAGGATAAGGCTCACAGTCCAAGACTTCAAGGACCCAGGGGCATGTCTACGCCATCACACCTCAGACTGAGCTTACAGATCAATCGGTCATTCAGGGTACATTTCTACTCTTTTACTTATGGGCAAGAGTGCTGTTTGATTCTAGTGCATCTCATTCATTCATTGTTGCATCATCTATGAAATATTTGGGCTTAGAGGTTGAAACCTTGGAACATTCGTTGCATGTGAGTTCTCCCCTATGGATTAGGTTGAGGGTTGATCAGATATGTCGAAATTGTGAGCTATAGATCTCAGGGATTCTACTCACTGTGGACCTGAGGGTCATGAACATGTCGGAATTTGATTTCATCCTTGGGATGGACTAGTTGACGGCACATCGGGTCGTCATTGATTGTGATCGTAGGAGAGTTAAGGCCTACACACTAGATGGTACTTGTGTTACGTTTCAGGGGGATAAACATGACGCTTTACCCCGAGCCGTGTACGACTCTAAGTGGCATGAGTAGTTGATAGGGTGGCTAGCAAGCCTTACCCTAGAAGACAAGGTGAGATGGGGTTTGGATCTACCTCGAGTGATTTGTGAGTACGAGGATGTCTTTCAGGATAAACTACCGAGATTACCTCCATATAGGGATGTAGACTTCGTTATTGCGCTACACCCTGGTACATCGCCTATTTCTATGACTCCGCATAGAATGGCGCATGCTGAGTTGCAGGAGCTCAAGGTCCAATTGTAGGAATTATTGGACAGAGGTTTCATTAGACCGAGCACTTCACCTTGGGGTGCTCTGGTTCTGTTTTCCAAGAAGAGGGACAAGACTCTTCTACTGTGCATAGATTATCAGCAGTTGAATAGGGCTACTATTAAGAATAGGTACCCTTTACCGCGGATTGATGATTTGTTTGATCAGTTGAGAGGGGCGCGAGTCTACTCCAAGATAGATCTTTGCACCGGCTACCATCAGTTGAGAGTTAGGGAGGCAAATATCCCTAAGACGACGTTTAAAAAGCAATATGGGCATTTTGAGTTCACAGTGATGTCATTCGGATTGACGAATGCCCCAGCGACATTCATGGATCTCATGCATAGAGTGTTCAGCCCTACCTAGATCGGTTCGTTGTAGTTTTCGTGGATAACATCTTGATCTACTCAAGTGCGGGAGGATCACGGCGTCGCGGGGATCGTTCTCCGGACAACCGAGGAGCATCGATTGTTTTGCCAAATTTAGCAAGTGTGAATTTTGGCTTACTGAGGTGTGATTCTTAGGGAACGTGGTATCAGCTTCGGGCCTACCTATGGACCTAGAGAAGGTCGAGGTAGTTATGAGTTGGGAGAGACCGAAGTCAGTCTTTGAGATACGCAGTTTCTTGGGATTAGTCGAGTATTACAGGAGGTTTATTGAGGACTTCTCCCGGTTATCTGCGCCTATGACTAGATTAACCCGGAAGAAGGTCAAGTTTGAGTGGAATGACTTATGTGAGAGGGCATTCCAGGAATTAAAGATAAGGCTTACTTCAGCTCCTATTCTAATAGTCCTAGAGATGGGACAGAGGTACACAGTATATTGTGATGCCTCCAAGGACGGACTAGGATGTGTTTTGATGCAGTCCGAGAGGGTGGTAGCTTATGGTTCGGCAGTTGAAGGCCACGAGCAAAGTTACCCTACATGACATGGGTGGCGGCCGGCGCTGCGCTGCTGGGCGCCTCACGGTGAAATTCGGGTGTTTTCATACCACGAGTCTAAGGCACATTTTACCTTTGTGGGACCTCGGCTTGCAAAGGCAAACGTAAGTGGATGGAGTATCTAGAGGATTATGACTTCACTTTGCTTTTGGACCGGGAAAAGAGGGTTTTTGGGTTAAGAGCCTGTTTGGCGAAGAAAAAATGGGATTTTCTGGTGCATCTCGATGTTTCTTCACCTAGGCGAACTGAGGTTCGACTAGGCGAAAGTGGAAATCTTCCCATGGAGGATTGGTGCTATGCCTAGGCGAAGGGAAGGTTTGCCTAGGCGTAGGGGTCCACCTAGGCATGGGCATGCTCGCCTAAGAAAACCTGGGGACAGCTGAGATGGGACTTTACAGTCCGCTTAGGAGGCGTTGCTCTGGCGAACCACTCCATGCGGAGGTGGGCTACGCCTGGAAACACTGCGACTACTTGAGGCCTGTGTTTGTGGCCTGTTTTGGGTCGGTTTCGTGGCCCGATTTGTGACTATTTATGGCTTGCTTCAGGGGCCATTGTGTGACCTATTTGAGTGTGTCATTGCTTGACTAAGAGTGACATGTTTAGATGTCAATGTGTGTGCTCTAACATGTTAACATGTGATGAATTGTTGTGTGCAATGGCCATTACATGGCTTGCTTGTGCGTGTGTCATTACTTGATCATAGAATGGCATATTGAATGTAAATGTTGATATATGCTTGATTCGTCGCCCGTAGGGTATTAATCAACAAAATTTATAACCTAATACCTCATACTAGCGTAGCATAGCTACTATAGTATAGTGGTTCTAGGATCGTTCACAAAGATGGGTTTTCTTCGTGGAAAGGACTGATAGTGAGGCTTATACTGGTGATTTCATTTTGGATATTAGGGTTGTGATAAAAAAGAGTTGGTTTTAATGGTTTAAACTAGAAATAAAATGGATTAAAATATGGAAAGAAGTCACTAGGCTTAGGTTCCTTAGGCAAATGAGGGGTTTTCCGGGTCCTTTCCTCGCATTGGGGAGGATAACATATAGTTATCTCCCGAATCGGTTCTTCAGTTAGCAATAAAAACTGACCCTCAATAAATATCCTCTTGAAGATAGCATTCACTTCTCATTAATGGTCTGTCGGTAAAACATGTCTCCTTGACTCAACTTCCAATAGTTCATAGAAAGTGATAACTAACAGACATCTTGGATCTAGCATTAAGTATCCAATGAGCCCTGAAAGCTTACCAAATATCAACCATTCAAGGTGACTCAAAGGGATCGAAACCTAGAGTTGAAGGACATAACCATTAATAACAGTGAATACCTACTTTAAAAACATGAAAACCCTTTGTTTTCCACAGGTTCCTTTACCCAATGCCCCTTTACTTCAAGGAAGGAGAGGTTTTAGACACTCATCCTCTGAGAAATTATCCTTAAAGAGTGTTTGGCTATTGAGAAATGAGAAAGGAAAATGAGAGAAAATGAAAGAAACGGGATCTTCTTGAACAAGCTTCCCAAAAATCCCAACTTCAATAATTGAATTATGTCCAAAGTCTTCTAAGGGCCTTACATACCACCAAAGTCAATACCAATTACCGAAATATACAACTCAAACACTATTATATGGAAAGAAATTGGGAAGAAATCAAAAAGAACTCAAAAAGTCAAATGTGGCAGGAATTTTCACAGGGATTGCGAAAATTTCACAACCCCTATGAAATTTCGCAGGGGTTGAGAAAATTCGCAACCCATGCAAATTTGGTAAGGTTTCTTCTACTGTTTTTCTGCTTCTACTTCTGCTTCTGCCTTCTTCTAACTTCTAGAGCTCTAAACTGCAACTATGCTCTTCATGCTTTGAGCTCAATTCCCACCTTTGAGATATATAGCCTTTGAAAACAACAAAACTTGCACAAAAATTGATTAGTAGCCTTGCTAGGTCCTTAACATGTCAATTGGGTCAATTACACTGATTACTACACAAAAAGTGCTCAAAGCATGGAGTATTAAGGGTGTGAATCAGCACTATTTGGGTAGTAATCAATGCTTGCATGATATATTGACATGAATGAATGATGTATGGACATCATATGCAGGTGATGTGATTATCCATGGCACCGATAAGTGGTGTGGATTGTGTTGTCCATGTAGCATTCATTATGCATGTGACATGATATAACATGCAATGGCATCTTGCATTACATATGCACAGGGACATCGCATTAAATGGGTGTGAGTGCATGTTTGGTAAATTGACACTGTGTTTGGTGTTTGATTGGGTAGGCTCGGTTAAATGGGACAACATCCAACAAAGTCGCACAGTTGAATAAAATGGTAAAAAAAATATGTGTCGGGTATTAGTAAGAAGGGATAGATCCTCCCTCGGGTGAAAAGCCCGCCAATTATGATCAAACATAGTCCCCAACGGTGAAAGGCTGTAAAAGTGTCTGGGTTTGCGAAGCCCGCGATGCGACACCAAAAATCTTCTACCCACATAAAGGCTCATGGATTTTGAAAATAAAATGATTATTGTGATGTATCATCCAAAAAGCTTTTGGTTTATAAACAAATGAAATTTGTTTTGAAAATGATCATTGGATGTCATCCAGAGTGACAATTTATCACACATGGGCCTAGGCGTTGTGTGAGGAAGTCGGTGAGTACTCGGGCACATGGTACATGGTGAGTCGCATCTCATTTCATGGTATGGCATGTAGGATTCCATATAGAATCGGCATGTTCTTGCTGGAATGTGATTGTAAATGTTGAGTGAACATTATATATGCACTTAGGTGGGGACTGGCCCTTATAGGAGGTATTCCTTATTGGGCGTGGCTCACCCTTTATGGGACAACTCTTACAGGTACAGGGTCGATACCAGTGGACGACGCTTAGACAAGGTTGTGATTGGGAAGAAAGCTGACATGTGGCCTTGAAACGTCTTTTTGTAAAAAGTGCTTGGGGACAAGCTAGTTCTAGCACATGTTTTTGTATAAAAGAATTGTAATTAAATTCTTTTGGACTATTTCCAATATAGTCGGGTATGTAATTATGGTAAGAGGGTCTTGATCGAACTCTTACGGGCTATAATTAAGTATATTAGTCTCATATTTTAATTTGAATGTGAATGAATGGGTCCTGGTGAAGGGACGTATCGAGGTAGTGCCAAGTAACTCATTGTCCATGGGTAAGCGATCTTGGTGGAATTGCAGAGACTTAGGTGCACAATGACTGGAAATTAGAAACTTAACGAGGTTGTGGCTAGTCAATGGGACCCACAGAAGTGGGGCATCACATCGATAGTAGCAGGATGAGTGCACGGCATCCACGGTCATTATGTTTGATAAGGATCTTGTTCTCAATTATAGCACTCACTTGTTCAGTAAAGAATGCCTTTTTCTCTATGTTTAACCCCATTTTCACAGCAAAAGTCCTTAATGAATTTAGAATAGGTAGGGACTTGTTTTATCATATCAAGAAGAGTAATGTTGACTTTTATCTGTTTCAATACCTCAAGAATGTGTGAGTCATCATTCTTTTTCTTCTTCTTACCTTTTAGTGCACTTGAGAATGATGGTGGTATGAGATGTGCATAGTCGCATGGCCTAATGATTATCCTTTTGGATTGCTTTAGTTGGCTCTTGGAAGCTTCATCTTGACTTTCAATTCCTTCTTCTTGGTTTTTAAAGCTCTCAACAACCTCCTCATGTGAGATAGGAAAGGAAGGTTGTTTGATTTGCCTATTACTCCTCAATGTCATTATGGATTTGACCTCTTTATAGTTCCCCTCGCTGGTATCAACTTAATGCATTCCCCTAGGGTTTTGTTGGAGTTGAGATGGGAATCTACCTCTTTCTTGTATGGTAAGTGCATTAGTAAGCTTAGAGAAAGTTTGTTGCATATTGTCCATTTTTTTAATGAATATCTCCTTGTGCTTTTTCTAAGCTTTTCAACCTTTGACCATGTCTCTTGCTTATCACTTTTTGTTCTCCTACCAAATCAAGCATTAACTTTCAAATATGGAATATCACTAGTAAGAGAATTACCTTAGGTTGGAGCTTGAGTATTCTGATTGAGTCCTTGGTTCTACTTCCATGAGAGGTTGGGATGATTCTTCCAATTTGGGTTGTATGTGTTCCCACCATAGCCATTATTGTTGTTGTTTCTAAAAAGTGGAGCCTTGTATTGCTCAACAAAATTGGCTTGCCCATCAATAGTCTCCCTCATAGCAAGTAAAAGGCATTTCTCCACATAGTGATCATAAGATAGGAAAATAAGGTATGGTGTGGGTTGATTTTCTACCTCATTGGTTATATTGACCTCTATTTTAATTATCATATCATCAAGTCCCCAATGTAGGCGAACTAAGCTTGCCCTAATATTAGTGTTATCATCAACTTGGTACAATCCTCTTTTATTTTCATGTTGAGGTCCTTGTCTAGATGTCTCTCTAGCTAGTAGAGACTCCTCCCATCCTCTAGTCAACTTTGGTATGGAACTTAGGAACTCAAGTGCATCATTATCAGGTTTATGCAAGAATCCTCCATTACACATAGATTCCAATAGTTGTTTCATACTTGGGGTAAGTCCATCATAGAAAAATTGTCTAAGGTGAGTTTCTCAAAGCCATGATGAGGGCATGCATTAACTGCATCCATAAATCTATCCTAACATTGGTGGAACCTCTCACCTTCTCTAGCAATAAAGGTGCTAATTTGTTTCTTTAAGGAGATAATCTTGTGTAGTGAATAATTTTTTTTCAAAAATAGGGCTTGTAGCTCTACCCGTGTCTTTATGCTTAAGGGTGACAAAGATTCAAGCCAAATCTATGCCTTGTCTTTCAAACTAAAAGGAAACAAAGTAACCTATACCTTCTCATTAGATGCAGTCTCCTCCCTTATTATTTGGAGGTCTCTTATGTGAGTGTAAGGGTGCTGACTTTCCATCCCATGGTAGGTAGGTAGTTGTGTCAAAACTTGTAATCTATCAACATAGTTCTCCTTAGGTGGCACAATGCATGATGGGGCACTCTCCATGGGCGGATTCCTTTGCTTCCAAAGTGTTCTAGCTAGGTGCTTGAGGTTGTAGCTCTTTGGGCTGCATTCTGAGTTTGTTCAATTGGGGCTACTTGTTGATCTTGGTTGTTCTTCCCATTATTAGATTGGCCATCCATGTTTTGAAGTGGTGTTTCTATTATGGCAAGTCTGCCAGTGTTGGTTCTATCCCAATTTTTTGTCATAAACTGCAAAACAAAAAATCTAAAAGCAAAAACTAGAAGAATATATAAGGTTAGTCCCAAAAGTAAAAATAATGCAAAAAAAAAAACTAACTAAAGTAAAGCAAGCAAATTTTAAATCACTAAGAAGGTAGGCACCATCCCCAACAACATCGCCGTGTGATTTGTCCTATATCAGGTGGTTGATTAAGAGCTCAATGAATGTACTAAATTTATAATAACCTAGTTCCAACCCTGGGTAGCTCATGTCTACAGTAGGTATAGCGGCTCTAAGGTCATCCTTTGGGATGGGTTTTCCCTTTCAAAGACGTAATCTTAGGCCACTTGCTTTTGGTTTAGGTTGCTTGATTAAAAAAGAATGTAAAGTGCTGATTTTCGAGAAGGAACATTGTTGATTGAAGTTGTAAACAATTATGAAAAATATCCTGTGACTTTGGTCTCACCAAGACTAACCTCACCATAGGAGGATCAAATGGGGGTTTAGATTAGTTTCGATCGTCTGCCCAAAAGATCAACATATAGTTGTCCTCTGTTCCTCTTAGAATGTGTAGATGAAGCTCATAATCTAGAGGTATGGTTAGACCATTTATATTGATATTCAAAGGTTCCTTGCAAGTTCTCAACTTGACTCTTTTGTGTTTTCGGACAAGAAACAATCTATTATGCATGTTGGGTCAAAGGTGCATAATCTAAGCACCCAAAATATCATTCAAACTTGTTAAGTATCAAGAAGACCAAGTAAAAGAGAAGAGAGACTCCTAAACGGATAGTTAGGGAACCAAGATTGCTGCCACCCTAACAGGGTTTTCCCAACTGATGTACACACGAACTTCAAGCTTTTAAAACAATAGAAAAGCTTTACCTTTGGGATGAACTTCGGTTGTCCCCATTGATCACCATGGTGGGGTGGAATGGCTCCACATCACCCGGAGAAATGAGCTATACTCACTCATGGCAAGGCTTGAACTCTCCATGGATGTAAAAAAAGACAAAAGTTTGAAAGAAAATCATGTTGAAAGCTTTATTAAAAAGAAAGAGAAGAATCCTCCTCCAATAAGAGAGATTCTCAAATTACAAGATTATATTGTTGGATAATTCACTTGGCACATCCAATTCGTATTTAAAGATAGAAAATAACATCTAGGGGCCTATTTGGTAAGTAAATACAATCTGAAGTCAATCACAATACAATATCTCATTATTTTTCCAACTTGGAATGTCAAACTTTCCTATTTGGGCACAACTAGGTGATTTCGCACTCTCAAGGAGGGAGAGTGCGAAATTTTATCACCCACTCATGGAAGCAATGCGAAATCGGGTAGAGAGTGTGTAATTGGGCTTTCAGTGAAAATTTTCCAACTGTTAAGAAGGGACAGGGTGAAATGCTCTAGTTTCTTTATGTAGAGCCTCCATCTTCATGTGCAATCATGCTACTAAGGTCTCAACTCATCTGAATTGCTTCCAAGAGCTTTGAAGCTTGTAGATGAGATCCCAAGATGTCCCCATTGCTAGTCCCATGGGGTCCAAGAGTTGAAAAATGCCTAAAAAGGCCTATATTGCATACCAAAACTCAAGAAAACCATTAATCTTGGGTTTAGGGGCCAAAACAACACACATAATTGGTTAAGTATGAGTTTCCACCACAAAAGGCTTTTAATTTGGAAATTTTAAGTGTTTAAAAATGCACTTTTTTAGTGGTTATCAATGATACCACAACTAGTTTGGTAGGATATTGTGATGTTGACTGGGCTAAAAATACTAATGATAGAAAAAGTACTTTTAGAGGTGTTTCTTACTTGGTAACAATCTTATGTCCTAGTTCACTAGAAAACAAAAATGTATATCACTCTCTACAGTTGAGGCAGAGTACTTAGTAGTTGGAAGTGGATGCACACAACTTATTTGGATGAAGAACATGCTTAAAGACTATGGAGTCTTAGAAGATGTTCTAACTCTCTACTGTGACAATCTTAGTTCCATCAACACTCGAAGAATCATGTCTAGCATTCAAGAACTATGCATTTAGACATCCGTCACCATTATGTTAGAAGCTTAGTTGAAGACAAGATCATCGATCTGAGGCACATCTCCATTAAACCTCAATTGTTTGATATATTCACCAAGAGTTTGGATGCCACCAGGTTTGAGACTCTCAAATCCTCCTTTCCTCTATGTATTATATGATTTTTTATTCCATGAAAAAAAAAAAAATATATATATATATATATATATATATATATATAAATATATATATATATATATATATATATATATATATATATATAAAATAAAAAAATTAAACAAAAAAGGCAGGAATTTTTTAACAGTTATAATGGCTTCCATAAGTGGATTTACCCATTCTAATTGGATCGATGCAATGAGATAGTACGTCTCTAGTGAGTCCTAACCCCCCTATTAATGGGGTGACCGTTAGAACCCAAAAGGTATGATCGTGTGGGATGTTTCTGAAGCCATATTTAAAGGGAATCCTATTCACTTTCGAAGGCATCCGTTTTCTACAAATTCTCTCAAAGTGATTGCAAAGGTACAAACTTTCTCCAACTTTCCTTGAAATTCAAGATGGTGATGACCATATTAAATGGGTCCGAGAAGAATAACATGAGAAAAGGGGGTTCCAACACCAAAGGTGTAACCTTTAGCCAAAGAGGTTCGATTGTGGACCCATTAATGTCGAGCCACTAAACTTCGCGCCTCACATATCTCTCTTGCCCTTCAAGTCATGCCAAGCTATGACATCTTTGTGCTTTAAGGACACAGTGAGACTCCCCCAGTCACAGGGTCTTTTTTCTTTTTCACGTCCAACACCCAGATGCATCACGATAGAGAAATCTTTGTGACTGTTCTATCTGTCGCGCTACGATCCTTGCCTGTCGTGTACGTGCCCAGGCCTTGTCATGCGCGTGCCTAGTGTGCTGTCGCCGCACGCCCAAGCCTTGTCGTGTGCGCTCCCAAATCGCTGTCGCCAAGCGCCCAGGCCTGATCTGTCGCGCGCATATGGCCTCCTTTGTCACAACACCACACTTTGTTGTACGCGCCAACCTTCGTACTCCCAGCCCTGTCGTGTGCGGTAGAGCTTTCTATCATGGCCAGCTCTGTCGTGACATAAAAATCCTCTGTCGCAACAGAAATTCTCCCTACCCTGGCCAACTCTATCGCGACATAGAATTTCTCTTTCACGACATAATTTCTCCTTGCCTTGGCCAACTCTGTCGTGACATAAAAATACTCAGTTGTGACAGAAAATCTTCCCAGCTTGGCTAACTATGTCGCGACATAGAATTGCTCTATTGCAACCTGAAACCTCAAAACCTCTCCATTCGCACACTCGTCACATGCACATGCCAGTTCCTCACGCCGACATAAAACCTCTCCACCATCAATGACCTGTCGCGACACGTGCACTGGTTTATAGAAAACTCCTCGGGCTTGGTCAACTCCTGGCGCGATTAATAAAATATTCTATCCCAACAAGAGACCCTTTTCGTCTTAGCCAAGTCTCATACAACCCAAAATGCTCTGCCTGACACACCACCTTACAAAATCTTCGCTTCACAACACTTACAATTTTCACACAACCCGAAATTCCTCGGGCCCTTCAACTAAGCCCTGTCACACTAATTTCGTCAGGATCTGCCTTGGTCGCGACAAGGAAACCTTTATCGCAACATCGTCACTCAAAACCCCTTTCACAACAAGGGAGCCGCCGCCAGATTGCAGTCTATCGCTTTTTGCACTGAGAACCAGTGGTTCAACCAAGAATTTCCTCACGCTACCCAAACCAACAAGAGTACGTTCTTTGCATTTCTCGTGACTCCACATCAGCAAATTTGGTCACTCCAAACAAGCAAGAGTTCTATTAGGAATTTTCTGCATTTCTAACCCTTTTTCAAAAAACACCATAAGTTCCAATTCCAAGAGCATTTTCATTACAAAACTACGTAAACTCCGGGAAAACTTTGCAAACTGTATAAGTCATGCAAAATGAGTTTTATTACAACTCTTTCTCATTACATATACAAAAACTGGGTTTTCTGCCCAAAATTTAACAAAAACTGGATAAATGTCCAGAATTTTACAAAATACATGAATAAGCCAGAATTTTGCCCTTTTTCACAACTAAGATCTTAGATGTGTTTGATGAGTTTTAAACTCATATATTTTTAATCCATCTTTCTGGCCTGTTTTTAGTATTTTCAGAGCTATTTTAATGTCAAATTATGGAGTATTTACAAACTTTGTGTTTTACATGAGTTAATTCAAAAATGAGAGATTTCCAATAAGAACGTAGGGGAAACAAAGAATTGCAACGTTTCTTATCATGATGTAAACGATGTCGCACAAAAGTCTAAGCAAATGGCTGGAGAATCGCGGTCGCAACACAAAGACTAAAAATTGGCGTGGATTCGCTATATGTCGCAACAAAGAAGAGCTCGCCACAGAAATGGGAAGAAGCTACCAAGACAAAGATTGCCATGCTGTAAACACAATGAAAGACTGTATGTAGAACCTATGTCAGCACGACTACTGGCCACGACATTCAACTCTGCAAACATGGTGAGCTTAGTCGAGATGTGGCGAGATCACCGGAAGAAGAAGTTCAATCACGAGCAAGAAAATTTATGTCGATAAATGACGCCACTTGCTGAATCGCCTAGCCACAAATAAAGGAACCCAACGCAGAACATACTTCAAGCTGAGGAGATAAGTCTATGTCGCGACATAGATCTTAATGTCGCAACACAGAAATAAGCTAAACAGAGAGAAACGAGGTTGCGACAGACTTTTCTAGGTAGCGACAAAGGTTTTAACACAATGCAAAGAAGTTCTATCGTGACATAACAAACTGGGTCGCGACACAACGATTAAGTTTCAACACATAAAGAAGCTCCTGTCGCGACATGAAAACTGTAGTTAGCACAAAGAATCATTACAATACCAGCTTCGCGTCGCAACATCGTAACAAAAGCTACAACAAGAAGTCAAGCTCGCTGGCAACAAGCCTGTCATGGCGCACTTTCAGTCGTACGTAAATGCGTATAATTACCAGACAAAGGTTGCAACATAACCTCGAATGTGATGTTGTCAATGGCTATGAAAACTTGGGTCGCGACACCAACTTGCAGAAGATGCACTAAAACTGTGATGCGACATGATTATCGATGTTGCGACATAACTATTTAAAGAATGCACAAAATATTGTCGCAACAAAGGAAACTTTGTTGCGACAAAGTTATCATACTAAAGGAAAGAAGACTGTTGCAACAAAAATACGTTGTCGCAATTGAAGCAAGAAGCGAGTTACGCATCTTCAAGTCGCGATAATTTACAAGATACCCGCAACAGTGCTGACACAAACCTCACACGACACAACTTCTGGTGTCGCAACAGAGAAGGCAAAATCTCGGGCCATAATTTTTAGGATTCACATAGCTCTCAATTTTAGGGCCCAAACTTTTAGGCTCTATAAATAGAAAACGACTGGCGAAAAGCGGTAGGCGCTACCAACATTGCACGAACCGTAGTACCGGGAGCTAAGGACTCTTTTCAGATATATTTTTTTCTTTTATTTTTCTTATTTTTTTCTTTTCTTCATAGGATTAGATTTAGCTGTGAGGATGGGGCGAATGAAAGCATCGGATCTGAAACAAAGAATTGTTCGGTTTGGTTGAATTTAAATCTTGAAATTCATTTACGATTATCGCTTGAATTCAATGAACTCCGCATAGTGTCGGAACTCATTTCCTTAGTTTACCGCAGCTTATAGGAATTTTTCCCTCGACAAGATTTCCAGGTACCGTAATCTCGCTGAGAACACAACTTCACGAAAGATCTCGATGTTGTTATGGTATTTCACAATGAGGAAGAAAATTCTCAGTCAATATTGAATTTATTTGAATGATGCTGTTCTTGAAATTAATTGTTCCTAATTTTAAAGTACTTATACCACATGAAAGGACTTACTGGTTCTGGTCCGATTTCAGAGGCCCTCCCGAGTGACACAAAGATAAAGATTTCTGAGAGCATAGACCAGTTACTTGGGGGTATGCTAGACTAATATTGAAGAACTAATGAGCTCTAAAAGGTTACTTAAATAAATCCTCAATTTGCTCATGGTTTGAGAATGGGTTGAGTGATATATTAATTTAATCAATTAGAGATCTCTCCTTGGTCTAGAAGAATGATCTTGATCCCATGTGCCAAGATGAGACTAATCAAGAAAGAGAAAAAACTCTTCGCATCTTAAGATAGGGACATCATTCATTTTGTAGAAATCTAGCAACTCTCTCGTCTTCGGTGAAGAAATTGCAAATATAAGTAAAATGGGTATCAAGTATCGAAAAGAAAAATACTTTATCTTACAAAGAAATTCTAATTACAAGTAATTGATTAGAATCAAGACTTAAATGAACATGAACCTACTTAAGGAAAAGTATGGTTTCAGAGGAGGAATCCAAACTATACTACCTTGCTTCGACAAATTCAGATTCCAACTCAGGGAAATGGAATAGAATGAGATTACGATGCAAGAATTGATAATTTCCTAACAAAGAAGGAAATCCCAAAGGTCTACTTCCAACAATAACTGTTTAGTCCAATTTATCTCTTTAGGATTTAAATTTTTCTTTATTTCCAAATGTAGGATTCCAGCTTATTAAAATTCTTATTATTAGGTTACTAAATTTTCTTCCGAACGGACGCTCAAATGGTAACTTATAAATTGGTGGTACTAAAGTTTCTTAAATTCTTTAAATCTGTGGGAACGATATCCCACTTATTGATCCACTTTATTACTTGGTAATGACCTGTGCAATTCCCAGTTTTTAAGACCAACTAAATCTTTAATTGATTTCTGACAAAATTATTCTTCTTATGAGCATACCAAGTATATTTGGTCTTAACAAGTTTTTTTTACATATCATATTTGGGATTTTACCAATTTATGTTTATAATCCTTTAGTGGTAAAGTATCGTAAATTTCCATATATCATTTGAATCTTAATAATGTTTCATCCACCTGTACCTCCAGCATTCGAAAATATTTTTCCCACGATAGTGAGCAATGCTCCCAAGAGAGGAATTCTCCTACAAGGCTTACTCCCACTCTATGCACATGCAATGGCAAACACATACACATTCAAGTGAAAATATGTAAAGCACTCCTACTCAAATGTCTACATGTCGTCCCTTGTCTCAGTCCTCGCGACTCCTCACACGACTATGTATGAAAAACCGCTTTCTAAAACAAAGTGGAAAACCTACTGGACAATCTCTCGATATAATTTATCGACATTCCAATAAGATTTGTTCAAAACCATGTCATGACTCACAATCTGCTTTCACGCAACGCTCCACGTGCATAAGAAATGCGGAATGTAATTTCATGCCAATTCATGTTACATGCATGATGAGTACTATATGCAATATTAATAAATCATGAATAATTATATTTTCTACATACAATTTACATCCACCATGTAATCCATGTTAATACATCAAATATGCCTATATCAACATGATTTTCAAGATAAACAGCATGTTAATATTCATTTTTTCAACAATAATAACACATAAAAAACAACACACATACCCACAATAATCCGGTAATTGGGTCTCGAATCACAAGTGAAAATGGGGCCCCAAATTCTAACATTTAAATCCCAAAATTTCGGGACTGAACCACACCCACAATTACCTTACCTGAAGAACCTCATGCCATTAAATGGCTCTTAGACCAAGAACAATCAAAGTAGGAGAGAAACTCCTACCTCTTGGAGTTTGGCAAAAACCCCAGATTTTTACTCTACGCAAGCTCATTGCAGATAACTGCCGTCCTAATTTAAAACCACGCCCCGATTCGTAGAGATCTTAAAGATAAGGTAGAGCTTCTCACTCCACTTTCCTTTCTCTTTCTTTTCCTTTCTTTCTTTTTCTTTCCCTCCTTTTTCCTTCTCTCCCACCGAATTTGATCAACTTGATTCAAGTGGGAAATTTCCTCCCACCTTCCTCCTTGCCACATGTCCCTTCCTCATTCCCTTTCTTTCTTTATCTTATCCAAAGACTTGGATTTCCTTTCTCTAAGGGAAAGACACATGGCCTCCATGGGTCACCCCTTAGACTTCCCCTTTGTTTCACTTAATTCTCTACATAACACATGCAAGTCCTAACAGCCATGGATCTTTTCCTTTACTATTCATGTGCCATGTCACATAGACACATGCATTAAGTGGAAATTGTCACACCACATGGCTCTCATGCCATATGCACCCCTCACAAGCTGTCATGTGGCAGCTACATGATCATGCTATGTGGCACCACTCTTTGTGTCACTCAACACCCGATACCTTGAAAAACGTGAAATTCTTACTATCTCGGAGTTCGATGAAATTCGACTAGATAACTAGATTTCGCAAGACGATTCCAACGGTGAAGTCTGTTTTGTCATCCGGTATCTAGAAAAATTCTAGGTTTTCAACCTGAACTATTGCGACAATTGCCATTTTGCCTTTTTTTTAGAAAAATTGAATTTTTCCCGGGTTTTACACCTTGGTAAGTGAGCGAACTCTACCCCGAAGACTTTGCAAATTCTAGTATTATTGAATTACTAGGTGAGACTAACCTTGTGAACCTGAATCTGTTTGTAAAACAAATAGTGTTAGAGTTCTATTTGAATTTTTCCAAGTACATGAGAACCCATCAAGTCCCAACTAATGTAAGACTATGGTGAGATGACATATGTTCAATTTTTCCCCAAGCATTATTAATGCCTATTAGGAATGCGAGGACTCTAAAGGACCACTAGAAGCCCCCGAGATTGCTGCAATGTTCTCGACATTGATTGTAGGTCGCATGAAGGACTAGTCAAGGAAGCACAACCTCCAAACCTTCTTGCTCTCCACCCGCAACTCCATCCTCCATAAAATTTCCATGTCCAATTGGCTACCAACTGCTCATCAGACTATAATTACGAAGAACTTCATTATCCAGTTGTTATAGATTGATACGAAGAGAAATTTTAATCTGGGTAAGTTAGTGTTCGAATGAGACATGCTGAGTCTGATGCCTCATAATGGCTATAAGATACTCTGATTTTTAGGATCCTGTTTGAACAAAACAAGGAGATAGCGATTGCCTCAAACATCTATGGCCCTCTTCCTAATGAGTTGAGACTCAATTGCAAGCTATCACAAGGGCAACACTTGCAAGACATTCAGTTAAGCAAGAAGTCAAGTGAGAAGAATGCCCCTCTTTCTGATATAAACTCTAAGTCTTAACCAAGGAAGCCTATATTCAAGTTATCCGCAAGGAAGACTTAGGCCCCTCATCCGAAAATGTTCAATTTTCTTCAAAGGACTATTCAAGAGCATGAGGAGATACTCAAGCATCTACATGAACAACAATAGCTTGTGGAGTTTCAGCTCCATGATATTCAAGAGAAAATGGAGGTTGTCACTGCTTTCCTATAGGAGCTCAAGGGGTCCCAACTGTCTGATCCCCTCTTCCAGATCATTGAGGATGATGATGTAGTGGATTCAAGGGAGAATCTTCACGAGGAAGTGTCCTTCCTAACCCTGCCCAACTGCAAACGTAGACTACCAAATCACTACATCGCGATCCGCTTCTAACTAATTCTCGAGACTAGCCCGCTTCTTCAAATTTAAGGTTCCCGATGTTCATCCCAATTCCATTACCTCCAAAGAGGGCTGAAACTCTCTCCACAGTGGTGACACCGAGCCTCCCAACCTCCCCAGTCCTCCATTGACCTCTGGGCTTTTGATCCTCGCTTTTCTTCAACAAAAACGGGAGCCGAAAATGAAATAAAAAAGGAAATTTTTTTTCCTTCTAATGAATTTTGGGTTGTACTAGGGTCAATGGTCAATGGAATGAATGGCTAGTGTTATCTTCATCAAAGGTGTATTGTGTCTCTTGCCTCTTCTCCATATGCGTCTCATTGATTCATTCTTGAAAAAATGATTTTTGCCAAAGAAAGGCCTAAGAGGGAGATTGTTAGATTTAGAATTGGCACTATCTTCATCACAAGAAGATAGCATATCTCAAAGATCAAGCTTAATGAAGAATTGAGGGTCTATATGAGAAGTCTCCTGAATCAGTTCTAATCGAAGAAGGAATGTGTTGGTAGTCACGTGAGTTGTTAGAAGAAAATTCATAACTAGAGTAGGACTCTAACCGGTTCCTGACTTTATTGATCCCACGTTTCTTAGGAGGAAGAGACATGATAGGCTTGAACTTTTCTAGATCTTATGGATAATTTTAAAGGTCAGAGAATCCACCTACGAGATAATCTCTTGGCTAGTCAAACTAGAGTTGGAACACAAGTAGGACTACACTCTAAAGAGGATTGCTTAGTGCCCAAGTCTCCTAATTCTGTTGTGACAACCTGAAGATAATCTCAGTAAAGAGGTAATGCTAGGAATCATCATTAGATAATGATCCAACCTTATCAAGAGTTCCAAATTTGAGTTTTGTGAAGGCTATTTAATTCAAATTGTGGAACACCTTCAACACAACTTGAAGAAGACTAATTGCATATCAGTAGCAAATCTATTGAAGAGTGCGGAGTGCAGATACTCGTTGAGATATTGCACGTAAAAGCCTTTCTCTTGTGTGAGAGGTGATACTCTTTGTTTTAATATGAAAAGTGAGGGTAGTATGTGCGATGCTGTAAATAGGGGAATAAAGTGATTCATTATGAATTCCACTTGGTGTGATTAGGTTAGAAAAGGCATTAGATTTAGGGGGGGATCGCATCCATATAAGGCTATTGTAACCTATTTCAGAATAATGGAAATCCTTGCATCTAAGCATAGCCCCGCTGACATAGACTTAGCCGAACCTTGTAACCATATTGTGTATGCTTTACTTTTCTTTATACTACTTTATAATTGTCTAATACTCTTCAGGTTCCACAATTGGTTCAAACTTGTCACAATGTTCGAACATAACCAGAGATAAGGTGTGGAACTTGACTAAAATCACATTGTTATATCTTACATATTGCTTCATACCTCCATTTACTATTCAATGTGATTGACAATGTTATTTTTATCACAAGGAAAAAGTTAATCAATGACGTAGTTAGCGCATCATGGAAGAGTTACAATGACACTTCCCTAAAGTGTCATGGTATCAATTGTCATTGTATATATATTGGGCCAACAATAACCCTTCTAAAAAGCATCATCGTTGAACATTTTTAAGTGAAATAACACCTATGACAATGACGCTTAAAAGAAGGGTCATTATTAATACATTTTATCAATGACATGCACTTGAGTGTCATCTTTGATTGACTTTACTTTTAACATTTTTATTAAAAATAATATTTATATTCTGTCATTAAAATAATGAACTCTTATATAATGAAATAAAAATTTTAAATAAACTACAATCAAATTGAACTTTATTGCTAAAAATATCTTCAAATATTTATACATAATAACTAGTTTCCAACCAATAATATAACCACTTATACATAATAATCACAAATCATATCCTAATTTCTAATTCTTTCAATAAAAGAACAAATATTGATACGGTCTTCATACTTTTCAGCATCATCTCCTTTAATATAATGATTTCTTGTCTTCTGGCTAACCATTTTCATTGAAACCTATAAACAATTTTGGAAAATAGAAAGCATATAAATTATATGTCTAACAACCATAAATACAATTGGAACTATGACTTACACAAAATTTTGAAAGGAAATGAATACTATAATTAATATAAAATGAAAATTATAATGAGAAAAATAAACATGAGGCGAAAAGTTAAAATGACAATATTACTAAAGAAAGAAAGACATTAAACAATGCATTTGCTGAGAAAATTAAAAATCCTATAGTATTCCTTAGAAAATTATTGGATGCTTATTTTGAAAAGATGATATATTTAAAAAAAAAAAAAAAAGAGGTTATATTTTTCACCAATTGAATAGAGAAACTTCATAATAACAAAAATAAAAAAATAATAATAATATTTTTCAGTCAAACTTTGATTCATGTTAGAAGCTCACATCTTGTTTAGTGCCACAAAAAGCATGCTGAATAGAAGGACGAAACAAATATTAGAAACTGATAGAGAAATTAACAATATAGTAAACAACATCAATATCAATAAAGGAAGACATTGCTAACCACATTCATAAAATTTTATCATTTATCTACATACTAATCTATCAATTGAAGATATCATTTATCAATTGACCCATAAAAAAAATTTCAAGAAGCCACCCAACTCATGGTGATTAATTCCTAAAACATTATGTATCCTCAACTACAGAAAATATTCTCTAGGAGATTGATAATATTATCATAGAAAAAAGGAAAAGTTCCTAGTGACCCACATATGTTTATGGCCAAAAATACATAATCTAGAACTAAAAGCAAGAGAAACGGAAATAAAAAAGGGAAACTGAGAGCCATCAATTCATAATTTTTGAATTAAAATAATAAATATATGATTATCTCATTTGAGTTGGCAAGAAAAGAGTAAATCTTTTTAAATTCATGGCCTAGGATATTGTGGTGATCATGAGGATCGTGGTAGATTGACTGTTTCTATTCAAATTATATTACATTAGGATAGTTTAACAAGTTTCTAGAATAAAAGTTATATAAAAAATTTTTAAAATAGATTTCTTTAATCTTGTATATAAACATAGATTTGAGTATTAAAGTTTAGGAGGGTAAACAAAAAGGAAAATAAAATTGCTTTTTTCATTAAAATCTTTTCTTAAGAAAAGAAATTTTCTTCTTCGCTGAAACAATATTTTCTTAAAAAAGCTGATATAAGTTAAAAAAAACAAAAACAAAAAAAACTAACAAAAGCCCCCACCTGGAACAAGTCTTCTTTCTAATCCGTATGTAATAAGCAAAAATAATAATACAAGTATATTGAATTGCATCAAAAAGTACAATGTTCTTCTAGCCGCCAATCCCACAAAGTAGTATTTCAATTTGTTCAAAATTTTAAAGATTAAAAATAATGTAAAAAATTTTTATAAACTCAAGTGATAGAGATAATAAACCTTCTTCAACATTTTCAAAATACTACTTACTGAGTTTGAAGCTTGTTTACACAAACATCTAGTAGACTATTACTGCACAACCACCCAGATTCAACATGCAATATTCATATTGCAAAAATTAAAAATAAATCCAAATATTTAGTGCATCCAATGTTCACATTGCCATAAATAAAACAACTCCAAATATTTAGCATCAAATATTTCATATTTCCAAATGTTTAACATATATTTAGAGGGTAAAGGTGCAAGAACCCCCCTCAGGTTTTCCCAGATATCCCACTTAAACCTTAACCTTTTTTTTCATCTAAAAAGGCCCCTAATGTTTTCTCCCGTAGCTCATTTTAGTCGACTACTAGAAAATCCTGAAATAGCTACTAAAATTAGCTACTACTGTCACTTAATAGCTATTTAACTACAACTACTACATAGCTACTAAATAGCTACTAGTAAAAAAGGTGTTAGGCTTAGCTACTAAATTGCTACTATGTAGTAGCAAAATAGTAGCTAAATAGCTACTATATACACAATTAGTGTTAGTCACAAATAGCTACTGGACAATGTCGTAATGTTCTTTCGACATACCACTAAAGACTAATAACTAGTCCCAAATCGCTTTCCTAAAACTTGTTTAGACCAAATGATGTATATATGAAAATATGGCCAAGGGAGTAAATGTGGTAAATATCAAAACCGATTTGAAAACAAAAGTGCTGCATCAAAAAACTCGAAATGAAAAGTATTACTAACACTCATCCCTCCGCAAGTGCACCTGTCATAAGTAATAAAAGTGGACTCTAGAAGTCCACATCGTAATTTGGCCAAGATCGAGGTTCTCTAATTGAAATTTGAGCACCTAGATTACAAGGGCTCTTCACTATTTAGGCGATGATGAGTCCAAAAACTCATCTGATTTTTAATCTATTTTTCTAAGCATATTACAAGATAAATGTTGATTCATATGCAGAAATGTGGATATTTTATTTAAATTAATTTATATACATGATAAATAAAAATCCCAGCAAAAACAAAACTAGAAGAGACCAACCTATAAGCAGAATTGAAGTCGCAACCAAAGCCTGAGACACAAGTGGATACAGAAGCTTAGTTTTCTTGTACCATTTCCAAGTCACGACATCACCAAGATCATTAAGAAATAGAAGACCTGTGGCAAGCAAAATGACTTGAAGATTGCTTACAATTCGTAATGACCAAGGCAACAAATGAAAGAGGTCACGACACCACACTGATGTCACGACGCCAATTGAATATAATCAGGTCGCAACGCCACTGGCGTCGCGGACGCGGGATTAGTCAATAAAGCCAAAAGAAGCCTCTGCCAAAGAAAAAGAAGTTGGTAACTAGTTTTTAAATGAAAGGCATCATTTGAAGTCGCCGACATACCGCTGAGGTCACACATGATAATCAAATCAAGTCTCAATGTGAAAAGATTGTGCCGCACTACGGTTAAAGAACACAAACGATGTCGCTGACCATCATTCAAACAACTAAAGAAGAGTCAAGGCGTAAGAAATCGGGTCGCAACTACTTTTGAGCAGCTGGGGATCGCGTAAGATCAACAAGAGTAACACATGGTCACGACATAAGCATGAGGTCGCGACCTGGAACAGAGGTTGAAAGAAGGAAACTCGTTGCAACAAAGAATTGAGGTTATACTTAAGATGAGAAATGATCAAGAGGTCGCGATATCACCTCGAGTCGTCTAAAATCTGAAAACCCCGCGAAGTGTAAGCCCACCAACAAGGTCGCACCAAAAAACAAAGTCACGACCGGCGTAATGCAAGAAGAAATAAAGAATGCGTCGCAATCTTAAAACCGGTCGCGACATGTGCTAATAACAAGGGGAAAAGAGTCCTCGACTCGTGAACTGAGGTCGTGACTCAGAAGTCGTAAGAAGAGAGTGACAATGATGCTGCCAACGCGGGAAATCGGTCGCGATATCAACTTTCGAGGAACACCGGAAGACTTCAAGGTCGCGACTATAAATGATGTCGCTAATATTAATCCAAGCAAATTGCAAGGAATCGTCGCATCGTGAAGCAACAAGGTCGCTGTAATCAACATGAGCAATCATGGAAAATCCATGTCGCGACATCAACCCAAGGTCACATACATGGAAAAGTAAACTCGCTTTTAGATTCCACCGAGCTTTTCGTGATCTCGCCAATTTCTTCGATAAAGATAAATAGACAGTTTAGAATAGTAAAGTAGCTTCCGTCTTCACTACCCAGAAAAAGGGGAAAGGAGAGGAACTCAGTGTATAGTTTAGAGTAGATTTTTATTTTTTTATTTTTAGTTAATTTCTTTTCTGGATTTGAATCTGCGAACTGCGGCGTAAACGAGTGAGTCGTGTTTTATTTCTCGTTATTTTTCCTTAAAATATCGTCAAAATTTATGAAATTTAGACAAATTGGAATTCATTTCTTCTCGCCACGTACCATAAAGGTTAGACATGATCTGGCACTCCATTTCTTAATTCGCACGCACCTAGCGCAGCCTCCGCTGGATTTGATTTACATTTATTACAGCCTTTCCCGCATAAATTCGAGAACTTATTTAAGTTCTATTTACTTATTGTGTCGTTAATTGATAAGTTCCCAATAGTAAGCATCATCACCGCCGAGTGGGAATGTACTTTCGTCGATTTCTAGGATGCCCCTCTCAAGGACACAGACGAGACCTCAAGAAACGAGAAAGATTCTTTCTCTCCGGGTATGCCACTACCAATGATGAACCTCACAGCTGAGAGTTCATTTTGATAAATCCCCATTCGCTCACAATTGGAAGCTGAGGGGAGTATTTAACATTATAAATGACTGTGGAGTTCACTCCATCTAAAGGTGCTCTAACCCCTGCAGCAGTCAGACCAATCAAGGGAAAAAGAACGACCAATAGACTGAGGTTGAGCCACCTTAAGTGGTAAACTTTGCAAAAATCATGAGAAGGAAATGCCGCAAAAGATCCGGTCATCACTTTGGAACATGAAGTATTTAGAAAGAAAATGCCCAGACCAAGAGTTGAATACGTATAGCCGGCTTGATCTTGCTCTCAGCACAAGGGTATCCAACCGTGCTGAATATGAAGAAAATCCAATTCCAAAATTTAGGAAATTCCTGACAAATCCAAATCCATACACAAATAGAGCAATGTATTTTAGCAGGGAATCGACTGCTTTCATTGTAATTCATCGATATTTCTGCTTTCTCACAGAAACTATTCAAATCAAAGATTTTGTTACATAAATTTATTTTTAGTCATTTAATTTGTTTTAAATAGTAGTTAAACAGTAGTTAATAGTCTAAAATCTTTATTTTTCGTAGATACAACTTCCATTTTGGAGTTTTTAGTCCAAATAGCATGGAATTTTAGTAGTCAGTAGCTTCGATCTTTATAATTCGCACTAATCATGGAATGATACCTGACTTACATTCAGATTTTACTACTTGTATAGACCTATGGCACTGCAAAGGGTCATAGACCAACCTTATTTTTAAATCATAAACTTTCCAAAGAAAACACTATTAAGCAAATTTATCCAAAGTGACATGGATGCAAGAGAAATGTAAGGCTCTTACAACTATGTGAATTTGAGGGGTTTTAGTCTATATAAAAAGGGACAAACAGGCAACCAAATGGGATGTGGAATAAAATCAATTTAACTTAAATAAAAACTGATTTAAAACTAATCCTAAAATTTACCAAACAAACAACTACTTAAGTCTAAAATGTATGAAGAGGGGCACTAGGGATAGGGATAATCATTGTAATGTTCAATCACTTCTTGAAAGTGCAATATTCGTGAGTCAATGTTGATTTGTCCAAGAGTAGTGGCTATAGCTTGGATTCCTCCACAAACTATACATTCACTAATTAGATAATCACGCCTTCCATTGTATACATGAGTCTAATCACTTACTGTAGGATATAATCCTCTTCTAAGAATCGTATTTTTCCTTTCCAAGCATTTCACCCTTTCTTAGGACTGAAGACTGTTGGCCCCCATAGACAGGATAATGCAAGCCTTCTCCAATGTAATTGGTTCCTCAGCCATCAAATCTAATAAAGTTCTCTCTCTCCATGATTAGATCTATGCTAACACGGGATCGAGGTCATTCTATCAAATTGAGGTAAGACCTCTAAACGTTAAATTGATACATCTAACTATCCTCACACCATGAGTAAATTATTGATCTATCAAAGTAATCTTTCAAAGTTCATTAGTTCCATAATATTAGTCTAACATACCCTGTTACGCTTTAGTCTCGTGGAATTTCCATCTCTGCGGTTACTCGTAGGGCCTTCTAGAAATCAGAACAAAGATACATACATCTCTTTTCTGGGTATAAGCTACTAATATTCCGAACAACTAATTATATGAACAATGCCAATTAAATAAATTCAGTCTTCAAACCCACAAAATAACTTAAAATCTACAAATCTGAATGTTCAACAATTAATCTCCACCCCTAGAAGGTGTTTAATGTTCCATTATTGGATTCCAATCATCACCAATCAAACAACAAGTAAGAAAATGAAGAAAGAAATCAAGAGATACAAGGGAGGAGAGAAAATCCAAATTTTAGCTTCAATCTTTGTCTAATGTTAGTGAAATCTTAATCTTTTAGTGTACAAAGACCGAAATCTCTTCAACATAAATAAAAATCGCTTAAAACTTCTCTAAGATCTACTAAAAATCAAACCCTGCTAAACTAAAAAAATGGGTTAGAATGAGAGAGAAACCCACGAGGTTTTCTCTCCTCGTTTTTTGTCACCCTAAAAATCTAAAAAATTAGTATTTATAGTCCTCCGGTGAAAATGGTCTTGAAAACAAGCCAAAATATAAATTTTAGGACTTTTCTGGTTTTCTAGCATTTGAGTCGCAACATCAACATTTTGGATTTGTTAATGGCTCTGTCGCGACATACATTTTTTTTCTATGTCACATAACCCTTTGCTTGGTCGCGACACTTTTTCTACCTCTCGCAGCTCAGCTTTTCTCTCCAACTTGTCAAGGCCATAACTTTCATTTTAACTCGATTCGAGCGCCAGGTCATTACAAGGAAAGCCTTTGAATGTAGAATTCAACCATAGGTGGAGTTGAACCATTTGATGCTCCAAATGATACAGAAAAATTTATCTTTCCAATGACGCGTTTTGAGACATTCGGTTAACTCTCTTTTTGGAAATATTTTGCATCTTTTCTTTCTTAATCACTTGTTTTCCATCAAGAACTTACAAAACTACCTCCTTAGAGGAAATTTTGGTGAGTTTTACATGAATTTGGATATAAAATACTAAAAAATAGCATGTGAAATGGACTCAAAACATAGATGAGTTTTACACTCATCAAACACCCTCAAACTTAAAGTTTTGCTTGTACTCAAGCAAAGAAAATAAAGAAGTTACTTGTCACCAAGCAATGGAAGAGAAGAGTTCATTTCACCCATTTTATTTAACCAAAAACTGAGTAATCAAGTTTGCTAAGAGGTATGTGATATGTGTCTCAAGAATTACCCTTAACAAGAATATAGAGAATATGATCAAGATAATTTATTTATTTTAATAATAACATAACTCATAATAGACAAATTTAGATCATGGTTCTCACTAGTGTGTGTGTGTGTGTGATCTTCCCCTATCCAAACAATTGCAAGATAGATGAGTTTATGATAATCGAGATAAGTACGCGGATCTCTTAAGATAATATATTTAGGTTCCATAGGCTTTTTGTTCTTATCACTCTCCACTAATGTAAGCACACACAACTCTCAAGATCAAGTAGGTCTTTATAGGCTTGTAATGTAAGGCTTGGGTAAAGGGTAGTTGAGTAGCCATTTTAGGCTAAAACTTACCCAAACATACATATTTTTTTGCATTGACAACTCCTACTCCATCCTGATTCTCACCATCAGCACATTGACACTCTCAAACACCCTAGAAATTGTTTGGTTGCATCTCATTCCATACTCCTCATATTACCTTTTTTTTTTTTGCACAAATTCTTTATTCTTCAACAAACACCAAGAAGCCTTTATTATAAGACAAGGTTATAAGAGTGGTGCAAAGTCAAAACCCCCTTAAGCGTTCTACCAACCCTTAGCGAGCTTTAAATCATCACCCTGCACTGGGCTGGCCTTAGGGTACCAAGTGTCGAGACACCCCTTAGATTTACTTACTTCTAGGGAAGGAAGGCTACGAGGCTGCATCACCCTCCTTTGACTTTTTATTCTATTTTTTGCTTCTTTTTTACACTTGATATTTTTTTTGTTTTTTCTTTTCTTTCTCCTTCCTTTCACCAACCTTCCATTTCATCCACCTGGGAGTTATTTTTAAGAAAAATAACTCCCCCAAACTTTCTCCTCACCACATTTCTCAATTATGTTCAAATCCTCATGTTCTTGGTGAGTTTGGTTCTTTACTGAGGGATAGTGATGTATGGGAAGGTTATTGGCTTCAAACTTGGTTCTTATAAACAGAGAATTTTGCTCTTAAGGCTCAAATTAGTACTAAAGGAATATGCATATGCATATTAATAGTGTTAGCTGAAGCAATCTTTCCAAGGATGGCCTATATCATTCCTCAATTGCTAAGTCACCAAGATTTCGCCCTCAAGTGATACAGAATTGTTCTAGAACCTAATGAGATCAAAGATAGATGGATTCTCATTAACCTTCTCTAACCCAAGCAAAAACTACTTTTCAAGGGTACTTAGTGATCAAGTGCATAGATTTTTAGAAACCAATGACTAAATAGCCTATTAGAAAGATAACTCATTAAGCATTAAGTCCTATTATCTTGAATACTATCCATATCTCAAGGGTTCAATTATGATCTTCATTGACATCACAACTACTCCAAACAAAACTCAATTAACTCAATAAATCAAAAAATAAAATGTAAGTTGGAACGCATCAAACAAAGTCATCATCCATAAAAGCACAGGAAAATTTCATCCTCAAAGTTATCATGTGCAATATGGGTGGTATGATAACCAAACAAAATAAACACCCTCAAACTTTGGGATGAACATTGTCCTAATTGTCTAGTAATGAGCAAAAGGAAGCAATAAAGTAAAAGGGCAAAAGAGAGAGTTGGGAAAAGTGAACTCCCCTTTGTAGTCTCGGCCACTTTGAATAGAAACCTTGAGGATTTTCAGTAGACTGACATTGGTGTACTCAAATTTCTTCTACACTCTTTCGTTCTTTGGAGCCAAGTGAAAATGGCTTTGGCATTTTCAAACACTTGTGTGCACCAACTTCCTTCACCTCAAATGAGTGAGTTTTGATTTTCAAAACCTCCTTCAATACATGCAAATCACTCCACAATCAACAATGATCCATAAAGAACCCAAAAACAAACAACAAAGCACAAAAAAATTTCCATTGTAACCCTTCTTTGATGCTTGGAATGATGGATGGAAAATTGAGGTTCAACAAAGGTAAGTCTATGGGTTTGTGATGGGTTTTGAAGCTTAGAGATGATGGAGATGGATTTGGGAGGGATGTAATTGAGGATTTGAGTGGATGGGAGATGAATTTGAAAGTGGTTAGAAGTTGCAATGGTTGGAGGGAAAGAGTATGGTCGAATAGAATGTAAAGTAGGAAGAAGAAAAATGGGTTTTAAGGAGTTCGAGCTCAGATTTTCGTGACTGTGGTGCGGTCACGCGCGCAATTTGTTTCAAGACTCTCGCTCTTCCTCCAACTTGTTATACTCATATCTCCTTCATTTTAGCTCGGAATTGGATGCGTAAGGACTCGTTGGAAAGCTCTTTCAATGTAGAATGTGCTTATGGTCTAAGATGAACCATTTGGAGCCTCAATAAATAAAGAAAAATCAGAATGTCCAATGCTGTCCAGTGTGATGATTTTTTGACTCCTTAGGTTCTCCTTTCTTTGTCTCTTGCCCATATCACTTGCTATCCGTCATAAGTCCTTCATGCTTATATATTCTCTCAAAATTCTCCAATACAA
Organism: Tetrastigma voinierianum; assembly: GCA_016808115.1. Taxonomy (NCBI): domain Eukaryota; kingdom Viridiplantae; phylum Streptophyta; class Magnoliopsida; order Vitales; family Vitaceae; genus Tetrastigma; species Tetrastigma voinierianum. Next base: position 1,081,940 of record JAEQBH010000478.1, on the reverse strand, counting down.
CTCCTTAATGATTTTTATCTGGCGCTTAAACTCACCGCTTGTCTTCAATTCTCCTCAAGCATGATAATGAACCTTCCAAACTTATATTTCAGGTCAATTTGGTTCATTTCATCTCTAAAACTTCAAATTTGCTCAATATCTCAACTCTATCATTTTCACACTTCAAGCACTATAAGTACATCAACCACTTCCCAACTTCTTGCCCTTGCTCTTGCAAACTAGTCATGACAACATCTTGAGCTTCAAACCTACTTTATTCTGAAAACATTAACAAACAAAGTTAAAACACTGCTGGAATTTTCATCCCAACAATAAAATAACAAAAAAATGTAGCTAAAAACAGAAAAAGAAAAAGAATGGATAAAATCCTTATTACTTAGTTTAGGTTGCCTCCCAAAAAGCTGCTTCGTTTTTAGAGTCCAACTAGACTCATTGGAAAAGTACTAGTGCTTCCATTTGGCCAATCATTCATCTTGGACAACAATTTCTTTTCATAACCATTCAGCTCAAGTGTGATTTCTTCCATAGTTTGAAAGGGGGAAAGAAACTCATAATCCCCTTTAATTGTGGCTGGTGGTTTAACCACAATTCTTCAAAACATTCCATTGTATGTGATGCAGATGCAAACCCATTTATGCTTAAGGGGACTGCTCAAACATGTGCCCTTTGATGGAAGCAAGCAGAATTTCTACATGGTTCTTTCGTCCAAAGGTGAATGGTCGTGAAAATCAACTTTCGCTTCTCCTCACCAACAAGCGCAGCTCCCTTGTTGATGTCAATCCATGCTTGGCTTGAGGAAGGAAGTGGTCTTCTTAATATATAAGAATTTTGTAAAACCCCTTCAATGCCCTAAGTCACCAAATCCAGGGGGAATGTAAATGTGTCAATCTTCACCAAGACGTTTTCAATAGCCATTACTTGACTTTCTTCTTCAACTTTCAGTTCATCCACTTTTGGCTCTTCATCCTATAAGTTGTTTAGGAGTGCCTTGTTCTCAATTTCCAGCTCATTCTCACGTTCTTCTACAAATTTCAAGATAGGAAATTTCTACACACTGCTCAAAGGATTATCCATGCATTCATTGGGATTTGGCCAAGTGTTACTAAGAGAGGTCCTAGAGAATTTTTCCTTGAATGCTTGGACCTAGTGTCCTATTTGAGCTTCTACGTTTTTCAATCTAGCACTAGTCTTGACTTGGAAGGCATCTAAATCTGGAAATTTTTGCTCATGAAGACTAATCATTCTTCTTGTTCCCATCCATGTAGATAAAAATCTGCTCCTTAAGAAGAGACAACTCTTCTTCCTCCTAAAATGTGGGGTTTGAACTCCCTTCATAAGGCAATATTTCTTGTTCCATGAGTGAGTCATTGTGAATTCTTTGGTCCAATTGATGAAGAAGTAAGTCAAGCTTGGCTTCTATGGAGGCAAATCTATCTTCCATTGAATGTTCCTCCATAAGTACCAACAAATAAGAAGAAAAATAAAGAAAATAAAGTACAAAAATACTAACAATAAAAAAAATAGCTAAGAAACAAATCACAACCAAAAACAAAAATAAATATTGCCTAAATTAGCAAATCTGGAATTCTTGAAAATGTGACTACCGTGAAGAGCGGGGCCAGCGCGATCCAGGCAAGCGATTTAAAGAAGCCTGTTTAAGGCCAATGTATATATGAAAATGGCGAGGAGTGAATGGTAAATACTCGAAAACTAATTTGAAAGCAAAGAAAGTAAAGCGTCTTCCCGAAAATAGAAATGAAAAGTAATGCGCGCTCAACTCATTTCACTTGAGTCATGGGTTATATAAGTAATAAAGTGGACTCTAAGGAGTCAGGATAATAAATACCCACAAGGATTAGGGTTCTCTCTAATTGGAAATTTGAGCACCTCGATTACAAGAGTTCTTATTTATTTAGGCGACGAATAAGATGTGGAATAAAATCAATTTAAACTAAAAATAAAAAGCGATTTAAAACTAATCCTAAAATTTGCAAAACAAACAACTACTTAAGTCTAAAATGTATGAAGAGGGGCACTAGGGATGGGGATAATCATTGAACAATCAATTTACATTTCCTTGAAAGCGCAACATTTGTGAGTTGAATGCTGGATTTGTCTAAGAGCAATGTAGTATAGCTTGGATTCCTCCACACGCTATACATTTCAATAATTAGATAATCACGTTCCTACCAGAGACATGAGTCTAATCAGTTACTTTTAGGATATAATCATCTTTCTAAGAATTGGGTATTTTTTATTTCCCGATTACTTACCGCACCTTTTTTCTTAGAATTTGAAGTTGCTTGCCTGCAAACAGATAATGCGAAACTATACTCCAATGTAATTAGTACCTCGACCATCAAATCTAATAAAGTTCTCTCTCTCCTTGATTAGATCTATCTTTAACACGGGATGAAGTCGATGTAATTGAGGTGAGACCTCTAAGCGTTAAGCGTCACGTCGTCTAATTATCACCGGGCCAGTGATAGAGTGTGATATACTCCAATGTCTTTTCGAGTTCATTAGTTATAATATTAGTTTAACATACCCCCGAGTTCTCTTTACTCTCATTAATCTTCATCTCTATGTCATCATAAAGGGCCTCTTGGAATTAGAGCAAGATCTGACTCTTTTCTAGGTATGAAATTCTTAATATTCGAACAACTAATTATATATGAGCAGTACGATTTAATAAATTCGAGTCTTGAGCCCACAAAATAACTTAAAATCTATAAATAAGATATTTCGACAATTAATCCCGACATACTGAGGTGTTTAATGTTCCATTCTTTGATTCTAATCATCACCCGATCAAACTGACGAAAATGAAGAAAGAAATCAAGAGACAAGGAGTGAGAGAAAAATTCAGATTTTTGCTTCAATATTTGTCGGAACAGTAATGAAATCTGAATCTTTTTTATGTACAGCACCGAAATCTCTTCAATATAAATAAAAATCTGCTCTAAAACTTCTCTAAGATCTACTAAAAATCAAATCCCTAAGCTAAACTAAAAAAAATGGGTTAGAGAAGGTTTTAGAGAGAGAAACCCTAATGAGAGGTTTTCTCTCTCCTCATTTTTTGCAACCCTAAGAATCTCAAAAATTAGTATTTATAGTCCTCCAATGAAAATGGGCTTGAAAACAAACCAAAATATCAATTTTAGGAATTTTCTGGTTTTTCCAGCATTTGAGTCGCAACATCAGCATTTTGGAGTCGTGACATCAACAGTTTTTAGTCGTGACATTAGCATTTTGGCTTTGTTGCTAGCTCTGTTGCAACATTTTTTGCTATGTCGCGACATACATTTTTTTCTATGTCGCGACAATTTTTTTTTATGTCACGTCAATTTTATTTTATTTTTGCTTTATGTGACATTTTTTTGCTTTCGACAACCGGTTTTTCTTCCGGCTTGTCAAGGCCATAACCTTGGTTTCTTCTGGGATTTGAGCGTGTAATTAATACGAAAGCTGTTTGAACTCAGAAGATGCAACCGTGTGATGGGTTGAACCATTTGATGCTCCAAATGATACAGAAAATTTTATCTTCCCAGTGAAGCGTTGTGAGACATCCGATTAACTCTCCTTTTGGAAATATTTTTCATATTTTCTTACTAAATAACTTGTTTTCCATCAAGAATCCTACAAAACCAAATTTAAAGAAAATTTTATGATTTTTACATGAATTTGGATATAAAATACTCAAAAATAGCATATGAAATAGACTCAAAACATAGATGAGTTTTACACTCATCACACAGCTACTATTTACAAGCTAAAATACTACCAAGCCAAAACCATGACTAATAAGTAGTAGCTATGTAATAGCTACGTAGCTACAACATTGTTGGTAGTAGCTAAATAGCTACTATTTAGTAACTAACATACCAATTTGGCTACTAACTAATAGCTATGTAGTGGTTATTTAGCTACTACATAGCTAGTACCTTTTTAGTTGCTAAATAGCTACTATATAGCAACTGAATTGTTGTTAGTCACCAAATAGCTACTACTTAGCTACTATTTAGAAGCTAAAACACTAACAAGTCAAAAACCGTAACTACTAAGTAGTAGCTGTGTAGTAGCTGAATAGCTACTACATTGTTGGTAGTAGTTAAATAACTACTATATAGCTACTACTTAATAACTAACATACTAATTTAGCTACTAAGTTGTAGCTATGTAGTAGCTAAAAAAGGCTACTATACTTATTTCTTTTCACATTTACACAAGAAACCGCTAAATAGCTGCTATCACTCTGCATTGAGTGTTGGTAGCTAAATAGCTACTACGAGTTACTGTTAGAAGGTGAAGAACACTACGAGCGAAACCGTAGCTACTAAGTAGTAGTTATGTAGTAGCCAAGTAGCTACTATATTGTTGGTAGTAGCTAAATAGCTACAATTTAGTAGCTAGCATATTAATTTGGCTACTAAGTAGTAGATGAATAGCTACTACATTATTGGCAGTAGCTAAATGACAATAGCTAAATTTGTAGCTTTTTCAAAAATCAATCATAAAAATTAAAAAAAAAATACGTTTGGATTCATTTTTTAAAAAGTTTTATAACTTTTAAATGAATTTTTCAAAATTGTAACTTCTCTAGAATTATGACAAGTTTGGATTGAACTTATTAAAAGATTTATAACTTTCTTAAAAAAAAATCAATTATGGAAAATTTTAAAAATAAGTAATTTGCACATATTGAGTACTGTTTAAAGTATTATAAATTTAAAAATATTTAATTAAACCAATCATTCAACTATAAAAATATAATATTTAAGAGTGTTTGAAATTTAATATTAAATTAAATTAATAACAAATCAATGCTTAATAAATTAAATTAATGAAATTATTTAATTTTACATTTTATAATAAATTTTGTAAACTAAAAATATCTAAGTTGTAAAACCCGGACGAATTTGAATTTTTCTTAAAAATGGCAAAACGATAAATTGTCACAATAGCACAGGTTGCAAACCTTGAATTTTAGATGCCGAATGAGTAGAAGCGGACCTAAGATTTGGATTAGTACCGTGAAATCAGATTACCTAAAGCGAATTTAGACAGATTTGAGACAATTAAATTCTCTCTGATTTTTCGGACCGGCAGGTGTCGGGTAAGGCCCAACAATGAGATTTTTAGAAAATCTTGTTTTGGGACATAATTTAAGTAAAGTTCATTTTAAAATAATTCGAGCTTCAACCAGGACAAAATAAATCATTTCGGGGCGAAAACGGACCCAGGTAAGTCGAGAACACATGGTGCGACGTGGGCCAAGCATTTAAGTTGGATAAGTTATAACAAAAGGGACGTTTGGGTAGAAAAGGGCATTTTTTGCTGCTGTTACGGGAGAGAGGGAAAAGGGAGAGAAAATGAGAGAAAATCCAAACTTTCTCTCAAGGATCTATGGGGTTTCGTCGATCGGAATTTGTCGAGCCAAGAGTTAAAGCTCATCTACTCAATGATGGCCACGCATACATACCAAAAATGAAGGATTTCACCGATAATCCAAAGGAGGAGATTTCGGGAAATCAAAGATTTCGGGATAGGGAGGCTTCCTACTCATGCTACTACGCTTCAAGAAGTACGGTTCTTCCTACTTTGGTTTATTTCTACCTTAAGGGGGCTGATTTAAATGGTTTTGAACTTAAGGGACTGTTTGGGACTGATTTAAGGGGTTGTTTGGCCTTATTTCTAGCATTTATGCCTTATTTCCAGCTTTTGGGCCTTGTTTTATGGCTCAATTGGGGACAGTTTTGGGACCCTTTTTATGGCTGCTTTATGGCTGGTTTGTGGGCTGTTTTATGGTTCAATTGGGGACTATTTTGGGACCCTTTTTATGGTTGTTTTATGGCTAGTTTGTGGGCTGTTTTATGGCTCAATTGGGGACTATTTTGGGACCCTTTTTATGGTTGGTTTGTGGGCTATTTATGGCTTGATTAGGAGCGATTTTCGGACCAAGGAAGTGGACTAGTCTCCTTCATGGAAATTGTAGCTGCGTCTGAGAACTTGATGTTAGGCACTGAATCACTAGTGGACCTTTATAACTTCGAGTTAGGTGCATTTTCAAGGCCCCACTCTGAGTGTGCCCTGTTTGACCCTACATGCATCGATTTTGGGGTGATTACCCCGATCGGGGAAAAAGGGAAATGAGACTAGTATCCCTCATGGAAATTGTAGCTGCATCTGAGAACTTGATGTTGGGATTTTGAATTACCCAAATTGAACCTCTATAACTCAAGTTATGGTCCATTTTCCAAGACTACTACAGGCTGCCCTGTTTTGACCCTACATACTGTCCAGATTTTGGGACTGATTTTTAGTCAGGAAAAAGAGAGAAATTGGACTAGTATCCTCCATGGAAATTGTAGCTGCATCTGAGAACTTGATGTTAGGCTTTTGAATCACCCAAATTGGACCTTTATAACTCAAGTTATGGTCCATTTTCCAGGGATGCCACAAGCTGCCCTGTTTTGACCCTACAAGTAATACATGATAGTTTTTTATGCCTTAGATTAATTACATACATGAAAAACCTTAGTTCTTCCGTTCAAGTATCGTTACATGATAAATTATCATATCATGTACTAAAGAAGATAAATTGTAAAATAATGGAAATGGCTTTCTTGTTGAGCCAATCTTAATTTTACAATTTATGTCTATCATATGATTGATAATTTGTCTACAAATGATGCTTGAATTGTCCATTTGGAATACATAATGCCTACTAAGTGATTTACTAGTGTTTTTTCTATAGTGAAAGATTCAAACAGTCCTTCCTTTTTGTTCTCTAGGTGCATATTTGGATAAGGTGATATAATATTAGCTACTTAGCTAAGTAACTAATATTGTGTTTATACCTTAATCAAATCATGTACTTGGAGAACTAAGGGGAAATGCTGTTGGAATTTTCTCAAAATAGAGAATAAAACACTAAGGAATTGACTAGTAGGAATTATGCATTTCTAAATGGATAGTAAGAAGTTCAACAACATACTTGTAATCTACACTAAATGTTTCACAATTAAGTTTTTTCAATTTTCTAGTAGAGTATGTTACATGCAACAATTGCTTTTCATGGATTTATTTTCTTATAAAATATTGACTTATTCCTTATATTTATACCACAATTATCCAAGCTCAACATTTACAATGGCTTCAAATCGAAGTTGGATGTATTCTAGGCTCATAAATGGTCTCTTAAACCTAGAGTTTTTTTGTTGGTTTGAAGGAATTTATAGAATTCGCATGTAGTAAACCCGAATGGATGGATGGTAACAATATAAAGTGCCTATGTACACTTACGAAGTGCCGAAACTGTAGTTATCATCAAAATTAATCTTTATAAAGTATCCCTTGATGAAGAATGGCTTTATACGGAGTATTATGTTTAGGCGAGACATGGGGAAATGAACTAGATTCAATTGAGAATTACGGTGATGCCCTGACCAGCCATACTAAGTCAATTGAAAATGCATACCATAGTATGGTTATGGATGCCATCGGGCCTGATTTCAATCCTAATGAAATATCGAATGAACCTCCCAATCTAGAAGCACAGAAGTTTTTTGACATGCTAAGTGTTGTGAATAAAGAATTGTGGCCCGGTTGCCAAAAACATTCGCAGCTATCATTGTTTTCTAGAATGTTGAATACGAAGGCAGAACACCACATGTCTCAAAGGGAGTTTCATGATATTGCTCAATTGATAAAGGAGGTTGTACTAGATGAGAATCTCATGACCGAGAACTTTTACAACACTAAAAGGTTGGTCAAAGGTTTAGGCTTACCGGTTGAGAAGATCCATTGTTGCTTGATGGTTGTATGTTTTGGGGAGAGAGCGATGATCTCCTGATTTGTAAGATTTATGGCCATCAACGATACAAAGGGGGCCGACTCGGCGAAACATAAATATAAGAAGAAAAAAAATGTACTACACAAGAAAATGTACTACTTTCCTTTGTCTCCTCGACAACTAAGGTTGTATGCTTCTAAGGCTACGGCCCAAGAGATATGAGGTGGCATTGGGCCTGAGGTTGTAGAAGGAGAAATCATAAACCTTACTACGATTGTGCTTGGAAGCATTTCAATACAGTACACCCCGATTTTGCAGTTGAGTAGAAATGTGAGACTAGGGCTATGTACTAATGGGTTCCAACCATTTAGGCAGTCAGGGCAACAATATTCATCATGGCCGGTGATTTTAATGGTTTATAATTTGCCGCCATGGTTATGTATGAAAGAGACATCTATGTTTCTAACTATGCTTGTGTCGAATCCTAGGAATCCCAAACATAAGCCAGATGTTTTTTTGCAACCGCTTATAGCCGAGTTAAAAGAATTATAGGATGTTGGAATTTTAGCATATGACATTTCAAAGAAACAAAATTTCCAGTTAAGAACGGCATTAATGTGGACCATCAATGACTTCCCTAGCTATGCAATGTTGTCATGGTGGAGCACAGTTGGTCGATTGGCGTGTCCATATTGCATGGGTAACTCAGAAGCATTCACACTTTCAAAGAGTAGAAAGCGATCTTGGTTTGACACCCACCATAAGTTTTTACTTGCAGACCACATATTTCAAAAGAATAGATATGCTTTTAGTAAAAATATGGTTGTAACAACCACGACATCTCCTATATTAAGTGGAAACGAAATTTTACACCTAATTACTAACCTTGGATTGAAAAAGGTAATTGAAATTAGAGCCTCTGATATTAATGATCTGATATCTAAAGCTCACGGATGGAAGAAAAGGAGCATCTTTTGGGATTTTCCATACTGGAGCACGCTACTCATTCGACATAACCTAGATGTCATGCACATTGAGAAAAATGTCTTTGAGAACTTGTTTAACAAGGTTATGAATGTGTCAGGTAAAACTAAAGACACCTCTAAGTCTAAATAGGAGTTGAATGAGTCGCATCGGCGCTCGAGTTGGAAGGCAAAGGAATGACCCGAGTACCTAAAGCTTGCTTTACGCTTGATAAGATCGGAAAACAAGTGTTGTGTGAATTAGTTAAAAATCTAAGATACCCAGATGAATATGCATCAAATTTGGCTCAATGTGTGGACATGCAAAAGCTTAAGTTGTTTGGGATGAAGAGCCATGATGGTCATGTTTTCATGCAAAGGTTGTTGCCAGTTGCTTTCCATGAATTGAAACGCCACAAAATGTGTGGAAGGCACTAAACGAGTTGGCGTATTTTTCAAGGATCGGCCTGCACAATTACTCAAAAATGATGACCTTAAACCATTGGGAAGAGATCCGGTTATTACAATGTAAGCTTGAGCGCATATTCCCTCCTAGCTTCTTTGACTCGATAGAGCATTTGCTCGTGCACTTGTCTCATGAAGCGCGACTTGTTGGGCCAGTGCAATATTGGTGGATGTATCCTTTCGAGAGGTAATTCTTTGTTATTATGATTATTTACTTTTCACTTATGCAAATGACCAATCAAGACATATAATGTAAGTAACTTTGCAAGCTAAAAAATAATGTGAAAAATAAGGCACGTGTTGAAGGTTCACTATGCAATGCCTATTTAGTTGAAGAAGCTTCATTATTTTGTTCATACTATTTTGAGGAGCATGTACACACAAGGCATAGAAGGGTGCCGCGAAATAATGATGTTTGTGGAGAGAATTGGAAGGAAAATGAGGAGACATTGTCTATTTTTAAATATCTTGGACGAGCATTTGGACAGGCCACATCGAGGCAACTATCATTGGAAGAGTTTCATGCTGCACACGCCTATATATTGTTGAATTGCTCAGAAGTGGATCCATATAATAAGTATTCCTTGTTGATTAGATAATGTGTGTAACTAATCAACTTTTGCATTTTTATGTAGTTATCTATAATATGACTATGTAAATTATTTGGTTTATAAGGATTTATACTAATGAGCTATGCAAAGTCAAGTGGACATAAGCGTCACAGAAATAGATACACTACTAGAAAAATTCACCTCTTGGTTCCAATACATATATAAGTAATAGTAGTATACCACTTAAAATTACTCTTTCATATATATATATATATATATATATATATATATATATATATATATATATATATATATACCCATACTTATATTAACCATATAACATTAATTTATATAAGTGAACAATCCTTCAAATAATATCATGAACACGCACAAGGATCTTGCTAAATGACCTTTGAAGACTATAAGAACATATCCAGGGTATTTTGTAAATGGATATAAATTCCACTCAATGGGACATGGAACCCGATAGAGGCCTGATGAATAGTGGCATACGAGATCAAAGATTTAACTATATTGATCATCCATGAGGACCCAACTACTATGATCCGACCGGGAAGTTGTAGAGTTAGAATATCCTGGTTGGTCAATCAAGCGAATAGTATTGTTCAAGTGTGAATGGTTTGATCCAACACTGAATATTGGGACAAGGGTTCATCCTAAATATAACATTGTAGAGGTAAACCACCGACGTAGATTTAACAAGTATGAACCTTTTGTTTTGGCTCAACAAGCGAGTCAGGTGTATTATTGTCCATATCCTAGCTTGAGACGATAGAAGTCCAGGTGGGGTTGTTAATAAAATAAAAGCTGGTTGTTGTGGAAATTCCTCGATCATGGAATAATTCATCCACCACGAAGCCCGACCATTCCAAAGGATGATATGCAATTTCATGCAATAGAAGGGTTTAATCTCTAATGAACCAATGTCATGAGTCGATCCTAATGGAAGCGATAATACAAATTGATTCGAATTCGGGCCAGAATGGAAAATGAATCAAAATTTCAATCTGAGTTGGAATCTGATTCAGAAGAACCGGATGATAATGATAATGATTAGAGGGTGATTTACATCATGTTCATAATTTTTCACATATGTTTTATTTTTATTTTTTTTCATAAACTTGTAGTAACATGTTTATATATTCTACTGTAAACATGCGAGGTCGAGGATCATATGAAGGGAGAGGTCGTGGTAGAGGACGGGGCGGACGTCGCGGGGGTACACTATCCCATGCAAAAAGTCTAGCTAGTACCACTCTACTAGAGGAATTGCATACCTTATCCATATGGTCATCTTCAGTGCATTCGACTTCGTCGACATAAGCTACAAGCACGCCTTCACTACCAGTTAGGCCTACACCATCGACCATGTCTACAGCTGTGACATCAGCATCTGGTAGGACTCAATTGATTGTGGAGAATGGGAGGTTGAAAGGACCCCAACCCAGATTTCCTCTTCCGAACCCGAGGGACCCTCCCGGCATTCCTACGGATTTGAAAAAAACATTTCGTTTAAACCCTTTTTAAAAGTGAATCCGTGAAGCGAACCCATTTATACAGTTATGCTTTCCATTAAAATCTTATTAAACATGGTGGGAAATTTTTTTTTTTCTTTTCTTTTAAACATTAAACCATTTTTATACAACTAAACATTTTGCATAAAATCGGGCAGAGTTTCCTCTATTTTTCGGACATTTCCAAATTTACAACACCTGCAATAAAACATTTTACACTACCAAAAATATTCATTTACTCCACATCCAACTACGGGACATCAAGTCCACCATAAGAAATTTCAAATCAACATTTAAAATCATTTTCTGAACACCACAAAAATATAAACAATATTTTTTTTATAATCGTCGAGCTCGAGTCTAGGACTACACCTAACCGCCTACGTACCTCTACCACACAGAGGATCAGAGCTCTCGTAGTTCATTTCTTTAAAACATATATACATTACAAAATAAATGTTCACAAGTAGTAATTTACAAAAACGTCTATACATTTTCAAAAAGTGGTCATCGTAAGGCGAAGTGTCTTGTGCAGGATCTTCGAGCTGTCGTCGATTACAATAACTAGAGAAACATTTTACTAAAGCGTTTGGAAAGAGAGTGAAATTACAAAGGAATGGTGAGGAGTACATGTCACGCCCGTTCTCAGTCAGGCAGGTTAGCGATCAGAACCGGTTTCGAGTCTGAAACCATATCTTTGGGACTTTTTTTTTTTTTTTTAGTTTGAACTTATATATGTGGTGTACAAGCTTGATTTTGTAGTAACCCGACACTCATTTACATTTACAAATGAACTACCCTTGGGAGTGGTATCAAAATTAAAATTTATACACATTTACTAAGTCCATTTCATATACAAATACACATACATATACATATCTAATCTGGGCAGCGGAGATCGCTGGGCAGTCTTTGGTGACACCTATCTGAGATGGCCCTCTTGGTGTGGAATGTCACGCCAATCTTTATTTCCTCTTCGGTCACACGGTTGAACGCTGCGTGCTAAGCTTTGCAGCAGGCTAGGAGCAATATAAACGATGCTTGGCAGTAGATAATCTCCATCACTATCTTTTTACTTTACTTATGCATATATGAGTACATTAACGTGACTTAACTCATCTCATAATTATACATGTAGATTTTATTAACTTTTGATTCACTTATCATTATCTTGTTAAAATGTGCTCACATGTCATGTATTTTCTGGGTTGTAACTTCATGCTCTACTACATGTATGATAGATCAAATCATATTAAGTAAACTTATCTCATTCTAATGTGTAATTGAGAACAAATCAAATCATATCAATTTCATGCGGGTTAGTCGGACTAATACGATACATATTGGGCTGCTTTATCCTTTATCCACGATGAAGCCATTAATCGACTCCTTTAGAAATTACATTTCGTGATGGGATACCCGTTAATCGCTTTTTGTTTTTTTCGTTTTATTAATTTTCATTTTAAAAGTGTCGCGACCGAATCCCTACTTGACCGATTAGGCGGATCAATTTGGAGCCAGTTTACTCAGCGTTTTCAATCAAAGCATTTTATTTCGTCTTATTAAATTTTTCTTTTCAAAAGTGTCGCGACGAATCCCAGACTTGACCGGTTGGCGGATCAGTGGGCAGGTTTACTCAGGCATTTTCAATTATCTTTAAAACATTTGTTTATGTTATTCTATTTAAGACCTTTTTAATTACAGCTGCTTCTTTTGAGCGTCCGTAAGCACTTATAATTTGAAAAAAAACGCTAACATTCTACGTTCAACAAAATGCGTTTACAAAACAATTCCTTTATACCATATCGATTGTAATGTAAAAATACTTATACAAATACACTTTTCAATACCATCATTTCGCTTTTCGATTTGTGATTTCCACGAGATAGCTATAAATTGACATTCATAATGAGATTCGATTCTTCCAGATCTTATGCGTAGCATGTCGTCGATAACAATGTGATACCGCGTGATATCAATAAATCTCGCATTTGGCTATAGAATTCGAGCATTCACGGCCAGTTCGGTTGTGAATCACATGCATTTGTCGTCGATAAATGTGATTTCGTGTTTTGCAGTATGATTCACTTTAACTATAAATTGGCATTCATAGGTCGATTCTTGAATCTATGCATTTGTCGTCCCGATAGCAATGTGTTCGCATTCGTCTCAGCGTCGCGTTGCATTTATAGAATTCGACATTACGCGCCAGATTGATTGTTGAAATCATATACTTATCACATCATTAGGTAAGCGATGTGATTCGCGATAAACGATGCAGTTGCCATGCGTTCGATTCGTGAAATAGTCATGTCGATCATTCAATGATACATTCAAATCAATTTACTTTTATCACGATAATTTAAACATCGTTGAATCACGTACGCGCGTGCGTACAAATAGCGGGCATTTTGAATAACGATCATTCGAATCAATATATATATATATATATATATATATATTTCTGATTAAGCGTTCGTAATCGATCCGATCGCATTTTGTCTTACGTATCATTTATGTACTTAATGAACATTTGAATAGTAATCATTCAAATCAATATATATATGCTTATATATATATTTCACAATTAGCATTCATAACCCGATCATAATCACATTTCAATTCAGTATCACTTCATTATTATCTTTTTCAAAAGATATGCTCGATCCTATGTACACATTTCATATACTCATTTACGTATACTCGTTTATATACTCATTCCTATACTCATTCATGTGTACTCATTCATATACTTATTCACGTATTCATTCATGTATACTCATTCATAAAACAAACTTATTAAGTACTTGCAATATAATAAGATACTTATATAATACTCTTCAACCAATCCAACAACATCTCAACCAACAAACACAACACTTCATATATCCAATTTGTCATGTACACATTTTACATATTAAAAATTTTATAAGTGAATGATTATATCTTGAACTCTTCCCGATAAAAGTATTTTATCTTTTTGTGTGATTAACCGTTTATACCTTAAATGTCATCGCTCATGAAAATGGAGGTGATGCGAGATGCACATCAGTAAGACTCGACAAACCTAAAAGCATGCAAATATCAATTTTTACACATAAAAAAAATTTAAGAACAATGATCTAAAATATTTCAATAAATTATGTTCACTGTAAGACCTTGAATTTACTGTTTTCATGAATTATAAATTTCGTTTTCGATAAGTTATGTATTTGACTAGAAACAGTCAAATGAATAGTAATTTTTGAAAAACAAGCCCAGAAAATCGAAAATGTTTAGAATAATGTATTGAATCTAAAGAAATTGAAACGAACTAAAACGGAATTCGTTTAAGGGGTTTTTGAAGCATTCGACAATTTATGATGAAAATGCCCTTTTTACGAAATAGGTTTAAAAATATTCCTTGTACCCCTAGAATTTTTTCTAAAGCATGTTCATGATAGGAAATAAGTTTAAGTAGAGTATTCCATGGTCAATTTTATGGTTGGACAATCATGGAATATTTTCGGAGTTTTATCGGTATGGGGGTATTATTTTCAAGGAGGGCATTTAAGTCATTTAACGAGTAACCCTAATATAAGTAAGCAAGCGAGAACGATAGAATGGTCTTAGTAAGCAGTGATCCGTGTGATTAAAGAGATGGATAAGAGGCGTTTGTCTAAAGTAGTTAACTTAACTTTGGTTAGTTGATGAGTTAAAGTTTCAAGTTAAAAGAGATGACTGTGTTAATTTAGCAATGAGAGTTAGTTAAGCTACTTATGGTTTAAGTTGAGTGGGATTTTATGGAGCGTAAAGTTATGCTTGATTGCTTTTCAGAATTTATATGGTTACATATGGACCAATTAGAATTCAAGGATGCTAACCAATGGCATGGGGTAAATTTAAGGACAATTGGAGGGCAAATTAGGCATGAAAAATGATCATTTAAGTGCAATTGGCTTGGTCTTGGGTGTGCATACGGGTGAGATAAAATTTAAAGGCAAAAGTGAAGAAAAGGGAAGCAAAAGGAAGCATACAAGGGAGAAAATTCTGCAGCCCCTCTCCAAGCCACGCAAGTGATTCTCATGCCATTTCAAGTCCATTTCAAGTGTTCATCATGTCCATGAAGTGCCATAGATCAAACCCTAAGTGAAAAAACAAGTTTTTAAGGTGAGATCACTTACTAGTTTATGTGAATTTGAAGGTTAATGGAGGAAATGGTTATATGATGGTGTAAATGAG
Organism: Tetrastigma voinierianum; assembly: GCA_016808115.1. Classification (NCBI taxonomy): domain Eukaryota; kingdom Viridiplantae; phylum Streptophyta; class Magnoliopsida; order Vitales; family Vitaceae; genus Tetrastigma; species Tetrastigma voinierianum. The sequence goes on along the minus strand of JAEQBH010000478.1, from coordinate 1,066,411 downwards.
TTTTTTGGTATGTCCTTATGTAGATTTGAATAAGAGATTTCATTGGAATTCAAGTTAACACTAAGACACCAACACTATTAAGGTAAGCAATTAGGGTTTTATGGATTTATTTATCTAAACCTTTAATTGAGTTATATTAAGGCTTTAGCTATTAAATTTACATGATTCTAGGTTGATTTGGTTAAGAAATTGAAAAGAAAGAATGAGATTATAAGGATTGTAAATATAGGTCAACCTTGGATGTTAATAGAAGTGATGTTGTTTGATTGGTTTTAATTGATTTAATGACATTACTTGAATACTTGAAGGACTTAATGGAATTAAAAGTTGAAAAGAAAATGAGATATAGCATGGAGAGGGTTTAATTTGAAATGCATTGGTTTGATTAGTGTAATTGAATCAATGACATTGGATGAATTGCTAAATGTAATTGTTGGAAGAAAATGGAAGAAATTGAAGAAATAATGATGAATGGGTGACATGTAGGATTAGGCCACCCTAGGAAAAGTATGAAAAAGTTGAGTTGTAATTGATTTTAATCAATTGGAAGTGATTAAATGCCTAATGGAATGTGTTAGAATTAAAGTTTTAAGAAGAAGAATTGATTAAGGGATAAATGTAATTTTTGCTAAGGTGAAAGACATTATGGGTTTTTCATTTTAAGCATGCTAATGGCTTGATTTAAGGCTTGTAATGATGTTGTCATGAGCCTTGATTTAATTGGAAGTGAATTGGATAAGTTGAATAAGAAAATGCTTAAGGGTTACTTTCTTATTTAATAGAAAGTATATTATAGTTAATGGTTTAATCGAACATGATTAAGGTATGAATGTTAATAGATTTTATGGATAATGTGAGAACTGCGAAGGAAAGTGATTAAGGATAAGGTGGAGTGTAAAGTTTTTTTAAAGGAGGAAAAGTAGGCTTAAATAACTAAGATGAGGAAAATGTAAATGTTTATGAAATATATATATATATATATATATATATATATATATATATATATATATATATATATATATATATATATATATATATATATATATATATATATATATTAATGTCTACAAATATATATGTTTTCATATCTATGTTATAAAGGTTTAAATGAAAAAAAAAAGTGTGGTTTTCTTGACTTTACTTATGTTAAGAAAATGTGAAATGATTATGGTTTCCATAGTTTTATAAAACATGATTTATGGACATATTAAATGAAATGTTTATGAATATATATCCTATATATATATGTTTTATATAGAAAATGTTTATGATTGAATCTATAGTTTGCCACATATTTACAGATAAAGTTTAAGGAAAGTCATTTAAAGTGCTTTAAGTGTGCATGGTACATGGGAAATGGATAGGATTTTTTTTTTTTATAGAGGGAAGGGAAGAGTGATGCGTATTGCGTGCGCGTGAAAAGTACGAAAAGGTTACTGACGTACGATGTGATTTAATTCCATAGTACGTGGTATTTCACGAAAATACCACTGATTGCTCGGAGGTTCCTTTGGGCCATCGGTGATCGTAAGACTATTTCATCGGAGATTCTTTCATGGGCTAATGGTGTTTAACGGTAGGCGGGTTCCATTGGATATGACGGATTGAAAAAGGAAAAGAAAGTAAAGTAAATGTTTATTGAAATGAAATATTTGTACAAGCATTTCTAGCGTTGTATTTGGTATATTTGGAAGCGTTATTTTCACTATGGCCCATCTTTATGTAATCTCTTGCAGCGGAGTTTTCGTGTTTAGGGTATTTTGTAAGCAATTTGAATGTTCGTGAGTTAAATGCAGCATGCAGAAGCAGAGCCAGGAAAGTTCTGAAAGCAGGGCCAAAGTGCAATTTGTCAAGGGCCTAAAGACATGGATTAAAAGATTTGGGCCAAAATGAAATAAAAACTTGAAATACAAATGGTTAAGATTTGGAGGACCTTTTTGCAAATAATGAAACTTAACCCTGAAAAATACTGGGTTTTTGGAGGGTGAGCATAGCCTTAGCAAACATGGATTAAAAAGACCAAAATTGGTCTCCAATTTGGGGGAGAGCTCAAAAACGTATGGGAGAAGGAGAAGAGAAGAGGAAGAGGAAGAAGAAGAAGAGAAGAAGAGGAATAGGAGATCAAGCAAAAAGGTATGGAACTACTAACTTTGAGTATGGACTTGGATTTTTGGTATGGATCATTGGTTTTGTTTGGTTAATGGTTTGCCCCAAACCTAGGGTTTGATAAAAGTTCATCCCTGACATGAGTTTCTTGTTGAAATTGATTTCTTTCTAGGGTTTGATAGGATTTCATCCCCAACCCGATAGATTAATGGGAGTAAAGGTGGGGTAAGCGCACGAATGTAAAGAAAACATGGAATCCTCCCTTTGAGGTTGGATTCATTGATTAATTGCAAGGTAAAATAGTTGGGTTAGAACAAAGCCCTAACAAATCCTTGTATTTGGTATGTGTATGGAGTTATGACCCATATTAGAAGTGTTTAGGAGAAAATCATAGAAGGTTTTGATAGAAAGATATCCATTTAGAAAGATGATTTGAGGATAATTGAGGTTAAAAGATGAATTTGGAAATGATTTTTGAAGTGTATATGAAGTATAGATTTGGTTTGGGATGGAAAGTGCATGAAAAATAGGAAAATACACATTCTAGGCACTTTTCGAGACTCTTCTTAATTACAATTTGAACTTATCACCGTCTGACCTGTGTTACAGTCGTTTTGGCGACTTATGCCGGTACAAGTTAGACGTATCTTAGGTACAATACTTTGTTCACAGTTTTTCTAGTTTTGACAAGTTTTCGTATTTTAGTAGCCAACTAACTCCATTCTTATCAGAGATTAATTGAATTCAGTGGCGATTAAAATAAACTTCAAGGAAAACCATTCATATAGAAATAGACATCGTCAAATTATGACTCTAAGTAGCCCAATCCCACTCGAAGTGGGACCGTGTGCAAACCAAATTACGGTTTCCCGGTGTTGAGCAATAAGTCAAGGTTGTTCGTCACGTAACCCCGAGTTCAGTCTTTCGAATTAGGTGATTAAGTTGGAATAAACCAGCCATGGCAGCCTTAGAGCACTAAATGATTATAAGAACATAGTGTCAAAATATGAGATTAAGACCGGAAAAATTAAGTATCTAATCATCGCTTGAAAAATTGGTAAAATAGTAGATTGTGAAAATTCCATAGCCTTTATAGTTTGGATGATCCGATTGGATTGATTCACGATTAACTTAAATAAAGCTAGATTCGTAAGGAATGAGAATATATGAATGAGGTGTGATTCCACGGACATCACTTCACAAGAATATGAAGTGTCATATAATAGACATGAAACAAAGAGAGAAAAGGAAATATGAAAATGAAAAATGTAAAGATGTGTTAAATGAAACATGAAATGATTATGGAAAATGAAAATGAAAGCAATTGAAACATGATTTTACTGACATGAGAGGCAATATGTCATTGACACATAATGGGGTTAAGTGATATATGATTATTATCACATATAACCAGAAAATGATAACAAATGATAGGAGTTTACGTGAATAAGAATACGTAAATGAATTTAGGTTGTATTGTTGCCAGTATAGAGGAAACTCTACCGAAATTTCCTTAGAAATATCATTATTAATTATTTTAACATTTATTTAAATCTTATACTTGGAGTAACCATTACCTTTCTTTATAGAAATATTTCTCATGGGATGCCGAGATGGAGGGTAGCATCAAAGCAACTTAGGAGGTGCTTGCCAAGTCTAGGTATAAAAATAATTTGAATAAGTGGAGAAAACATGGGAGATCGGTGCATGTAATGTAGTCCATCTAGGCTAGGTGGAATGAAGCATGGGGTACTGCAAAGTTTCGGGCTTGATCAGAACGATTGTCTCTAAACCGCCAAACCGAAAAGGTTGGACCAGGCATAGGACCTTCAAGACACACTTGGGGTTCCATTTCATTCTCAAAGCATGTTAGGAGGATTGTAAGTACTTAGAACTCTTGCTTTAATTTTATTTTGATTTGTAAGATTATAACAAATATATTTTCTAATTTTACTAATATTTCTATATAGGAGAAAGAGACCGAGAAGAAGCCATCCCTTATCCAGATCCATCAGCAACTGCACACTTCTAAGACCATTCATCTGTGAGTTGTGAGAGGGCTACGCGAATCGGGAGTAAATAAATTAAAGTATATTATATTACTTGAGTTTTTTTATTATACATTCATATATTGTCTTAATATCTATTTTAATTTTGTAGGAAACGGTACATCGAGAAATGCAACGGATGGTACAAATAGATGAAGGTTCGAGGAGAGAACACTTTGCATGCATCGGCGAAGATCACGGCGTACTTCTGAGTGTAGCGGTGATAAAGGCCGGTGGCTCATATATGGATTAGGTGACCCGATCTTGATACGGTGTATCTTACCATTCCACTACATGCTCATCGAGAATGATCTTGAGCTGTGAGCGGCTGAGGACAAAGGTCGATAGGAGGTCTGCGAGAGGAAGTGGATACTAAGGTTAAAGTCTTCTGAGATCAATTTGATGAGTTTAAGACTCTGCGGGGGCTTTAGCTCAATCGGCCACGAGGTTTTCTCATCGGCCTCTGACTCCACATGTAGATGGCCCCCCTACGAGATGTGACCCCGCCCACGAGATGATCCCCCATCGATGATATGTGAACATTCCTATTGAACTTTTTTGAGTACATTTTTGTAGCTATGCAAACATGGGATTTAGTACCGATTATTTTTCGTTTATATTGATGGATGTTATTTTTTTGCGGTAATATGGTCTTATAATTTTTATTTCATTTTATTTTTTTTATTATTTGTTTTAAGGTTCTAATAATTTAATAATTAATTAATTTAATAAATTAATTTAATTATAAATTTAGCTACTACCTTAGTTTAGTCACTAAATAGCTATTACTGTTTAGCTACTAACTCAGTAGCTAAATAGCTACACTACATAGCTACTACAAAAATTAATCGCTAAATAGCTATTACGTAATCCTACATTATAGTAGCTAAATGAATTGCCTGTAGCTACTAATTTTTTTAACCGCATAGCTACTACTATTTAGCTACTAGCAGTAGCTAAATAAGCTCTTTGATTTAGCTACTCTGAAAAATAGTTATTAGATAGCTATTACAATTTTGTTATAAATATAGTAGCTAAATAGCTACATTTATTAGCTACTACATTTTTTTCGTCACTAAATAACTACTCTTATATAGCTACTATGTTAGTAGCTATATAGCTATAATACTTAGCTATTAACTAGTTCAATCACTAAATAGCTACTACGTCATGTAGTAGCTAAATGGTAGCTATATATTGTTTTAATAAATTACTGCATTGTCAATTTTAGCTACTATTATTGTGAATAGCTAATTAGTAGTTATAAATAATCGCCCTTTTCACTTTGTTAACTATTTCATTCTTTACATTAGCTACTACTATTGTTGGTAGCTATTTAGCTACTACGTAATATAGTAGCTAAGTAGTAGCTATATATAGTCGCCTCCTTACCTAAATTAGCTACTACATTTTTCATTTTAGTAGCTAATTAGCTATGACATCCTATAGTAGCTAAAGTAGTAGTTAATAGCTATTAGTAGTAGCTAAAATTAAGCAGCTCACAGAGATTTTCTTTCACTAAAGATCTACTATTAGTTATTTAGTAGCTAAAGAAATTTAGCTACTAAAATAAAGTGTTTAGCTACTACTTTTTTGTCGTAGCTAAAATCAATTTTTCTAGTAGTGGCCTATCATGACAAAACCGTTAAGTTGACTGCTAAATAAGACATGTGACAGTTAAATACCGATGTGGCATTATGGGACAAACACTCTTCCTCCTCTCTCCTCCCTCACCGTCTCTCTCTTCCTCTCTTCTCTCTAACCCCCATCGAACCCTCAAACCCCTTGACCTCGCCTCCCCCGATCGACCCCACAGCGTACCTAAGCCTTCTTTTTTTTAATTTTTAAAATCTGAATAAAAATTCAAAATGTATTTTAAATATAAATAAATTATTTGTTAATTTAACTCTATAGAAATGAAAAATCAAATTATTCAGTTGAAATAATATTTTAATATTAAATATTATTTCAAATTGAAAACGTTTAATATTTAATATTAAATATTTTATTTAAAAAATTTATTTTAATGTATTAAGTTAATACAAATTTTGATAAAAATTAATGGAAGAATTTAAAAAAAATCAATTTTATTTTAAAATATTATTTCAAATGTTAATATTTATTTATTATATTAATAATTATTATAAACAAATATATTTATATTAAAGATATTAAATATTTTAATTCAAATCTAAATTATTTTAATGAAATAACAATACATGAAATTAAATTTTTTTTTAAATTAAAAAAAAACGAATAGTTTATTATATTTTTAAAATAAATTTTGATTATTCATTTAACATGTTTAAAATAACTAATAATTTATTTATATTTCAAAAATAAAATTTGAATTTTTATTTAGTAAATTTAAAAAATAAAAATAAAAATATAAGAGTTAAAAAACAAAAATGGCTTAGGCCAAGGGTTTGGGTGAGGGGGTGTTGGGGGATGCTTAGGCTTGGCTAGGGATGGGTGGCAAGGTGTCGGGGCTTGGTTGGGCGAGGGAGGCTTGATGGGTTAGAGAAAGGAGAGAGAGAGGAGGAGGAGAGAAGGTGGGGGAGGAGAGAAATAGATGAGAGAGATGGTGAGGGAGGAGAGAAAGAGAGGAGAGAGAGTATGGGTCCCACAATGGCACATCAACATTTAATTGTCTCATATCTTATTTAACCACCAACTTAACGATTCTGTCGACATTGACTAAAATGAGCCACGAGAGAAAACGTAGGCTTTTTTAGACAGAAAAAAAAGTTTAAGATATAAATGAGATATTTGGGAAAACTTGAGAGGGTTTTTGCACCTTTACACTATATTTAGATTGCATATTCATATTGCCAAAAATAAAAAATAAATTCACATGTTCTGCAATAAATATTCATAATTTTCAAATAATCAGCATCAAATACTTAGACATTTAGATTGCTAGAAGGAAAAGAAAAGGAAGAAAAAAAAATTCATAAGCAATTTTTAGATTTCCAGAAAGATAAATCTAAATGTCTAATATTTGTTTGATTTTGTTTGATTCAGGAGCATCAAAAAAAAGTTCAGATTTTGTTTGATCACTAGAAAAATGAATCCAAATGTTAAGCATCAAGAACAGTGCCCATATTCTGTCTAGGTTGCTAGAAATAGTAAGGAAATAAATATAAAATCCCATGTCATGCTAGGAACCCACCATATTCAACATCAAGTATTCACAAACAATGTTTAGATTGCCAAGAAAATAAATATAAATGTAAAACAAACAATGTACAGATTGTGTTCACATTCCTTGAACTAATAGCAATATGTAAACCCAAACCTAAAATCCAACAACCAATGTGATATAAGAGAAAAATAAAGAAAACAAACATACAACTGTGTAAGAAAAAAAATAAAGAAATTTCATATATATTCATATCAGAAGGAAAAAGACATGGTTAACTAAAAGGAAACAAAACTTATTTATTATAAACAGACAGCAAGATTTGGTCAGAAAGGAGGGCACCATGATAAATCTATAAAATGTATAAGAGCAAAATTTGAGAATAAGTTGTCCTTTAGTTGTGATCAGAAAGCATAGTCGAAATAACGTTGTTGTATCTACAACATTATCACCTAATAAGAAGAGAAGGATCGAAATATAAATTAAAAGCCATTCATATGCTATTTCAAGAACTATAAAATATTAAGGGTTCATATAAAAGTTAAGATTTACCGTATGAGGAAACGAGTTTTATCACGAATTAGATGATGATTTTTATCTTTTCCAAGGATCACATGTAGATAAAATTTTGTACGAAAAACCCCTTAATCACCGAAAAATAAAATCGGCGTGATTGTAGAAACATTACCGTATAAGGCATTTCTAAACTGAGCTTGAGATAAGTAGTCGAGAAAGGATGACACTATACATATAGAAGATTTTATAATTCATATTAAGAGTAAAGATCAAGAAAAGGTATGGACTGGGAACAGAAGCAGAGGTATCTTCAATTTTTGTGCGATCGATCTCCAAGGCTTGCTCGCTAACTCTTGAGGCACAGACACTTCACCATCCTTTCCATTCCCTTTTCCCAAAACTCCTCCCATTTTTGACATCCCAGATGAGGTTGGAAGTGGAAGTGGCCTACCATTCTCCACAGGCACTTCATCCAAATCCAAGGCCATATGCTGCTCCTCACTTCCAGGACAAATCCCACAAGTTTTAACAGCATCCCAAGTGTCAAGGGAGGGAGGGGAGACTTGTTGTGGGTAGAATTTATTGATAGGGATGATCAGCTGGCCTTGAATTATTTTGATGCCATAATTAAATCCTAACAAAGATCTAGGGATCAAGACTTCTAAAATTCAACAAAGAGATTAATCAAATCAAGAACTTCATAAAAAATCATGAAATTTTCAACGATTGAAAGCATCAATTTTTTTCCTAACTCCACCCTCTGTTTTGTTGCTAAGAATTTGCGGATAAGAAAAGAAAGTTTATACACTGAGAATACCCCACCAACACAGGCAATTCAAGTGAGTTATTTATTTACTTGGAGTCTAGAAAAAAAAAACCCAAATCTTCAATTTTTTTCCATTTCCCCACATTTTCTTAGCAGAGAAAAGAGTAACTTCTAGTAAAGTCAGAGTTTAAAAACTAACATACCAACTTGGATCTGCAAATTTACTCTGTTTGGTTGCCAAAAAAAAAAAAAACCGATTCAGTAAACACTTCAAATTCTTGAAAACCCACAGTGCTACACTAAGAAAAACCTATTTTGGATTTTTTTTTTTTTTTTTTTCGTTTCCAGATTCCTTCATTTTCTCCGCACCTTGATGGAGCCGGAAAAAAGGAGAGAAAAAAGAAACCCATGTTCATTGAGATTAAATTTTATCAAAACAAGTAAAAAAAAAAAATCAAATCTTGTAAGCAATTAAAAAAAAAACCATAACCCTATATTGAGAATAAAAGAGGATAAAGAGAAGGAGGTTAACCTTTGAAGGATGAGAGAGATACAAAGGGTTGGAGTGAGATCCATCAAACCACCTTTGCTTGCATATATTTCGAAAAGCAACGGGTTGCAGAGCCTTTAACCACCACCATCAACACAAAAAAGTTCAAAAAATAAGTTTTTTATTTTCAGGTAAATGTCTAACCAAGCAAAAACACGATTTTGTTTTCTAATAAGAAAATTTCTTATAAAAGTGCCTAAATTTACAAGAACCAGTGGACAGAAACCCTAATACGCGAAGAATTAAAGAGAAAATGGATAAAGGTACCAATGGATTATAGCCGGAAAAAGGACAAACGAAGTTCCAACCTTCGTTAAGAAACCCATTTTGAATGTGAGGGGTTGTATATGATGCATAGAGAAATCCAATCCAATCCAATCCAATATGTTTCAACAACCCTCCTCCTCCTCCTTCTCATTTGAGTACATAGCAGCCATTCACAAGCTAACTTGGTATGAGAAGCTAGGGGATGAGGATAAATATATTTTTAAAAATAATATATATATATATTTTTTTATAGATCAATGACACTGCAATAAAGTGGAAAGTTTCAATAATAAAACCATGACATTTTCAATAAGTGTCATTGTATATCTACATACTTAACAAAAAATCTTGTTATTTAGGCTAAATAATGATGATTTTATGAAAGCGTCATAATTTTAGATTTTTGTAGTAGTGAATTTTCTTCTCTTCATTTTTAATTCATCTTAATTATCCTTTTCTTTAAAGGGAATTAAGTTCAATTCGGATTTAGCTTTGAATGAAATATTAATATATTTAACATTATTAGGGTTCAAAGATTTTGATCTCCATGACATACATGATTAGTCGCTCATGAAAAAGGACTTCCAACCCTCTTAAAATCACTCACAAACGAGCTGGAAATTATTTTCCTTTGAATTATTTCGAAAGAAGAAAACACTACAAATTAGAAGTTAGTCTCTTACCTTGTCACTTATATGTATATATGTATCGAACACCTCTGCATTTATATTAGTTATACTCAAAATCCTTTATATGTTGACACGGAGGAAGAATGAACACTTCATTCTCTTACATAAGCTTCATATGATCGACCCATTGGCCATTGCCTCTTTTCAAGACCAAACTTCACAAACATTTACCAAACCCTAGGTAGTCCACATACTTGACATATATATAGATAAGCAAACTACTACATGCCAAAGTACAAACAACCAATACATGTGATTAAATGGAGGGTTTTTCATGCTAGGAACTTATGGAATAGGGTTTGGAATTTCTCCATTTCCTTGCTTGGTAGAGCTACCAGTATGTTCACTCCATTGTTGTTAACCGCATCGATGTCCGGGAATAATAAGATGATGTCCTTCCTATGGTATACCACCGGGCAACTGTACTTAGCCTTGCCCCATGGATATTCAACTTCAGCAAACCCTAACCTCCACCATGAAGAAATCAGAAACTCCCCATGAGGAAAACCCTTGTACAGCTCTCCCCAGTCTATGGCAGACCTTGCATACTCATCAGTCATCCTGTTAGCCCCCTCTGAAACCATCCCAACCAGCCTTGAGAAGGGTTGCTCTTGTAAATCCCTACATGATGTCGTTGCATAAGCAGTGAGCACTGCATTGCCTGTGTATGATGGTGGCAGTGGTGGAACTAGCCTCGGCCTTATGTCGACTGCATAAAGAACGGTGGACAACCGATCAAGGTCGTCCCCGCTATCACATGATAAGGCTTTGCACCGCCATATATGGGTGGTCACAACATTGAATCCTGTAACCCTAGTTTTGGCATCACCAGACTTGGCCTTGGCCTTTAGGTTATTGATGTCCTCTATGGTTAACCGGAAAATTTTGGAGTCAAGTTCCTCTGATGTGGCTTCAAAGACAAGAGTAGTTGACTCTTCCCCAATTGGGATTTTGAGCTTGAGAAGCTCAGGGTGTGGAAATTCGACACGTGGCGGGGACCGTGCGGCCAGGAGTTGCCTGTCATTGCAGGGGGTGATAGCCAGTGGCTTATCAGCAGCCAAGGAGGCTAGATTTTCTAAAAACATTTTGAAGCTTAACCCATCAAAAGTTGCATGATTGTTGGTGACTCCCATGGCAAAACCACCACACTTGAATGAAGTCACCTGTGAAGATCATACAGAAATAATTAATACACAAAGCTGTCATTCCAGTATTGGTCGAGTCTACCAAATACACATGTGAGTTATAACCATATCAATTCAATCATAACAATTTACCATAGAGAAGCACATTCAAAATTAAGAAGCCAGCCCCACCATTCACAATCACATTCAGTGATCAGCTTTATATATCAAACCTAAAGTTTTGGGGAATCCCCACTTAGAATTAAGTTCATTCCCACTAATCTTCCCTTATTTGTGTTGAAAGGAAATGCTGCAGCGTCTACTAGGTTACTGATGTGTCAGCGAGAACCTGTTATGTCCCATTGGATTCTTATTAGACCAAAAAAAAAACCCTACATTGGGATTGGGGATTCCTTATGATATCATTTGTAATAATTGACACACAACTGTGTAGATATTGTCTTTTACTTAGACCAAGAGGCCCCTTAGAGCTTTAAACCTCATCTATTACATTAAAGAAAAATGTTCGGTGAAACCATGGTGTCAGACATTATTTTCAAAACTATAAAGTTTTAAGGGTAAACTTGAAAAATATAAAAGTTAAATGACATAAATATCATTCTGTTTTCATAATAAAGCTGTAGCACTCTTAATCATTCTTGCTATAAAATTATGATGGAATTTTTTTTTATCTGGAGTCGTGTCGTGTAACCTTTTAAAAGGAGCTAAATGCTAAATGGAGGTGACATACCTATAATTAATTCCATTGAATGATCCAAAGCAAAAAATCAAGAAAGAACTGATTAGACCAAAACCCAACAACCCTTCCCTCACATCTCAACCATTAAGGGTTGAGTTGTTGAAGGGCAGGCTATGAAGTACAAGCAGTCAAAAAGAAAAAAGAAATACACATTTGTAATCATATGTCAAAAGAAACACTGAAAACCTAAGATGAAAATCTCCAAATCAAGTAAAGGGTAAAAAAAGCGAGTAAAAATAAGAATCAGTGTTGGCTAGCTGTCATGAAAGTAGGTGCTGGTGATCAGCATGAAACATGAGAAGTAGTAATAATGGTAGATCTACTTTTCTGGCCACTGAGAGCTTGTTATAAATGCCGTAGGTGTGTCTGCTATAATGGACTGATGGAGAGTTATAGTGTAGACTTGGTTGAGAGACAAATGCCATTTATTAGAGCCATTGGACGAAAACATCTGATCTAAGCACCAAATCGATTTTGTTTTTTTCTTTTTCTTTTGAGCTGTTTGTTGTTCTGTTGTATGTTGCACTGCCCTTTTTACCCTTTATCACCAACTTTGGTTTCTAGAAGCCATGAGTCATAATCTTACTAATTGCTTTCTTTGCATTTATTAATCCCATGCCATGTCTTGATTATCTTACAATTTGTGTCTGATATTTGACAGCTATTAAAGTAGTTTAACATAACATGGTATCAGAACTTCGACTTTTAGAAGTTATAAGCTAAACTCTCGCTATGTATTTATTGATTCATTTAATTTTCATTTATTAGTCTTAAGTGATGTTAATTTATATATTCCTCTATTCATCCACGCATAGTTATAATCTCAAGATTAACTTGTAACACAATATTAATGGAGATTATATGCATTATTTGCATGTGGTTTGCCTAACAGTTTAAGCTTTTAGGAAATATATTTGGAACCGAGACAAAAGATTAGATACACTATCTGCATGCATCTTGCCTTAAAGTCTAAGGTTTTGGAGAAAAACATAATATAAGAAAAGAGATTGAGGTGGGTTTTTTTGTTTAATTTATTCTAAATAGAACTTAAAAACTAAATAGTAATTAGTGGTATTTAGTATTAGATTGTTTTGTAATGTTTCTCTTCTATTAAGTCTTAAAAAGACAAGAAAAATCCATATGCTCATGTTTAATTCCTGGTCTGGAAAACTATTCTAAGAACCAATTTTTGAAAACACAAAACATAATTTATTAGTGTTCTCTAAAAACATGGGTTTTGGTGTTTTTCGTGTTTTCCATAACACAAAAAATAGGAAACAAACAAATTTTTGGAGTTCTTCGCGGTTTTCAAAACAAAAAACTGTTCTTGAAAATAAGAACTAAACAGTCCCTATATTAAGATTTCTATTCAGAAAGAACCAAAAAACAAAAAAACAAAAAACAAACATCCTCTTAGTTGTATACCTGAAGAATGCAAAGTGGCTGATCATCAGGTGCCAAGTTACCCATAGTCATGACAGTGAGCTGTTGGAAAGCAGGATTTGGGAAAACCAAGTCTCCAATCTCATCCAATGTGAACTCACTTGAAGCCACCACAAAGCCAGCTCCAGCTCCATTGCATTCCACCTCCAACCTATTCAACTTGGGGTTCATCTTCAACCTTCCAGCCAAGAAATCATATGGCACAAGCACTTTCCGGAGGGCGGTTTCGAGCTTTTCAACCACAGTTGTGGGAGGAAAGTCTGGGTGAGCTTTGAAGAAATGGACAGTTTGGACATTGAAGCTGAGGACTTTGTCTATGTTTGATAAGAACATGGACCTTCTCTCAGTTTCTGATGATGGGAAAACAAGAGAGGAGCTTTGGACTGTGACCTTGAGGTCTTGGATCAGTGGTGGAGGGTCTTGGCATACGGTTCCCATGCTGTTTTGGCTGTGAATATGTGCTAGAGTGAGCTTTAAGATTTATACTAGCCTCAACCTGCTATGAATGCTTGAACCACTTGTGCCTTCATATCCTATCTCCACCATACTTTTGACACCTGTGATGTTTCAGTTGCATATAATCATGGAGTTAATACTTGATACTCACACTTTACTTTTTTTCACCCTGCAGGTTCATGAGTTAGGTTGTGGGGTGCTGTATAAGTATTAGAGCCTGATATCCGGTTCACATAATGTCCACGAGGAGGACGGTGGCCCCGAAAGGATAGATTGTAGTGTCCCATAATGCTCGGAAAATGAAAGGTGAAGGTCATATCTTTTCTTAAGAATATAGATCTAATAAAGAAGGAAAATCAAGGTAGACCAGTGGAAAGCCCAAACCCTATATATGTGTGTCTCACAGTCTTGAACCTAACAAAATTGGATAAAGAGATAGAGAATTACAATGAATAAATAAATTTCTACCCTTTTTAGATTTGTCATATTTGTTTACTTGTTACTTTAAAATTTCTTGACATATAAGAAAATATTTTTATAAACAAAAATCTTGGGTTTTTTAACAAAGGTACAAAGAAATATAATTAAGATGCAAACAAATATAACCTTGGTATAATAAAGTACGAGTAGAAGGTGACCCTTGTTGTAGTAGAGCTTTCATTGTAGAGAATGGGGCATTATGGCTTTTTTATTCCCTTTTCTTTTTTTCTTTTTACTTTTTTTTTTGTGTGTTTGCCAATTTCACAGGGCGCAGACCTATTTAAGAAGCTATTTAAGAAGCAGTTGAGTAGGTTAAAGAGATAAAATGGGGCTTTCTTTGAGCATAGGTGAAAAGGATTTAATGGTGTTGAATCGCTTATATAGAATTTGGAAGTAGAAACTAGAAATTTTGCTATTTTACGAGTCCTAGTTTTTTTTTTTTTTTTTGAAAAAATTAGGAGTCCTAGTTTTATTCTAGTGATTTCCTTCCATACATAAATCCATGATTATGTCTCATCATTTTCAGCAAATTTTGTGTTGTCACGCATCCTCTTACTTATAATCTTGTAATGAATGTAAGTAGAAAACTTTTTATATTGTATAGAACTGGTAAATGAGTCAGTCCAACCCATTTTGGGTTGTAAGTCAAAACGGGTTAGGCTAATTTGATCAATTTCTATCGGGTTAGTTTTCGATCGTATTCGTACGAGTTATTAGATTGAAATAAATTCAACGCTAAAATGATAAAAAAAATAATAATTTTACAAATTTAATAAATTCTTGAATAAAAATAAATAATATCTGAATATATAAAATAATTGAGTCTAAACAATATAATAATAGTATGGCTTAAATAAACAAATAATGTTAGATCATTTAAATTACAATAAAGTCTGCGAATAATGATTAAATAGTCACAAAGCGATAAGTAGCAATTTTTAAAGCGTATCTGGAAAACGAGCTTGAAGTATCGAATGAAATGTCGTATGTATCTAATCTTCATTCTTAAGTCTCGTTGTATCCGATAATAGCGTGTGATTAAAGCGGTATAAATAATTCAACTTAAGAAATATGTATATCTCAATAATGTTTGAGTTATCATCATCTATTAATTAATTTAGAATGTTTTTTTTTAAGAGAATTAATTTCTAATGTTAACAACATAAATTTCATTTATGTTTGAACTAAAAAATATTTTTTCCAAAAATGCATCTCAACCGTATAATAATTAAATATCCTATTTGTTTGAAAATTCATCTTGCTAAATATATATTCAGAGTAAGAAATATATTAGTGTATAATTTTTGTTAATTATTTTAAAATTAACATTTTTTTGTTATTAAAACTAGTTTAAGTAATATATTTATTTAAAATATACTGATAATTTAGTTATTACATTTAATTTAATTTATAAACTACTACAATCTCATCTTTATCAAAAAAACATATATGATTGAATAAAATTTAAAGGATAAATAAAAAATGAAATTGTAAAATTTAAAATATGATTAATGAGATGAATAAAAATATATCCAATATTAAAACTGTAACAATTTATTTAATTCAAATGCATTCCGTACATTTTCATACAAGATTTTTTAAATATTAAATTATCATATAAATTATATTAAAAATATCACGTTTAGAAATTGAAAATAAAATAGTTAAAACAACAAAGGATTTAATATACTAATCATATATTATAATAATTATTATTTTAAAACCTTTATGCTAAAAGAGATAAATAGAAATATTAAATTTTATAAATGAATATTTGAAAATCTCAATTACAAGTATTGAATTACTTAAAATTAAATGAAATTGCTTGCAGGCCAAGCCGCATAGGCCACGGGACAAAACGGTCGAAATTTAAATTAGTAGGTTTTATTTGGACCTTAAATTTTACAACTCAACCCTCCAAAAATTCCGGTTAAAGTGGATTGGGTACCGTCAGACTCGACGAATTTTATCCAAGCTACAATGTGTATATGGACTCTTTTTAACTATGTGAACGTATTCTAAAATCATAAAGTCCTCTTAAGGCATATATAAAATACATAATATTTATACGGTTTGGTATGAAACAAATAGTATCATAGTTAATACTTAACATCAAAAGTATTACAAGTTGAAAATGGCAAAACTCGGGTAAATTTGAATTTTTTCGAAAAATGGCAAAACGGTAAATTGCCGCTATAGTACAAGTTGTAGACTTAAAATTTTATAGATCTCGAATGATGAAATGAACCTTATCGTTAGATTCTTCTCGCGAAATCTAGTTACCCAAATGAATTTCGTTGAATTCCAAGATAATCGGATTTTTCACGTTTTTCGGGATGACGGGTACTTGGTGAACCCAAAAACGAGATTTTTGAGAAAATCTTGAAAATTGGGAAATAATTTAGATAAAGTTCATATAAAATAATTTGAACTTAAACCCGATCTGAAATAAATCTATAGCGATGCAAATAAGAGAGAGATTATGCAGTATGTGTAGCCCAGTAAGTCGCGTATAATACTGATGGCTTCATAATTATTTTAGTGCCTTAATAAAAATTTTGAAAGTTGTTTTTAAGGGTGAAATTATAAAGTTTTGAAAATTGTGGCGGCTTTTCTGATTAAAGAGGAAAGTGGAGGGGTGAAAGTATAAATTATGGAATTTGAAAGGATAGTGGTGTAATGAAATTACCATAATAGTTCGAGAGATCCTGAAAATTCTCTAGATCTCGGATGATGAAACGGACTGCGCCGTTAAATTCGTCTCGCGAAATCTAGTGACCTAGAAAATTTTCGTTAAATTTTAAGACAGTCGAAATATTTTACGAATTTCTAGGTGATAAGTTGTCAATGACTCCAAGGATGAGATTTTTACGAGAATCTCGAAGTCGAAATAGCTGAGTTAAGTTCGAGTTAAAATAAATTTGAATTATGAGAAAAGAAATAAATTTTAAAATTGCTAGAAATGGACCCGAATGAAGTAATATAAACTATTTATATAAATAATAAAAATAACTTAAAAGGAGGTAGGGACGGACACGGAGAGCGTAGAAAGGAGGAGAGAGATTTTTTTTAATTTTTCTTCTCTTTGCTTCTTTCTCATATTTATGGAAATCGGATCGTAGATTTTTATCGAAGCAGAAGGCAAATTAAGTTGGACTACGCGATAAGAGCTACGCGTAGGTGCCAATATCTTAGTATTTTGTCAAACTTCAAGAGGTAAGAAATTTTCCTACTTATGTTATTTCGAGCCTAAAGGTAATGTAATGGCTTGAAATTTTCTTAGAGGCCGTGAAAAGTCGTAAACTTCAGTTCCAAAATTTTTGGGTGAGTTAGGAATTTTAGGTATCTTGGAAAGTTTGGGCTGAATTTTGGGGTATTTTCGGACCGATTCGAGTTTGAAATTCGTGATTTTATTCGGATGGTAGAACATAAATTTCAGAAATATTTTTGGGTATTTTAGACTCTATGGGAAGTCCCTTGAGTCTAGAATTTAATCATATGTCTGTCAATAGCATTTGGTACCCATATAATTTCTGAAAAAAATTTAATTGTAGCACCAAGTGTGCAAATTGTTTGGTTGTGCTAACGTGTGTGGTCTAATACATCGAATAGCATGGGGTCGTTTTGAAAACGTTGTTAAAACGGATAGTTTTGATGGGGCAATTCATGTGTAGGGGCATTTTAGTCAATTTCACTTCATATTATCGATGTCCTTATCGAATGGGACTAGCACGTAAAGTTTTGTTAGAATCGAAGTTCGTTCGATTTAGTCTCTTTGAAAGCCCTTTGTATGTTTTATGGTTAAAACGTTGGGCGGGAACATTTTCATAATTTGTATGGTGTGTAGGCGATTGGAGCTATCTGATGATAATCACAGCATGCTTGACAAATTGAAAGAAATTAGTCAAAGAAAAGGTGAGTACTCATCGTTTCAGCGAAGTGTTTAAATTACAAGTTTGTAAAGTGCTTTGAAAATATAATGTAATTAGTAAAGCATTTTTACCTCCAACATTATACTCGACGAAAAATTTCGATTTCGATTACTTAAGAAGCAGTTTAGCTGGTTTATGGCCGCAGATGGCCTGACTCGGTTTCGGTCGGTCTTATCTCGGATTGTGCATAGCGAGTTATGGGACATTATGACTAACGCTATATTGCACAGTCGGCAGTTGGGGGTTAGATATAGTATATATTTATATATAGTGAGTGTACTCTGCACATTTGGGTATATATAGATGGTTAAGCGCGTTGACATAGTACATGGCGATGAGGTGTTGGTTCGAGGGTTCCATCACGAGCATTTGGATTTCCAAGGTTCCATTATGCTTATGAGATCTCGCCGTGTTCCGGGACCATATTAGGCGGGTGGTGTTCGGGGTTCGCTGCCGTCTGGGTCCGTGACCTGCGTGCAGGAGTATTTCGAGAAGTAGGTCACATGGTTTGGTACTTGATTTACGAGTATATCACTTTCGGATATTAACCACCCTTTAAAGCAGGTTTTCCAGCGGCGAAATAGTTTTCGAAATGGTTTTCTTAGCAAAAACCGGTTTTATCATAAAAACGAGTTTACAACCATTTATCTGATTTTCATGTGTAAGGAGTCACATCTGTTGACCAATGACATTTATAACTTAGAGCACTCCACTAAGCCCGTTTGGCTCACGATTTTCTACATTTTTTTAAATAATTTTCAAATGTCTGAGTCACCGAGGCCAGAAAGACGGCACCAGGGATCGCCGATCCTAGACATTGTATTTGTATTTATATATAAGATAAGGTGTAAAGTAAGCGTAATAAAAGTTAAAATGTGACATTTTGTATATATAAAATATCTTTTTTATAAAATATGCATGCATGGTTTTTGAGAAAAAGCAGGTTCGTAGTTATGTTGGATTGATTCTTATCTTATATTTTGATGAGACAGAGGTCCTTTATGAACTGTAGTAGGATTTTGGAAATATTGGGAGTGTATTTTTTTATACGGGTGATTTACGTATTTCGGGCTTAACTGCCGTCTGGCCCGTTATCTTTGTCGGATTTTCGTTAAATCTAAGGTGTGATTTTGATAGAAAAATGAAAATTTTATAACCAACGTTTTCGAAAATAGTTTCAGCGATTTTTAACGACTTAGCTTCATGGTAACTTGTCGGTTGAGCGAGAGCTTGGTACAGGAGGTTGTGATGAGTTGTCGTGAATTCACATCGATAGGAAGGGTCTGTCAATCGTTTGAACATAAACGGGCGGACGTGTCATGGACACGTGGCATGATGTGAGCCACCCACTTAAACATCAAATAGAGTTAAAAATGAGAGGGGGAGAAAATATCTTATTTTTTGCTGTTGTTTTTACGTGAGAAAGAGGGAAAGGAAGAAAAGTCCAAGACTCCTTTCGACGAGACAAGAACTAAAGCACCTCAATGAGGGCAACGCGTACATACCAAAAGTAAGAGATTTCACCGACATTCCAAAGGGGAAGATTTGGGAAATCAAGTTTTTTTGGGCTTAGGAGGTGCTCTTGGGACTTCCTAACATTGCTACTGCCCTTCAAGAGGTAAATGTTCTTCTTACTTTGGTTTATTTCCAACTTTAGGATTGTTTTAAGGGAGTTTGGTTCTGTTGATGCACTAAGGGGCTGTTTGGCCTGTTTTAAATGGCTTTAATGGCCGTTTTGTGGCCCGTTTGGTGAATTGATTTTTGGTTGTGTATAGTATGTCCCAAAAATTGTTTAAGGATTGTTTGGATTAAAAAGAATAATCTGAATTGCTAAGGGGTTATTTGGCATGTTTTAAACAGCTTTAATGGCCATTTTACAGCCCATTTGTAACCGATTTGATAAATTGATTTGTGGTTGTGTATAGTATGTCCCAAAAATTGTTTAGGGATTGTTTGGATTAAAAAGAATAATATGGACTGTTAAAGGCTTATTTGACCGGTTTTATGGCCAATTTAAGGGTCGGTTTGAGGCCGTTGTGTAGGTTGTTTTTGTGAGCATTTTATGTCACATTTGGCCTTGAGAGTTAAAGTTGTTATTACTTGATTTTGTAATAACATGATTTAGTTAATTGTTGTTTGATGAATGTTGATATATGTGTGCTTATATATTAATATTGAACTGAATGTTTGTTTTTGAGATTATATGCATGTAATATAATTGTCTATGATGCATGGTAAAATGTATGAATTAAATTGTCCATATGGCATTCATCACATATGTGACATAACATTGACATGCAATGGTGCATCACATTGAATATGCAAGTGAACATCGCATTTCATGGGTGTGAGTGCATGGTTGAAATCAAACATCACATTGGTGATTGATGAGTGAGCTCGGTACCCTTGAACGAAGTCCAACAGAGTCACACTGTTGCATGAAATGGTAAAAAAAAAAAAAAGACTTGTGTTGGGTAATAGAAAGAAGGGCTAGAAACTCCCTTGGGTGAAAGACCCGTTACGAGGTTCAACAGCTTCATTCAATGGTAAAGTCAAGTGTAGGAAGGGTGCGAGCACAACGGTGAGACCAGAAAGTTGCTTTGCCAAGAAAAATACACATGGTTTTGTATATGAAATGATAGTTCAAGGTTTAGCATCCAACAAATTTGGTTTATAAACAAATGATTTTATTTCGAAAATGATCATTGGATTTAACCTATCAATGACGGTTTTTATCACACATTAGCATCGCATTGTGTGGTGGGAGTCGGTAAAGACTCAGGGTTATGGTACATGAGTGGGTCTCATCTCATTTCATGGCATAACATGTAGAATTCCAATCTTGGATTGCATATTCTTGTTTGGAATTGTGATGTGAATGTAAAGTGTCATAGGTGAACATTACATGTGCACTTAGGTGGGAAGTAACCTCATAAAGATTACTGCGGCGTGGCTCACCACTATCTGAGGAAAAACATTTAGTCACGGGACATGCATCGAGTGGATGGCTCGTCTAGAACACGAGGGAGGAAGAAAGCAAACTTGTGGCTTTACGATTATTTTTGTAAAATTTTTGGAGTAAATTAATTTTGGCATGTACTAATGTGTTAAAGAGTTATAATTGAACTCATATGGACTGTTTTTAAAATAACCTTGCATACTTTTATATGAATGTGGATAAATTGATCCGATGTGGTCACTTTTTACTCATAAATAGATATGATCGATGCTCTAGGCTTTGATCATCCTCAGTACTCTATTCCTGATCCCATTCTACTATCTCCTCTTGGATTCAAGTTAAATGCAAAATCATGTAGACATTGGCCAAGTGCCCACAAACAACAAGAACAAAATAGAATACTCAATATATAAACAAAATTGTAATAAAAGATTAAATCAAAACCACTAAAACATTGCTTTCAACCCCTAAAGAAACCAACACATAATTAATAAAGATTCAAAACCAAAACAATAAGACAACATAGAAGAAGAAGAAAGATTATGGAACTCAGATGAATTCATTTGTTGCCTCCTCAACCCTTCACGATCTCCTCTTGATTCCTTTTCTCTTCTTTAATTGATGTTTTCTTCTTTCCCAGCTTCCTCTCCTTTTTAAAGCACAAAATCATGGCCTCCATAGTTTCCTTTTTGCATGTCTTTTCTATTTGGATCTCCCAATAATCATCTCCAACATTTTGACTTGATTATCTTCAATTTTATGCTCTCTGTGCAATTTTCGCAGTCACTTTGAGTGACTACGAAATTTTCGCAATGTCTCTTAATGGCTGCAATGTGACACCCCAAAATCCAAGGGTCCATTGACCAACCATCAACTCGCAGAAATACCCATGGATATCGTATATATCGATACCCACACTATCTAATCCCATTGATTGGGATCCATTCATCGAGTCCTAGGTAATTACATACACGCATGCGCGGCACTAAGGCGCCAGAGCGAGGTTAAAATTTCTGTGGATATCGTGTGTCTCGATCTGCATTGTCCGATCTCATTTACCGGGATCCTTTTAGCCACATTGATAGAAGCTTTTGTATGTTATTTTCAAAACCTTCTTGTGAATTTAATTCTGACTCCTATTACATACACGGGCATATGCACAAAACTAATTATTTCGAAGTTTACAAAAGAACTATACGACCACGGGTTGGCTTTTCTTCAACCTCTATTTTGAATGAGAGTCGTCTGCGGTGCATACCCTACACGAAATGTTTTCCCATAAGTGGTGAGTTACGCCCAGTGAGAGACTCATATAAACTTATTAATACCCCTGAAATGCACGTCTCGATGTTCATAGACACGTTCACACACACACACACACACATGTGTATATATATATATATATATATATATATATATATATATATATATATATATATATATATATATACAACATTCAAATAGAATGATGTCATTCTAAATGGAATACTACATAATAAATGCCATGAAATAAGACAGACTTACTCAATGCATGTGAAAAATCCAAGTCATCACGGACTCGAAGTCACACCTGATCGTGCTTGATGTGTGATAACATCCATCGTCGATGAATTTCATCTAATGATCACTTTGAAACAAAATCAAGTTTTTAGAAATCAAAAATTATTGGATGTTTCATTTCCAAGGATTATTTTATTAACAAAACATGTGTCTTTTTGGGTAGGCAAATTTTCGGGGTTTCACTGCAGGCTTCGCACGCCTTCCTACACTTTCACGGGCTTTCATTGTTTGACACATATGTATAACCAAAAATACTGGGGCTTTCACCCGAGGGGTATCTATCCACAGCACTCTTGCAGGCCATGAGTTTTACGTGCTTTGTGAACAATGGAACTCAGCCAGAACTTTGTTAATGATCTTCGACCCACTCGTGACCACGAGGATGGTGTTTTGATGACACCATGCACTACGCTGTGAATCACGATGTCTCGATTGCATATACGATACATTATGCCAGCGCATATCAATTCATGTCTCATATGTAATAGATATCATATGAATGTAACTAAGTATATCATGGATAATTATGTCAAAGCATATAATTTCCAAACATTTCATCTGATTTTGACATGGCTAAAAACATATATACTTCGGCTTAAAGAACCGTCAAAGCGAGGTTATCCTGAAATCAATGATAACACTTTAAAACAATCACATTTGGGCCTCACAGTCGGCCATGAGACCACGAATAGGAGCCGCATTCAATCCGAAAGCAGTCTTGAACTAGTCCGCTCGAATGCCGGCGGTCGTTAATAGAGCACTAGCTTGATCCATGAAATCGGTATGAAATGCACTTTTGAAATCGGTCAAAGGTCGAACATAACAAATATAAGCATTACGATTGTGGCGATTCGGAAATGGACCATAGCAGGAACGTAAAGGTTCGATTTTGATTGATTCGAAATGCATCAAGTTTGCGTGTAGCTCTGATTATATGAAGGACGGAGTCCGAGTATCTCAGTTCCCACTAAAATTAGTCTAATGTCAGCGTGTGTTTAGGATCAAAATAAGGTAGCATTCACATATTTTAGAATTGGTAGCTTGACCCCTTAGAGGCGAGCAATACTACAGCCGCATGAACAAAATAAACTAAAGTGGGAAGAATCTCTACATAACGAAGGCGGCAGTTCTCATTGAATAGATGGACTTTACTTCAGCCGTGACGAGTTTTGACCGTCGAATCTTAGAAGCTACTTTTCTCTCCTTTCCCACTTTCTTCTCCTTCTCTCTCTTTCTTTCTTCTCTTCCTTTCCTTCCTTTCCCTTTCCTTTTCCTTCCTTTCCTTTTGTTTCCTCCCTCTGGCGATCTCAAATCCATTTATAAACATTCCGTATTTCCATGCATGTGGACATGGCTTGCTATATCATCTACATGGCTGCACTGCATGCATTGTGACACATGGCTTGCCTCATAATCACCGATCTGGGTATCTCGAAACGTAAAATTCGACTATCTCGGAATTGACAAAATTCGCACAGGTAACTAGATTTGTGAGACGAGGTCGTGATGGTCAGTTTCGTCATCGAAATCTAGAAAATTTCCAAGTTTCAACATGTATTATGCTTGGCTGAGTTCATGTGTTTGCCGTTTTGGAAAAGTTCAAATTGCTTGGGTTTTACATAGCCCGACTTGAGGGTTTCAAATTGCCTTTGAGAAATTTTACAACTACTTGAGTCAGCATTAAATTCTCTAAAAATTTATCAAAGCGGCATTGCGAAATTTTCCGACAAGCGATAGATCCAGCTACGAGGAATTTAACCGGGGACAAATTGGCTGCATTGTGAAATTTTTGTAGTCACTAATGGTGATTACAAACTGACTACGAAATCCTCTAGGCCCTCCTTCTTACTTCCAAATCAGTTCTTGCTCATTCTCGGCCATGTCTTACACGTGCTATAAGCCTGAGGACACTTGTAACTTGCCTCCATAGCTCCAAATCTTGCTGAATGCACATTTACCGGTAAAAATCACATAAACTCGAGATTTCATTAGTCACGTACTTAGGAACTAATAACAAGCAATATTGGAGGATATATGGTGATAAGTACTCAATTATAGCTCAAAATATGTATGTGAAAACACGTGATTTGGCGCGTCACACCTTTACCCTGCCCCACACACGGCTCATTACTAGTCCCTTAGCAATGCAAGAGTGGAAAATGTGAATATGATGTAAGTGTGAGTGGAATGTGTGCAAAAGTAGCAATTTATCTCATTATGTGCAAGTGGAATTATGATGGGGAACCATGGCTGATTCTAGAATTTATGGTTGGTCACTTATTTGAACGGTTCTAGAAGTCTCTACAGGATCATATTAGGTTTGGTATGTCACGCCCCCAACCCCCGCTTAGGCGGACAAAGGTGTTATGAGACTGGACTGGGACTCTTTACTTTCTTTTCAGACGTTGGTGGGCCCAAGTCTTATAACTGAATCAAAATATCGGATACAAAAATACAAAATAAAACTACCATCGTAGTGGTGTTTTCAGTGTCAATACATAGTCTTGAGTCCCATTTACTTATACATAGACAAAAACTTTACATTTACATTTACATATTCAGAGCGCGAAACCTACATATGGTGAACCCCTACAAGTGTGTTGGCTCAGCAGAATGCGGAAGATCGCGGACGTCCTCCTCTGTACCTACATGGATTAAAAACCCGTGCTAAGCTTTACGCTTAGTGGGAACATATAACTTATATATGTACACATGCATTGATACTCTTGTACAATAAGCATATAACAATAACAGATATTCATTTAACAAACTTATACACCTACTTGTACTTATAGCAAACTTATACTTATTAGGATCTCGTGAGGTTACAGAACTTGTAGCGTAACGAAGTACTGTAGGTACTATAGAACATGCGAGAGGTGCGGTAAATTACATTAGAGTAGAAAGATGTATTTTACTTTACTCTTATTCGTTTTTGAAACTCTTATCATATAACTGTTGGATTGCCTAGACGATAATAAGAGGAAATGAGTAAGATCTGACCGCGATAAGTACTTTCGAAGGTGCGGTGCGGTGCGGGTGCCGTAACCTGGCGAGTCTTTGAAGCATTGGCCAGAGAGTGTCGTCGCTGTCAAAGAAATGCAGAAGTCTTCTGAAAAGTCTTCGAAGCACTAAACGAAATCTTAGAAGTACTAAATGTGCCAAAACATGGTCAAAGAATGTCGTCGCACTAATCATAGAGAAATGCTAGAAGTACTAAGCATTACTTTGCCAGCATGCTTGAAGGTGTCGATGTCATTCCATATGGTCTTTAAGCGATCTTACAATTATATGTGTTCGGGAACTTACTATCTTATCATAAGGACATTAAGTTTACCATGAGAATGCAGTTTAATTTTTCTTTACTTTACCTTACACACATGTAGACCCTTTCCTTACACTTATAAGTACTCATTAGTCGATAAAGCGAGTCCTCGAGCAACGAATAACAAAGCAAAACGAAAGCCTAGCATTTTTTCATGCTATGAACAATAGCTTATTTGAGACGGCGCTCGCCATTGCGACAGTGGTCCCTTCGCGCGGCGAAGAGCCCTCGATCCTACCGATTTTTTGTCATTTCTTGGCACTCAAAAATCAAACCGAAACTCTTAAATACTCCCAGGCATCGAAGAAATAATTCCCAGGTGGGTTCTGGCCAGTAAAACTAAACAGGAAAAGATGGGTTTTCTGAGCCAAATATAACATAAATATGCCTGGCGGTTTTTCGGTTGTGTTTAGGGTTTAATAAAAGTTAAATATGAAATTTCGGAGAGTAAAGCGATAGACCCGAAGTGTCACGAGCTTGATCGATTAGTCATTTTACCACTTGAGGATATGAGGCATAAATCCCAATAGTTTATATGCCATTATGGGTGGAAAATATGGAATAGAAATTAGAAACGTGGAAGGACCTAAATGCGAGAGCAAATGAGAAAAAGAATTTAAAATGCAAGGCGAACATGGCCTTAACTCAAAAGATGGATAAGATTAATTGGTCTTTCATTTTTTAGAGACCAAACGTAGAGAAAGAGAAGAGAAGGGGGAGAAAGGAGAAGAAGGGGAAAGAGGAAAGAGAAAGGAGAAAGAGAAGAAGAAGAAAGAGGAGAAGAAGCAAAGGTATGGAAATCTAACATTTAGTATGGATTACTTGGATTTTCTTGTATGGATACATGTTTTGGGTTGTGGGTTGTAAGAAACCTAACCCTAGAATGAATTCTTGTATGGAATCAAGAGTATGGAATCAAGAGTATAGAATCCTCCCTTTGAGGTTGGATTCATGGTTTTTAATTAAGTAATTGATTAGTTTAGGAAACGAGCCCCAACTAATCTTTATGTTTGGTTTTATGTATGGGTTATGACCCATATGTGAGTTGTTTTGGGAGTAATTCATGAAAGGTTTTGGTGTAAGATAAGTATTGAAAGATGATTTGAGTAGAATAGAGGTTATAAGATGAATATGGAGGGGTTTTGATGTGTATATCGAGTATTGAGTTGGTTTGGGTAGAAAAATATGGAAAATTGGGAGAAAACCACCATTTCTGGGCATTTTCGAGGGGTGGTACCGGTACCAAACAAAGTGGTACCGGTACCATAAGTGTTCTGGTCAGGCGAGTAGCGGTACCAAAAGTTGGTCTGGTACCCAATGTTACATTTTTGGACCAGTGTTAGTATTTTGGCCATAACTTGGTCATTTCTTATCCAATTTCAGTGATTCAAGTGGCTGGTTAAACTAGACTTCAAGGAGAACAAAAAAACCCCTGAAATAGATACCTTCAAATGCTAACTCTATGTGGCCCAGAAATTCACTCAAAGTGGGCTATGTTCAAGCCAATTTCTGGTTCGGTTTTGAACATAGAGTAGTCCCGGTTGTTTAGGACATAACTTGAGTTTCGGTGCTCCGATTTGGGTGATTCCAGTTGGAGGAGAACCATTATCACCTTAGCTTCAAAGGATTACAAAGAACCAATGTCAAATATGGAGTTAAGACCCCTGAAAATGGGTATTTTCAAAATGTCCCTAGTGTAATATGGGCAAAATGACTATTTTGGCATGAAAATGCCATAACTTGAGTTTGGATGATTCAATTGAAATGATTCCAATTTCTAAGTAAAGTAGATCCATAGAGGAACAAGAATACATAAATGATGTGTGAATACATAGGTGTCATACCATATAAGTATATGAAATGTCGTATGTAACAAACATGAAACAGGAAAAATAGAGGAAATGTAATATGTATAGATGTGTTCATGAAACATGAATATGATACGAAATATGAAAACGAACTGAAACATGAACACGAACATGAAAGGGCAATATGTCATGAACACATAATGTGATTAAGATAGGTTATGAGTTACGAAAGACGCCTTGATAGTATGACTACCTGGCCAGAAGAATGAATAGTGGGCGTTACGATGCGATTGCCGGCACTCTGGCAGTGCTATGGCGCCCGATTTACGTGAAGCGACCGCGTTACATTCGATGCCGGCACTCACGCTGGTGCTCACGGCGCCGCATTGCGCATTGGCGAGCTGCGTTACGTCGTGCCGGCACTCACGCTGGTGCTGCGGCACTTCTATTCACGTGGCGACGCCGCATTCGCGTGAAGCGACGCGTTACGATCAATGCCGGTACTCCACACGCTGAGTATTTACGACGCCGCATTGCGTGGCGGGCATGTTGTCGGTGCTTGGTACTCACGCTAGTGCTCACGACACTTCTGTTACATGGTGAACTGCGTTACGATCGGTGCTTGGCACTCTACTGGTGCTCGACATACATTCGCGTGGGCATACATTACGATCGGTGCTTGGCGCCACGCTGAGTCTCACGACACCTCGTCTTGTATTAACATTCGGGTACTTGTCTTTATGCGCCCCAAAATACCTTAGAATTTTTATAATAATTTTATTTTATATTCTGGGTATGAATTGAGTCAAACTTGGGTTTTTTCGGGTAATTTGATAAATTGATAAATTGTAAAATGTAAATTGAGAGAGTGAGCATATGATTGAATATTATATGCTAAATTGAGAAATTTATTGAACCCAGAAATAAACCCAAGTGAAAAAGGGAAAAATGTGGAAATTTGTAAAAGCCTGAGGACCTAAGGGTCAAATGATAGCTTAAATGCTAATGTGGAATAAATGATAAATGATAAGGAAAAGTAGGAAATAAGAGTTAGAATGCCAAAATGGAAAATTGAAATAATGGGTTTTGAGCGAAACAGCCTTAAGAGAATAAGTGACTTAAGACCAAAAAGATGGAAAAATGAGAAATTATAATAAGTGTGTAGGCCAAACAAGGTCTTACACTTAAAGGAGTTATAAAGGCCAAAATGTGGCCTTAGATGCTCATTTGGAGCAAATCACGTTTTTGAGAGAAGGAGAGGAGAAAATGAGGAGAAAAGCTAGGGTTTGTTAGGAGGATTGGCTTTGGTTGGGTTGGTTCCCATTTCTTCCTCCTAAAAGATCAAACAACATACAAGAAGAGATTTGAAGAGGTTCAAGGTAAGAAAAATCAAAACCCTAACCTCATATTTTGATTTGGATTTTGGGGAAAAAGACCTAACCTTGAGGAAAAGAGGTTTTCATTGATTCTAAACCACTTTTGGGTTGTTTTGAAGGGATTCACATGGTGGATTTTGATGTGGGACAGATTGGAAGATTTGTGGAAGAAAAATGTAGAGAAAAATGCCAAAAATCGAATATTTGGACAAAAACCCGTAGGAATTATCTGGAAATGAGTTGAAACATGCAGTACGAGATGCAATGGGTAACTTTGTGCCGATATAGGTCAAAGTTATTTTTGTTTTCAGGATTGTGCAGTGGGTAACCTATACCGGTACAGGTCAAAGTTAACTATCGATGCGGGTTGTTCAAACGGATCCCGTTTTGCTTATTTTGCAGATTAAGTCCGTGATAGTATCACAGTGTCTAGGGACCCTAAGAAATTAATAGTGGGGGGGGGGAGGATAAGGGGTTCAAATAAGGATAGAACTAAGTGAAAAATGAACCGTACCTCGCCGTCTCGGCGAAACTTCGCTTCGCCTCGGCAAATTCGTCTTCGGGCAGACTTAGTGTCTTAACCCAAGACTATTAACAAAAATAAATTTGTAATTCACTAAAATTGTTTAACAAATGTTTATCCACTAAGAGTGGCATGAATGTTGATATTGACTAGGAATGGTGTTGTGATCGCGTAACCTAGGACCGAGATCGAAGAAGAGGCTAGATTCGACGACCGGTTTGTTCTTGATATTTTTTAATTCAGTATTTTGGTAGTTTGCAGTAACTATGAAATAGTACATGAATGAGTATATGAAATAAGTACATAGATTGAGTATATCTTTGAAAGATATCTGAGAAAGTGAATATGGAATTGAAGCGTGATATTGAAAGCGAGATGAATGTGAATGATGATAAAGAGGCGGGGATTCGTGAAGCCTTGAATCAAATCGATGTAATTTGAATGATATATCGAATGAGAGCTAGCTGACCAGGATCACCAATCGGCATCCGTCATGAAGGCACCAAAATTATCCGTCTTAGAAACGGCGGGATCTGTAATCGATCCGTCATGATGGTGTGGCGTGAAAATGTTCCCCTTGGCGAGATGCACCCGATCGACATCGTCGTGATGTGCGATGGCATTTAAGTGATACCACGTATCGAGGTGCACCGCCGGCCATCCGTCATGATGGGAGACCAAATTGTTAAATGTGTAAGCACATTGCGAATGATAATAGGTAGGATTCATCAAGCGGAATCCATCGTAAATGTGATTTGAATAGTCAATTGAAATAACGACATTGACGAGAGTGTAAATGGGATTTTTATGTATATGCTTAAATCTCATAAATTTAATTGTGAAATGGTGTTGCGTGAAAATGCATGTTATGATATAGTAAATGATTTGTATATTGAAAGCATGCGGAAATGAATAGCATGAGTATATGTTAATATATTAGGCACTGGTTTAATGTTAAATGCATCTTAGAGTTAAATTGAATATTGAATGAAGCGTATAGAACCACTAAGCATGAAAATGCTTAGCGTGAGATCTGCTATCTCTTGTGAGTATCGAGTAAACAAAGAAAAAGGCGAATCGCACACTTGAGTCATGAAATGCAGGCGTATAAGTTTTATATATCATTTGCATATCATCTCTTTGAGCAATTGGTATTTTGTAAACAAAGGGTTAAACTCTTTGAACCTTTATTTTTGTATATCATTTTGAAAAGACATGAATGTCTTCCTTATAAATGTATTTTTTTAAATGTTTATGGGCCTACGGTGCATTGGTATGAGATTTGGAAACCCCGCTGGCGAAAGCAGCCCGCGAAAAACATAATAAAATGTTTTGATAAGATAAATGAAAACGTCGGAGTAAACATGGCTCCGGTTCGAATCCGCCATTCGGATCGGGCCGGGGATTCGGGTAGTGACACTTTTGAAAAAGAAAATTTAATAACACGGAAAATAAAAAATACAAAGGAATTAAACGGCGTCCACAGGAGTTTGGTTAGGACTCGCCATTGGTCGGAGAGGGCTCGAGGTCGCTACATGTCTTGTGTCTATATTTCTTACTGAGTTAGTGCAGGTAGTCAAACAGTTATATGATAAGACTATGAATAAGAATAAGAGTAAAGAAATGAATATGATAAAGATCTGAGATGTACCCTCTGGTACCTCATGTCTAATTACATCAGTACTATAGGTACTTTTGTACAAGTAAAATCTACCTTAGTACCTATAAAGTACTTTTGTATAAATATAATAAGTTATTAATATAAGTATAAGTCCGAGTAGTACCTCACAGTACCTCAATAAAAATGAATACGTAGCCAGAACCTGGGTACCTCAGAACAAGTGTAAACTACATAATATAAGTCTAATTTCTGTAGTACCTAAGAAATTTGCCGTGCACATGATACTCACAAAACTCTACGGGAGATTTGATAAGTATATATACTGTAATGGGGGCTTGAAATACGTGTATAAGTATTAAAATATAAATTATATAGATCTGATATAAGTACAAATATTGTCATGCAGGAGATATGAAGACTGCCAGTATGAACCTACGGGTACCTTAGCATAGAATATGTTTCGATTTGTATAATAAAGCCGTGAGCATAAACCATATAAAATTTGAAATGACAATAGCAGAGAAAGGAATTCGACTCCCCTCACATTTGTATATCTGAATTTCCTCTTGTACTTAGGCTCTATACTCCTATGGGAGATGTAAGAATTTTGTTAAAAGTCATAAGATACAAGTATACGAGTGTCAAAATGACATGGATGAGAATACGACACGAAACGAAAGTCATGAAACATGTAAAAGAGCGAATCGGATGCCTTGACATGAATATAGTATAAGTGCGAATATGATTATGATATAAGCAGGAAGTAAATCTGTTTGTTTTTGGATATGTTCTGAATCTGTATGAATCCGATATATGTATATGTTGTGATCTATACCTGCTATGGACTAATGTCCGTATCTGATATGTATTTGTATAAGTCTGATTTGACCTTGTATGTATTTGATATGACTCTAACCTGTTCCGATTTGCCATTGTATATGTATAAGTTTGCTCTGAAAATGATCTAACCTGTCATACATGTAGAGATATAGTTGCTGTAAAAGACATGACAGCACATGGAAGTATCTGAGCAGGATAATGATTTGGAATCACGAAAAGGATGAAACACATGTGTAATATGATATGAGTTAGAAGTCACATAAGAATACTTAGTTTGTTATATGCATAAAGGAAGAGTAAATGTAAAAAGATTGTGACGATTATTGTTATTGGTGGGTGCTGTTTATATGTTCCCACTTAAGCATAAAGCAGCACATATTATTTTGTCAGGTGTAGATCTTGAAGAGGAGCGAGAGGGCCGGGACATTCCTTTGTGATGCGGAGTCATCTCGAGATAGGTGCTCCCCGGCCACTTGTTTTCGCGATCTCTGATATTTGTATTAAACATGTACATGTATAAGTATTTGTATAAGTAAATGGGACTTAGTGTATGTGTATAGATTTTGATGGACACCATTCCGATGGTAGTTCTTTTGTCTATGTAAATGATTTCTGTTATTACATAAATTGTCTGTATACCGCAGTCTGATTCGACTACGAAGAACGGTGTTAGAGTCCCGATTACATAGTCTGCGCCGGACCGGTTCGAATCCACCGCCATTAGGTCGGGCTGGGAATCGGGGTGTGACACGAGCAATCACTTGTAAGTTAGGTCGAATTCTAACACCCCAGACATGTCTCCAAACTGACATAACTAAGATCCGCCAAATCTTATACAAACTAGGGTTTTACCAACCCAATTTCAACAACTCTAGGGTTAGGATGAATTCCTAACTAAACCCTAGAAATGGAACCATTAATATCCATCAACACTTCCATACAAGTTCCATACAAAAACATCATAAACCCATACTAGAATCCATACAAAAACATGGTTTCCATAAAAAATCCTAGTTCCATACCTTCTCTTCTTCCTCTTCTTCTTCTCTTCTTCTTCTTCATGTTTAAACCACCAAAATACCCTAAATGAGAGACCAAAATTGGTCTTATTTGGTCTCATCTCATAAGGCCTTGTTTGGCCATCAAAAATGCATTAATTGACTTAAGTTTCCTTTTCTTGCACTTTGGTCCTTCAACTCTTTTATATTTGCTCCACAAGTTATGTTATTTCTATAATAGCCTCACATCTTTTTATCATATGGCTTTTGTGTCCTAATTTGACAAATTACAAGTTTACCCTTGTATCTTGTACAAATTCCAGGTTTCTTAGTTTTCACGTTTTGCATTTAATTTACGAAAAATTCAAATTATGTCTACAAAATACCCTAAACACGTCAAAAACGACTAGGGTATATTTCGGGGTGTTACATGGTATCTCTAATGTACGAGGTCCCTCATGAAGAGGGAAACAAGGCACTCTTGTCCCCAAGTCTTGACCAAGACTTTCCATACCAACCTTACTGTTAGTTAACCTGGTTCTCACACAAAGGTAAAGGACCAAACTCCCCCCAAGCAGGCTCAACTCAATTCAAACAATAGATCATAATTGAAGTAAGCAAAGAATGCACCTTTTTATTTTACTGTCATATCTAAACAGTATGATACAATGTTAAGGAATCCTAGGAAGAGAATGTCCGTAGCGGGGATCCGTGGTGACTCCCACGGTTGGTTAAGAACTTGAAGCATTAAGTTCCCTCGAACTTCACCCCTGAAACAAACTCGACAGGACAAGCACCTACTTTGGCGAATTAAAATCCATCTTCTGTCACATGTAGCAAGCAGTGAAGTCAATAACTCACAATCAGTTAGCTTATGAAATTAGGCTTTGAAAGGCCCTTCAGACTATGCTTAGGATTTCGATTAGATCAACTCACTTTATTATTTATTTATTTTTCTTATATTTTTGTGATTTTCTTTTCTCTTCTCTCTTTTCTCTTTTGTTTTCTCTTCTTATTTTTAGTAAGAGTAAGGTATATACCAACTCTAAAGGTGTCCACAACACTACTAGGGCCATAGATAAATTTCTAGCGATATGATCCTTAGTATAAAGGTGTTGGTACCAAAGAATATGTGTGAGATCTAGGGTGGTTAGTTTGGCACAAGATCTATATAGAAATGTCAAGTGAAAATCAAGGGGACTTGGGTTACCAAGTCACCTACAACATGAGCTCCTCAAGTACAGGATCAACCAAACCCAATAATATCTTTCAAGGGACTCTACTCTAAATGCACAAAGCTTCCAACCACAATTCAATAAATGGGAAAAAATTTTACAGTGCCTCGTGTTTCATCGCATTCTCCTCGACGAAATGTGCATTGTCCTCGTATGCCAATGTATATCATGCAAAAATGATAGAGGGTCAAAGATATATCGAAGATATATTCTGAATTTCACTTAAGTGTGCAAATAGAAGCTATCGAGAGATATATCATGGTAATAGCAACTAATTAAAAACAACACACTGAACTAAGATCATTAAATGACTTGTTGTGCCGCAAAAACATCTTATATATATATATATATATATATATATATATATATATATATATATATATGTATATGAGTTCAGTACATAATAAAAGCAACATAGCAGTACCAAAGCAAAGTGATTACAAAGGGTGCGAAATACAAGTAATCATCCCAAAGTCCCAAAATACATCCTAAGTATTAATATGTAATCCCCAAAATCCAAACTAATATGAGGAGGAATCAGTCTCTCCTCTTGGTGGTGGTGGCATGCCCCTCTCAATCCGATCCCAGGCATCTTTATTGGTCTCCCATCTGCAAAAATTAGATGCAGGAGGTCCTGTCTCACAGGCAGCATAACCTCTTGAGCATTGAGTCTTGTTGTCACAGTTGTCATGAATGACTCCTGAGAAGACTGAATAAAATACATAGAGGACTATAGGCGCTGGACATCAAATCTGTAAAGCTCAAACTCTGCCATGGTCAGAAGGCTTGGTGGTATGACAGTGAATGAAGATGGAATGTCTATGGTGACCTGTGGTGGAGGGTGTATGTGAACTAGCTCTGTTTGCTTCGGGCGTGAGTCATCCTCTTGTGGATCATTGCCTTCAAATCTCTCGTGGGGCACGTACTCCTGTGGAGGCCCCTCCTCGACTACCACAAGGTCTAAGGTGATCCCTCTCTGTCTAACATACGACACCCACCTCTGAAGGGTGAATATTGCATCAGTGAACCTCTTCTCCTCTCTCTCTGAGGGTTAAATGTATCCCAATCGCTCAAAAATATCACTCAATAGGCATGGGAGTGATAAAGGGGTAACCTGTGGATCGCTTAAGCGCCTAGTGCACCTTCTCTCAAAAAATGAATTGAGTCTCCATCACTAGCTCTATAGGGCATATCCATATGCCCTAGTGCATGAAGTAGAGGGATCTCAAGTACTCATCCCTCCTCTAAACGTTATGCGAATATGGAAACAGGTTTAACTTGATGACAATGTCAGTTAAGTCTAAGTCATATTGTAGTCCCTCCTAATTATGAATAGTCGGGTAGATGGCTCTCCAAGATAAATGGACACCATAGTAGTAATGTAAAACCCGGTAAATTTGAACTTTTCCAAAAAAAAAAAAAAAAAAAAAAATGGGGCAAACACGGTGAACTTGTCGCTATGATACAGGTTGAAAACCTGGAATTTTTCTATATCTCGAATGACGAAACAAACCTCATCGTTGGGTTTGTCTCGTGAAATTTAGTTGCCCAAGTGAATTTCGTTGAATTCCGAGATAGTCGGAATTTCACGTTTTTCTAGGCAACGGGTGTCGGGCGACACATGGCGAGCCATATGGGTGACACATGGAAAACCATATGAGTGACACATGGCAAGCCATATGAGTGACACATGCCTAGCCATGTGTCACAATGCATGGCACATGGAGAATGATATAAGTATGGTGTGGGAGTTGTTCGTAGAAAGAGGGAGCAGCAAAAAGGAAAAGAAACGAAAAAAAAAAAAAAGGGAGAGGGAAAGAAAGGAAAGAAAGAGAGGAAAAGAAAATAAAGAGAGAATGAGAAAAAAGGGAGAAAGAAAGAAATAGAAAAGGAAAGCGGTATTCCGACAGTCGAAACTCGTCAGACTAAGAAGTAAAGTCCGTATATTCGACGAGGGCTGCACTCTAAGAGGTAGGGATTCTTCCTACCTTGGTTTCTTTCTATCCTTTGACCTATTGTTTTGGTCTGCTTTTGGGACCACGTTGTGCCATGTTTATGGCATGTTTTGTGGTATTAATTGGAACATGGCCCATTTTGTGGTCTCAATTGAGACGGGGCTGGAGTCGGTCTAAAGGGCTGCTTCCAAAACGAATTTGGGTTGAAAACTTGTGTGTATGGGAGTTGCCAAAATGTTCCTGGCCTCGGGCTGCTTGTGCGTGAGTTGGCGCAATAGTGTAGCCCTGTTATTCAACGGACAACCATATCTTTCTCGTCCGAACTCCAATTCACGCATTCTTGGACTCTTTGAAAAGCTCTTTGAGTCTAGAATTTGATCACATTCTAGGAAATGGAATTTGGTGCTCACAACATTGCTGAAATTTTGATCATAAGCACCAAGTGTATTGATATCATGGCATGACATGCTTGTTTGATGAAATGTTGATATATGCTTGTGTGAAACATTGACATGAATGAGTGAATGTAGGGAAATTATATGCATGTTTGATATAATTTCCCAGGATGCATTGGTGATGTATGTTTTGTTATTTATATGGCATATCATATATGCATGATTACTGAAATCGCAATGGCATGATTGCATTGCATATGCACGGGGACATCGCATTAAATGAGTGCGAGTGCATGGTTGGTAAATCAACATTGCGTTTGGTGTTTGATTCGGTGGGCTCGGTTAAATGGGAAAACATCCAACAGAGTCACATGTTTGATTGAAATGGTAAGGAAAATATGTACCGGGTATCGTGAGTTAAGGATAGTCCCCCTCGGGTGAAAGACACTTGATTATGAGTCGAGACATAATCCCAATGATGAAAGCCATAAAAGTGTCTAGGTTTGCGGAGCTAAAGTGTGAGACACCAAAAATCCGCTACCTAAAAAAAGGCACATGGATTTTGAATATAAAATTATCATTGTGATGTATCATCTAAAAAGCTTTTGGTTTATAAACAAATGAAATTTGTTTTGAAAATGATCATTAGATGTCATCCAAAATGACGGTTTTTCA
This sequence comes from Tetrastigma voinierianum, assembly GCA_016808115.1. NCBI lineage: Eukaryota > Viridiplantae > Streptophyta > Magnoliopsida > Vitales > Vitaceae > Tetrastigma > Tetrastigma voinierianum. The sequence goes on along the minus strand of JAEQBH010000478.1, from coordinate 1,028,862 downwards.
CACATGGGCTTAGGCATTGTGGGAGGGAGTCGATGAGGAAGGGATGCGTGAGTTTTTGGGGGACTCATAACATAATACATGATGATGCATCTCATTTCATAGCATGGCATGTAAGTTCCATATAATTGGCATGTTCTTGTTGGAATGTGTTTGTAAAATGGTGAGTGGACATTGCATTTGCACTTAGGTGGGGTAACCCTTGTAGGAGTATTCTCTCTCACGGGCATGGCTCACCAGCATGGGAAAAACACATTTCGAGTGCGGGACAGACATTGGTGGCTGAAGCTCATCGAGGCCGTAATTGTGAAGAAGGCTGACATATGGCCTTGATACTCATTTTGTAAAATATATTATAACAAAATAGTTTTAATATATGATTTTGTATAAGAGTGTTATGGCAACTCATAAGGACTATTGACATAGTCTTGGGTAATATTCTGAGTATGCTTGAAGAGAAAGGGTCCGGTAGGACTACTTTTACTCCTAAGTGAGTCTCGGTGAATGAGACACGATAGTGTGGTATCGAGATATGTGATGCCCACAGGTATTCCGCAAGTTGACAGTTGGTCAACATGACCCCCGGGGTTTAGGGCATCACAGCTTGATATCAAAGCTAAGGTATACGAATACCTAGGCTCGATGGGATGGGTTTAGACCATGCATTCATTGTGCAATTTTATGAATTGCTGTATAATAATGTGTTACAAATTGTGTGATAATGCGTTACAAATTGTTGGGAATATATGCATGATAGGATGTGTATAGAAAGCGAAGAACACTAAGGTTAGAGAACATAACCTTAGGGGTTCAGAAAATAAATGAGCATGATAGTTCAGGAACTGATAATTAACTTCTCCTACAAGATCTGGACTCTATGGTTAGGACAGCTTTGGCCATTGAGAGGGAGGTAAATGACTCAAAGAGTATCCGAGATGCGGGTGCTAGTGATAAGAGGAAGGAGAACCAGCCATCTTCTTCTAGCTAGGGAAATAAGTAGAGGACTTCTGATCTGCGAGGGTTTCAGAGACAGGGTCGTGGCTCCCAAGGCCAGGATCAATCATCCCAAGATGGGAGGCACTTTAGGGCTCCTAGCCAGTCGGGGCATAGAGTGTGTTTCTAGTGCCACCAACCTGGACACTTGAGACGGGATTGCCCTCAGAGGCAAGATTCGTCGAGTTATGGGACACCCTTTGTCCCCGATCATCGATGGGAGCATGAGCCTTGATTTGTTCCTCCTTACTAACATGGGCGGAGGAACCGGTATCAATCTCAGGGTGTTGCTGGCACCTAATGCCGTGGGCGGCATGGGCTAAGGTATAGGTCGAGTGGGGAGTCAGGACAAGGCTCATGGAGCCCAGGACCGGTGACTCTCACGCCATTACACCCTGAGACTAAGGCGGAAAATCGATGGTATTCGAGTGTTATGTTTACGGAATCTCTCCTAAGCGAGATCTTTGTTTGATTCTGGTGCATTGCATCCATTCATCGTTGCATCATGTGTGAAAGAATTGGGCTTAAAGGTTAAGACCTTGGAAAATTCGTTGCATGTAAGCTCTCCCCTAGGAACTAGGGTGAGGATTGATATGATATGTCGTGGTTGTGAGTTAAAGATCTTAGGGATTCTACTCACGGTGGACCTTCGGGTTATGGACATGTTGGAGTTTGATGTCATCCTCGGGATGGATAAGCTAACTGCCTATTATGTCGTCATCGATTGTGATCGTAGGAGAGTTACTACCTACACACAAGATGATATTCGTGTTATGTTTCAGGGGGATAAGCATGATGCTTTACCTTAGGTCGTGTACAACTCTAGGTGGCATAGGCAATTGACGAGTTAGATGGCAGGCCTTACCTTGGAGGACGAGGTGAGACAGGATTTGAGTCTACCTCGGGTGGTTTGTGAGTATGAGGATGTTTTTTCGGACGAACTACCGGGATCACCTCCGTATAGGGATGTAGACTTCATGATTGAGTTACACCCTGGTTCGACGCCTATTTCTATGACTCCGCATAGAATGGAACCTGTTGAGTTGCAGGAACTTAAAGTCCAACTACAAGATTTGTTGGACGTAGGATTTATTAGACCGAGCACTTCACCTTGGGGTGCTTTGGTGTTGTTTTCTAAGAAAAATGACAAGACCCTTCGATTGTGCATTGACTACGGACAGTTGAACAGGGTTATGATCAAGAATCGGTATCCTTTACCGAGGATTGATCATTTATTTGATGTGTGCGAGAGGCGGGTCTGTCGAGATACAGATCTCCATCTAGGTTATCATCGGTTGAGGTTAGGGAGGTTGATATCCTAAGACAACGTTCAAGATGCAGTACGAGGAGCGTTTTCAGGATTCCACGGTGATGCCCTTGATTGGCCGAATGCGCGGTGGCATTTATGGATCTCATGCGCCGGGTGTTCGACCCTATGTCTAGATTAGTTTGTAGTAATCTTCATTGGCGACATCTTGATACACTCGAGTCGGAGGAGCATGAGGATCGCGAGAGGTTATTCTCCGAGCCCTCGGGAAAAGACATCGGTTATGCGCCAAAGTTCAGTAAGTGCAAGTTTTGGCTTACTGAGGTGAGATTCTTGGGATATGTAATGTCAGCTTCGGGTGTATCAGTGGACTCGGAGAAGGTCGAAGCGGTTATGTGTTGGGAGAGACTGAAGTTAGTCTTCGAGATACGTAGTTTCTTGGGATTGGCAGGGTATTACAAAAGGTTCATTAAGGACTTCTCCCAATTAGCTACGCCTATGACGAAGTTGACCCGAAATGAAGTCAAGTTTGAGTGGAATGACTTGTGCGAGCGGGCATTCTAGGAATTGAAAAGGAGGCTTACTTCAGCTCCTATTCTAACAGTCCCGGAAAGGGGACAGATGTACACAATGTACTGCGATGCATCTAAGGACGGACTGTGATGTGTTTTGATGCAGTCCGAGAAGGTTGTAGCCTATGGTTCTCGACAGTTGAAGAACCACGAGAGGAATTTGGTGCCACTATCTATATGGTTAACAGTTCGAGGTATTCTCGGACCACAAAAGTCTGAAGTATATCTTTAAACAGTGGGACCTCAACATGAGGCAACGCAGATGGATGGAGTATTTGGAGGATTATGACTTCACTTTGCATTACCATCCTGATAGGGCAAATGTCGTGGCTGACATACTCAATCGAAAGTCACAGGGAGTACTAGCTAGTATAGCTTTCCAAGAGTGGCAGATGCTCAAGGTTGTGGGATAGTTTGGACTATAATACAGTGATCAGGCTTAGGGTGTTTTGGGGAGTTTAGTGGCTATACCTTCCCTACTAAGTAGAGTGACTGAGTCCCAAGGACAGGATACAAAGATATTGTCCATCCGGGACCGGGTACAGTCAGGTATGAGTGACGAAGGCTGGGTCATGCATGCTGATGGTAGTCTTCGGTATAAGGAACGGGTTGTAGTTCCTCAGTTGGTAGATTTGAGAGATGAGATCCTCAAGGAGTTTCGTTGCTCTCGATTTGTTATGCATCCAGGTGGCACGAATATGTACCGAGGTCTTCGTCGCCAATATTACTGGAGTAGGATGAAGAAACACGTTAGGGATTTCGTTTGACGATGTCTCACGTGTTAGCAGATAAAGGCTGAACACTAGAGGCCAACAGGGCTACTCCAGCCACTAGAGGTAGTAGAGTGGAAGTGGGAACATATCACGATGGACTCACTTGCCATGGACATCACGAAAGCATGATGCGATGTGGGTGATAGTGGACCGACTCACCGAAATCGCTGATTTTACGTATCTTGGAGTGACCTCACACTAGAGAATTACTGCGGGTTGTACATCTGAGAAGGTGTCGTGCGGTTGCATGGAGTGCCAATCTTTATTGTATCGGATCGGGATCCCAAGTTTACGGCTCATTTTTTGGAGAGTTTCCAGAGAGCCATGGGGACGCAGTTGATGATGAACATTGCTTTTCATCCACAAACAGACGGTCGGTCGGAGGACCCATCGATTTTTAGAGGACATGCTCACGGGCATGCATCACGGATCTTAAGGGGCGGGTGGGAAGAGCATTTTCCTTGGTAGAGTTCCTTACAACAACGATTACCAAGCGAGCATACGGATGGCACCTGAGCCTTTATCACGGGAGACCGTATGCGATCTTGGTTTGTTGGACCCAGTGGGAAGAGATCCTGCTGGTGGGGTGATTAAAAGACACCTACAGGAGGTGGATTTGATCTTGGCTTGACTTCTCACGACTCAGGGGAGTCGATAGAAGAATGCACGCTCTGAGCCGGACAGCGACCTTTAGAGTTTAAGGCATGCGATCATGTTTTCTTGAAGGTGATGCCTAAGAGAGAAGTGGTCAAGTTCGGCAAGCGGGGAAAGCTATCTTCAAGGTTTATCGAGCCCTTCGAGATACTCGAGAGGATGGGAACAATTGCGTATTGATTGACATTACCACCAAGTTTATCGAGTGTCCATGAGGTATTCCATGTCTCCATGCTCTAGAAGTAAACTCCATATCCGACTCATGTTATGGATTGGGGCGAGCTTATTGTTGATGCAGATGGGACCTTTAAGGAGGGACCTGTGCGTATTATGGATACTCGAGATCAGGTTTTGCGAAGTAAGACTGTGAGGCTAGTAAAGGTGTTGTGGTAGCACCAAGGAATGGAGGAGGCGACATGGGAACGCGAGGACACGATGCGTGTCATTTATCCTTCCTTATTCAAGAATGAAGGTACGTTGTTTAGTCATTTGAAAAACAAAAATGAATGACTGTAATGACACACCCCCACCCCCCTACCGGTGGCGGGCGTGCCGGCCACTCCACGAAAATCCCGGTAGTTACCTCAACGACCTAGAAATAATGAAGTGAGCCGTCTTGCACTTAAACCTCCTATAAAAAATTTCTTTTATTTATAACTTAGGATTTGGTAAAATCTTAGCAGCGAAAAAACTTCAGCAGCATGACGGCTGCATATAGTGTAATTCCAAATCCTGTATACATCCAAATTTATACTATATCCAAATATGGCAACCAGCATACCAACACATTCTCACAAAACTACTCTATGTACATACATATGTTCCATTATACATATTCAAAGTCTTTTCTTACATAATATCCTTAATTTACAGCACTTGTACTATGTCAAGAGAAATCCTATTGTGCTCCAGCGTCTTGCGTACCTATACCTGGAAAATAGTTTTTAAAATACAAAATAATGAGCTAAACGAGCTCAGTGAGTGTATGCTTTTATAAAAGGTTTTGCTTTTTCGGAAAACACCTCAAAACTGTAAAACTTTCTTTTACAATATTTTCCAGAAGCTTTACTTTGCTTTGCTTGCTTTAAAAGTTTCTAAAACTTTTCTTTGCTTGCTTGCTTTTGTACTTGCTTGCTTTTAAAAGTTTATAAAACTTTTACTACTTGCTTGTCCTTTGTTTTGCTTCCCTTTGGAAGCTTATAAAACTCTTATTTCTTGCTTGCTTAGAAGGTTTATAAAACTTCTCAAGATTTCTTTTGCTTGTTTACTTTATCTTGCTTGAAAAGTCTTTTAAAACCTTTCACAAACCTTTTGCTTTAAAATTTTCTCAAAACTTTTTCATAAAAAGGGGAGCCTGGGCTCAACCGCATGCTTTGAAAATAAAACCCACGGGAGCTTGGCTCAATAGGTCGTTTTGAAATCTAAACGGGGCTTGGCTCGGCCAGTTTTGCTAAAACTCTCAGGAAGCTGCGGGCAAGAAGGAACCAATGGTTGATTTTTCAAAACTGTATATCATGTTTTGCAAAATATCCAACCATGGAGACCTATTACATTCGCGTGCCTAGTGAACCTGCGGGCTGTGCATCGACCGTGTGGTGGAAGGACCCAACTGTCGCATCACCTTTTCGTGAATATCAAGATTTTTAATTGACCTCGTGTAGCCATCACCATAATTTAGTTGAAGCTCCATGCTCGATGCGTGTCACAAAGTCTAGCTAGCACTTAAGGCCTATTTTCAAAATTATTCTTTTTGCTTACTTGCTTGCTCTTTGAAAAATGGTTTTACAATTTAAAATCATTGCTTGCTTTCTTGAAAAATGGTTTAATAATTCAAAACCATTTACTTTCATTTCCATCATGGCTTAAATCAAACCATTTCTTGCTTTTCAATTATGGTTAAATCAAAACCATTTGCTTTTGCCTTTCGGTATAGCTTAAGTAAACACTTTTGCTTGCTTTTCAATTATAGTTTAAATCAAGAACCATTTTAGCAGCACTTTCAGTATGGCTTACATCAAAACCATTTGCTTGCTTTTCAATTATGGTTTAAATCAAAACCATTTGCTTTCTTTTCAACTAAAGGTATGATTGGATGCATCCGAACCATTACTTGCTTTCTAAACTCATTGCTTTAAACATGGTTTAACAATTCAAAACCATTAAATACCAATATAAAACAGTTTATAATAATAATATACTAGTATTTGGAAAATGAGTTTAGAACACTCACCTCTTTGCTTGCTTAACTTGAGCACAGTTCCACACTATTCCTGCCTTTGCTTTTTAACCTACAACTCAAACGAATACGACGATATATTAATCACCTACGTAATCGCATAACTTAACGCTACGTTTTCGTCGAGTTCCAATCTTATTTGAACCTATCTTAATCATTTAATGAGTTCTAAGCTATGAGTATGCAGTCGAACCGTACAAGAAAACATAGCATTACGGGCATTTAGGGGACACACATGCAGTACACCTGAACATGTGCAGGTACACTTTGGCCTCACAGTGGGAATTATGCATTACACCTGTGCATCTTAGGTACACCTTCGAACTGCCCTGATTTTCTATTTTTCCCACTTTTGATACCAACTCTCTCCATACAACTTCTATAATTCATAACACCTCAAGAAACATCATGGAAATCATCCAAAAACAAATCCACAACACTTGAATTGGTGCTTTGGAACCTCAAACCACAAAACCTTAGGTGAAAATCCAAGAACACTACCTAAGGTCCACCAATTCTTTATAAAACCACATAATTTGATGATTCCATGGTTATTTTCTCCCAATTGGGGTTTTACTCTCATAACCCCAACAATTCAAAGGTTTATGTGATCTTTGCACAAAACCTAGACCAAAGGAGCATCTAATCTCCATACCAAAGCCCTAGGAATCAATACACTTGATTAAGACAACAACTTATACCTTGATCTTAGTTCTTCTCCTTCTCCTTCTTCTTCCTCTTCTTCCTCCTCTTGGCTCTCTCTCCCTCCTTCTCTTCCCCTACGGTTTGCTAGGGCAAACTTTGAGAGACAAATAATTTTAGATTTTGTTTCCCATTTTTTATATTTTCAACTTTTCACTAATTGCAACTAGCCCTCATCTCTTTAATATTGCAATTGTCACTTATGTTATTTGTATTGTGGCCCATCTCTAATTTGATTTTTGCTTTTCATATCCATTTTTGTTAAATGACAATTGTACCCTTGTTCTCATACACAAATCTCGGGTTCCATAATTTATCATTTCCTACTTTAGTCTCCAAAATACTACTATGTGACACTTGGTACTCTTATGCACCCCTACAGTATCATGCACTGTACACTCTCTCGGGACGGGGTGTTACAGTAATATATGCATGTGATTGTATGTATATGTGCATGTGAATTTCGGGATGAAATTTTTTTAAGGGGGGAAGAATGTAAAACTTGGTAAATTTGAACTTTTCCAAAAATAAAAAAAAATGGGGCAAACATAGTGAACTTACCGCTTCGATACAGGTTGAAAACCTAGAAGTTTTCTAGATCTCAAATGACAAAATGGACCTTATCGTTGGGTTCGTCTCGCAAAATTTAATTGCCCAGGCGAATTTCATTAAATTTCGAGATAGTCAAATTTCACATTTTTCGAGGCAACGAGTGTCGGGAGACACATGGCGAACCATGTGGGCGACACATGGCAAGCCATGTGTCACAATGCATGGCAAAGGCCTATGCATGTAGGACACATGGCATGCCATGTGTCAACAGGCATGGCACATGGAGAATCTATAAATATGGTGTGGGAGCTGTTCGTAGAAGGAGGGAGCAGCAAGAAGGAAAAGAAATGAAAAAAAATAGGGGAGAGGGAAAGAAAGGAAAGAAAGAGAGGAAAAGAAAAGAGATAGAGAATGAGAAGAAAGGGAGAGAGAAAGAAAGAGAAAAGGAAAGCGGTGTTTCGATGGTCGGAACTCGTCAGACCAAAAAGTAAAGTCCGTATATTTGAGGAGGACTGCGCTCTAAGAGGTAGGGATTCTTCCTACCTTGGTTTCTTTCTATCCTTGGAGCTATTGTTTTGGTATGCTTTTGGGACCACATTGTGTCCTGTTTATGGCATGTTTTATGGTATTAATTGGAATATGACCCATTTTGCAGTCTCAATTGAGACGGGGTTGTAGCCGGTCTAAAGGGCTACTTCTGGAACGAATTTGGGTTGAAAATTTATGTGTATGGGAGTTGCCAAAATGTTCCTGCAACCCTCGGGAACACTATTGCGTGGATTGGCACAATAGTGTGGCCCCTGTTGCACTCCAACTTCAGACGACCATATCTTTCTCGTTCGAACTCTGATTCACACGTTCTTGGACTCTTTGAAAAGCTCTTTGAGTCTAGAATCTGATCACATGATAGGAAATGGCATTTGGTGCTCACAACATTGCTGAAATTTTGATTATAAGCACCAAGTGTACTAATTGCATGGCATGACATGCTTGTTTGATGAAATGTTGATATATGTTTGTGTGATACATTGACATGAATGAGTTAATGTAGGGAAATTATATGCATATTTGATATAATTGCCTAGGATGCATTGGTGATATGCATGTTTGATAAAATTATCCATATAGCATTCATCATATATGTGACATGGTACAAATACGCAAAAGCATAATTGCACTGCATATGCATGGGGACATTACATTAAATGGATGTGAGTGCATTGTTGGTAAATCAACACTGTGTTTGGTGTTTGATTCGGTGGGCTTGGTTAAATGGGACAACGTCCAACAAAATTAACACGGAGTTGATTAAAGTGGTAAGAAAATATGTATCGAGGTATCGTGAGTTAGGATAGATCCTCCTCAGAATGAAGAGACCATGATTCATGAGTGGACATAGTCCCCGCGATGAAAGGCCATAAAAGTGTCTAGTTTCAGAGCCAGGTGAAGCTTACCAAATGTCACGCGCAATTTAAGTCGACCGATTAGGCGGATCCGAACCGGAGTTCGAGGTGCGAGACTTAGGACTGGGACTCTTTACCTGATTTTTTTTTTTTTTTTTTAAAGCCAGTAGCTTTTTGTGGGTATGGCCCACATCTTATAAACAGAATCAAGAACTACCAGGAGTGGTGTCCATCAAAATCTATACACATATAGCGGAGTCCCGTTTGCTTATAGCGGGCGGCTGCATTTCTGGTCGAGAGCCACGGAACTTAGCTGTGTAGTGAACCTACCACAAGTGTGTTGGCCGAAATTTGTATCTTGCGGGATGTTTCTTGATGTCTTCTCCACCATACTGCGGATTAAAAACCCGTGCTAGCTTTGCGCTTAGTGGGAAGCATATTCTTATAATTTATCTTGATGCACATGCATTTATCTTTGAGATAAAGCGTAAAACTTATAACGAAACAAATATCAAAATCATCATGAATCCTTGTAAACCCGATATATATGGTCGAGATCATATTGAGCAAACTTGAACATATCTGTGGCAAGGCATCAATTCATCTCTTTTACACATAACCTTTCATGATTTTCGAGTTTGGTCGGGTTCTATTTGTGTCATCAAAAATAGTGCATCCTTGTACCTTGTGACTTTTAGCGGAGAGATGCTTATGTCTCCGCTGTTAGGATCCATATTTATGCTTATTCTGATTCCTTATAAGCGATCACGAACATACTTATGACAATCTTATACTTACAGAATTGCCTTATGGCGGACTTATCCCTTATTGGATCTTATACTCTGTGACAAACTTATTCTTATCAGTCTTATACTTATAAGTAGTCGGATCTTATTCTTATTCGGATTTCTCGTATCTTTGTCTTGAGCTTATCATCGATCTCCGTAGGAGTTTACAGAACTTATACTTATCCTACAGGGTTACACTTGTTCGGAAGTTCGTAGGTATCCTGAAGTGCAGACGCGTATCTTGATTTGCGGAACTTAATCTTATCTGAGAATTTTAGTAAGTACTACTTGATCAGTATACGTTCGATAACAACGTATTTGGTATCATATCCCATAAGTCTAGTTTAACGTATGCTATACTCATACGGGAGTACGGTAGGTACTACGGGTTGTCCTTATCCAGGAGCTTGCGAATGCCCATAGGTACTCACGACTAATCGGGGATATGGGAGTACGTGGGTACTTGAGGAACTATATTAGTACCTTGTATCTTATACTTGTACTCACAGGAACCTATCGCTTGTCTTACGGATCTTCTCTACTTGTATTACGGAGTTTATTAAGTGTTGGATCTTATCACATTATTGCAGACATATACATGTATTTGATTTTGTACATGTACTTGAACTGCTCATGTATTTTGGATCCTTATACATGTATTCTGAGAGTATATACTTGTCTTCTGAGAACTATCTTGGCTTACGGAACTTATCTGGTATTTCGGATCTTATCGTGTATTCTGAACTTATACATGTATTTCAGATCTTACATATATGTCGGAACTTATATTTATCTTCTGAACTTATATTTATTATGCGAGGACTTATTCTTATCTTACAGGATCTTATACTTTGTATTCACAGGCTGATTCTTGTATTTTGGGGATCTTATTCTTTTCTGAGAAAGGTACCGTAGAGTGCGATAGGAAGTGGAGCAGATCGGGATCGCCTTGCGTACAAAGGTCGGATCAGACTTATACGGATCACGGACGTGGTCTTTGGTAGGAGCGGATCATGATTCATTAGGCCAGTACGTAGGTATGGTTTGGATTTATGCTTATTTTACGGAACTTATACTTATTTTAAGATACGAGTACCCTTAGGTGCACTACGAGGATCTTACGTATACAAAAGTACCACGCGGGTACTCTGAACAAATCACAGTACCGTGGGTACTCTGAGGAGACATATCTGAGGATGTGCGGTGGAGTGCGATTCAGGAACATATCTGGAGATTGCTCGTGGGCACATTAGGATCGTTATATTCATTTCTTATTCATTATTGAGAGTCTTATCCTTATAATTGTTGAATTACCTAGACCAATGTCTGAGGAATAGGTAAGGACAAACAATAAATTGCGAAGGTCTGATCTGGATCGAGAGTGCCGTCACTAATCGGTATCGAAATCGCGGTGGTAACGAAACGCGATTCGTGCCGTGGCACTGGTCAGTGCCGGGTACTGGTAATGCCCGAGCGCGGTCGAGGATGTCGTCGCGCTAATCGGAGTGCCGGAGTACTAATGTGCGGAAACGCGTCGAGAGGAGTGCGTGTCATTCAATAACTGGTCTTAAGCGATTTTACAGTTATATGAGTTGATAACTTACTATCTTATAGTAGAGCATTATTAGCCACATTATACGTTCATGGCCGTCGTATTCCAAATCTTGTAAAGTATGATGAGCATGTAATCACACCTTAATGCATGTATTCTTGTTCTTCTATGAATCTCGTTACCCAGGAATTGGAATCGAAATCAGGCGGATCGTCGAGCTCAAGTTATGGCATTTCATGCCAACTAGTCGATTTCTGGAGTTTTGCCGAGGATAGTTTGCGATATTAATTTTTCCAGTACATTTCTCCATATTTGACAACGTTTGTTGTGCTCCTTTAAATCCTAAGGTGATAAGGGTTCATTTCAATTGGAATCACCGTCGAACATGGAACTGATTGTCGAAACATCGGACTTTCTATGTTCAAGCTGGAACGGATTTGGCTTGCATGGTCCCACTTTGAGTGAATTTTGGGCTATCTAAGTCAGAATTTGGAGATACTTATTAAATATGGTTTGTTATAAATGATGCATTTTAATTGGCCCACTTGAATCACTTAAATCAGGATAGAAATGAGGAAGTTATGGCCAAATACAAAAACTGGTCAAACTGGAAGCGACGAGTTGTACCGAGTAGAACTTAACTTCTACCCGGTGGGAACAATAAAAATGACCAGAATCGAAGTTCTACCGGTAGGACTTAACTTCTACCGGTAGAAGACACCCGAGAATGCCCAGAATGGGTGTTTTCTCACATTTTTCTATACTTTTGATCCCCAATCACTTCTATACTTCATCTACACTTCAAGACCACTCCATATGTCTCTTGTAAACTCTTTTCTACTCAATTTCCTCTTTCAATACTTATTTTCTTTCAACAATTTATCCTAAATTACTCTCAAACCCACTCTAATATAGGTTATTATCCATACACAACCCAATCATGATGATTAGTTGGGAACATTTCCTAAACCACTAACTCATTTACTTACTATTAACCACAGATTTCATCCTTAAAGGGAGGATTATATACTTTGCTTGTACTCTTTAAGGTTTTATTCACCTTACTTTCCATGATTATTGGTTTAGAATGAAACCCTAGCAAAACCCTAGATTTGGAGACAACTAATAACTATACAATTACATGAAAACCATTCAAAGCTTTAAAACCCATGTAATTTCCATACCAAAATCGAGTTCCATACCTTTGATGTAGCTTGCTTGATCTCCTTCTTTTCTCTTCCTCTTCCTCTTCTTCTTCTCTCTTTCTCTCTTCTCCCTCTCCTTCGTTTTTCTCCCATGAGACCAATCTTTTGGTCTTTTACCCCAAATCCTATGTTTTCTAAGTTTGTTTGGCCTACAAAATAACCATTTTAGGTGAAGTTTGTATTTATTTTTAAGCCTATAACTCATTCTATTTGCAAATGTTTATGTCATATTATACTTTGGCACTCTAATTTTGTCAGTATGACTTTTATACCCCTCTTTAGACCAATTTCAAAATTGTCCTTAAGTTTTGTAACTTTCCGGGTCTCTCATTTCCCGGTTTCACATTTAACTCACGAAACAGTCAAATTATGCTTACAAAATACCCTAAACATGTCGAAAACGACTAGGGTCTATTTTAGTGTTACGCAAAAATCACTACCACAAAGGCGCATAGTTTTGAATATAAAATTATCATTGTGATGTATCATCCAAAAAGCTTTTGGTTTATAAACAAATGAAATTTGTTTTGTAAATGATCATTAGATGTCATCTAGACTGACGGTTTTTCACACATGGGCTTAGGCATTGTGTGAGGGAGCTGGTGAGGACTCGAGCGCATGGTACATGATGAGTCGCATCTCATTTCATGGCATGGCATGTAGGATTCCATATAGAAGTGGCATGTTCTTGTTGGAATGTGATTGTGAAATGGTGAGTGGACACTGCATGTGCACTTAGGTGGGGAGTAGCCCTAGTAGGAGAGGTATTCTCTACTGGGCTTGGCTCACCCTTTATGGGAAAAACATTTCAAGTGCAGGACAACACCGGTGGACTGCGCTCATCCGAGACCGTAATTGTGAAGAAGGCAGATATATGGCCTTGATACTCATTTTGTAAAATATATTAGAACAAAATAGTTTTAATATATGATTTTGTATAAGAGTGTTTTAATAAACTCTTAAGGACTATTGTGACATAGTCTTGGGTAATATTCTGAGTATGGTTGAAAGGGCTCAGTGGGACTACTTTTACTCCTAAATGAGTCTCGATGAATGCGACACAATAGTGTGGATCGAGATATGCGATACCCACAGATATTCCGCAGGTTAACGGTTGGTCAACTGGACCCCTGGGGTTTGGGGCGTCACAAGTTGGGAGTACCCAACTATAGTCTCTGAATCCTTGCCCCTTTGAGCTCTTATATGGGGATGTGGAAGGCAATGGCAATGGTCTGGGCGCGTAACTAGCACTCCACCCTGTCCAATGTGAAATTGATCATAGTGTGGCTCTTGTCTCCTCTAGTAGTCATAATGTGGACTAATCATCTTATCATCGGGGGATAAAAGAACAGACGAGGTACCATAAATGGGTTGAGAAAATACCTCATACACGGCTCAAAGCCCTCCCTAGTCCGAGGATGTCCCGAAAAGCTGAAACATTGAAATGCTCTTCCTCATAAAAGTTACTCCTCAAGCAATCAATATTCCCCTCAATGGGGGCAGCCAAGACTCTTCTAATCTGCGGTGCAGGTGGGATGGGGAAAGGGCAGGGGTAGGTGGTACCTAGGTCTGAGAATGAACAAGCCTCTAGGATTACAGCCTAGTGTACCTCCATGGGTAAGGTTCGGCCAGAATCGGCCTCACCTCGCGTTGAATAAGCACGTATTGCTCTCTACTCGAACTAGCGGATGAGGGAGGTATGGGAAGAGGGGACTACTCTCTTGAGCGGTTCACTCTCCTAGTCCTAACCATGGCTCGAGATTAGGGTTTTTAGTCTCTAAAAACTCTCCCCAGGGATGGGGAATGGGAAAGTGATGAGTCATTGCCAAATGGGTCGTTATTTTATAGACTTTCAGGTGAATTTTCACATTCCATGATTTTTGCAGCGCTTGTTGTTGACTGCGAAAATTTTGCAGCACACCAAAGTGGCTAAGAAAATTTCACATTGGGTATATGTGACTGCAAAAATTAGGTTTTCTAATTGTTGCCTCTTTTTCAATTCCAATTTCAACCTAACTTCCCTTTCATATATATAAATCAATAATAGCTCAAAAAGACCTAAAAACCCCCGACCCATTGCCATCCCCAACTATGTCTCAAATTCCTAATTAATTTTATTTCCTTTTTGTAAATAATATTTATAGGATTATTTCTAGTCATTATATTATTGTAATATTATATTTCCTTATAAAATAAGGAAAGTTGTTGAGATCATCACTATAAATATTCTGGGTCATACGGGGAAAAAGTTATGAGAGAGATGGGCTTGTAAAGGTCATTGATGTGTACAAAGATGTAAGGGTTTTAGGGTTTGGGAGTATTAAGAGGTATTGTGTGCATTATTAGGGTTTTGTGATTTTTTTTCTTGATCATCCCAACTCTCTAATGCTCCAATCTTGTACTCTGTTTTCATAATAGTTGAAAGATTATCTTTTATCTATGGATGTAGGCATGATCAGTCAAACTATACCTCGAGTTTATGTGGATTACTTTATCTTTGTATTTTTTAATTAATATTCTCATGCATCAAAGCTTTCGCATTCTTAACAAACTTGTACTAGAGCTTCAAGTTAAATGTATTTGGAAGAGCAAAAGATTATAAAGAACACACTATAAAGATCAAATGAATTTCAGTTCAAGGTGGAGCCGGTTGCTCTCTCATTAATATGTGAAGGATGATTGATGTGAGTATTAAATATACTCATTGTATCCCTATGTTTTTGTGTTATTTTTGTAGTTTTTAGTTATAAATAAGTGTTCTAATGTTCAAAATGCTTATCTTTTTGTGTAGGTCATCCCTTAGGAGAAATGGAAGAAAATGAGACAAGAATCAAGCAAATTGGATAAGAATTGAAGAAGTTGTGCAAATTGTTGTCATAGTCACGACTATGGCTTTCATAGTCACGACTATGACTAAAGACTGGTGGCAGACTGGCAATCAAGACTCAGCATAGTCACGACTATGACACCTTGTCTTCAGCATCAACGTAGCATAGTCGCAACTACGACGGAACCATAGTCGCGACTATGCAATATTTCTACAACCGTGTTTTCAGCACCATTATAGTGTAGTCGCGACTACGCAAGTTTGGCGGCCCAACATATTTCCATTTGTTGGGTTGTTCTTTGCCCATTTTCCAAAGAGTATATAAAGTAAACTTTGTGACATTTTTAGGGGCCGGCTTGGGTGGGAGAACACCAATTCTAAGGTTTCTCTCATCCTAAGCTTGAATCACTTAGGGTTTCTAATTTTTATTATTTTTACTTTGGAAGAGGAGGAGAACTTGAAGAAGAAGAAAAAGACATTTGAGAACAAGAGAATGAGACTTTCACTTCCAAATCTGTTTAATCTCTTCCCCCATTTGTATTTATTTCTTTTGATAGTTGTAATTCATTTTCTAATTATGTTTTAGTTAGTTTTCTTAGGGCTTAGATGTAATCAAGACTTGTTTATATGACTCTTTCTTAATTTCAGTCAATTTATGATTTATTTTCATTTATGTGTTGAGTAGCTCATTTCGTTCTTAATGCTTGTGAGTAATTTGCCAATACTTGCATGATTTGTGGTTCGATTCAAGATCTAAGAAGTGAGGATTGGATTAGACTATGAATGAATTATTATTTAATTGTCATGAGATAGAGATATAAGTGAGATTAGGTGTGGTATTGGGATTTCTTAGGTTTAATGCACCTTTGGAAATCTGGGATTGAGTAGAGATGCAAAATATCTGATCCCAAGGGTAGATTGTGAGTTATCGAAAGAGATTCGCATATGCATTGTTGAAATCACCATCAACATAAGGAAATGGACATTAATTGATTGAATTACGAGGTTTTCATAGGCTTGAACTGGTGAAATCTATGCTCTAGGGTTTTTAGTCTTGATTCTTTGTTATATTAGGATCCTTGCATGCTAGTTAGTGTAATTTTGGGTCTTTAACAGATTTTCCATCATCCAAATAGAGTCTAAGCTAGATTAGAATTGGTAGTTAATAGTCAATTCTCGTGGGACGATACTCTTACTTTCATTATATTACTTGAACATGACTCTTACACTTGTGCACATAGACATATACAATTTTACACACAAGCATCGCGCCTATCAATTAACTTGCTGGAACTTGATCCAACGTGGAGATTTTGTTAGAATATGTCTCAGATTCCTAATTAGTATTAATTCTTTTTTTGTAAAGAATATTGTACATGATAATCCTTGATTGTTATATTATTGAATATTAGATTTCCTTATAGAATAAGGAAAATAATTAGGAATATCACTATAAATATTCTGAGTCATAAGGAGAAAAAGTTATGCAAGAGATTGGCTTGTAAATGTTATTAGTATGTGCAGAGATATAAGGGTTTGAGGGATTGAAAGAATTGAGATGTATTTTCTCGGTATTGTGGATATTATTAGGTTTTTGTGATTTTTCTTAATCATCTCAATACTTTGATAATTCAATCTTACACTCCGTTTTCATCAAAATAGTGGAAAGATTCTCTCTCATCAGTGGATGTGGATTCTCTCTGATAATTAGCCAAACTACGTTAAAATCTCATGCACCTTTACGTAGATTTCTTTATTTTTGTGCTCTTGAATTACTATTCCCATGCATCAAAGCTTCTGCTTTTATAGCAAACTACTATCAGAGCTTCATTTAAAGATATCTTGAATAACAAAAGATTACAAAGCACACAAAATTGAGATAAAATGAATTTCAGTTCAAGGTGGAGTTACTAATTCTTGTTTGTTATATTATTATGGTATTATATTTCCTTATAGAATAAGGAATGTTGTTGCGAATATCACTATAAATATTCTAGGTCATGAGGAGTAAACTTATGAGAGAGAAAGAGTGAAAGAGAGAGAAAAAATGACTTGTAAAGGCTATTGGTGGGTACAAAGATGTAAGGGTTTTAAGGATTGAGAGGATTGTGATGCATCTCTTTCTTTCATGTTATTACTCAATAATGTGATTATTCCGCTAATATTTAAGTTTTATTTTGTTTTTCATGTTATCATCGTCTTATTACGACATTTAATTTGTTGTCGTCTTATTGCGGTAATTAGTTTATCGTCGTTTTATTACTGCATTTGGTCTGTCATCGGCTTCTTACGACGTAGTTGTCGTCTTGTTATGAGGTTTTATTTGTGTCGAGACAATTCAAACAGGTAAAACGAAGATATTAGATTATGATCGTTGATCATTAATATGATGAAGAACTGGAGTCGCAGATATTCGAGTCACTCTATTATTAAATCTGTAAGCTTTACGTCGATTTATTATACTATTAACATGGATATTGTTTCATTATTTATGGTTTTTAATCATTTATATCTTGGATCTATAGATCTATTGTAAGTTTGATTCAATAAAATATTTTTCCTTAAAAAAAAAAAAGAAAGAGATAGAGTACTCCCATTGGGTTTTGAAGAAGGAAAGACAATTGGTGTGTAATTTTAAAAACAGTTAATTGTCTTTTACCATGATAATTGATATCACTTTCACAGTAAAACCACCGACATTCATCCTATTGGTTGGACTCAAGGAACAAAATATCGGTAATTATGGATATATCGGTACTTGGATTTTACGGATATATCGAAAATATTGGTAAATATCGGTGGATATTTTGAAAAAAATATCGGTAAAGAGAAAATTAATAAAAATACTTTGAAATTCATGGAAATACTTTGTTGAACTATAAAAAAGACATAAATAAGCAAATACACTTGTGAAAACAATATTCATTATAATTTATGAAATTACATTACAATAGTAATTTAAAACTAAATGAAGACCGATGTGAAACCCTTCATTATTTGATAAAGGGATCCATCTTAATAGAAGATAATATTCATAATAAGATCTTGAAATATTGAGATAAATCACAAAGAAAAATAATTTGAGAGTTAAATGGGCTTGGATGTGTATGGATAGGTTTTGTAAAGAGATTGTATGATTTTATAGGTATTTATAGAATTTTTGGAGTCAATCGTCGTGCTAGATATTCTATTATTTTGATATTCATAGATATTTACCGATGTGCCTATATTTTTCGAAATTCCGACTGTGCAGCGTGTGCTCCTGATCGCGGTACCGGTGAGCCAGTTATTTTCGATTTTAGAAAATCCAGCGATTTCTGGATTTTTCCCGATTTTTCTCCTGTCGTTTTCTCACTTTTCTTCGATTGCCGGCCCGAAAATAGATTTTTCGGCGATATATCAGCCGAAAAAACGATTTTTTGTTCCCTGGTTGGACTTGCCTTCCATTCAAACCCCCCATTAAAAAGTAATAAATTTATTGGTTAGAGTATGGTGGGACTTCCTTTCCATTCATCAATGTTGTTGTTTTTTCTCACCTTTGTCATCCATCCACAGATTAAAAAAAGTAAGAGTTTTTCCGTCCCGTCTTATTCGGAAATTAATCATTCTTTTTTTCTTTTTTTTTTTGTTAATTTTCTTCATTAAAAAAATTATTCATTTTGAAAAAATAATAATAAGTCAAAAACATAAAACCTGGGTCGTTTTTAGGAGTCCCACATTTATACTCAAAACCTCCCATTACAAACAAAGGTTGTCTTTCTTAGATTTGAAAATTAATTAAAAGTGATTTGGTTGAGTCTATGAACCATCCATGACCTTTTTTACCCAAGGGCTGCACCACAATCCTTAATGTTTGGCATTGTTTTAAAAATCATATTGAATCAATCCGATTCGATCATCGATTCGATCCATAAATCGTGAATCAATAACTTTTTCGATTCAATCATCGATCCGATTTTAAAAAATTGATGTTAGAATCACAATCTACCCTAAATGTAGAGTGTTAAAGGAAAAACAAAGAGACAACCAAAAAAGAAAGAAAGAAAGAAATACGCATTTATAGGAAGGGAAAAATCACGATAGAGAATGAGAAATCCAATGTCATAAAATTGAATATAATATTGGAATATTCTCCCCTTTTATAAATATTTTACATATTTTAAGGTTTTGTGATTCTATAAATTAAAATTATTTGGTTGGTTGATTTGGTTAGATTGTCTTTCTTAGGTTTGAAAATTAAAGCAACTCAACCATATCACTTTAATTTTCAAACCTAAAAAAGACAACATTTGTTATGGGAGGTTAGAATGTTAAGAAGGGACTCCTGAAAAACTGTCCTTTTTTGTTTCTAACTTATTTATTTTGAAAATAAATAAACTTTTAATCAAAAAAATTAACAAAAATAGAATGATTTCCGAGATGGGACAAATTCAACCGGAAAGTGGGAGGTTAGAATATTAAGATGGGAATCCAAAAAAATTACTTAAAAAATAATTTTATCGATTCAAACTAGTAATAGATTGATAGAAATATAGAATCAAAATCGCTAAAAACATAAAAGATGAAGCACCATCTAGATTAATAGGATAATGAATGGAGTTTAAGCCTACGCATTTTGATATTCTTATTGTGACTAGAATCATTGTGACTCTAGTGCCCGATTATATTGTGGCGAATTGATTTGATTTAAGCATGCGATTTGATATGTTTTACTCGTTTGAATCCTAACTTTCAAATAAATGTCCCCACTATGTGAAAAAAACAAAAGCGTTATAGAAACGACACAATACATAAATCATGAAACGGCAACAGAATGTTGTATAACGACAACAACCACGTATCGCGTAAGACGGCCCATTATACGAAAAAACAAATATAACCCATAGTCACTTTATTGATAAAGAAAATAATTGAAAGATGTGTAGATGGGTAATTTGAGGTCAAGAATGGTTCCGAATTATACGGAAAGACAACATTTGTTGGGAGATGTTAGAATATTAATGTGGGACTCCAAAAAAAACGACCCTTGTTTTTTGTTTCTAACTTATTAATTTGTCTCTCATCTTTTTCTTTGCTAGTTCATTTTTCTTAAGTAAAGACGGGTGATTTTTTGTTATTCCTTGCGTTAAATCACCCCTCTATATCTCTTTATCATTCTCTTCTCAATCAAGTGATTCTTTTATAGATTTGAGTTTTTACTTTGTTTTTTGCGATTTTATTGTCAACTTGACTGCGGTGCTTATGGTTTTAATCACTTAAAGCCCAATATAGTATTATTAGTTTAATAAATCCTTGTCAAAGCGATGAATAGTTGAGACGGTAAATATATTGTCAGACGAAACATCAAATCATGATCATCAATAAACCGCAGAACTTGAATCATAGGTATTATAGTCATTATATGATTATCAAATAAGTAGACTTTGAGCCGATTCTTTATGCTATTAACTTGAATGTTCCATCATCCTATAAAGTTTTTAGCGAATTTAATTATATATTTTGATATAATGTATTGCTAGTTCGAATCAATAAAAAAAAATTATTAATTTATTTTCAAACTAAAAATAATAATCAAGAAAATTAAAAAAAATAGAATGATTTTTGAATCAAAACCTCTTACTTTTCTAAGTGGTGGATGGATTACAAAGATGGGAAGCAACAACAAGAAGAACATTGATGAATGGAAGGCAAGTCCACCTACACTCTATATTACTCAATAAATTTGTAAGGATTGAGAGGATTGTGATGCATCTCTTTTTTTCAATTTCTTACTCATTAAAATGATTCTTTCACTAATATTTAAATTTTATTTTGTTTTTCATGTTATCATCGTCTTATTGCAACATTTAGTTTGTTGTCGTCTTATTGCGGTAATTAGTTTATCTTTGTTTTATTGTGGCATTTGGTTTGTCATCGGCTTCTTACGACGTAATTGTCGTCTTGTTACGAGGTTTTATTTGTGTCGAGACCAGTCAGCAATTAAAAGAACGAAGATATTAGATTATGATCGTTGATCATTAATATGATGAAGAACTGGAGTCGCAGATATTCGAGTCACTCTATTATTAAATCTGTAAGCTTTACGTCGATTTATTATACTATTAACATGGATATTGTTTCATTATTTATGGTTTTTAATCATTTATATCTTGGATCTATAGGTCTATTATAAGTTTGAATCAATAAAATTATTTTTTCTTAAAAAAAAAGAAAAGATAAGTACTCCATTGGGTTTGAAAGACAAGTGGTGTGTAATTTTAAAAACAGTTAATTGTCTTTTACCATGATAATTGATATCACTTTCACAGTAAAACCACCGACATTGATCCTATTGGTTGGACTTGCCTTCCATTCAAACCCCCCATTAAAAGGTAATAAATTTATTGGTTAGAGTATGGTGGGACTTCCTTTCCATTCATCAATGTTGTTGTTTCTTCTCACCTTTGAATGGTGGGACTTGCCTTCCATTCAAACCCCCATAAAATAAAATAAAAAGTCAAGATTTTTTAGGTTCCGTCTCATTTTTTTTCTTTTTTCTTTTTTTTTGGGTTAAATTTGCTTCATTAAAAAATTATTTATTTTGAAAAAATAATAATAAGCCAAAAACATAAAACATGGGTCGTTTCTTTCTTATATTTGAAAATTAATTATAAGTGATTTGGTTGAGTCCATAACCATCCATGACCTTTTTTACCCAAGGGCTGCACCACAATCCTTAATGTTTGGCATTATTTTAAAAATCGGATTGGATCGATCGGATCGTCAATCGGTGACTTTTCTGATCCCAGTTTAATCCGATTTGATCATTAATTCAATCATCGATTCGACCCCTAAATCATAAATCGGTAACTTTTTCGATTCAATTACCAATCCGATTTTTAAAAATTGATGTTAGAATCACAATCTACCCTAATTGTAGAGTGTTAAAGGAAAAACGAAAAGACAATCAAAAAAACAGAAAAAAAGAAATATGCATTTATAAGAATGAGAAATCCAATGTTATAAAATTGAATATAATATTGGAATATTCTCCCCTTTTATAAATATTTTACATATTTTAAGGTTTTGTGATTCTATAAATTAAAATTATTTGGTTGGTTGATTTGGATTTAGATTGTCTTTCCAGGTTTGAAAATTAAAGCAACTCCAACCATATCACTTTAATTTTCAAACCCTAAAAAGACAACATTTGTTATAGGAGGTTAGAATGTTAAGAAGGGACTCCTGAAAAACTGCCCTTTTTTGTTTCTAACTTATTTATTTTGAAAATAAATAAACTTTTAATCAAAAAAGTGTAAAAATAAGAATGATTTCTGAGACAGGTTCATTCAACCGGAAAGTGGGAGGTTAAGAATATTAAAGTTGGAATCCAAAAAAATTACTTAAAAAATAATTTTATCGATTGAACAAATAATAGATTGATAGAAACGTATAATCGAAATCGTAAAAGCGTAAGGATGAAGCTTGGCATTCCCCAAGGTAATATGATAATGAATCAGTTCAAAGGTTACATATTTGATATTACTATTGTGACTATAATACATTTGACTCTAGTTCTCCAATATATTAACGATCATTGATTTGATTTCTTGTCTCTGGTTGATATGTTTGGCTGGATTTGATACAACACACGAAAAAATCTTGTGCGTGAAAAATAAGCAATCATCTAGGGGCAGTGCTGGCCTGCGTCGCGTCAAATGAACAGTCGAAGCGTTCTGGCGCAGCCCGACCATGTGCACATCTCTTGCTTGTAAAGACGGCCAGTGGCTGAAAAAACAGAAATAAAACCCGTGATCACTTTATTGATAAAGAAAATAATTGGAAAGATATGGCAGATGGGTGATTTTGGATCAGAATGGTTGGGTTGAAGAAGACAACATTTGTTGGGAGATGTTAGAATATTAATGTGGGACTCCAAAAAAAAAACGACTCTTGTTTTTTGTTTCTAACTTATTAATTTATTTTCCTGGCTGCCTTATATATTTTACTCTCATTTTAACGTAAGACGAAGTGATTTTTGTTATTCCTTCTGCGTTAAATCGCCTCTATATCTCTTTATCATTACTCTTCTCAATAAAATTCTTTCGTATAGATACGAGTTTTTATTTTGTTTTTGTATTTATTCACAATGATTTTGTCATGACATTCTGAGTGTGTGCATTTGTGTCTGAATCTTGATCTGTGGTGCGACGATTCAAATAATGCAAAATATATTCGATGGGACGGAGGCATTAGTCATGGTCGTGATAAAGCTGGAACTTGGATCGTGGGTTATTATAGTCGGTTATGTGATTATCAATAAGTGGGTTTTTCAATGAATTCTTTTGCTATTAACTTGAATGTTGCATAATCCTATAAAGTTTTTAACGAATTTGATTCTATGTTTTGTTATAATGTATTACTAATTCGAATCAATAAAGAAAAAACTTATTAATTTATTTTCAAACTAAAAAAAATAATCAAGAAAATTAAAAAAAAAATTAGAATGATTTCTGAATCTAAACCTCTTACTTTTCTAAGTGGTGGATAGATCACAAAGATGGGAAGCAACAAGAAGAAGAACATTGATGAATGGAAGGCAATTCCACCTACAGTCCTACACTCTAACCAATAAATTTAATACATTTTAATGGGGTTTGAAATAATTGAACCAGTGGACCATTGGGAGTGGGGGGGCCCTTTAAATTCAATTTACAACCAAATTTTTTACCTTAACGTACCATTCATAATGGCCACCAATTTATGATGAAGACAATAATAGCCCCTGCCCTGCACCTATATCATTAACGATAAAAGGAAAATGTTCGGTGAGACCGTGGTATTATACACCATATTCAAAAATATAAAGTTTTTAAAGATAAACTTTAAAAATATAAAAATTAAATGACATAAATATTTATTACCTATTTTTTTTCATCCCTTATAATAAATAACAAAAATCATTATCCTTATAAAATTATAATGACTTTTTATTTTACTTCGATGGTGTCATGTAGCAACACTCATATTAAAATTATAACCAAGGTTCTAGTTGTTTTCTAACGAGGCGTTTGTTCTTTAACTTTTTCCTAAAACCTAAATATAGCTTCTTTTTTAAAAAAATTTTTCATCACTTATTGTTGAAATTTTTTAAACTTTTTGTTTAATAGAAAAAGTCAAAATATTTTGTTTTTTGGTTTTTTCTTAATATTATTTTTTAATATTTTTTCCTATTAAAAAAAACTAAATATTAAAATATAAAAAATTTATATATTTTATTATCCAATTGGAACTCTATGCTAATTAAATAAAATCATACAATTTTAATTAAATATTAAACTTTTTTTTTTTTTTGAAAAAACAAACAACTAAATAATTAATCCTATTAAACACTATTCAAAATAAAAGTTTTACTCAACATTAAATAATAAAATAAAAAAAACAAATGCCACGTAACTATCCAATCTAAAAAAACTGATCATATATATAGTTTTTGGGAGAAATTACGTTTACACAAACAGGGACGAATCTAAGCAATACTCAAATTATTTTGAAAATAATTTCCCCACCGTATTTTAGGAAATTCAAGCTCAAATGTTGTACTTTATCCTCATTGAAATTTCTAAATATTAAGCTATTGAGTTAAAGCCCAAGTTTAAAAAATTTGTAAAACTTATATTACTTAATTTTGCTCTCATTGAAATCGAATCCTGACCCCACCACTGTACACAAACTATGGCGGAGGTAGGTAAGGTTAAAAAAGGAAACCCAAGACAGTGTAATGCATAAAAAACGTATCCTCAAATAGAAAATTCTTTCAACATGAACTAATTATACAGTAACGTATTGTCCCTTTCCCAACATAACAGACGTTGAAACATGATTGAAAGGATAATTAACTTTCACAAAAATGTTTTTTTAATTCCCTTTTTCCAAATCATTCATTTCTATAAATATTGGTTGTTGTTAGGGGTTTTTTATTGTCCCTTTTTATAGTATGTTTTCACTTATATGTGTCCCTTTGTAGTAATAAGTAGTTTGTGCCCTTACTAGTAGTATCAAAGAGCCATTTTCTGTGTACAACTATCAGGACAGTCTTTATTTCTTTGGACTAAAATGTTGACTGTCTAGGGTGCGCTCGGACTCTTTCCCTTAGTTGAGAATCTCACGAATATTCAAGTTGTGGTTCCTTGGAGCTCGTTTCCTTGATTTGATCATATCGAACATAAAATAGGCAACTCAAGCGGTGATTTTCGTCTCAGACGGGTATATCTTCATGTCTCAAGTATCTGTCTCAAGAATCACTTTATGGTAATTTCGATAACTTTTGGTCGTTACAATGATGTAATACTCTTACTATACAAAATAGTGTTACGTGTGTACTAATTAAATGTCGAAAGAATTTTATACTTAGCGACACTTATGTATTAAAGTTGTCTTGGGCTCCTTTTCTACCTAATCTCGACAAGGCGAAGCATCAAACATAATTCCCTAAGGTTTTGTGTTGATATAAGGTGACAAATGGCTAGTAATGAAATGGGTGGAGGTGGAGATGGAGTTGGAGCGTTCAAGGGTTTAAAGTGGGCACTCGAGGAGGGGAGGTCCCGAGTTGGAATACTAGTACCATAATTCACTACATTTGTAATAAAATATGAGTATAAAAAAATGAAAAGGAAAAAATCAATGATTTGATCAAGTACACAATAACACAAAATATTAAGGACGAAGATAGGGAATACTTTCAATTTACAAAATTGATCATATATATATATATATATATACACCATATATATATAGTTTTTGGTAGGCAACTCAGGCGGTGATTTTCGTCTCAATCGGGTATATCTTCATGTCTCAAATATCTGACTTTGCAGGGCTACCTTCTCGGAATGAATTTATGGTAATTTCGATAACTTTTGGTCGTTACAATGATGTAATACTCTTACTATACAAAATGGTGTTACATTAATGTACTAGTGCATGTCGAAAGAAATTTTATACTTAATGACATACATTAAGAATTTGTCTTGGGTTCCTTTTCTCTGAATCGGCAACCGAGACTTGTAAACATAATTCCCAGTTTTGTGTGTTGATATAGGTGATAATATAATGATAAATGTAATGGGCAGAGGAGGATGGGCGGACAAGTTTAAAGGTCGACCATCTAAGGAGGCATTTGAGTTCGAATTACTAGTACCATAATTCACTATATTGTGATAAAATGTTTAATTCTCAAAAAAAAATTAAAAAGAAAAAAATCAATGATTTGATCTAGTACACAATAGCACAAGAACAAGTAAAGGATAGAAAATAGAATATACTTTCAATCTACAAAAACTGATCATATATATATATATATATTTGGGTAGGCAACTCAAGCGGTGATTTTCATCTCAATCGAGTAAATCTTCATGTCTCAAGTATCTGACTTTGCAGGGCTACCTTCTCGGAATGAATTAATGGTAATTTCGATAACTTTTGGTCGTTACAATGATGTAATACTCTTATTATACAAAATGGTGTTACATTAATGTACTAGTGCATGTCGAAAGAAATTTTATACTTGACGACACTTTTTTTATACATTAAGTTGTCTTGGGTTCCTTTTTCTACCTAATCTCAGCAACCAAGCTTGTAAACATAATTCCCCTAAGGTTTTGTGTTGATGTAAGGTGACAAATATGATAATAAATGAAATTGGTGGAGATGGAGGATGGAACGTTCAAAGTTTAAAAAGGTCGGACATCCAAGGAGGGGAGAGCTCCCAAGTTTGAGTACTAGTACCACAATTCACTACATTGTAACAAAATGTTTAATTATCAAAAAAAATGAAAAAAAAAATTAATGATTTGATCAAGTACACAATAGCACAATAACAAGTAAAGGATAGAAGATAGAATGTACTTACAATCTACAAAAATTGATCATATATAAATATAGTTTTGGGTAGGCAACTCAGGCAGTGATTTTCGTCTCAATCGAGTATATCTTCATGTTTCAAGTATCTGACTTTGTAGGGCTACCTTCTCGGAATGAATTTATGGTAATTTCGATAACTTTTGGTCGATTCTGATGATGTAATACTCTTTTCTCTGAGAATGGTGTTACATTAATGTACTAGTGCATGTCGAAAGAAATTTTACACTTGACAACAGTTTTTTTATACACTAAGTTGTCTTAGGTTCCCTTTTCTACCTAATCATTGCTTAGAGGCTTGTAACATAATTCCCAGAGGTTTTTGTGTTGACATAAGGTGACAAATATGACAATAAATGAAATGGGTGGAGATGGAGGATGGAGCGTTCAAAGTTTAAAATGGTCGGACATCCAAGGAGGGGAGAGGTCTCAAGTTCGAGTACTAGTATCATAAATCACTATATGGTAACAAAATGTTTAATTATCAAAAAAAATGAAAAAGAAAAAAATCAATGTTTGATCAAGTACACAATAGCACAAGAACAAGTAAAGGATAGAAGATAGAGTGTACTTTCAATCTACAAAAACTGATCATATATATATATATATATATATAGTCTTGGGTAGGCAACTCAGGCGGTGATTTTCGTCTCAATCGAGTATATCTTCATGTCTCAAGTATCTGACTTTGCAGGGCTACCTTCTCAGAATGGTGCGGTAATTTATTGCTTTTGAGTCGTTACAATGATGTAATACTCTTACTATACAAAATGGTGTTACATTAATGTACTAGTGCATGTCGAAAGAAATTTTATACTTGACGACACTTTTTTTATACATTAAGTTGTCTTGGGTTCCCTTTTCTACCTAATCTCAGCAACCAAGCTTGTAAACATAATTCCCCCGAGGTTTTGTGTTGATATAAGGTGACAAATATGACAATAAATGAAATGGGTGGAGATGGAGGATGGAGTGTTCAAAGTTTAAAATGGTCGGACATCGAAGGAGGAGAGAGGTCTCAAGTTCGAGTACTAGTGTCACGCCTCTACCCCCACCTGGACGAAGATAGGGGCACGGCACGAGATTGGGACTCCTTCACCTACTTTTCGAACATTAGTGGGCCCATTTCAATAAATAAATCCATAAGGAAATAAAAATTATAATACCACCACCGTAGTGGTGGTTAGTTGTCTTATACATATTCCTAAGTTCCATTTACTTGTACATAAATAACTTTCACTATTACAAAACTATTATATTTATATTACAAAACAAAGACAAAAACCTACATCGGTGGACACATTTGTTGTCATTGGCCACTGGTTGATCTCGGAACACCACGAATGTCCTCTTGAGGTGCACTACGGATGAAACACTAGTCTTTAAGCTTGCGGCCCCAGTGGGAAGCGAGTTGACCACTTGAAGTGGTCCCACATTCACAAGTCATATATCATAAACATATATTTGGGATTTTATACGAATTCTATAACGAGTTTTCATGTACATGATTCTTGTAAACATATAACTTTCATATATCTCGTAGGAGTTCAAAGCAGATGTATAGAGTACAGGGTACAATACATATAGTGATGATTTCTTATGCTTACTTCTTGTTCCATCATTGATTCTTATCATTTAATTTCATATCTTATTATTAATTATACAACATATAAGTATTTAGTTGCATAGACATCTAATCTTGAATGAGAGAAAAGACACGTGCAATAAGTACGAGAAGGTACGTCGATCTTGACGAACATGCATGCCCACGTAGCGAAGTGTCGTGGCACTGGCGGGAGTGCCGGCAACGTCGAGAATGTGTGCGCCTCGTAGCGAAGTGTCGTAGCACTAACAGGAGTGTCGAAGCACTGATCAGAGATGCTTCTTCATTCACTATTCGGTCTTAAGCAAACATACAATTATATGTATTTCAAAACTCGTTTCATCATTCTTAATCCCATTAGCAAATGAGAGCAAGAAATAATGTTTGCCCATTCGCTTCGCCTCGACGACGAGGCACATAATATTTTTCATATAACTTTTATACTTGTACGAATTCTTTCATTCACTTATTAGGGTCCTCATTAATCTAATGGATAACTGTCAAAATTAACGGAAGAGAGGAACCAAAATAGAGCTTACAGGTATGCCTAGGCAGAGCAATACTATGCCTAGGCGAAGCAAAACTATGCCTAGGCGGAGAGGTTCACCTAGGCGGAGCATGCTACGCCTAGGTGGACCAGAAAGTGCAAAAACCCTGGCTCGGGTCCGCCTAGGCGAAGGAGCTTACCTAGGCGTGGACTCCCTGCGCCTAGAAGCAAAGTGTCAAAGCATATGAGAAATTCCGGTTGCAGCCCATTTTCTTCGAATTCTTTCAATCAAAACACACCTTTTTCGAAACAAAACCATAAATCTAACTTAAACCAACTAACAACACTTCTAAACATCAATTCCATACCATTCCATACATATTTTTTCATACTAATAATCCATACATAATCCAAACATATGTAGATTCCTTTCAATTTCCATACATATGTAAATTCCATACATGATTTTCATACCTTTGCTTTTCTTGCACTTCTCTTCTTCTTTTCTTCCTTCTTCTTCTCTTCTCTTCTCCTTTTCTCTCAACCAGTTTGCCCTAACATTGAAGACCAAAAATGAGATATTTTGTCTTTCATTAATAAGGCCATGTTTAGCTAACCTTATTTTTGGGTCAATTTCCTCTTTTTGCATTTATGTCTTTTTATTCTCTTCTATTTTCAAATGTTAACTTATCTTATTTTCAATTTAGCATATAATCTTTCATCTTATGCCACTTGGGTCCTTAAATTGGCAAATTACTAATTTTTTCCTTAACTATTGGATAACATCGGGTTTTTATCATTTTTCTTACTTAGCATTTATATTACGGAAAAATGAAAATTTTACTTTTCTTATACTACAGAACTGAAATAACTACTAGGGTCTAATTCGGGGTGTTAAAACTCTCCCCCCCTTAAAAGAATTTCATCCTTGAAATTCATACCTGAATCGAAAAGTTGTGGATACTGTGCCCTCATTGTCGATTATGGTTCCCAAGTTGCTTCTTTCATACCGTGATGTTGCCAAAGCACTTTACCAGAGGGACTTGCTTGTTTCGCAATTGCTTTACTTCACAATTGAGAATAGCTTTTGGCTCTTCATCAAAAGTGAAGTCTTGTTGCACTTGTATATCTTGTACTGGTAATATGTGCGATTCATCTAATCTATATCTCCTCAGCATGTACACATGGAAGACATTATGTAATTTGGCCAACTCCGACGAAATGGCCAAACGATACGCTACGGGTCCAATTCTTTCTAAAATCTCATATAGTCCGATAAACCTTGTACTCGGTTTTCCTTTCTTTCCAAACTAGAGTACTTTCCTCCATGGTGATACTTTCAAGAAAACTTTATCTCCAACTTTGTACTATATGTCCTTTCTTTTCAGATTTGCATATGATTTTTGTCTATCACTAAGCGACTTTTAACCTTTCTTAGACAGTCAGACTTTTCTTACATCTCTTTTACTATTTCAGGACCAATTACTTTATTCTCGTTCAATTCGGTCCAACATACAGGAGTTCTACATTTTCTTTCATACAGAGCTTCATAAGGGGCTATACCAATACTGGACTAATAACTGTTGTTATAGGAAATTTTCATAAGGGAAATACACCTATCCCAACTTCCCGGAAAATCTAGTACATAACCCCGAAGCATATCTTCTAACACTTGAATTACTCTTTCAGATTGTCCATCTATTTGTGGATGGAATGTTGTACTAAAATTCAGCCTAGTACCCACCGCTGACTATAATTCCTTCCAAAATCTAGGCGTCATCGTGGGTCTCGGTCGACCCTGATAGACGAGGACACCATGCAATCGACAATCTCATCCACATATAGTTCAATAGTCGATCCATAGAATAGTCAATCCTAAGCTGGTATAAAATGGAATTGACTTTGTGGTCGCTCCAAATTATCACACCCATACTGAATCATGCTTTCTTTGGGCGGGGGGAAAATCGAATACAAAATCCATAGTGATGTTATCCCACTTCCGTTGTGGAATTGGAATGGGATTTAACAAACCGGACGGTACTTGATGTTTCATTTTTACTTGCTGACACGTCAAACACTTAGATACATACTCTGTCACCTCTCTTTTCATTCCTCTCCACCAATAGTACTGTTTCAAATCCTGGTACATTTTGTTACTTCCAGGATGCATGGTGAATACGGTATTGTGGCTGTCATACATCAATTTCCTTTTCAAATCTTGGACATTCGGTACACATAATCTTGTCTTGTAATACAAACCGACATCATCATTGATAGAGTAGTCAGTCTTGTCTCCATTGCTGACTAATTGTATTCTTTCTTGCAACTTAACATCATCTTTTTGAGCATCTATGATCATTTACCTCAACTCGGGTATAGCTTTTAATTGAGCTAACAAAGCTCCATCAGACTCAAGTTTCCATGCATATTCTTTCAAGGACAAATCGGAAATCATTTTTCTACTCAAAGCATCTACCACCACATTAGCTTTTCCTGAGTTGTAATCAACTATGCAATCATAGTCCTTAAACAATTCTAACCACCGACGTTGCCTCATGTTCAGTTCTTTCTGAGTTAACAGATACTTAAGACTCTTATGATCTGTAAATATTCTACATTTTTCACCATATAAGTAATGTCGTCATATTTTTAAAGTGAACACTACCACTGCCCACTCTAGATCATGTGTGGGATAATTTTGTTCATGCGGTTTCATTTGTCTAGAGGCATACCACTACTTTTCCATCTTACATCAATACACATCCCACGCCTACCTTTGAGGCATCACTATACAAAGCATGTTAAACTGGGTAAATTTGAGTCCAACGTGGTGCTTCAACCAGTGTTCTTTTCTTGGAGTCAAAACTTGGTAGCCTTGTCATCCCATTCAAACTTGACCCCTTTCGAAGTAACTTAGTAAGTGAGGAGGCTATGATGGAGAATCCTTTTATGAACCGTTAGTAATAGCCAGCTAAACCCAAGAAACTTCTTACCTCTGTTACATTTCAAGGCGATTTCCAATTCACAATTGCTTCAATTTTCGCAAGGTCAACTCTAATGCCCTCTGTAGATACAATATGACCTAGGAATGACACTTCCTGAAGCCAAAATTCACATTTACTTAACTTAGCAAACAACTTTTTCTCTCTTAGGATCTATAATACCATCCTCAAATGTTGTTCATGATCTTGTGCATCCTTAGAATACACCAAGATGTCATCAATGAATATCACTACAAATTGGTCCAAATAAGGGTGGAATCCCCTATTCCTCAAGTCCATGAATGCGGTCAGTGCATTAGTCAACCCAAAAGGCATTACTAAAAACTCATAATGACCATATCGGGTTCTAAAGGCTGTTTTCGGGACATCAACATCTTTTACTCGGAGTTGATAGTATCCCGATCGCAAGTCTATCTTAGAAAAGACACTTGTCCCTTTCAACTGATCAAACAAATCTTCTATTTTCAGCAATGGATATTTGTTCTTTATTGTTACCTTATTTATTTACCGATAATCAATGCACATCTAAAGAGTGTCGTCTTTCTTTTTGACAAACAAAACCAGCGCCCCCATGGTGAAACACTAGGTCAGACGAAACCTTTGTCCAATAATTCCTAAAGTTGAGTCTTCAACTCTTTTAATTCAGTTGGGGTCATACGGTAGGGTGCCCTAGAAATAGGAGTCATCCTTGTACAACCTCAATAGACAAATTTGCTTCTCTTTCAGGTGGCAAACTCGTTAATTCTTCAGGAAGCACATCAAGAAATTCTTTTATCACCGGAATATCTTCTAAATTTACATGTCCTCTCTTGGAGTCAAGTATCAAAGCCAAAAAGGCTTCACAACCTTTTCTAAGAAAACGTCGGGCTTGTAAAGCAGATATTACATTTGACACTGGTCCAGATCAGATACCATATACAATTACTTCTGACAGGTCAAAACATTTAAGCATTTTTGTTTTCTTATCACAATCAACTATAACCCGATGTTTGGATAACCAATCCATGCCCAAAATCAAATCAAACTCATGAAAAGGAAAAGCAACCAGATCAACCGAAAATTCCCTATCATGGACCATTAGGGAATGATTCTTATATACACTCCGGTTGACTCCCAACATGTACCCATGGGGTAGTAACAAGCATGTCATATGCTAAAGGTTCTATTGATGGAAATTTATCACTCAATCGTTCAATGCATATATAAGAATGTGTAGAACCTGGATCTACCAAAGCATGCATTCCATTGTCATAAAGAGTGAAATTACCCACAATAACCCCTGGTGCATCCTGATCTTCACGAGCTCTCATACCATAAGCTCGGGCTGGGACTATAATAGTAAGGCGATTTACTGTCTCTTAATCAATACCTCTTTTTTGATGCCCCGAACTACCTCGCCCTCTACCTCTATCACACGTCGGTGGAAGTACTCTTGATCCTCCTCTACTACCTCCTTGAGGATTTCTAGAAATCCCCGATCCTTGCGGACAATTTGCTATCATATGGTACGTGTTCTCACATCGGAAACACCCCCTAGTTACCCGTCTGCAAATACCAAGATGATATTTGTGGCAGTGCGGGCATTCAAGTCTTTCATCTTGTCCGTTTGACATGCCTCTATCAAAACCCTTTGTCATAGGAGGACCTTGTCTCCTACCTCTTGTAGCAGAACCTTGAACCGAGTCCACTTGAGACTCTCTAGCTCTTTTACCGGAAGATGAACCACCTCTTGAGAATTTTCTTTATGACTTTCTTTCCTAACTCTTCATTTATGATTTCTCTATTTTCATTTCCGCCTGCACCAACTGATAAAATTTTACCACTTGTAACGATGTCACAGCTGTGAGGTACCTCTTTATGGATTCCTTTAGGCCATCCTCAAACTGTCTACATCGAAAAGTTTCCATCATGACTAATTCTGGTGCATACTTACTAAGGCGGCTAAACTCTTTTTCATACTCCTCCACTATCAGATTTCGTTGTTTCATATTCAAGAATTGCTTCCACTTGGTCTCCTTGAAATTCTCGGACAAAGAAGTCGTAGAAAGTGGATTAAGGCTGCTAATGGACTGCTTAGAACTAGTTTCCACCAATCTCAGTTGCACCTTACTGACACAGCTGAAACCATACACTTAGCCATTTATTAGGGGTGGACATTTTACTTCTTTCAAAGCTCTTTGTAATTTCTCGAGCCAAAACTCGGCTTTATCAAACTCTTTTAAACTCATACCATGGAATTCTTCTACTCCATGCTTTCTTACCAAATCAATTGGAGCTCGAGGGGCTGTGAGTCGATCTAAGACCCTTGCCATATCTTAAGAAATTTTAACAGTAGCCGGTTAAAGCATAATTCACTTCTAGCGAAATCAAATGGACGAGACGGATGGATCAAGATCCATAGTTCACGCTTTTCGATTGTTCCTTCCTGACTTCTGGGATCAATCCATTCTAAACAATAGACAAAACAAGGACATCTACAATAGGCCAACACAATACTATGTAGGTATACTTTTAACCTAATAAGTTTTCTAGAAAGCGCTAAACCTAGAGCTCGATACCAGCAAGCTGTCACACACTTGCCCCAGTAGGTGAGGCCTAGAGGCAACCTGGGGCCAGGACTCATCGCTCGCACCGGACATTGGTAGGCCCATTTCAATAAACAAATCCTTAAGGAAATAAAGTATAATACCACAGTAGTGGTAGTTAAGCTATCTTATACATATTCACGGAGTCTGCATTTACTTGTACATAAATAACTTTCACTATTACAAAACTATTACGTTTATATTACAAAACAAAGACAAAAACCTACACCAGGTGGACTTCTACTGTTGTGTTGGCCCTAGCTGATGCGGAACGCCATGGATGTCCTCTTCGGTACCTACACGGATGAAACATCCATGCTAAGCTTATAGCTTAGTGGGAAACATATATGACCACTTGAAGTAGTCCACATTTACAGAATACATATATCATAAAGCATATGTTAGAGTTTACATATACAGAATTCTATAACAATTGCAATAGTATATTTAAAAGTATTGGTATGTGTATTTTGAACAATAGATGGAGGGTAGGAGAATGGTTAAAGTTTTGGCTCACACAACCCACAACCCAAGTTCGAACCCTACCATATACATATATAAATGTCAAAGATGGGCCTTGGGCCTTGGGGCCTTTGTATCTGTTAAGTTGTCTTATTTTTTAATTAATTTTTTTTATTTGATTTTGTCAACAACTACCTTTTATTTCTAAGCTTTGCTGGATGTGATTTAGATTTCTTTTGATTTTTCTTTGATTTGAATTTCGATTTTCTTTGTTTTGAATTTCTGATTTTCTTTTAACCTCCCCACGTTTCTTGAAAAAACTACAACGTTCTTCTTATGGTAGTTTTCAAAAACCACTTTGTTTTTATATATAAAGAAGAGGAAAAAAAAATACACTACAGATTTGAACAGTATTATGTTGTGCACAGAATACTGAAACATAGAGTATCTGGGCTTGTTTTATCCTGGGGACGACGTTGCTATTCAACTGCATGCACAAAGGAGGCAGAGCCACGAATCGTCTTAAAGAGAGTGACCTATTTCATGACTCAAGTCATCATTCTCTATCGATTCTGATTTGTTGTTCCTTTCGTCTGTGCATTTCTACGAGAGTAATATCTTTAACAATTTTAAAATGAGTTTTGTTACGCCATGGAGGTTGAGAAAAAAGAATGCGTTGTTAGTCTTGCGATAATAACAACAACAAGCCTTTCAAGTTTGAGGGGCATGCATTTCAAAAGATGGAAAAGCAAGATGTTGTTTTATATTACCTACGAAAAAGGTTGCTTATTAATAATACAATTCAAACTTCCTACACAGAATTGATCCACCCCTTTATTGAAAAGAACACAAAAGAAATTGCAAATTGGGAGTTCGGATGATTTTTGTGCAAGAACTATATTCTGAATGCTTTAAGTGATGATTTATATGATTACTACTCTTCTTTTAAAGCGCAAAAATGTTTGGGATGCTTTGCAAAAATATGATCACGAGGAGGTTGGGTGCAAAAAATATGTTTGTTAGTCGATACATGAAGTTCCAAATGGTTGAAGAAAAATCGGTTGTCTCCTGATCTCATGAGCTGAAAATTACTCATGAAATTTTTATGAGAAGGTATGCAGTTGTTGAGCAATTTCAGGTGCTGTGTTGATTGACAAGAGTGCCAGCAAGGCAGGAATGATTTCAGAAGGAGTTAAGCCCTGAAAACAAAATTCTCGATGGAAAGCACAGTCACCAAAATCGAGTTGAGGGAGGCTCGAAACAAGATTCTAAGAAGGGCATTTTCAGTATCTCCAAGGGCAATAATAAAACTACAGCTCATTTGAAGCCAAAGAAGAAGTTTATGAAACCGAGCCACAACCAAAACCAAAATAGAAGATTCAATCAAAATAAGAACATGAAGAATCAAAACCAGAACAGGAACAATAATGGACCCCCTTCAAGGCAGCAAGCACATAACAATAACCAGTTCATGTGTTATGCTTGCAATAAACCTAGTCATATGGCTCGAAACTGCAGCAATCGCATTCCTGTAGCTCAAGCTAATGTGATCGGAGAGGAGCCACTTGTGGCTATGATAACATAAATCAATATGATTTCTGGATCCGAAGGGTGGTGGGCGGATCACGGGGTACACTTACGAAATGGCCCACATTGCGATCGTTCTGGTTCCAAGACTTAATGCGAGAGAAAAGACATGAAAGTGATGTTGGGTGATTCCCACACCACTAAGGTTGCTGGAATTGGCAATGTGGAGTTGAAGTTTACTTACGGACGGACCTCCTTCTTAAGGATGTCACACATACTCTAAGAAATGAGAAGAATCTTGTTTCACAGTTTTTTACTCAACAAGAAGAATTTGGGTTTGTTCGAATATTAGTTACGTCCCGATATGTCATCACCAAAATGAATCTTTTTTTGTGGGTAAGGGCTATGCTTGTGATAATATGTTCAAACTGAATATTGAGATGAATAAAAATGTTGCATCTTCTTCTTATATTGTTAGTTCCTTTAATGTTTGGCATGCTAGACTTTGTCATGTTAACAAAAAAATTAATCAAGAACATGAGTAGGCTAGGTATTATTCCTAATGTACCTTTGGATGATTTTTGAAAAATCGTAGTCGTAGTCAAGCTAAAATCACCAAAACCCCACATAAATCAATAGAACGAAAATCTGAACCTTTTGACTTAATACATTCTGACATATGTGAATTCGATGGTGCATTAACCAGAAATGGAAAACGATATTCATTACATTTATTGATGATTATTCAAATTATATATTTGTTGATGAGGCATAAAAGTGAAGCTCTTGATATATTTAAAGTCTTTACAACCGAAATAGAAAATCAATTTAAAAAAAGAGATTAAGAAATTTCGTAGTGATAGAGGCACAGAATACTATTCTATTGAATTTACTAGGCTGTATGAAACTCTTGGCATAATTCATGAAGTTACTACACCTTATTCACCATAAATGAATGGAAAAGCTGAAAGAAAAAATAGGACTTTGTGTGAACTTATTTATTTGCTACCTTGTTAAAGTGCAGTGCTTTTGCTTCTTATTAGTAAGGGGAGAAATTCTTTTAAGTATGCATTTATGTTTTGCATGAGTGCTAACTCTAAAACTTATACTTCTCCCCATAGAGCGATTGGTTAAATAAGCCGAATGTCTCTTATTTTCGAGTATGGGGTTGTTTGGCATATGTAAGGATACGAGATCCAAGATCTAAGTTAGTTAGTAGAGAGCATATGAGTGTGTTTTTATTGAATATTGCAATACATAGAGCATATAGGTTTTATGATATCAAAAATAATGTGATTGTAGAGTCACTTGATGCTGATTTTTTCGAGGACAAATTTCCTTTTAAATCTAAAAATAGTGGGGGTTCTAGTGAAAATAAAATAGTAAATGAATTGAATTTGTCAAAACGAAAAGAGCCAGATACAAATGTACCTGAATTAAGAAGAAGTGTACAACCTAAAGTTAAAAAAGATTTTGGATCTTATTTTTATGCCTTCACTTTAGATGGTGACCCTGTTAGTTTAGAAGAGGCCTATAAATCCTCTATTAGTCGAACTATGGCAAGAAAATTTGTGAATGTGAAGTAGTTCTTTAGTCAAATAAAACATGGGAAATTGGTGGAGTTACCTCTTTGGTTGTAAAACTATAGGATGTAAGTGGGTACTAAAAGGAAGCGAAGGCTAATGGTTACGTAGAAAAATATAAGCAAAATTTAAGTTTGCTAAAGGTTTTAAAGCGGAAAAGAAAATATTGATTTCTTTACACTTATTCTCCTGTCACTAAAGTACATCAATTAGGTAGTATTATTTGCTATTCTTTGCCATTCATGAATTTTATTATACATCAAATGGATGTAAAGACGGCATTTTTAAATGGTGTCTTAGAAGAAGAAATCTACATGGATCAGCCCGAAGGTTTTGTTGTTCCAGGGCAAGAACATAAGGTATGCAAATTGGAAAGATCTTTATATGGTCTTAAACAAGCACCAAAACAGTGGCATGATAAATTGATTCTTTGATTATTAGTCATGGTTTTAGAATAAATGAAAGTGATAAATGTGTTTACTATAAATTCATTGACAATATATGCACTATCATATGTTTATATGTGGATGATTTATTGATATTTGGATCACATATTGATCTCTTTGTCAATAAAAAGTAAAAAATTTGCTTGAATGAAATTTTGATATGAAGGATCTTGGAGGCCCAGGCCTTATTCTTAGGACTAAAATAACAAGAACAAGTGGAATGGAATTGCTTTAGATCAGTCTCATTATATTGTGAAAAATTATTAGTAAATATAATTCACTGATTACCGGCTTTGTTTGCTCCCCTTATGATCCTAGTGTTAAATTGTTTAAAAATCTTGGTAGAAGCATTAGACAAGCCAGGTATGCAAGTATCATTGGCGGTCTTAGCTAACCGCTAATTTGCACTCGACCGAATGTACATATGATGTTGGGGTTTTATGCGAGGTTTACTGCGCTCCCCTAGTGAGGAGCATTGGTTTGCTATTGGAAGGCTCATGCGGTATCTGAAAAGAACCATGAACCTAGGATTACATTTCCAGAAGTTTCCCGCTGTCCTTGAGGGATTTAGCGATGCAGATTGGAACACCCTTTCGGATGATTACAGCTTAACCCGGTGGTTACATTTTAGTATCATTTGGTGGAGTACATTTCTTGGAAATCAAAGAAACAAACTATTCTAGCTCAGTCCACTATGGAGTCATAACTTATTGCTTTGGCTACAGCTAGTGAGGAAGCCAGTTGGCTCAAAAAAAATTTAGCAAATACTCCCTTATGGGAAATACCGACTCCGGTTGTTCTAATTCACTATGATAGTACCGCGGCTATCTCTAGAGTATAGAACCGTTATTATAACAGCAAGAGTCAACATATACGTCGAAAACATAGCACTGTTAGACAATATCTATCTACATGTGCTGTAAGAGTGGATTATGTTCAGTCTTCAAGGAATCTTGCCGATCCTTTGACGAAAGGATTAGCATGTGAAAAAGTATGGGACACTTCGAAAGGAATGGGGCTAAAGCCCGATCAATAAAATGAGTCCCTTTAGTAATGGTAGCTTGAGCCTATTGATTGGAGATCCACAAAGGTTCAATGGGAAGAACAAGTTTACTAGTGATACACGTGAAAATCATGCTGAACATCATGAAATATATGCTCAAGTCCATTCCCTATTGCATGTGATATTTTGTGGTATAAAAGGTTGAGTTTATTAAAGCGGTAATGAGATCTATAACAAGTGGACGTTATGCTCTGAGAAACATCCTTGATAGTCTCACTTATGTATATGTGAATGTGGGACGCATTCTATAAGTTTTTAGCAAATTCTTTGCGACATATACTATATAGCTGGGATATAAGCACATGGCCGAGAAAAGTCGCGGCCACGAGTGCGTGTTAAGATAAATGTGTGTGATATTTATTCTTTGTATATCTAGGCCGATAGTTGAGAGTAATTCACTATCGATTCTTATACATTAGAACTATCACTATGCAAGGTTGAAGTTGCTAAACACCTTTATATGCTCATTTTCGTCTTTCTAAAACATAAAATCTCGACCTTTCTTTCTTCTTTTAAATATAAATTGGGGATTGTCGGTCTGATAGTATATTTAAAAGTATTGGTAGCAGCAATGTTTTGAACTCAATCGTGGAGGGTAGGAGAATGGTTAAAGTTTTGGCTCACACAACCCACAACCCAAGTTCGAACCCTACCATATACATATATAAATGTCAAAGATGGGCCTTGGGCCTTAGGGCACTTGGGGCCTTTGTATCTGTTAAGTTGTCTTATTTTTTAATTAATTTTTTTTATTTGATTTTGTCAACAACTAACCACGTTTCCTGGCTTTGCTGGATGTGATTTGAATTTCCTAATTTTGCTGATTTGAATTTCTGATTTTGCTGTTTTGAATTTCCTAATTTTGCTGCAACCACCCCCACGTTTTACTGAAAAAACTACAACGTTCTTCTGATGGGTAGTTTTCAAAAACCACTTTGTTTTTATATATAAAGAAGAAGGAAAAATATATATATATATCTGTTCTTGATTTGAGCGATATTATATTTAATACTTGCGAGAATCAAAACGAGAGTATCTGTTGTTTTTATCTTGGGGACGGTACTTCAAGCTGCGCCACTGGGAGGCAAAGCTGAATGCGTCTTAAAGAGAGCGACCT
Organism: Tetrastigma voinierianum; assembly: GCA_016808115.1. Classification (NCBI taxonomy): domain Eukaryota; kingdom Viridiplantae; phylum Streptophyta; class Magnoliopsida; order Vitales; family Vitaceae; genus Tetrastigma; species Tetrastigma voinierianum. The sequence continues at coordinate 987,571 of JAEQBH010000478.1, read as the reverse complement.
ATTTCGTGACTCAAGCCATCATTCTCTATCAGTTACAGTTTGTTGTTCCTTTCATCTGTATTACATTTCCTGAGGTAATATCTTTAACAGTTTTCATGTACATAATTCTTGTAACGGAACTTTCATATCTCCCATAGGAGTTCAGAACATATATCATATCTGAGTAGGTACGAGGAATTTATATCCTGACAAGCAGGACTTATTTCTTATGCTTACTTCTTATTCATCATTGATTCTTATCATTTTAATTTCATGTATCTTATTATTCGAATTATACAACATATAAGCATTTACCTGCATAGACCACTAATCTTTTGAATGAAGAACCGCGATTACAATAAGTACCGAATGTACGGTCTGATCACCCAGAATATTCTGCCTTGTAATAAATTATCATGGCTAGCGTAGGTCAAGGCGGCTGATCGAGCGTGTCTGTGCGTAGCGAGTGACATTAGCACTAGCGGGGTTTCAAAGCACAAACCGGAAAGTGTGCATACGTAACTGAGGAAGTGTGTAGCACTAGTAGGAGTCTTAGGAAGAGCGATCGAGAGATGCTTATTCATTCACTGTCGAATCTTAGCGGACCATCTGATTATATGTATTTCCAAGGCCTTCGTTCATCATTCTTAATCCCATTAGCAAATGAGGGCAAAAAATAATGTTTGCCCATTCGCTTCACTTCGAGGGCGAGGCACAAAATATTTTTCATACAACTTTTATACTTGTACAAACCCTTTCATTAACTTATTAAGGTCTTCATTAATCCAATGGATAACTAGCAGAATTAACGGAAGATAGGAGCCAAAACAGAGCTTATAGGTACGCCTAGGCGGAGCATGCTACGCCTAGGCGAACCAGAAAGTGTAAAAACCCTGGCTCGGGTTCGCCTAGGGAAATGAGCCTCCGTCTAGGCGGAGCTCGCCTGGTCGTAGGGTGCTCGAGCATAAATGATAGGCGGTTGCGGCCATTTTCATCGAATTCTTTCAACCAAACACACCATTTCGAAACAAAACCATAAATCTAACTTAAATCAACTAACAATGCTTCTAAACTTATCAATTCCACTTTTCATTCATACATTTTTCCTTTTAATAATCCAAACATATGTAGATTCCTTTTAATTTCCATATCTTAGATTCCATCATAGTTTCATACCTTTGTTTTTCTTACTTCTCTTCTTCTTTTCTTCCTTCTTCTTGCACCTTTCATGTCTCTTTCTCTTCCTGTTCTCTTCTGTACCATATCAACCTGTTGTCTAACATTTAAGACCAAAAATGAGATATTTTTCCTTTCGATGTAGGCCATGTTTGGCTAACCTATTTTGATTGATTTGCTCTTTTGCATTTATGTCCTTTTATTCTCTTCTGTTGCAAATGTTAACTTATCTTATTTCCGATTTAAGCGTATAATCTTTCATCTTAGCACTTAGGGTGCGAGGTGGCAAATAACTAATTTATCCTTAATTCTTGGATAACCTCGGGTTTTTGTCATTTTTCTTACTTAGCATTTATATTACGGAAAAATAAAAATTTACTTACTGTATTCTATAGGCGAAATAAATCTTTTATGATCGTCGGGTTATTTTCAAACTATACCATAATTCACTACATTGTAACAAAATGTTTAATTATCAAAAAAAAATGAAAAAGAAAAAAATCTATGATTTGATCAAGTACACAATAGCACGAGAACAAGTTATGGATGGAAGATAGAATGTACTTTCAATCTACAAAATCTGATCATATATATATATATATATATATATATATATATATATATATATATATATATATATATATATATATATATATATATATATAGAGATATTATTATGTTCCTATATTTGTGACAATAATAATAATCTTGAAAACTATTTGATAAACCCATGAGAAAGCTAAACTTTTTTTAAACAAAAAAAAAACTTTATTAAAAACTAATAGCAATGAGAAATAATTAATTAATCATTATGAAGTCTATGTCATTTTACTACTCGATTTTTTTTAACTTTGAGATTTTTTTTCTTATATATTTGGTATTTCTAAAAATATTTTATTAGTTGTTGGCTCAAAATAAAGTCAGGTTTATAAATATTTTCAGGGGACATTTTTGTACATTGGTTAGGCAATTTGTCCCCAACATGAAGGTGGGTGTTCAATTCCCTCTATAAGCAATTTTTTTCCAAAAATTAAAATTTAAAAAAAATATATATCAAATGCTCTATATGCACTATGTAAATCCAGGCTCAAATCTTTAAGCCCAATCCAAGCCTATTTTGGATGGGCCAGGTTATGGGCTCCATTTTAGGTCTAGTTTGCAAGCTTCTGAAACGCCTAACCTGACTTTATAATATATTCTTACCTTACCTTACCTTATTATTATTACCTTACATTACCTTATTTTTTATTATTTATAATGCAAGTTCACGTGTTTAGCTGGTTTGTAGAGCGTTCGAATTTACAAAGGCGACACATGAGAAGGAGAAGAGTCCGGGTTGACTCTTGGTGGAAGCGATTTGCTACGTTATGTGAAATCTTACAATTATAAAAAATAAAAAAACTGAATAATCCAAGAGGTAACGTAACCCAATCAGTAATACCACTTTCTCACACGAGCAAGTATAGGAGTTTTTTTTTTCCTTTTCGAATAGAGAATTAATTTTATTGATTCAAACTAACAATACATTGGTAGAAACATAGAATTAAAATCGCTAAAAAGTAAAAATATAGAGGATGAAACAACATTCAGATTAATAGTATAATAAATCGATTCAAAGCATATACATTTAATCGTTAGCTCTGTTTGATATTCTTGTGGCTATATTAACTATGATTACGGATTACATGGCATGTGATGATCATTTATTTGATTTCTTTTTATTGATTGTCCTTTACTTTCATCCCGAGATAAATGTAGCCTGAATAAATGATCTTGTCAACGGCAGTAAAACGCGAAAAAGCAAAATAAAAACGATCACATAAACCAACCACTTTATTGAGGAAAAAATTCATGGAAAGAGAGATATAAAAAAGTGATTTCTGGCCAAGATTTAGCAAAAAAATCACCTCTTATTACTTAAAGGAAAATAAATAAATAAATATATATATATATATATATATATATATATATATATAGACATATATATATTAAACTGGCCCAGCCTAAGTTGGGCCATGGGCCTCATAACTTCAGGCCGAACGGCCTGGCTGGAATGTGAAAGATGTCTAGTTTTGACAGATATTGAGGAGTTTTGTTTCGGAATAGTACTTTTAAAATAATAAAAAATATATCAGTATAGGTTTGAATAAAATATTCAAACTAGTATGTGTTCATCAAAATCATATTTAGTGACAAAGGTTTTAAATTTTTTTTAAATAGTTAAAACTGTAGTCACCGATTAAGTTTTTAATATTAAAGTTAAAACTATAATTGGTGACTATGGTTTTAAGCTTGAAGTTAAAACCGTACCAACTAGAGTTTAAGCACTAATTTGAACATTTGTTTCAAACATGTATTAGATTGGTATTTTTTTTTTATTTGTAAAAGTATAATTCTGAGACAAAACTCGAGAATGAGGCCTCATTCTACCTAAAGGGGCTCTCACTCAGTCACTCATAGCCTGATTAGATAAAACACCTCATTCTACCTTTTTGCATGCATCTTAGGCAACGTTTATTTTTTTTACTTAATGCTAAATAATACTTAATAACATTAAGTATTAAATTGTTTGTTTTTTAATATTGGATAATGATTAGGGATGACAATGAGACAGATTATTTCGGAGTTCGCGTTTCACAATGGAGACGAATTTGTTTAATTATAATCGGGTTTTTTGACAAGTCGGATTTATTTTACCAGCACATGATGGGTTTAGGTATTGATGCATCTTTCACTTTCACAATGGAGCAGTTTGGTTTAACTATAATTGGGTTTTAGTTTATTCGGTTATTTTCCGAGCCGGAATGGCAGGTTTGACAGTACGACCGGTTCGATCCGATTTAAAAGCTCTTGCCCGAAACACGTCATCTCGTCCCTCTACCAGTTGAAAACTCGTTAAAACATGATTTCCAAGCTATTCAATACACAATGGGACGGAGGAGCAGATAGTTATCTCTTGCCCTCCTGGCCAAATGAAGCCTCTTTCAAATAATAAGCTTTACATGAAAAATAGAGTTTTATCCCAAAATAATACATTTTATAAAAATAAAAACAAATATCCAAACTAGTATGTACTCATCAAAACCGTAATTAGTAATTAGAGTTTTAAGCTTAAAGTTAAAACCATAGTCATCAACTATGATTTTAAGTACTAGTTTGGATATTATTTTTAAAAACATATTAGATTTTTTTTTTTTTAAAATGTATTATTTCGGAACAAAACTCTGAAAAATACCCCGAACCTTACAGCTTTAGTATGTAAAGCATTCAACAGTTAATACTACTTATAATCTACACAAAGTCAATCTTGAGAATAGCTTCCTTGGGGTTTAACCCAAAGGTAATCGGTTCGAATCCAACCGTTAACTTCAAGGTCATGTGGGATTAATCTAAGTGCATACAAACTAAACCTGAACATCCACGATTTTCAAAATAAAAAAAAATAATAATAATAATCTAGACAAAGTCCAAAGAAACATATCTACATCCTTTTTTTTCTACAAAAGGGGGCACAACAAACCCATGTACATAGGAAGAAGACAATTTGATAGCAACAAATATGTAATTGCATTGTTCCTAAAGTACTACCCCCAAACAAGTTTTTTAAGTTAAAATGTGTTTTTTTCTTAGTAAAAAAAAAAAAAAAACTCATGCTAAATCATCATATCATGTTCATAACTCCAATATGTATGGATTGGTTTAAAACAACAAATATTTCAGATGAACCATTTTGTTGATGCCCACAACACAAGCTTGAGCCCCATGCATCTTGTTCCAGTTTGTTTTTCCACCTCCTGAAAAAATGATTTTGGAGAGAGAGAATAAGAGTACCAACTGCTATGCATTAAGATGAAAAGCCAAAGCATTGTTTTTCAATATAACATGTACATAGAGAGAGAGAGAGAGAGAGAGAGAGAGAGAGTAAGAAATAGCTCAAGATAGGAATGGTGGAATGGGCAATTAGGAGTGAGAAAGAATAGAGTATGTGTGTGCATAATTAAGATTGCAAAGGTTAATCTCAAAGCAACCAGGCAAATCAAGACAAGATCAATTATAGAAGCGAAAACACATGAAGGAATTAGGCACCTTCAATAAGCACGAAAGATGATTATCGAACCGCCTCACTCATTTCCCGTCTTCCAAATCTTCATCTTGGCACCATCCATCCCCATCAGAGAAGACATGGCTTCACCAACTGTTTTAACATTCTTTACACAGGCATTCTCTATCTCATCAACATCCTGTCTCCTCCTTAATCTCGACTTTATTTACAGGTTCTCTTTGTGCAGCTCTTCTTTTGGTTTGGATTTGACGGACGTATTCTGCAACTATGACATGGAACTTGGGAGCAAGCTTACTTGATGAAGCAGCAGCAGCAGCATTGAGACCTGCCTTTTTCAGGGCGGTATTGACCTGTCTTTCGGCCTTTTGAAAATGAATCGGGCAGAGAGAAGGAACTGTGGATCTTAGTATTGGCTTCCCACAAAGAACGGGTCCTGCCTGAACACTGAATAGCGGCACCCACAAATTAGGAGGAAATTAGTGATACACAGACAGAAAATATTGAACAAAATGCTTTCTAAAAAAGAAAATGCCAAAAATATGTGACATTGTATACAAGGAACACCAATCCCCAAGACAACAACAGCAGAAACAAAAGAAAAAGACACAAAACAACAAAAATGCTCTTGGCTCCTCAACCTTTTTCCCTTTTTATATTGATAGGTTTCTGTCCCCTATAGATCCTTGAAGAACCTAGATCCTCCCATAAACACATTCCATGTCCATAGAGGCCGTCCACTAAAATAAAGATTTTAGTGAAATATTTGCAGCTTCAGATTCCCCTTCTCCATCTCAGTTAAGCTTCTTACATAAACACCGGACCCAAAGATAATTAATAGGATTAGGACCTTCCTCCACACAATATGATTTCTCTTCGCAACAAAACTACCATGCCAGCTAAAAAAGGTTTTTATTCACTGGAGAAGGCAAGAAACATTAAAAAAAAAACAAGGCTCATGAGCTATTAGCAATCCAAGAATCATGTCTTTGTAACTCACTCTCCTTCAAACCTTTTGGAGATCAGAAATCACCTAGCACTGATTTTAGATTTTTAGAAACTTTATAGCTTATTCAATTATTTCCAGGTCCTTCTCCAAAGATATGTGAGCTCTTGTCCTTCGCCCCTCTTCCTATGACTGGACCAACCCTAGTTTCAGTGTCCTTAAAAGTGGAAACACCATGTATGCAACAGCAATTATTTACAAAATTCATAGAGAACCCTGATGTCGCTCAAATGGCTTCCCCCCGGATCATATCTCAGTGCCTGTGTGGAAGGGTTTGCAACGGGAAAAGGCTTAAAATAAGCAAGGAGTATCAACGTGGTAAGATGCAAAACGATAAAGCTATACCAGTAGTTAATGGTTGAGTAGGTGAACAGAATGTTCTCAGGACAGGTAAGAAAAATTCTTGCAGACAAACAAAATGGGAAGGCAACTCAAAACTGATCACTTGGCGTATAAGGTCCATGGAATCAAGAGACAATTTTTGATAGCTCAATGGTGAATATCAGAACTGTTATGAGGTTTTGTCTTTACGCACCCCCCCACAATAGACACGATCTATGCATCAAACGCATAGGCATGGGGTTTGGTCCAACAAAAGTACAAGATATCCAACAAAGAGACCTCAGACAAACAAATCAACTCCATCACACGGTGCTCAGAACATTGTTAAATATGCACACATGTTACTGAATCCAACAAGAAGGGAATTGCAATAAAAGCAGTGTCCTTGCCATAAGGAATAAGAGTATCTGTCAGAATAAACGCTGAGAGTAGTGATTAGGACGAAAAACGATCATCAGCATCAAAAAAAAAAAAAAAAATCGACGTAGGGCATGCTGAGAGTAATAAATCACGTGGTTGATCTTAACTCTCCAAATCCATAGTCAACCAGCTAGTTGTATATATCAAGAGGGACTGGGCAGCATAACCTATATAATCTTTGACTCCTCAGTTGCATGGTGGGCAAGTTCGGTTTGGTAACCGTTACTGCTTTTTTTTCTCTTTTTGTGATGAGGTCCCCTCTATTCACATAATGAAAGCCACTTTTTTATATACCTTACGATCGTGGGCAAAATTGTATAGTGTGGATAACACATAGTCTTTGGTGGATTCTTTGGCTTGGTTGGGGTATAGGTGAGGTAAAGGGTTTTTTTTGGGTTCCCTTTTTGTATACCTGTAGTGTACTCTTTGTGAGCCTTGCACTCTATTTTGATCGATATATTACTTTTTACCGATAAAAACAAAATGTAATAAGATACAGGAGTAAACTATAAGTATAATAGCAAAAACTCTAATGTGAGCTTTTCAATTTTCCGGGTGAGCCTAAATTCGAATCAAAGCCACAATACAAAGGACCGTAAACTTAGAGTTGGGTGGATACCAGAATTCATCATAGATTGCAAACTGTTTTTTCCCCTGATAGAAGCTAGTTCCACAATAAATATTAAAGAAACTCTCAAAAACTATAAAACCGCTCTTAGAAAATCTGTTGTGCGATTCTTTTGGCGGAAATTTGAAGTTCAAAAACAACAAATCATACCTGCAAATCCCTCAAAGAACTAACATATATTTGGTAAAGAGAAAACAACAATGACAAAAAACTCCGTTTGAATCCACCCATTAATTAAGGTTTTTGCAACCATTAAAAAACTTCTGAGATTTAAAGCTGAAGAAGAAAAATGTTTGTGTGGATATCCCTACAGCAATGACAATATCCGCTAAAAATACATACAAATTACAGAGAAAACAACCCTTTCCGTGACAATCAGAATACATTATCATGTTCCCATATTTGTCTAAGCAAACAAACAAGAAAATTTTTGAGCAAGTAAAAGCCAAGTTCTTCATTTTTTAAAAAAACAACCCCAATTTTCTCGTTGACCAAGAATATCGAGAAAAAGCTCAAATAAGCAAAACCTCTTGAAAACCAATACTCGCATTAGTTCCGGTGAGTGTTCCGTTGTTTCAAATTTTAAAAACACAAAACACACACAGGTTCAGCGTTCTTTCCCTCATTTTCTCGTCAACCAAACAAATAATAAATAACAATAACAAAAACAAGCCGAGCAATTTCGTTTTAAGGAAGACAACAAAAGCCAAATTTTTTCGTCTCCTTTATTTTCCTTTCAATCACTTCCCTCAATTTTCTCAGCTACCAAACAAATAAAAAATTTTTAAAAAAAATAGAATAATCCAAACCTCTTGATCACAAAGGAACAGCCCTTGTACAGCTTCTGCTTCGAATCAGACAATATGTGCGGATGACAGAACCTCGTCAACGCCATGGCCTTCGATTTACACCCCGAAACCGCACATCGCTTCACGTCGAACCCATTCTCCCCAGCCCCTAACCCTAACCCTAACCCTAACCCTAGCTTCCCATTACTGTTGAGATTCTCCCCAGTCCCTTCAACGCCCTCGCCCTCCCGCTTGTCATCCTCCTGGAACGCGCTCCTCCCGTACTTCCAGTAGTACTCTCTGTACCTGATTTTGAGCTCCTGCATCAGAGACCAGTAATGAGCCCTGTAGCACTTCGAAAGCTGCTTCACCCTGCGAGAACGACGGCGTATCACCTCCTGCCGTGTGAGGTATTTGGAGTTCGCAAGCACCACGTCGGCGGTGGCGTCGGAGACGGTCGCCGCCGTGGACTGAGTTGGGTCGGAATCCAGCATCCTTGACTCAGTGAGTCGACCGTGGTGGTTGTTGGTAGTCTTGATCCTCTGTATCGCGAGTGCACTTTTTATAAATAAAGTTTACCGAAGATAGGCAGTGACTGTCAATTATTTCAAATATTTTATTTTTGTTATTTCCTTTTTTTTCTCTTTTCTTTTTAAATATTTAAAATATATATATAATAAAAGAAAATAAATGTATGATTAATATATTATTTTCATATGTTTTTAAATTAATGTTGCTGTTTTATTATATAAAAATCAAATAATTTAAAATCTATAAGCTTTTAGGTAACTTTAATTAATTTTTATTTTTATTTTCCTCATGTATAAATTAAATAAATATACATGGGAAAAATATTTTTATTATGCTATGGGAGAAATAAAAAATAAAAAAATAAGTTTAAAATTAATAAATTAATACATTTTAAATTCATATCAATATATCTTAAACGATGGTAATGACTAAATTGTTTGATATCAAAAAAAAAATGTTTTATTATGTTAGTTTTGCTTGTTTAACTTATTACACAGTTTTCAACTAAATTTTCATTATGTTTTTGTTTTAAAAATTCTGATATTTTGTTTATATCTGTGAAATCTTGTCAATAAAATGATAATAGAACAGCGTAAAAAAGAGTGAATCTTATCCATTTAATATTATCTCCCATACTTTAACATGAAGAATGGTTTTATTTCAACTTGCTTGCTTTATTTTCAAGCTTGTTTCTTTTGAAATAAAGGAGAACTAAACTTTTTTGTGTGAAAATTGCTGAAGGCATAAATTAGGTAAGGTAACAGCAGATGAGATTGGAAATATGAGCAAATTATTGTTTTTAATGGTTTAACAAAGTAAATCTAGTGTGAGTTTTGTCATCTTTTACCTCTGCTTTGGTCATCTTTTTACCAATCATCTCGTAATTTGTAAAATTCAAGCAGTAGCACATACTAGTAACATACACAATGCAAGTAGTAGTATCTTCGACTCGATAAACAATAAACATGCTTCGAATACGTCAATCATTGGGCGCCGCTTAAGAGGTAGAAAATTTTCTGCTTTTCTCTATTCAAACTGAACAATAAAAAACGCTAGCTAGCTACAGACAAGACGAAAAACAAATTTTCAAAACAAAGAAAATGAATTCACTATTTTCAACTTTTTTTATATAATGAATCGAAAATTATGTGAAAGTTGTTTTCTTTGTTCGAATTAAATCGAAAAACACCTGATTTAGTCGATTAGATAAAAACGAAACACTTTATAAACGAAAAACACGGATAAAACAAAAAAGCCAGAAAGAAATTATAACAAAAAAGCTGTAGCAAAACACATTTTCATTGTTTTCATTAATTTTATTTTCAAGAAAATTATTTACAAAAACTGATTTTCTTATTCTTATTTCTCAACAAAATTCAAGTACAAAACGTATTTTCTCGAAACGAAAACTAAAAGATAGGTCTTCAGTGCCCTCACGGTATTTCTGAACTCTATCCAAAATCATTACGGAAATTTTCAAATTTATTCTAATATTTAGTTTTCATTTTTAAAACACGCTTTCGCACTTAAATTACCGAAAATAAAAAGCATGTTAAAATCCGTTTTGTAAAACTATTTTCGAAATGAAGTTATAAAATGTTGAAAATAAAATCCCTTGTTTTCGATTTAATTTGAAAACAAGGAAAACAGCAGAAAGCAGTTTTCTTATTCATATAAACGTTAAAATAATGAATTCACTTTCGTTTTCAAATTTTGTTTTTGCCTAATTCTCGAATTCAAACGCGTGTTTTCCTTGTTTTCAAAAGTTTGAATAGAGAAAGAGTAATTTTACGCCTACTAAACAGTACAGAATACATCAAAATTTTTATATTCGAATTTTGGATAGAAATAAAAATTTTCGCGAACTAAACGCCACGCTCTCCCTCACGACATACACTGCATATGCTAATCCAGCCCTGAATACTAACCCGACGCATGTTAACGGGTGTGGGGTGAATGCTAACAAGAAGAGATAGGAAAGAAGAGTTTGGCAGATTGAAGGAATTTCTTAAGTAGTTATAGATTGTTATAATAATAATAAATAAATAAATAAAGTTTATTTAGTTCTATTATTATGTTAATGGATGATTTTTGGAGGCTTTCTCATAATCTAGATATATATAACCGTTGTCATATTTATCGAAAAGCAAATAGAACAACATATTGTTTAGCTAAAATGGGTACTTGTATTATCGATTCTAATATTTGGCGAGTAGATTTATAAAGAAATATTAGAATAACTGTTTTTGAATATTATTGTGGTTTTTCATTTAACCGAATTTGTATGTTCTTTTGGCCTTAGGGTGTTTGTGTTTTTTTTTTTTTGCTTTTTAAAGCACTTGTTTCACTTAGACTCTTTTTTTTTTTTTTTTTTTTTAGCATGACTTATTTATGAATTTTTAAAAGAAAAGCCACATTTAAAAGGAAAAAACTATATTTTAAAATATTCCTAAAATATTTAAAATCTTCCCAAAATATTCTAAAATCTTTATTTTAGAACCAATAAATATTCAATTATTAATTTTATATATTTTATTTTAATTATACAAAATAGATAAGTATAATGATTATTTTTATTAACATATTAGGATGTTATACATATATTATATAAATATTATTTATTTTATTATAAGAATAAAGTTAAACAAATTGTTTTCTTGATATAATTAAGATGTTAATTTTAAGCATATAAAAAATAAACAACTTAATACTTAATAGAAATACAATATTAAAAAAACAAACAACTTCATATTTAAAAACTATTAAGCCTTATTCAGCATTCAACTAAATAAAAATTCTATTTAGCATTCTATAAAAAAAATCCCAAAAACAATTTTTTTAAAATAATTGGGTGAACATTTTGAATACACCCTTAATTCGTAGATATCTCGGTTTTCGGCCAATCAAATCGATCACGTTTCCGGTTCAGTCATTTTTTGTGAATCGCCCCTTTAGCATAGCGAACCACCTTTGAACCATTCACTTCAATTTTTTCAAACAAAATTCAATTCAATTGGTTGATTCAATATACCTTTTAGTTATACCTTCACAAACAAAATAAATATTTACAATACATATACATATATATATTAATTCTAATTTTCATATGTTTTCATATTTAAATAAAATGCATATTTTATTCAAAAACTTAAACTATTGATATAATTATAATAAAATTATTAAATAATTTTATAAATATTATTAATTTTTAATTATATATTTAAAATTTATATAAAAAACATTTGATATTTTAATAAAATATAAATTATATATTTATGATATCATCGATTCGATTAGTGAATCGTGAATCGATCATTTTTCGGTTTAATAACCGGTTTGGTTTTTAACACATTTGTTTTGATACAACCTCAACCGAGACATTGATCCCTATTACGTAATTTTGTGCCATTCACTCAAATCATTGTATACACTAAAATTATTTTTCAGCATTATCTATTACAATACATTAATATTAATCCCATGATGAGGAGCTATGGTAAATCATTTCAAATTTTTTATTCTTAACAAGAAATTAAGAGGAAATGTAAGACTCAAATCAACCATTTATCTAAGAAATAGCCAATCTAACCCATTTCGACTAATCCATTCGGCCGTACAAAACGAAGCACTAACTTAAAATTTATCTGCGCTATTTTACCAACCCAACTCAGCTCATGCGAGTTGCGAGTCAAAACATGCTAAAAAGGACAAAAACCTTAAAAAATGCTAAAAAAATTAATTTTATAAATTCATCATTGTTCAAAAAAAATAAAGAATATATAAATATATAATGATAATAAATATATAAAACGACGAAAGCAAATAAAATAATAATAAGAAACAAACATAAATAAATAGTCACCCAACCCATTCGACTATCCATTCAAGCATGGGTCAAACTACTATGTCAAACTGCGTAATTAATCAAAATTTTCTATTCGCGCTTTTTACCAACCCAACCTAAAATTTTACGCGAATGCACAAACGGGCTAGACTAATATGAAAAATTTATTCGCCATGCACACCCAACCCAAATTCCCATGAATACAAAACATGCTAAAACGGACAAAAACCTTAAAAAATGCTAAAAAATTAATTTTACAAATTCATCATTCTTCAAATAAAGATAAATAATATACAAATATATAATGATAATAAATATATAAAATGATTGAGTCTAAATAAAATAATAATAGTAAACAAACATAAATAAATAAATAATCTAACCCATTTCGGACTAATCCATTCTGCCATAGCCAAAACTGCCAGACTAATAATAAAATTTATATTCAAGCAGTTATCAACCCAACTCACCCCATGCGAGTCATGTCAAAACACGCTAAAACTGACAAAACCTTAAAACGCTAAAAATAATTTTACAAATTCATCATTCTTCAAATAAAATAAATATTATACAAATATATAATGATAATAAATATATAAAACGATTGAGTCTAAATAAATAATAATAGTAAAACAAACATAAATAAATAAATAATCTAACCCATTTGATACCATCTCACGCAATAAAACGACTGTAATTAACTGAAAATTTATTCGCATTTCGGCTTTTTTACCAACCCAACCTAGCCCATGCAAGTTGCAAGCCAAAACATGCTAAAACGGACCAAAACCTTAAAAAATGTTAAAAAAAAAAAAATTTTACAAATTCATCATTCTTCAAATAAAAATAAATATACAAATATATAATGATAATAAATATATAAAATGATCAGCCTAAATAAAATAATAATAAGAAAACAAACATAAATAAATAAATAATTCCACTCCATTCTGACTACCCATTCTGGTCGCGCCAAAACGACTGTAATTAACTTAAAATTTCTATTCTGCTGGCTTTTTTACCAACCCAACTCAAACATAATGAGTTGCAAGCCAAACATGCTAAACGGACTAAAACTTAAAAAAATGTTAAAAAAATTAATTTTATAAATTTATCGTTCTTCAAATAAAAATACATAATATACAAATATATAATGATAATAAATATATAAAATGATGAGCTCAAATAAATAACAATAGTAAACAAACATAAATAAATAACTAATGTTAAAACACTGTTATAACCAAAGTATCAAACTAACTAGCTAAATAGTACAAAAATAATAAAATAACGACTTAATAATATATCTGAGAAAAACAACTCCAAAGTATTAAATGAAATCTCATATGTCTATAATCTTCATCATCATCTTTCTTCTATCCAATAATAACATATGATTCCACATTATAAATATGTATATCCTCAATGACGGTTGATTTATCATCATCTATTAATTAATTTAAAAAATAAAAAAATATTTTTTCCAAAAATGCATCTTAATTGTATAATAATAAAATATCATATTTGTTTGAAAATTCATCTTACTAAAATATATAATCATATTCGGAAATAAATTAGTATATATTTTTTGTCAATTATTTTAAAAATAATATTATTTTGTTGTTAACACTAGTTTAAGTAATGCAAATTATTTAAAATATACTGATAATTCTTAGTTATTAAATTCTAAATTTCAATTTATAAACTAGTACAATCTCTTATTTTTGAGATTGATATATATATATATATATATATATATATATATATATATATATATATATATATATATATATATATATATATATATATATATATATATATATATATATGATTGAATGGAAAATTTAAATGATAAATAAAAATGAAATTGTAAATATTTAAAATATAATTAGCGAGATAAAAAAATTAATATTAACACTGTAATTTATTTAATTCAAATGCAATCCTTAAATTTTCATACAATATTTTTTAATTATTAAATTATCATATAAATTATATTTAAAATATACATTTAAAAATTAAAAATAAAATAATTAAAACAAGTTTAATATATTAATCATATATTATAATTATTATTATTTTTAAAACTTCTATATTATAAAAGAGATAGCCAAAGATCAAAACATATTTAACTATCAGAATCTCACTGACGTTTACATTAAAAAGAATAATATTTGGAACAACTGAAGAATCCTACTAAACCTTATTGCCGCCACTACAAAACTAATACAATGATTTTGCTTTATTCGTACCTTAAATTTATAACTAACTCTCCAAAATTTAATCCAAAGCAAATGGCTCCATCGGATTCAACCCATATTATCAGCTCTATATCTATTACTTTATCATATGTAAAGTAACATATACCAATATTTACAATCTATAAAACCGAATTTAAATAAATAAACGAGGCTCTTTTTCGTCTCATTATCCGGTTTGCTCCAGTTTTTTGGGATAATTTTGAAATTTAAATTTAATTTTTACAATTCATTTAATGAAATGATTAATTAAACTAGTCTTTAATGATTTTTGGGTAGCAAGAGTTCACTTGACCTTTTATATGTTAATGTGAATCCCTTATAAGAGATTAGTTGAAAATTTAAAATTTAAATATTAATTTTATTAATCGAATGAAGATCTGAGAACTATTATATTTGAAAAAATTAAAAAAAAATGTATTTTCAATGTTTCAATCTATTTTTTTCGTTGGTAAAAATTGAAAACTTGGAAGTCAAGAAAATAGTTTGTTGATGCTTGATTGCATTATAAGAAATATAAAAATGTCGAGATAATCTAAAATAGTTAACAAATTATTTAATATTTATAAGTAGAAAAAAAATTAGATTTAAAAATTACTAATTTATTGGTTTTAAATTTATCTTAATTACATCATTTCTTCCATATTTTTCTTCAAAATCATGAGCATAATCTTAAATTTTTATTTATTTATAAATTTTTATAAAATAGATTAAACATTATATTTTATATTTGAGTTCTGAAAACAAATTTTTTTTAGTAAAACTAGTTTTAATAGCTATTTTTTTAGGAAATTTTAATTTGGTCTATAGAAAGAAAATCCATTTATGAAACACATCAACATATGGTTGGTTGTTCATAAAAACTAACGAGAAAACATGGAATTTTACTGTCGTTGATAATATATGGAGGGGAATGGATTTAATTTATAATTTCCAAGGTGGGTGTATTGGATTACAACTTTTAATAACTTTCATGAAATTACAAAGTCTATAAAAATCATGGAATATTGGATTACAATTTTTAAAAACTATTAAATTCATAGTATATTCGACAAGAATTTTTTGTAAGATTTAAAAGTCTATAAAAAGTAATAATGTATTCACTAAGACTTTAAAGACTTTAAAATATAAAAATTGATGCAGATTCGACAAGACTTTTATGCACTCTCTAAAAATATACTAGCATTGAAAGTCACTCCACTCTTCATAGATATTACAGTTCTTTAATTACTTTAATGACTTTTTAATAAAAGATAAATACCACCCCCTAAAATTCCTCCCACGCTTCCAAAATTTGAAACGGTTTTTATAGACTTTTTTAAAGTGGGTGAAGCCAATCAGATTTTTTTAGAGATAAGGGTTTAACCCTATGAGTTAGATAATTTTTTAATTCTTCATATTTTAAGAACTAAAAAGTTAAAAAAAAATAGGATTGTTCCTAAAATCACAATCGAATTATTATTTTTTAATCGTTTTACATACAAATATAATATTTTAAGAACTAAAAATATCATAATAGTTTTCAAAAAAAATATATCAAAATCATAATCATATTGACACACTCATTATGATTTTTCATAATCATAATTTTATTCAAATACATATTTTTGTCTCATTCAAAATATAAATCAAAATCAACACACGACACTCACGGGCCAAATGTATATAAACATATGTTTCCAATACTCCTCGCTACTATCTATGAAAGAAGAAATTGTAGCTATGAGGCATGCTTATATCTGCTTTCTAATCATCCCATCTAATCCTACCCGGCAAAATTTCTTCTTCTTAATTCATTATCAGGCTTTTTTATTGTTTTCTTTTTCTCGATTCATTATCAGTAGAGATTTATTTGTATAACTCGAGATCTATTCATTATTAGTTATTTGTATATAATAGAATTTTTTTTAGGTAAAGGTTTAACCCGAGATCTATTCGTATTGCAGTAATTTGATTAATCTTATTTTTAAATTTTGCTCTAATTTTTAAAATCATGTATGGATATTGTAGGTGGTGAAATAAAATATTATTTTTTTAATTCGAATTATAATTCTTGATTGCTACTAAAATCACATATGTATTGTTTTTTGTTTGAATCAAGCCATATAAGTAAGTGAATAAAAATAATTTTTTTACATCATTAATGTTAATGTTAAATCACATCAAATACATCTTTCTTGTATTTCATAAATTGATAAATTAGGAATTTTGATTATTTAAACAAGGAAAAAAAATGAGGAATTTGTAATTCTTGGAAATTAAAAAAAAAACTTAGAAGTGATGAGTGGAATTAGAAAATTTGAGATGAAATAAAATATTAAAATGTATTTTTAAATGTCTAGATGAAAATTTATGAAAATCTGAAATAAAAGAAGTTATGAAAATTATTTATTCAAACCTATTTTAAATAGCGTTTGTATTTTTTTTGGACAAAATTATTTAAGTATGATATTTTATTTTTATTTATTTTTATTTAAAATATTATTTATTGTATTTATTTAAGTTTATAAAAGTCTATCAATATTTATAAAAGTTCGTAAAAGTCTATTAATATCTATAACATTATGTCAAAGTCTGTAAAAGTCTTTTAAAATAAAAGTCTATAAAAGTCATCATTATATTTACAAACTTTATAAAATTCTATCAATATCTACAAAATAAAAATCTATGAAAATGATACATACATTTAGAAACTCTACAAAAATCTATAGAAGTTTTTAAAAATCTATCAAAATCTATAAAAGTCATCATCTTAAAAAATATCTATAAATGTCATTAAAAGTCCTAATCCAATACACCCCCTAAGTTGGTATTTTTCTTTCAACTAATTTCAAATTACTAGTCATGATCATTTTTTTCAAAATCGTCCGTGAAAATGATAAGGAATTAATTAGTTTTTAAATGAATTTTTTTAATCATATTGTGGACATCACAACTTTGGCTATGATGTGTTTCCCACTTAAAAGGCGAAACTCATATTTGTATTTTTGAAAAACCATTTTCAAATGGTTTGGAGTTGCAATTATTTTATTTTTATTTTTAAAAGGGAAAACAAATTAAGAAAGAAAAACTCTAAATGTGACTCCTTATAAGAAAACCAAATCTAGATCCGAGAGTCAGGTTACAAATTGAGAAGATACGGTGAAAAGTCGTAGCACCTCTCTAAGCCCCTAAAGTTTGGGTCTCTAATAATCAAGTTAAGGCTAATATGACAACTAATCAATCAATCCAATGATACCAAGAAACAATCACAATTATGACATTATAGCACATTAAACGTGTAATAAATAAATAAATAAAAGTCAAATGAGTTAAGAGCGTGTACCTTGGTGACAAATCGAAAAAGCTATTAATAGAAAACATGGTGAGTACAATGGCAAATATAGAAATATTCAAGATTAAATTATAAAATGAGCGCCAAATTATTTAATGAAGGATACATAAGATGTTGGGGCCCCCACCTAAGCCCATTAATCTAGCACGCTAGTTGACTCTATGTGGTTCCATTTTATTGGAATTATATAATGTTGGCCCAACGGTACCTTGAATTAAAGTTTTGATGATAACAAATTAAGGTACTAATTTACTAATGTTTTAATGGGAGATATGATTTATCATAGATAATTAGCTAACTTAAAGACTATATCATTTATCCAAATATTTGGAATCAAGAATCAAGCTCAAGAAGTTGTAAAACCGGATCAAGTCTGCATCACAATATCCTCAGAACTTCAGAATCTATGTAAATGAATGGTGATGCTGTGACGCCCCAACCGGTCCGTCGACAACCCGTCAACCTCGCAAATACCTCGTGGATGTCAACCCGACACCACTGGGCGTAAAATCGGCAGCTTTAGACTGAGCCACCTGGGCATAAACCTGTCAGTTTTAACACTTACAATGACTACACAGGTCCACACACGAAAAATAATGGTCACTGGGCCCCCTCGCATTAATACTACAAAATGTATCAACTATATATAATAGTTCAAGAGTTAGTAAATTACTCTTTACTAAACATATATTAAGATTTACAATTTTAATACATGTTATACAAATGACAAATGCCAAAGCCATAACCCTATTTCTCTTCCGAACGCGGCCTCTAGTGAGCCGTCCTCCCGTACACCCCCCGCATTCGAAATAGTGATCCTCGACAGTAGTGAAAAGCAAAGCCCAAGAGCCGAGCACTTCCTACACGTTACTCCCACCCAAGCTACATTACGTCACAAACAATCACATCCAAGCAATTATACGAACCCCACTGGAATGTCTACATGACCACATCATGTCCCGAAATATCACCGACTTCACATATGCCTAAGTCGACGCGAGTAAAATATCCGCCAAAACAAAAGCTGGGTTTCTCGAAAAACTCACTACCGAATTTCGATAAATACATTGGACTACCCTCCACGAGGTGAATCGCTAGATATTTCTCCCAAAACAAGCCATGGTCCTCATCTCAAGTGATCTCGTTGACAACTCTCCAAGGCAATTATTCGAAAATCTTCCTTGAAATTCCACAAACATTTTCGCTTTTCTTCACCCCATGTCACGCACTCACTCCCACATTCTGTAAGCTCCCAAACAAGAGATACGAACGACGACGCCAATCCCAACAAACCTACGCTAATATATAAAACATGTATATACTAACATAATTAATCCACATAAATCATGTTATGCAAATTCACAATCAATAACACCAAAATTAGCTCACATGGGCTAATTAACAAACACAAACAATTCATTTTGAATCACTCATGTGAAACCCCGGAAAATCCAAATTTTTGAAAAAAGAGTAAAATGGTAATTTCTGTCAAAATCTAGAATTTTTCTAGATCTCGGATGACGACGCGGGACATACCGTTGAGTTCGTCTCGCGAAATCTACACATAGTCACTTCACAACTTCCGAGACACGGATTTAACAGATTCGAGGAAATTGGACAAATTAGCAAATGACAAGTGGCATAAAGTCCCACATCACATGGATACATGCAGGTAGACTACGTGTCTAGAGAAAGCGATCTTGCATGAGAGTAAATGTTAGTGGATGCTAGGTGTCTTGGATGCTCATGAGGAATTAGTGGGAAGAAAAGGGGCAGAATGACATGTGGGAGGCCAGTCATGAGGAGAAAGAGGTGTTCTACACCTAGATAGTATTCTCCACCAAAGCAACCGGTTCTATGGGAAAGAGGAGAGAAAAAGGGAAACAGGAGGAGTCCAAAGAGAAAAAGAAAAGAAAAGAAAGAAGAAAATAACGGAAAGGAAAGAGAAACCAGCCTGATTAACAAAGAGCAGAGTCATACAGCTGAACTGATCACGCTCAAGAGGTAGGGGTTCTCTCATACTGTTATTCTTCACAGAGCCATGACATGGCTATGAAGTGTAGCCCGTATGGGTCGGTTCAAAGAACGCTTGACATAACCGGTTGTCAGACCCGCTTCGGTCCGTGTTTGTGTAGTTTCCAAAACTACGCCCGAACCGATTTTTGTCGACACGTGAATCGATATCGATGATCTTGTCAGGTGTTATTGTTTGTTTGAATAACGCGGTGCATTTTGTGAATATCATGTTGATATACTCATGTTTGATATATTAACATGATGC
Organism: Tetrastigma voinierianum; assembly: GCA_016808115.1. NCBI lineage: Eukaryota > Viridiplantae > Streptophyta > Magnoliopsida > Vitales > Vitaceae > Tetrastigma > Tetrastigma voinierianum. The sequence goes on along the minus strand of JAEQBH010000478.1, from coordinate 966,924 downwards.
TTGAGATGAAGCATGAATATAACTGTTGCATGAAGTTTTCAGTATGCATGTAACATGAGATATTATTCAGTGACATTATCATCGCATGTGCACGGGTGCGAGTGCATGAATAAAATGGGTATTCGGAGGGTTGTCCAATAAATTATATCGGAGGTTGTCCAATAAATTATATCGGAGGGTTGTCCAATAAATTATTTCGGAGGGTTGTCCAATAAATTATATCGGAGGTTTGTCCAATGAACTCTATCGGAGGGTTGTCCAATAAAAGGGTCTTCTGGAGATGGTCCAATGGTTTGATACAATTTCTGGTCCAGCTGGATTTCCAAAACAAAAGTTTTTTGTTTTGAAAACAGTTCTCATGCATGAAAATGGCACAGGTGAGGGAGCTCTGAGACTCCTGAAACTGGCATGACATAGACATTCATATAGAGATATGCATTTTATATGAATGCGTTGTGAATGAATTTGTACTATAAACATTTTACGCAAGACTTAGGCGAGTAAATTGTAGGAGACTTTCTCATCGAAAGATACCACCCTGTCAGAAAAACATTTCGTGTACCTGAGGCACACCAAGAGTAAGGCGCTTCTCGAGGTCTTAGTCATAGTTATTAGCTGGGTCAAAGATGGCTTGTTGTGGGTTTTGTAAAAGTTTGGGCAAAAACCCGATTTTTGTTAAGCAATCGACTGTTATCCGCCAGAGATATATCAGGAGATAAATTGTACTAAACTCGCCCATATGTTTAATACAATTTGGTAAAGGTTTTCTACCTTGTTATTTCCGTCGGACTTTAAGACTGATTTTCGTCAATAGCGAATTTGGCCCCGTGGCCCTCCTCGGGTATATCGTAGCCTCACTGAGCTTGATGTGGGCTTTCGAATCACCCAAATCGACCTCACAAAACTTCGTTATGGCCTTTTACTCGCAGGGTCTGAGAGGATGAGCTGTGGACGAGCCTATCTAGCCGAATCGACTTTTGGTCGAGCTGAGCCCATGCTTGATGCGGGCTTTCGAATCACCCAACGACCCCACGCCCGTTATGCCTTTACCAGAAGGGTCTGAGTGGATGAGCTGTGGACGAGCTGTGGACGAGCTCATCCCAGCCGAATCCACCTTCGTCGCAGAGCCAGCTCTTCCGCATGAGCCGAATGAGCTCTTCGCATGAGTCGCATGAGCCGTATGAGCTCTCGCTGATGAGCCGCACGAAAGCTTCTTCTCGCACAGCCGCATGAGCTCTTCTACATGGGCTACATGAGCTCTTCTGCATGAGTTGCATGAGCTGACCTCCTTTGACTGGGCTCTTCTGGTCAAGCTCAGCAGAGAACGAGCTCGGCTGTGCCAACTTCGGACAATCATAACTTTCTCGTCCAAAGTCCGTTTCACGACCCGTAGACTCTACCTAGAAAGCCCTCAGTCTGTAATCATATATATATATATATATATATATATATATATATATATATATATATATATATATATATATATATATATATATACAATATAACTGGCTCTATGGTGCTCGAAAAAAGACGAAAGACAAGAGGTGCCACGTCTACTAGCACGCTTGTCGCTTCATATGAAGCGACACCGATGACCATAACTTCTCGTCCGAAGTCCGCTTTCAGGTGTTCTTAGACTCTATGGAAAGCTCGAAGCCTGGGTAAAATCTGACCACATGCCTGCCGATGGCATTTAGCGCCAAATATAGCCGAACCGACCTCTTCCTCGGCCGGAGCTGATCTCTCAGAATGAGCTGCAGCCGACAACTCTGGATGACCATAACTCCTCGTCCGAAGTCCGTGGCGCGTTCTTAGACTCCCATGGAAAGCCTTCTGAGTCTAGGAATCTAACCATATGCCTGAGCGCATTTCGCATTTGACGTCACATACTTCGAAAATTCGATCATCGCACTAAGGCACACTACTAGAATCTTAAATGAGATGACGTTATGTCACATTAATAATTGAGTGACACGGAATATGCGTGAATGAGGCTGTTAACAGCTGAAGGTTACCCGTGAAAAAAATTTCAAAAAAAGACCCCGGAAATTTGGGGCGCTACAACTCAACATCATAAAAATTTCACACCAAAATCATGTCACTATCTCATGTGAAATCAAAGAAAACCCCTGGGTTGCACTGCTCACTACCAAAATAATGGGATTTTCTACTTTCTGCTCAAAGCTCGAGACCGAAAACACGGCTAATTCAAGCCTCAGAACATCCCCAACCATTTACATGACTCTAGCCAAAGAATACGGTAGGAGAAGATCCCTACCTCTCGGAGTTGTCGAAACTCCACCAAATCAGGTTCACGCAGAGCCCTCACGCATCAACTTTGCTTCGCTTCCGTCGAGAACCGACTATCTCGAACGGCCGTAAATCTGTGAGAGAAAGAACTCCTCTCTCTAAAACCTCAAAATCACCTTACCGCATTGTAAAATTCCAGCCACTGCACGTTTTGGTCTCCTTTCATTTGGAGAAGAAGGTCACTATTTGCATTTTGTCTTATTCTCATTTACATTTCCAATAATTCCCAATGTGTCCTTTTTCTTGATTTTTGACATTTGGCATAATCTCAACCATCCATCTCATCCTCTCTCTACTCATGCAACATGTGTCACATGCGTACATGTAGTAGGTAACTTTTGTCACATCAAATGTCTCTCGAAGCTTTTATGGCACCCTAAGACCGATTAATGCCCAAAGTGCAATTTTGAACCCTATATTAGATAGGTTTTGAGTGCTTTTTGTACATAACTCATATATACCAATTGAAGTGTTCTAGTCTTCTTAGTAGTACTTATGCCATTTAGAGAGTATTTTTGGCTGTTTTGCAGGCTTTTGTTCACTTTTGGAGTTCAATGTCGAGATGAATGATGAATCATGAAGTTGGAATTCAAGTCTCAGCCATCAACCAGCCCAAGATTCAATGAGAAACCAAAGCAAAATGAAGAAAATTCAATGTGGGCTGAAGATGTGGGAGGCAATGCAAGGAAGAATCAACACGTGTGGATTTTTCTAGAGTTGCGAAAATTTCGCTAGATCGCTTAAAATCGCAACCTTAGCTAAAATTTCGCAACCTTAGCGAAACACCAAATTCACAGACCACTCCAAATTTCAAGACTGCTCTTAGCGAGACACTGATTTGCCACACTCGCTAGCTTAGCTGACACTCGCTAGCAGCGAAATTGCCCACCCTTGCTTGGGCTCTTATTGCTAGACTATTTGATTTCTCGCTAATTAGCGAAATTCCTCACTTAAATAAATTTGGATGCCTCACATGTTTTGTAATTAATGCCAAACCGCCTCCAAACTTGGTGTATTACTCTATTATCCTTTAACTTAGCCAATTCCCTAGGTTTTTTTGGTATTTTCATACCTTGAGGAGGCCTATATAAGCCCCTCTTGTTTTGTAACCAAAGTGAACAATTGGTGAACAATCTGTGGAGAAGATATTTTTGTAAGTTTTTATTTTTGTAAATAAAGTCTTTTATTTTAGGTTTTGCTTTTATTTTTCTCTTTCTCTCTTCTTTTCTCTCCCTTTCTCTCCGCCGCTAAACACACCTCTCGAGGATGACAACTCATGATGCTCGCTGCTTCCTCCTTTCTTTGGAATATAAGGGGCTACGGCGGTAGGCATATGCATGTCAAGGCCCTCTTGTATTGGGTGCTACTGTAGTGTATTTATGGCTCTATTCTCAAAACTTAGTCAGAGATAACACATGTTATTGATTTGGCCAATACTTCCATGCTTTAGACCGTTGTTCTTGTGATGGTTTTTACGAGCCTCCGAGATAATATTTACATGTTAGGTTCTTCAAATTATGCTAAATAACATTTAATTGCTATTATTTTGGCCAATACTCTCCATGCTTTAGATGCGTGTCGTGAGAGATGCTCATGTTCATGGTCTTCTACGAGCTCGAATGATAATTTAATGTTAGGGTTTTAAACTAAAGCGCTCAACCGCATGCTACCCGTTTTGACTCAAATAGAGATGTTTCATGGGTGAGGCTTAAGTTAGTTAAATATAGATCCTGCTATGCCATGGACTATATGTTGCATGTCATAACGAGGATAAACCCGATGACACTTGCTTCATTCTAACCCTGCCAAGTTAGTGACCCACTCTTCAAAGTTAACTTTTCACACTTTTTAACCGCTTACAATTTTCGCCAAATCATTCCCACCGCTTTTTGAAACCCAAATCCAAAGAGTCCAAATAGAAGTCTTAATTTTCATGCACTGACAGTAAACCATTTTTGGGATGAAAACCCATCTCGTGTTCGATCCTAGATCACTATATCGGCAGTAGTTTCACTTCACAAGTAGCAGTGGCGAATCTGACGATACAAATTTTGTTGATTCCGGCCACCTACCGCGGCACGACCGTGCGACTCCTCAAAATGCAAATTCGACCGTCTCGTAATTCACAAAATTCGACGTAGCTAGATTTCGCGAGACTCCATTCCAACTAAGGAAGCCGGCCACTGAGATCTAGAAAAATTTCGGATTTTGACCGAAATTACCATTTTGCCCTTTTTCAGAAAATTGGAATTTTCTCGGGTCTTACAGATGCACTTTAGAAATAACTAGCATTCACATGCATTCACATGCATTCACTCATAAACTCAATTTTCAAAACCAAAATTGCATATCATTTGAAAACTCGAGTTTGAGTCTGAAACCTTAGACTTTATAATCCTAAAATAAACTTCAATGTTTATCTAAGGTTTAGAAATAAAAAACACATCAAACTGAACATCTAAACAGGTAAACCAATTCCGCCTCAACCGGTCAACCGGTTGGTGAAACGGTCGACCGATTAGTCTATCGTTTGGATGCAGTAGCAATCCATTTTTTGTAGACCTGAAATGGTCGACCGGTTTGTGACCGATTGAATGTAGTAGTCATCCATTTTTTGTAGAAATAAAACGGTCGACTGGTTGGTCAAATTGGTCAACCGGTTCCCCCAATGGTTATATTTCAATGGCTATAAACGACTAGTGTGCAATAACAAATCGACCAGTTGGCAGCTTTAAAGCTAACCGAGATCCCACTTTATAAATATAGTATAAGGGATCACTTAAGAAACAAGACACTTAATTGAATATCTTCTCAACCATCATTTCCCTTGTGAATCATTTATCAAAGCAAGATTGTGAGTGCATTCATTTCATTTACATATTTTAGAGTGCATACTTGTGTTCATCTAAGTTTGAGTTGTATTTGAAAGATCTTGAGAGTGTCCCTTTGTACTTAAGTGAGAAAACTTCAAGTGTGTATAACTTGAAGGATTTGTGAAGAGCCCATTGAAGCCTATTTAAGAAAAAATAAATTTTGGTTTCAGAATTACATAAAATGGTCTTTTAATTATTTTTGTTCAAAGTTCAGGAAACAAATTGTTGATTTTTTTTTTTGAAATTAGAGGAGATGAATTTTTTTTTATATAAATTAAATAAAATTATTTTGGATTATTTTAGAAATTAAAGAAAATGATTTTGGAATTTTTAAAAAGATGAAGAAAATGATTTTTTTAAAAAATAAAAATTGAATTTATAAAAATAAAAATAAAATAAAAAAAGCACTTTTTTTAAAAATAAGAGGATGATTTAAATTTTATAAAATTGGAAAGAAATTAATAAATTATAAGCCATAATAATAAAAATAATAATATAATAGTATTTGTCTGAAAGTTAGCACTAAGGAAAGTCAAGGTTAACGAAAAGTCAAATATTATTCTAAAAAATTGATTGGGTAGTCCAAAGTGGGTGTATTTGTTTTTTTTTTTTTCTCAATAATAATTAAATAATTTTAGGAAAGTATAATATAAGTGTGATAATTAGAAAATGAAAGAATGAGAATTAATATACATTAATTAATATTAACATACATGTCATTAATTACATTAGTTAACAGTTATAAAAAAAAAAAAAATTTGGTGGAGGGGTAGAGGGGAAAGTGATCAAAATATTATTGTTTGATCACTTAGTTGATTTCTAACTAAATCTTGTCATTAATTAAATAATCTACTCGTTCACTATCTTGTCATATTACTTCCTACCATTAATCTATGCTTTGAAAGAAATTAGTGATGTTAAAAAGAAATTAGATCAAGTTCCAAAAAATTAAAGAAAAAAAAGAAGAAGAAATTAGATCCGTTACTCAAAAAAAGTACACAAACCAAAGAAGGTGAAGGTGATGACATTCTCTTAAAGCCTTGGTATGCCAAAAGTAGAAATAAGAGTGAAGAAGTTCAGTTTAGTAAAGAAATATGCAAGTAAGAATGAAAATATCAGTATTAATGGACATATCGGTACTTGGATTTTACAAATATATTGGCATTTATAAATTATTTAAAATTTAAAGATATATTCAATTTATATATCAAAATTAGTTTAAAGGTATATGAGAAAAAAAAAACATTAAAATTCATTTTCTATGATTTATACAAAATAATTGGTTAAACGTTTATCTTATGGTAATTTTTATATTTTCCAAGTATAGTGCGAAAAAAATACTATAAATAATTTCAAAGATTTCATTTAATAATTTTTTTAAAAATTGTTTGTATTTAAGTTTGCACAATAATTTTTTTTAATGTAAAATTTTTTCAATCTAAATTTTAATATTAATTATTAAAAATTAATAATATTAATTAATAAGCCTACCGTCTTGCTTTTCTCCAATTTTTTTGTGATAATTAATGATAGTATTATTAAGGAAGATATAATAATTTCAGTCGTGTCTTTATCTTCTCTTATTTTCTGTAAATAATTAATGATATTAATTATTAAGGAGGACATAATAATTCCAATCATCTCTTGATCTTCTCATTTTTTTCTACAAATAATTAATGTTAGTTATTATTAAGGAAGACATATATTAAGTAATATTAATTATTAAAGAAAGACTTTTCATTTTTACTCCCACATGTCTTCATCTCCTCCCATTTCTTTACTCCATAATAGACTTGTCAATTCGCATTTTGGCCTATAAGTTCAACTTTGAAAAGGCAGCGGGGTTGGGTCGGTCTGGCTAAAATCCTCTTTATCACTTGGTCGGTAGAGCTACGCGACCCTAAAGGGCTTAGTTGTGCTAGGCCGAGGTGCCATCTCGCGTGCCATGCCGGCCGACCCGGTAGTGCCGACTTCATACGGGCACGCCCCACCGTCTTAAGCCCTGCTACCAATTCTCTCTTTTCATATAAAATTGTCAATAATACCCCTCTCAACAACTATATAACAACTAGTTTGAGGGGTATAAAAGTCTTTTGCATGTAAAATGTCTATAATAGCCCTCCTAACAACTATATAACGTCTAGTTTGAAGAATAAATAAGTAAATCACTCACTATTACTACTTTTCATGTTTATTAGATATCAATCAAGACCAAGATGTTGAAGAGATTAATGAAGAATAAGGAATATGAAAATTGAATAACTATATGTTGTCTTTTTTATTTAAATGTATTAAATGTGACTCATTTTTAAAGGTTGAGTAATGCATATGATTGATAGTTGCATGGGTGCCCGACTTGGTTGGGATTCCTCCAAGTATGGTGATCACGATTTTGACTCTTTTCTTGCGATTTGTTGAAATTTTGAATAAAGAATCGTAATTTTATAGTTTCTTTTCTTTTCTCTTCTAATATTTCAATTTTTTGTTATTTTAACATAAATATAAATATATTTTTCTTGGTTTAAAAATAAAAAATTAGCACTTCCACAAATTATACAATTCTGAGCTAAATATAAATTTTAAAATTTTGATTTAATTACAAAACAAATTTTAATATGGGCGACAGCTGCACGAGCGATCACGCTTGCGGCCCGTCGGCGCGACCCACACGCGGACGCTTGCACGACCCGTCGGCAGCGACCCGTTTGAGCGATTAAAGTCGGCCTTTGCCCGCTGCTTTCGGCCCGGTAGCGCGACTAACGTCGGCTTATGGGCCCATCTTTGAAACCAATCATTCTGACATCCACGGGTCGGCCGCTCGGCCAGTTTTTAAGTGGGCTAACGCCAGTCTTGCCACGTTGACCCGTTAAGCCGGGTGCAAGTTGGGAATTTGGCCGGGACCGGTGCGGCTGTTGAGCAGTCACACTCCATGCGAGACACCCACCTCAAATATTGTTTTTTTTTTTTGAAAAATTTCAATAAATGTCAACAAAAAATCGGAAATTATCAGCGATATTTTCAGTTTTTTGCTAATATTTTCGTCAACCGATTATCGATATTGTATATCGTATTGATTGACACCAATACATAATATATCATCAATATATCGTGATATTTTAAACCGTGTATGTAAGGAGCTAAACTAGTTGATATGTATCAAATTAAGCACTCTAAAAGCTACCATTTGATGGTCTCTTCCCATTTCCTATGTGCCGCCATATAGAGAATTTTGAAGGTCACATTTTCAGTCCCATAAAGGGGAAAAAAAGAAGAAGGAACAATGAATGCTTCCGTACAAATAAATAATTATATATAGTAAGCCTTTGCTTCCATAATAGTTTCACTCTTTATATATCAAGCCTATGTGTGTGTTTATATATGCATAGTAATATAAATATCATATTTCATGATTTTTTTTTTATTATTGATGAAATTTTCAAGCATAACAATAATTTTATAAAATTGATATTTTTATTATCAAGAACATTGTATAAGACTGCCCGGATTTTGAGAGAGAGGGAGAAAGAGAAGAAGAGAGAAAATATGTGTTTTTCTCTTCACTGCCCAGATTTTATTAAAGGTCTGATTGACCTGAAATTTGGAGGAGAAGATTTTGACTCATTAGTCTTCAATCTGAACAGTGGAGATCGGATTTAGAGTTCCGGACGGTCGTTCTTCAATCCGAGGACAATGCCTCTGTTTTGATCAATTTTTCTACCCGGACAGTCTTTAATCATCAGCTTTGGTCGAGGTCATTCTGTGGTCTGATTGAGTTGTTTTTGGGTGAGCACGTTCTTAACTCATTGATCTTCATTTTGAACGGTAGTGAGTTAGAGTTCGGAACAATAGCGTTTTTGTGTCCGGGAACAGTGATTCCGATTGGTGAGATCTCTCCATTTGTTTTATTAAAGTTTGTTGCATTTGCCAAGATTAATTGTCTTGAGATATGATTGATGTATGTCTCTAGTTTTATCTAAAGAGAATTGTGTAACCCATTAATTATATTAGTAGTGGTATTAAGTGGCCTAAGGGTCCCGTGTAAGACCTTAGAAATTTCTAATTTTCTGAAAAATGGTAAAATTGTAATTTCGGTCAAAATCTGGAATTTTTCTAGATCTCATATGACAAAAGCGGACTTGGCCTTGGATTGGAATGATCTCGCGAAATCTAGCCCTGCATTCAATTCGTCAAATTAAAACGGTCGAGAATTTCACATTTTCGAGCAGAGGTGGTGCGGACACCCAGTACATTGTGAGGTGGCTCGAGGTGCGCCACGTGTCATGTCTAAAATAGTCGAACGATGGAACGAATGGGCCCGTAGAGACGAGCAGCGGCAGTGTGATTTGGTGGAAATCTATGTTAGATAGATAAGGGATAAGGTGAAATCCAAGTCAACCAATGAGGGGTTGACATGTGGCATGAGAGGACAATTCTCTTGACCCCAACTTGACCCAAACGATTGGATGGGGGAAAAGAGAGGGAAAATAGAGAGAGAAAAGAAAGAGGAAAGATAAAGGAAGAGAGTTTTTAGAGTAAGAAGCTCTCACTTCTCTCTAGGTTTTCCGGCGATCGGCCCATCAAATCCCAACAAAACAAGAGGCAAAGTTGATCCCCACTGCAAGAGCTACGCGTAGGTACCAGTTTTTTTGGAGTTTCGACAAACTTCGAAAGGTAGGAGTTTTCTCCTACTTGATTTATTCTTTGGCTAAGAGCCATTTGAATGGATGGGGATATCTTGAGGCCTTGATGGCGTGTTTTCAGTTGCAAAGATTAGGACTGAGTGATAAAATCCCTAGTGTGGTCGTGGACAGTTTTGAGACCGTGGGTTGGACTACTCATGTGACTTGGTGTGTGGTTTGTGTAGTTTGGACCAGTTCAAAGAAATGAATTATCCCCAAGTGTTTATTAGCCCAGAGTGTGCTATTTTGTGTGCTATGTTTGAATAACATGTTGTTGTATGTAAATTTGTTAATATATCGTACTTGATATATATTAACATGTGTATAAAATGGCATGTGCATTTCATATGCATTGGGGCAACCTAAAACGGTAGGTATGAATGCATGACATGAAAAACATAGTTGTTAAATGAATTTGATGGGAAGATTTTCCTAAGAATTGCGGCAGAGTTGTCCGTAGTTAAATGCCGAATGATGACTAAATGGCCCATTTCGATTTATCCAGATTCACCTCGGAGGGTTGTTTAATATAATTTTATCAGAAAAATTGGTATTATGTTTTCAGGAACAAAAACTTTTTGTTTTGAAAATAGTGTTTCTCACACTTGGCTTAGGCATGCATGAGAGAGTCTGTGAGGGCTCAAGAAGTAGGAAAGGGTAAGTCACATTCTCATCCATAGCATGTAGACATTCAAGTAGGAATCATGAATTCACTTGAATGTGTGTGTTTCCATTACATGAGCAATTGGGTGGGCAGTAACCTATGTAGGAAAATATCATTACTGAGCATTGCTCACCTCGTCGTGGGATCCCCCTTTTAGGTATAGGGAGTGTTCAGGAAGACGACGCTCATGGGGCGGGATTATAGAGCGGGCAGGATGTGATATGATTCATGTTTTGTGTATATATTAGAACGAACTAGTTTTAATATATGTTTTTTATTAAGAATGATGCAATAACTCTTGAATTTATAGGAATGCATAGTTTTGTAACTGTATGGACGAGTATGGATGATGGGCCCTATTGGGTCATTTTTACTCATATTTGAGTCTCGGGCAAAGAGACACTCATTTTGTGGCATTGAAACACTCAATGACTACATGTATTTCGCGGGTTGACGGGTTGTCAACAGACCCCTAGGTCGAGGCGTCACATCCCGTGGTTTTTACTTCTCACATCGAGAAAGTTTTCCACACTAAAACTGTTGGTGTTTATATACTTGTTGATTTGGGTGTCGAGTGAATGCTAATAGGAAGCAAGGAAGAGTTCAACTAATTCATTTAGGAGTAGATGGGCATGTGAAGAACTTAAGATCATTGTGATGAAGATACAAATCATGGTAGCTACCGTGGAAACTATTGTTAACTTAAGTAGTCTTTAAGATATTATTGTACCACCATAAACAAAGATATATTCCATTCAAGATAGAGATTTAACAGTGTTTAAAAGATAACCAACATCCATATCTAATGCATTTCAATCTTAATTCTATTGAATCATGTTACTTATTCCACAAAAGGTATTCATCGAGACAGTACTTTGTTCATTTTGAATTTACTTCTTAAATAATTGGTTAGTTTTGTGAGTGTTGCACCATCTAACTAGAGTACTACATGGTTGGGATGACACCGAGCAGCTTATTGTTAACATGACAATACGAAGATCATAAACCCTTTGTCTCCTTAATTCAATTTGGGCTTAACTCTACAATCTAGACATAAAGTTAAAGAGTTTGTGTTCTCTAACATGTTTTTTACGATAAGCATCAAGGAATCGAATTCTTTTACATATTCCATCATAAATGTAGTATGTCTAAGTCACTTCATATTACCTTTATTCTTGCTCCACCACACGAATTTCTTCTTCAACTGTTCTCTGGTATACAACTTCTCTTCTCTACTGATCACCTTTGTTGCTGCCTCTATTTTTCATTAAATGAGTGTTTGCATCATAAGGGCTACTCACAGGTTTGGCATCGAAATGTCCGAACCTCTTGAGTATTTTCTCAACATAATGTTCTTGTGATAGCATTATCACACATCACCCGTCCTTATGATTTTCACACCCAAAAATGACCTTAGCTTCACCCATATCTTTCATGTCAAACTGTGAAGCTAGAAATCTCTTAGTACTATGTACCATACTCAGGCTAGTGCGAATCGACATATCATCTACATCTGATGCGTGATTACACATTCTTTCTTTGTACACTTTGTATATACACATTTATCCACTTCAACAGATAAAAACCCGTTTTCAACAAAGCATTATCAAATTTCTCATTCAACTGTTTAGGTGCTTGTTTTAAATCCTTATAGGAACATTTAATTTGCAAACTTTATGTTCTTTTCAGTGTAATACAGCCTTGAGGTTGTAACATTCTTTATCAGTCCCCCATTAAAAGTCGTTTCTTCCATCATTTGATGGATAAAAGTTTATAAATTGAAGTCAAAACAATTAAAATCTGATTGGAAGAGATCCACAGTAATAGAACCGTCTTATCAAAATATTAGTCAATATTTTGTTTTGTGAAAAACCCTTGGCTACCACTTCTTGCTTTGTATTTTCAATGAATAATAAAAGTATTTTCTTTTGAAAATCACTTGTAACCAATGGGTTTGCTCCTGAAAATTAAATCAACTAACTCCCATGTTTGATTCTTTAAAAATAGAGTCAAGCTCAATTTTAATATTCTTTCAAAAATGTCTGTTAGGAAGAAATCGCTTCAATATAAGATGACGATTCATTTTCAATTAAGTAAGTATAAAAATCATCTCCAAAGGAAACCTCTTTTCTTCGCCTCTTACTCCTTCTCAACTCATCATGAGAGCTTTCCATATCATCCACACTAGTGGGCACATGCTCATCATATGATTTTTCGGCATCCACAATTGTGTGGGTGTATGAGAAATTGTTGAAGATGGAAAATGTATTCAAAAAATTCGGCATTTTTTGTCTCAATAATAGTGTTGCTTTCTAGAACATCACTTTTCAAAACTAGAAATCTATAAGGTGCATTATTACTAGCATACCCAATAAACATACAATCAAAAGTCTTTGACCCCATTTTCCTCTTTTTAGGATCAGGTAACATAACCTTGGCAAGACACCCCCACACTTTCAAATATTTAAGGTTAGGTTCATGACCTTTCCATAACTCATAGGGTGTTTTACCAGTTTTCTTGTATGGGATTATATTTTGTAGATGTCTTTGAGTCGTAAGCCACACAAATTGTTCAGTTAAACCACTATGATGAAATTCATCATCTCTTTAAGAGTTCTATTTTTCTTCGACAACTCCATTTGACTCGTTGAATAAGTCACTTCTATGAATTATTCCTTCATTTTCACGATAATCATTTAAGGGATGTATTACGCCCCCTCATCAGGATCTAATCCTTTTGATTTTCATCGAGTTGATTTTCTTGGCTTTATAGCTTAAGAACATGTCAAATGCTTCATCCTTACTTCTAAGTAAGTAAAAATTCTAACAAACCTAGAATAATCATCAATAAAGAGTTACATAAATTCTTACTACCTAGTCATGGTTTGTTTTAAAATCTCTAGATCATAATGAATTCTAATAACTTTGTTTCTCTAGTCATATTTATTATGTCTTTTGAATTTAACTTAGAAATTGGCATATCATTGGTACTTACTTAGCTGAATAATCAATATTATTGATTGAAGGCCTAGGTTGCATTTCTTAATATATCCACTACTCACATGTCTAATCAGCATTACCATATATCATACGAATCAACCATGTAGCGAGGAAGAAGAAGCATTCTCATTCATAACCCGGAGATACTAAGCACAAAGAGCCCACGATTCTGAAACCCTTTTCCACAAGATGTTATCTTTTGTCATTTATAATCTTGTCGATTCAAATGACACTTTAACTTCGCCTTTCGATAGAGCGAAACTAAGAATTTGTCTTATATTAGGAACATCGACACATTATTTAAGGCGAGTCTTTCTGATGAGCTTGGCGTTTGCCTTTTCCCGGAGGACTCAATGTTGGCGTGAAAGTCTGGAGTGAATACTTATTTCATCATCCCACCATGAATGATTAAAAAAGCATCTTTGTTTGCACAAATATGCCTTGTTGCACTAGAGTCAACCACCAAATTCTTGGAATTGGTCACCATATTAGCTTGTGAGATAACATCAGCTATTATGTCATCTCCTTCGACCAAGTTGGCTTTAGAAGGATTTCCAGCGTTTCGATTTTTTGCTCTCTTTACGCGTGGTGCATGTGACTGGTTGCCACAAACAAAACAGGTGCCTTTCTTTTTGAAAGCATGAGGGTTAGAAATTTTGGGGTTGTTCTCAGAGTTTTGAGATTTATGTTTGTACCTTCTTGTGTCGGTTTGGACCAGGTTTGCAATTTGACATACACAACCGCTTTGGCTACCTTTACATTCTTTGCGATTTGTGCGTCTTCTATAATGATGTGGTGATTGAATCACCGGGGATATTGCTTTGGTGGAGTGCGGCCGTGTTGGGAGTGATGCGGTGAAGCTGACTGCGACTATATGATGGCGGCGGGAAGCTGCTGGGCATTTGTTTCCATGATCAAGTGGAGCAAATAAATTCGCCCAAATTGTTATGCAAATATCAATCAGCAGCAGGATAAAATGATGTAGATAGGCTGGCGAGATAATGGCGGCGACGGTAAGGCGACAAGCGGCCAGATGATGGTAGAGAAGAAGTTGTATGCTGTAGAATAGCGGCTGACGGCCATGTGGTGTGGGCGGCGGCGGTGTAACAAATGCTTTGTATTTGTAAACAATAGCTGAATGCGTGATCTAAAACCGTGTCGAGGGGCGGGTGTGTGCGACAACGTCGCTGGAATTTAGTTCCCCGAGTTGCGATCCTTGAGCAGAAGTGCGGATCGGGAACAACAGGAGGAGCGGAAATCTGTGAGAGGAAATAGGATGAAGAAGATTCCTTTCCAAAGCTAGTCTCCATTTGATTTTATAGGTAAAATTATGGTCGTTGGCCATTAAGAATAAGAATTAATTTGAAACGTTACGAATTAAATGAAAAATTAATTGTAATAATTAAAACCATTATGGATTAAATGCACATTTAGTTATTAGAATTTGAATTCAAAATCTAAAAAAAAACCTTGTCTTTGTTCCATGTGGGACACAACTTTTTTTGTTTTTGTTTTTATTGAAAAAGCCCATTATTTACAACACTTCACACCTAGAAAAATTAAAAACATTGATGCTCGATTCCTTGACACTTTTAAAAAGTATCATTAATTTGTTTATTATATTAGATTCAATGACGCTTATTAGAAACGTCGTTATTTATTTAGTGTAATATGTTTCTATTCATGAAATGTATTAGAAGCATCATTATTTAATGAAAGTAAATCTATATAAAATATAGCTACGAATGAAGGGAACCACGGCATGGCATAACTATAGGTGGTGTGAATAAATCCTATTGATGCAAGCAAGCTAAGATGTGTGACTATAATGTTTAAGATCTATAAGGCCTTTATAGACAACGTAATTTCTAACCGAGGCTATAAGGCCTTTATAGCCGAGGTAATTTCTAATATGGCTATATTGTGCTTATAGCCAAAGTCATTTTGGTCATGAATATTTGAACTTTATAGTCGGGGTCATTTACAATCGTGTCTATATAGCTTTTAGGTCTTTAAGGTATTTGGATGCATTATTACACAAACACTTATAATAACTGAAATTACTGAAAACATACATACATACATATATATATACATATATATATATATATATATATATCTTGAAAACATTATCATTCTATGTCTATGCATGTGTAGCTAATAAATCATACTCTCATCTTCAATTTTGTTTCATATGCATCAAAAAGATTATAAAAATAAAAATATTCTATGTTTTTTTTCTTTACTAAAATATTTAATTTGGATGTTTTCTATAAATTTTAACATGATGATGTATCGTAATAACCATGAGTATTTAAGGTCTGAAATTACTTTTAAAAAAGCTCTTGAAATGGAAAACCTACTTGAGACAGGGTTTTTAAGTAATATGTACCTACCTAATATAAACCAAAATGCCTCTACTAAATATTGTCTATAGTTTTATCTAATAATAAAATACAATAAAGGAAATGACATCAAACATAAAAATCAAATATAACAAACACCATTAGTGATTTCTATAATCACAAAAATTCTAAGTTCCAAAACAAAAACAACTCTAGGATCAATATCAAATTCTAAATAAAGAAAATCATCAACAATAAATTTTTTTTTCTATTTTTTAATTATATATCAGAATTGTTTTCACATTTTTTAATCTTTTTTTCAAAGAATTTTACTATTTTATAAAACTTTAGTTATTTTCTATTTTTTTTTAATTTTTTACATGATTTTTAAAAAATAAAATAAAATTCCCATTTTACATAATTTTTTGAAATTTATTTCATTATTTTTCAGAAAATTTTCCTATTTTTTTATATAATTTTTCAAAAAATTTACCTATTTTTTACATAACTTTTCGGACAGTTGTTTTCTTTTTTTTTTCATTAATTTTGAATATAATTTTAATCTTTGTATAACTTTTGATAAACATGATGAAGCTAAAAATTACTTATAGGAAGGTCATAATCTATTTTAATAAGCTCTTCCAAATATCTATAATTTTCATCAAAAGTACTTTACGTGAGAAGTTAAGTTATAAATAAGGCTACCCTGACGCCTTCCTAAATTATTAATCATAATTTCCACGAGATGCATCATCAACGGTGTCATCCTTACCCATCTGTGTCTGAGCTTGAACATATCATATCATCATGCTATCGGGTTGTGTACCATCCTCCCTCAGTCATGAAAATAAATAATAATTTCATTATAAATAACTTTATTATTAAAAATTATGTACTAACTTTTTCATAATAAAGTTGGGCATAGCTTTTAGATATTGACATGTAATTAATCTTTTGTTTAACTCTATTTTCCTTATTTTTTTAGAGATAGCCTGATGTGGACACCGCATTTTTACTATTAAGCATTTCCCACTAAAAGATAAAACTCACTTTATATTTTTGAAAAACCATTTAGAAAACGGTTTGAAGTTTCCACTTATTTTTGTTTATTTTTTTAAAATAGAAAACAAAATAAGAAATAAAACCTTGGTATGAGTGCGTAAACAGAGTCAGTCGAAAGATCGGGTTCTTTCATTAGAAATGTACGACCGGTGAGTTTGTAGCATCCTCTAGCTCCTAACTAACTTAGGTTTCTACTAAGCAAATTTAAGTTGTAGTGTCATCAATTAATTCTGGATATCCATAAATCAGCGGAATGGTAAATAAGAACAAAATCAAATCAAAGAAATGTGTACATTGGCGGTGAATCGAGAGCGCTATGGATAGAAAATCATGTTAGTTCGACAAGTGAAATAAAATATTCATAATTAAATTAGACAATCGAATCATAAATCAAGTGTCGAATTATTTAAAAAATGACACATGAGATTATGGCCCCCCACAAAGGCCCATTTATTTATTATACAAATTAACTCAACAATACTCCATTATTCTTGTAGTTATAAAATTAACTATGTGATTGGAACTTTTAAAAACTATTTTTGAAAATTGAGTTTGATTTTGAGATGTTTGGAAAAAATAATTTTTTTTTTAAAATTGGGAATTTGAACTTTGAATTTTGAATTCGAGAATTTTGAATTTTGGACATTTGAATTTGATAAATTGAAATATGAATTTTGAAACTGTGAACTTGAATTTTAGAAAATTATAGTTTGGAAATTTAAAATTGAAAATCAAGCACTTGAATTTTAGAAATTTAGAAATTGAAAATTTGGGACTTTAATTTTGAAATTGAAAATTTGAATTTTTAGAAATTAGGGAACTTGAAATTTGAAAGTTTGGATTTGAATTAAAAGGTAAGAGAATTTTAATAAGAAATTTTAGAAATTAGTGATTATTTTTAAATTTTAAAAAAAATGCGAAAATTTTGAAATTAGAGATTAAATTTGAATTTTAGAAATTTAGTTTTGAATTTAAAAAATATAAGAATTAAAGCAATTAGAATTTTGAATTACATTTTTTAAAGTGATAATTTGGAAAAAAGTTAAAAAAAAAATAGAAACCATAAATTTTGTAAGGAAGTGGGATGAAGAAGGAATATGAATGAAAAAGAATAACAGTATAAATTTAAAATTTGCAAAGTAATTTCGGAATATGAAAATTTATTTTTAAAGCGGTTGAAATTTATAATATAGTTAAAAATAGTAAGAGGCTGTCAACATGGAGGTCACGGGTTTCAAAACCTCTCGTTGCATTTGAAATCTTTTTTTTTTTTAGGGTGTGTGGGCCTAGATGATGTGGCAGTGGGCCCTAGATGAGTTAATGATGCTGCGTAGTAATGGAGTCCAATCCTAAGGATGGTAGGCACAGTAGTTGGGTTGAAACTGAGTGATGGGTTAAAGTGGTGGTTTGTTCATAAACAAATGGTATGACTTGGAGTGATGGACTGGACACCTAAGATTTGGGCTATAATTTTTTTTTTTTTTTACTTTATTTTGATTTTATTTTATTGGATTTTCCTTTTCCATTTTTTTTATTATTATTATGTTTGTTGATTTTGTTTTTCTTTTGAAAGGTGATCATCCACTTCTTTTTTTTTTTCGAAGGAGTGAGTTCATCTTTTGTATTTTTTAATAAACAAATACAAAAGCCTTCAAGGGATAGTAAATATCTTGTGGTGTTGTCAGTAGAGATAAATTCATTAGTAATTTTTATTGAATAAAATTAGTTTCCAAAAAAAAAAAGTTAATATTAATTAATTTTATATTGATTAAATTTAGTATCATTATTATAGTTTTTAGCAATATTTAATATTAATTAATAATATTCAGATTTTGACTATGGTAACTAGCTTCAAAAAAGATTATAATAACTAATAATATTTTCATTATATTTAAATATTATAATTATGGTAATTATTAACAATATTCTGATAATGATGCTTATATTTTTTATTATGGTAATGGTTAACAATATTTTGATTAGATGATTATATTCTAATTATGGTAATTAATATTCGTGCAATCATATGTATAAATTTATAATTAATTGATTTTCTAGATTTTGTGATTTGTGTGTATTTGTTTAATCTTGAATTATATTTCTTCCCAAATTTTCAGAATTTAATTTATATTTTCTCTAATTCTCATATTTATATTTTCCTTAATTTATAATTTAGATTTTCTCTCATGCAAAACAAGAATAAATACCAAAATCACCTTGAACCCTTATCATTGGGATCTTTAGGATAATATTCTAAATTACTTTGTCAAACTTTTGTTTTTTTTAATAATAACTTTTTACTTTTTTTTTTTGAAGTCTTTCTTTCAAAGCTTCTATCAAAATCATTCTCTCTAATTTCTAAAAACTTAAAAAAAATAAAAAATCATTTTCTTTAAGTCTTTTAAAAGTCTAATTACAAACCATTCTCTTTATTTTTAAAAAAAAATCAAAAATAGTTTTCATTAAATTATTTTAAAAAATTCAAAACAAAATTATTCTCTTTAATTTCTAAAAAAAAAAGAATAAAAAAAAATTTTCTTTAAAATTAAAAATAATTTTCCTTAATTTCTAAAAAAATCTTTAAATTTTAAAAAATCAAAAATCAATTTCTTTTAATTTCCTAACTCAAGTATCATTTTTCGAATAAATCCCTTCTTTTTCCAAAAGGATATCCTTATTTTTCGAATAAATTAATTTTATTTACAAATTGCCCTGTCGATATCAAATTCAAATGCAATGTGGCGCTAAGCAAGGTCAGATTCAAATCTCATCTGACCGTGGAATATAGTGAATGTCGGGTAACCCGACATTTTTCCATAATCGGGTGAAGTCTCGTTTGTACGGGGGCTGCTCTTGAAATCTGAAAACATATATAACGTGTCACGACATTGATATCGTGAGTCTGACGGCAGGTACGATACAACACTACTCATCAATATATGTATCCGTATATCGATAGTTTAGAGTTCAATTGTTTTCTTGCCTCCCTGACGTATATTAAATTAAACAATTTATACATGTAGAACCATCAACCACATTAGGCTCTCTTCTAAAACTGGAGTCTCTAGGGCGTCTCTCCTTGGCTCATGTGCTGTAAAATAATTGTCATAGACGAGGGGTGAGCTAATGGTAATTGGAATCACCTAGAGTGGGCTGCTCTCCCACCTAAATCCATATGCAATGCTCCAGTGAACTTGTTCAATAATCGTGATCACTTGAATGTCCCCAGCGGCCAAGTCGTACCAGAGTCCTCACCGACTCCTCACACTCTCTAAACTCGTGTGAAATTATTATGTTTATTTGTGAATGACCCTCAGGTATATATATATCAATTGGGCATACCAGGCAGATTGATATTATTTATGGGCTATACTCAGATGTATATCAATTGGGCCGTCTCGGAGCAATTGATATTTTGGTATGAACTACCCTCAGACAATTATCATTTTTGGCAATACTCGAGAAGCGTTTATGGCTTTACGTCATGCACTCACTCTTATCATCTAAGGTGTCTGATGCATATGGAATCGTGATGCGATTAGGTATAATCTATAACAATACAAATATATAAACATGCGTATATTCACATAAAAATTAAATCACACAATCGTATGTAATTTCGCATTTAAATGGCATGTCAAAAATTAAATTAAAGTAATTTGTGATCAGGCTCACGAAACAATTCTACTTGAATTACTCGACCAAATACATTAATTCTGAATTTATTTTGTTGCACTATTCTCGGAATAGTGAAATCTCAGATTTACTATTCCCGGCAAATCACGATCATCGGTTCCTTAGTGAACCAATTTCACGAGTCGTGCAGGCTATACATCAAGCATCGTTATAGCATAGAACATCACCAGGATGCCCCGAAACGACCCCCTGACTACCGGATTTGCATAAAGAGGGCTTCAAAGTCTCACGTTGGTGGGTTGCGGGACGTCAAAATAACCCTCACGATTACCGATGGCTGGCGTCGTGTCTTGACCATGAAGTGTAAAACTCAAAATAGGAAGAAACCCCTACCTCCCGGAGTTTGTGAAACTCCTAAAACGAGGAGTCCACGTAGGTGCTCTGTGCGCGATAGAGCAACTTTTCTTCTTTCCCGAAGAATTCCATTGTCCGTCTAGGAATCTTAGAGGAAATTGCTCTCTCTCTAAATAAAAAAACCAGCAACTGCCGATTTCACCATGCTCTCTCGTTTTAGTCCTCCCTTTTGAAGAAGCGCATTACCGTTTTGTCTTATTATCACATTTTAACAATTCAAAATGTCCGATTTTGTCCCTTTTTTTCCAGTTTTGGCGTTCGTATTATCTCGGCCAGTCGGGTTTCGTCCATTTCTACACTCATGCCACTTGTAAGCGCGTGAGTCTTTTGTTATATGTAACTTTACGTCGCATCGAAAATCGTTTCTGGCCTTTGAAATCGTCACCAGCAGCACCAACTCATTGTCGGTCGTGGAAGTCGGCGTGCTAGCTAGATTTGTGACTTGATTCCAACAGTGAAATCAGTTTCGATCATCCGGATCCCCAGAATAAATTCGGAATTTTACTTAAAAATGCGATTTTACGAATTTTTAAAATTAGAATTTCTCGGGTTTTACACACAAGAAATTTCATAATTCCAATAAAATGGAACTTTGTGGAGTTAACTATGTGCTAAATAAATGAGCCTTGATAGGGGGCTTAACATCTTATGTTTTCTTTCAACATATAATTAAGCACTCGGTTTCATAACGTGATTTATATTTATTATTGTACTAACAGTGACTTTTATTGATAGCACTTTCGATTTGTCCCTAAGATACACACTCTTTCCCCATTTAACTATGGTTATTTATTTATTTATTATAAGTTTGATGTAATCTTGTACTATCATTTTTATTTATTTCTTGGTATCCATGGCTTGATTAGTCAATTACCATACTTGCCTTAATTTAATTATTAGAGACTCAACTTTTAGGGGTTTAGAGGGGTGCTACAGCTTTCCATTGTACATTCCCAATAAGTAAGTTGACACTCGAACTTAAACTCGGTTTTCACAGACTTATTTTTCTTATTATGAGTCATATTTAAGGTTTTATTTTTTATTTTATTTTCCCTTTAAAAATAAGTGATGACTTCAAAACTGTTTTCAAAATGGTTTTTCAAAAAATACAAAAAAACAAATCTCGCTTTTTAATAGGAAACGTACTAAAAATGTGGTGTCCATGCAAATACAAATATATTAAAAACAAATAATGTGCACACATTAAAAATAAAATAAAATAAAATTTAGAAAAGTAGGATTAAAAAAAAATAGAGTACATGAAGCTATGTTCATGCAAATAAAGTACACTAAGAAACAAATAAAATTAAATCAAGACAGAAAAAAATAAAATAAAATAAAATATAGAAAAGGTACATAAAATTGCATAATTGTATTAAAAACAACTAAAGTACCTGATCAAAAATAAATAAGGCCCAAAAAACTCAAAGTTAGAAAGGTAAAATAAATTTATACAAGGGAAGTTAGAAATAAAATAAAATTTAGAAAATGTAAGTTAGAAAAAATAAAATTGCATAATTATATTAAAAACAAATAATTAAAGTATACACAAGTAAAAATAAAATAAATTTTAGAAAAGTTAAGATAGAAAGGTAAAATAAAATTTTGAATAGAAAAAAATAAAAATAAAATAAAATTTAGAAAAGGTAAGTTAGAAAACATAAAATTGCATAATTATATTAAAAATAAATAAAGTATACACAGTACAAATACAATAAAATTTAGATAAGGTAAGTTAGAAAAGTAAAATAAAATTTAGAAAAAATAAATAAAATGGAATGTTAATGTGCAAAGGTAATTGTGTAATGCAATCCTTAATGTCAAAATGGAAATAATGCAAAATACATGCACACACAAACTCAAGTCTCACGACAGCAACTTTCGGATGTGTTTTTTTATTATTATTTTAATGTGTCATTTCATGTATAATATTTTACTGATTCTTTAATTGTTTTTTGCTAAATTTTTTAATGTCATTCTCAAATTTTATTTTATTAATTCTTCTTGTATTTTTGTTAAATATTTTATTGATTATTCATGTATGTATTGTTTTATTGTTACTTATTTTTACTAATATAATATTTTTTCATACATAATATTTTAATTGATCCTTTCCATATATTTTATTTTACTAATTCATTGATTGTTTTTTGCTATTTTAACGTGTCTTTCCATATATTTTATTTTACCTAATTAATTGATTGCTTTTTTCTATTTTAATATGTCCATCATATATAATATTTTACTAATTTCATCCCCATATTTTGTTAATTATTTTATAATTTTGCTAAATATTTTAATGTCATCCTAATTCTTTTATGTATGTAGGCCCAATTCACCAAAAGATATCATATCTTCTGCCAGTGAAGATTATTAATAATTTAACTAAGGTGCCATTTAATTTTGTTTTTCACGTAAAAATATAACTTTTTTTAAGCTTGTGATGAATAGTCTTGTGGTATTAAATATTAAGTTGTTGTTTTTAACATTAGATAGTGAGTAGAGATAGAGCGAACAGATTGTTGGATTTAATATCTGTACGTCGTAATGGAGCAGTTTGATTTAACTATCAATTACTTAGGTTTTTTAACGAGGTTGGTTTATTTTCTCAAACCCTAACAGGATTCAAGATATTGTTATTCATGATTATATTTTTAAAATATTTTATTATTATTTTATTTAATACTTTAATATAAATAATAATAATTAAAATGTTTTTTAATAATAATTACAAAAATTCATAATTTTTTTATTTTGTAAATATATTAATTTTAATATAATAAAAAAAGCAATTTTAAAATTTTAAAATAAAAACAAAAAACAATGATATGAGGCAGTTTAGAATTTTATATAAATGCGCAAATCGACATTTCACATTTTATTTTTAAATAGAAGATGTTTAAGAATTAACATAGCAGATTGAGGATAGGGATGAGGATAGAACATACAATCTCGAACCCAGTTATCGTACTAGTGAACAATGATGGAGTTTTGTTTTGGTGAAAAATAATGTACCGATCTGAAACATAAATATTTAGCTTTTATTTAGAACTTTTTAAAAAATTTCGATAAATCGTAGAAAATTTTAAAAAAACAAACAATGAATACAAGCTATTTAAACTTTTGTAAAATCAAACAAAAAGTCTTGGAATGGTGTTTGTTTTTGACTTAATATCTTATTAAGCATTTCGTGATAAATTGTTGTTTTAAAATTTTCACGGCTCATGCGAAATTTTTAAAAGTTCTAAATGAAAAGTGAAAATATTTGGCTGTCGAGGAAAAATAATTTTCGTGAAAATAAGAAAAACACGATCGATATCGATAAGAAGAAGTGATAACGTATACATTATCAGGGATGACGGAAGGGGTTTGGGGCTGAAGCGATCTACATCGATCCCGGCTATTTTTGATCTGCTTCTCGTTAAAAATTAAGCAACGGCGAAAATGGGAAAAATTCTGCGCTAACCATTTACATTTTATTTTTGTTTTTATTTTTGGTACATTTTTTATATTTGCTCTTATTTTTTATTATATTAAAATTAATATTTTCATAAAAATAAAAATAATGTAATTTTATAAATACAGGTCACTAAGATTTAATGAGGCCGATTGCTTAGTGTGATCCGTTTATTCGTCTGAGATACAGAGAATTTTTATCTTCGCGAGGCAGCATGACGATTTATTATTTTATTAACGTTTTATCTGTTTTGAAAATTTATATTTAGTTCTGATAACAATCGCGACTGCGTAGATTTGAAAATGCGTAACCGGGTCACGCCGGTCGGCTCGTGCGCGCGACTGCCGTGCGAAGCGAAGGATGGGCAAAAATCATCCGTGGCGTCCGTCTTGCCGCTCTGTGTTAAAAAGTAACAACTATCTTAATCTTATTAATCTTCGGCGATAAATAACAATAGCCATGCTGCTTCATCCTACTTGAGCATTAAAGCAGTTTCATTAGTCAGGCAATGGAATTTAGCCGACTTGCTAGTCCATTTATTCTAACTACAGCCGACCATTATATTTAAATTTGTCATGTCATTTTGAGACTCCCACCACCACGTCACACCCTCAAAAATACGGTTTTAAATACAACATGAGGTTTTAAACCAATGACTTCTATATTGTAAATAAGGCTCGTAGTCACTTTACCAATCACCGATTAGTTACATACCCTTAATTTTTTTTTTTATTTATACTACCAATTTTAACTTTTTTTTAAAATTAAACTTTCAAGTTTACACATTTTTATGTTTATGTTTATCTTCATTCTTTCATTCTTAAAAACAATTTAATTTTCTTTCAAAATTTTCAACTCTAATTTCCAAACTTCAAAATCTTAATTTTTAAAATTCAAATCTTAATTTTCAGAACATAAGTCCCTTTTTTCAAAATTTCAATTTCAAATTCTCAATTTCTTCAAATCCCCAAATTTCCAAATTCAAATTCAAAATTCTCAATTTCAAAAATTTTAAATCCTAATTTCCAAAATTCAAATACCAAATTCTCAAAATTCAATTCTC
Organism: Tetrastigma voinierianum; assembly: GCA_016808115.1. Taxonomy (NCBI): domain Eukaryota; kingdom Viridiplantae; phylum Streptophyta; class Magnoliopsida; order Vitales; family Vitaceae; genus Tetrastigma; species Tetrastigma voinierianum. The sequence goes on along the minus strand of JAEQBH010000478.1, from coordinate 941,421 downwards.
CAATTTCAAATTCCCAATTCTTAAAAAATTCAATTTTCCAAATATCAAAATTTTCTCTCTTTTTTTTTTTCATCTCTCCGGAATTCTTTTCTTCCTAAAATAATCGCTCCTTTCCGAAATAAACCCAAATCAAATAAGGTAAAATAAAATAACAATAAGGTAAAATAAAAATAAGAAAGGAAAACTCAAACCTAGTCCCAAAAATAAAAATCAAGATTCCTATTTTCCTTCTTCTACAAACCCTATGTATTCTCAGAGTAATTTTGGGAAAATATATCTGAAAAACCACGAATGTTATGCCGATATCTATTTCTCGCCTAAAAATTTTTTATGCAAAAGGTCGCGTAAGTTTAATCAAAGTAACTTTAAGTTAGCGTATCGTGGCTATTTATTAAAATGATTGACGATGTTAAAGCGATCGTTAAGTCTTTAACCAACGTGTGGCATACGAGACACTCTCCTGTCCTCTCGCTTCTCTTCTTTTCTCTCTTCCCTCATCTCCCTTCCCTCTCCTCACCCACTCACCCCACCAAGCAGCCCCCAGCCTGTCCACCAACCCAAACCCTTTTTTTTTTTTACTCTTCATTTTTATTAAACTTTATATTAGTTTTAAAATATAATAAATAAAAATGCAAATTTTATTTTTTAAACTATAAATAAATTATTCTTTATTTTAAATCTAATAAAAATTTTAATTTTTAAAATCTATTATATAAAAATTAAATTTAATTTTAAAAAATAAATAAAGTATTCTATTATCTTAATTTTTAAATAAATTATTTTTAAAATTCATTTAATTTTTAAATCTACAATTTGAAAAATCAAATGGATGAGTAATATTATTTGATTTTTATCAATTTCAAACTCATTACTATGAATTTTCGTTTAGTAGATTTAAAAATTAAAATAACAAATACTTTATTTATTTTTAAAAACATTTGAATTTTCATTTATTTAGTAGATTTTAAAAATTAAAATAAAAATTTTAATTTCTTTTATAAATACAAAGTAGCAAATAATTGTTATATTTTAAAAAAATAAGGCCCAATTTATTTAATAGATTTTAAAACTAAAATAAAATTCTAATAAAAAATTGAGAGTTAAAAAATTAAAATAAAATAAAAAGTGGTTGGCGGGTGCCGGGTTGGGCTTGGCTAGTGCTGGGTTTGGGCTGGGCGAATGCTTGGGGCAGGTGGGTGGGGTGTTAGAGAGGAAAGAGGAAGAAAGGGCGACAGGAAGAGAGATGAGAGGAAGAAAAAGGGAGAGAGGGAGAGTCATAAATTAGGTCTACTTTGTCACCCATGTGGATGTGTGCTCAATATTAGCATAATGATGCAATCGTTGGCCAAGGCTTTATGGCTGTGATCATGCCAGTGCTTTGGGCTCTGAGAGGAGTGGCTATGAATTTCTTTAGGTAGAAAAAAAAGTTTAGGATGTAGTGAGATCTTTCAGGTCTGTCCTATGAGGTTTTTTGCACCTTTTCCCGAGTATTTTTTAGTGCATGCTCGATTTGCCATCAAGCCCGAGTTGCTTCTTCCTTTAGTTTATGTTTGTTTAAACCTCCTAATAAACCCTAATGAGTGTGAGGTTTCGAAAGCTTTGGCTTTTAAAGCGCAAGGAAAAGCTTAAAAAATGAGCTTGAACTTGGTTTTTCTCTGGATGGTGAAGATATATGTTTGAAGTGGAAGCGATTTTCTTATCGAAGTGGAAAAGTATATGTAAAGTCAAATCCCTATAGAGGGGGGGGCACAACATTTCTAGATTAATTTATGGACTGTCCATTAATACTAGTGCTACTAGACCCTGTTTAGTAAGTGCTTTCAAGAACAATGGAAAGAATTGGTTGTTTATATTTTTTGCAGATCAATATCGTGTTGGAGAACTAGTTGTTTGAACAACATCGAGCAGAAAATCCAACCCAATCTTTATGTTTATTAGTCAAACAGCTCAACAATGCATTTACTTCTGAGCCTAACAATCAGCAAAAGATATATTTGAAAAACAAATTAATCACAAACAAGGACTGATCTGAACAATTCATAAAGAAAACAAAAAAGATAATCAATAATAACAGAGCTAAACCCATGATAAACAAAAGAAAATTCGATCTGGGACAACATATCATATTGATGCCTTGATTTTTGAGTCTTGGAAATATTGGAATAAATGTATTAAAGTTTACGGCAGAATTTCTTTCTTAATGCACTTCAACAAAAGCCGGTATCTAGAAAAGAAATTACGAAGATGATCATAATTTGTTACATGATATTGTGGTTCATTTACATGATTGATGATATAGAAGTAATGTTTATGCTCTATATATAGCATGGTACACTAAGCTGTAAAGAAACCATTGAAACTGTTACTCCAACCCTATTACACAAACCCAATGAATGAATGCCACGCCTTCCCCCTAATTACATGAACCATTCCTGGAGGCGGACTTTATGGGGAGGCTTATCATCACCCCTGCCTGACAGTCACCCTTATCCCTATGGCAGTACAGAATAACTGATCTTGAATCGAAGTAGAAGGTTCCCATGTGGTTTCATGAGTTATGTCTCTTCCAGTTCCATTAAACTTCCACGAGGGATTAAATTTCAATCATACACTTAATGTTTGCAAGTTCCAACAAGAGTTCAAGTCTCACACTAAGGAAGGGCTAGAGTTGGTAGCAGTCCCCCCACAGTAGCCAGTTGGGAAATGGAAAATGAGATGATAACGGAGAGGCAGGGTAGAATTGGAGCTTGTAAGCCACTTCACCATGCGTTTGATGACCGAAAATGCCCATAAACCCCAGGTGCCAGCTTCTCATTGATTTAAGCAGCTGAGGAGAGAGAGAGATCATAAGGACAGCTTTAAATAAACCAAGTCACCGATCTGAAAAGATAAATCATAAAGATGTTATCCCAAATGCATCACCCTTTGTTGTGGCCGAAGGGTTTGGCGTGCAAGACAGCCAACATGGTCACGTCTAGGGGCTAATGTCAATGCAGAACTGAAGTACCTAATTAGGGGCAGTGGATTCCTCCTTAAAAGGTGTGGTGCTATGGCAGAATGGAAGAGGTGGTTAATGGTCGCCCACAACAATCTGGCCCAACAATTGGTTAGCAAAGCAAGAACACGGGCGAAGTTTAATATAAACCAATGATCAATTCCTGCCATCTGATTCATTTGTGCGATAAGTACACACCACTTCAATATGGCACTCGACCTCAAAGAGGGACTGCCAAAAGTTATTCGCAGTGATTTTATCCCGTCCTAAACTATATCGACTTTGTAAAACCTACGTGCTTAATTATCTCCCGAATAAAAAGTGTTATGATTTAAAGAGGTTTGAGAACCGTGGGCTTATGTTTATGGTGCGACTGGCCGTCTTCGCCAATCAACAATCAAAATAGGAACTGGTTCCATGATAGGAGGGGCACCTCACCCAAATCCATGGATACATTCAACAAAGCTATATCGTAGAGCGGTTTCTGGACAAGACTGGCTAAAAGATTACAAGATTTATTTCTTCTTGCAACATCACAATGCGATCGCCAAACTTTGATGACTGATTTCATGCCCACCCATTAAAACTAGTTTGATTAACAGGTTTCTAAGATTCTATGATCTGTCTGACTAGAATGTCCTTTATCTCAGATATATCACCATATGGGATGAGATGGTATATCCTGAACTAAGATTTCCTGGTTGAAACGATAAAATTATAATTAACAAAACTGAAATTATTTGATTCGACACAATGGACTCACCGCTAGAACTGTCTCACAATCTAGTTTACTTATCGCTGACTTCATCGACCTCAGACAACGAGAATTTCACGCTTCTTTCGGCGGCATCGAGGATGCTGGACACTCGGCACCTGCATGACCAACAGCTTCACGCGGTCGCTTATGATATCGTAAACATTGAGCTCAAGTGGGGCCTACATGTGACACATGGCATCATGCCATTGTGAGGGAAACCAAACTATTTATAAGATGGGATAGTTAGAATACTCTCAAAATCCACAGAACTCATGGCATCAGGCACTTTCTCGTCCAATCTCGACCAATTTATCAGAGAGAAGAGAGATGTAACATGGAACAAACCAAGAGAGAGAGATGTGGATTCTTTTGCAGGAGGTCCCACCCTGAATTTCCCACGACCCACTCATGGTCTGAATACAAGAAGGAAGTCATTTCCCACCAGACCACAATGCAAGCATCACTGAGAGTTTCACAAACCCGGAAAGGTGAGCCTCCACTCACTACTGCCAAGGCTGGTTACGTAAACGACGAGATCATTGGTAACCGGATGGTTTGACTTCATCCAAAAGATTCTAACTGAAAGTGAATAAACTCTGACTGGTCGGGCACCACTAACGTCAGCGCAGATCACACGCTGCTATCGCTTATAAGAACATGTCATTAGGGCGCTCAAGATGAACCACGATCGCGCCTCTATAACTTTACGCGAGCGAATCATGCTATATATCGTCGTAAACTAATAACATGACGCATGAATTTATTTTGTTAATATATGCATGATTTATATATTACAATGAGCTGAATGTTTGGTCAGATTCATTGCATCGCACTTGTTTTAATAACCAGCGATAATTCCAATTTACCGGCATCGCTTCACCCGTCATAATACATTTTTCTGCACCAAGACGACTCGATGGGACTATCCGTGACCAGAGGCGGGCAATAGCTGCACTACCTTCATCCTGTATTTCAAAATTTCGTGCAAGATAGACCATTTTCAGACAAATTGTAATTAAACTATTTAGAGTAAAATATACATTTTGGCGAGAGATGTAGCCTAAGTGGCCATATTTGCACATGTATTGGTCTCATAACATGAGACATGTAGATTTCTCGCTGCCGACGGAAGTTAACGGACACTCTGTCAGCGCTGCCAGATGGTACAACTAGCATGCTCTTGTAAAATAGTCTACCTTGGAGAAGAGAGAAACCAGAGAAGAGATCAACCAACAGGTTATAATGATAAGCTTCAAGTATGGGTCTACTGATTTGGCTGCCTAATCAAGCCGTCAATGGAATACGGAGAGTGGCGGAGTCATAGGATCGTAATCCAAACTTATAGAATCTCGATTAAAGCATTCAGAACTATTGTCAGGTTGTTTAAACGATCTCAAAAATCAAAGCTTCAACAACCTTGTGGACCCACTGATATTCCGTTGATGATTCTTTGTTCTAAATGGCTTCAAACCTAAGTTATCCAGTTCAACAATAAACTTGTTTTAAGTAGGGCGCCATTTCTATACAAAGAATATACGCTTTAATAATTCCTCTTTCATAGACCAATCTCCAAGCCCTCGTAAGATAACAGGCTTGTAAAGCAATGGTTTCGCTGTTCAGAGTAGACCGCCCCAAGCCGTCCTTGATGATTTAATGCTCAGAATTAAAGGGCTCAGTATTAGGGAAAAAGAACTGGACCAGACATTGCCATTTTTCTAAATCAAGGGAATGCCTTTTCAGCTTTGGGGAGATCATTTGAACCCATCCTTGTTCAACTGATCCGTTAGAGGTCGGGCGATTTCCCCATAGCCTTTGACAAATCGGCGGTGGTACCTATTAACGAGGAAACCTCAGCTCCTTTAAGGATTTTGGAAATTTGTGTTGCATAGCTACAATTTTACTGATGCTCGACCTCCACTCCACACAGTTGAAATGATGGCGAGATACTCTAGCTTGGTTTGACCAAATTGACATTTTCTTTTATTGGCAAAGTTGGATTGTCCGGACCGAGAGAGCACCATTCACAAGTATTAGTGTGATCGACAGGGCGCACTATAAACCAGTCTGTCATCAAAAAAAAACCAAAACAAATTTGAGTAAGTAATCACGAAAGACCTGGTTCATTATTCCTTGAAATGTCGTCGGCATGTTGGAGAGTCCAAAGGGCATGACTAAGAATTCATAATGCCCCTCATGAGTGCGGAAGGCCGTCTTCGAACTGTCTTCGGGTCTCATCCAGTAATCCATCTACTACCGGAATAGGAAATTTATCAGGGACCGTGACATTGTTTAAAGATCTATAATCAACCTGGCGTCATCCCCACGTCTTTTTCTTGACTAATAAGATAGAATTTGGAGAAAGGAAGGTGACATTAAATTTGGATAATTCTTGCTCTCATCATGTCACGTACCAATCTCTCTATTCAATTTACATTGGTGGGTATCTATGCGGCCGCACATTCACGGTCTCGATCTACGGTTGAAGCCTGATTGCATGATCCAGTACGAAGCGGGTGAAAGGCTGTTATTCTAAAAAGACATCGGTATATTATTAATATTAGGAGATGGTCACCGTCTTTGTAGTTCTTGTTTTGCTGAATTGAGAGACTAAGCTAATATCTCTAGAAACAGCTCACCTTCTCCCTTAATAGCCTTAAGCATGGCCTTTAAAGAAACAAGGGAGTTACAAAGGCTCAAGTCTCCTTGAAGAGATTTCAAACCTGACACCTTGTTAGACGTATTGGCTAAAGACTTCTAGTTGGCATGCCGCAATCTTTAAGGCCATTGCATCGAAGAATGATATCTTACCTAGATTTGGGGAGAAAATCAACCTTCACCTCAGGCATCCTGTGATTTAACACCACCCCGCACAAGACCTACACCACCTGCTTGTGACCTCGCCCGGCAGGGACTCGAGTTGTGAATCGACAAAGAAAGGAATACCGACCTAAATGACGGAATCTGCTGAGATGAAATTATGGGAAGCGCGATCAATGAGAACAAGCATCTCTTGATCCATAACCTCCGTAGTTTCATGGCACCCCAGGGGTAGAGTGAGAAGTGTGTGTGCCCGGTACGAGTTTAGGAGAGTTATGCTCCCATCGAACAACAACGGGCGATCCACGTTTCCCAGCTCTCTGTTCGGTACCTTTCTCATCATCGTCTTCTTCCACTAGCAGGACATGTAATTGTTTATTCTTACACCAATGACCTACGAAGAATTTGTCATCACAGCAGTAGCATATACCCTTGTCTCGGGGATCTTGCAATTCTACCTCTGTAAGCCTTTTATAAGGCAATAACCCACACTGCCCATTCAAATTGACTCGCGGAGGTACAACGGTGAATTTTGCAGCTATGGCAATTGGCCTTTGGAGTGAAGGGAATTGTGGGCTAGGGCTTGGGCTAGATGGCGAGCCCAAGTGATGGGGATATTTCATGGGATTGAAATTTTGGTTTCCCCTTAGGCTGGATTGGGGCTTGAAGTCCACATCTGCAACAGCCCATGAACTAAAGCCCTCATTCCCTTTTAAAAAATAATTTGGGCTTCTTGGACAGACCCGATCCCGGGTTCCCAGCCCAACACCCTTCACTGCTTTGAGGCTCACAAAAGAAAGCTTAAATAACCCCCTCAAACAGCCCCAGCAGCTGCCCCACGTCCCACTGCCCTAAGGGCTCACATGCCTCCCACAGAAATCTGAGAAGTTTGAACATTGCTCTAGCTATATACTTTGAGTTTGAGGTTGCCTCAGATTTATTAATTGATCCCAAACTCAAAGCTTATCACAATCTTTTCTGTTTAACCCACTCCATGTTTTTTACATACTCACAAAACTCTTTGGTCTCAGAACCTTGAAGTTTGACCTGCAGTAGGGGAGAATAAAGTTTTCACACTCTTTTAAGTTCCCCGAGTACTTAAAAAATGGCAGAGGTGCCTATAGTCTAGCTAAGTGTGTACAAAACCAAATATCTCAAATTGAATCGCAGAAAAGGCATTCACAAGACCAAAAAATAAAATCTAGTAAAATACAAACCAAATATCTCAAATTGCCCAAAAAAAAAAAAAAATATATATATATATATATATATATATATATATATATATATATATATTAGGCTTAAAATTTTAGAATTGGCATTCAAATGCCACCAAATATAAATTCGTACTCTAGAATGAAAAATGAAACCCTAGAAAGAAATCTATGAGCCTAAATTTCCGTAAAACCCTAGAAAATATGACGATTGTATTGAGGATGTGATATGAGAGAAGAAAATAATGTTTTTCTTATTGAAAATGAATGAGTGAGCTGATGTGATCGGATTGAGGACCGCTGGAGAAGATCCGTATGAAAAGATCCGTCAGAGGAGATTCAACTGAGAAGATCCGTTCGTCGGAGGAGATCCGACTGAGAAGATCCGTCGGAGGAGATCCAACGGAGAAAATCCGTCGGAGGAGATCCGATTGAGAAAATCCACCGGAGGAGATCCGATTGAGAAGATCTACCGGAGAAGATCCAATGGAGAATGTCCGTCGGACAAGATCAGATTGAGAATATTCGTCGGAGGAGAGGGCTCACTCCATAACCAACCATGGCTCTAATACCATGTGAAATGAGAGAAGAAAATAATGTTTTTCTTATTGAAAATGAATGAGTGAGTTGATGTGATCGGATTGAGGACCGTCGAAGAAGATCCGACTGAGAAGATCTTCTCCGACGGATCTTCTAAGTCGAATCTTCTCCAACGGATCTCCTCCGTTGGATCTTCTCAGTTGGATCTTCTCCGATGGATCTTCTCAGTTGGATCTTCTCCGACAAATCTTCTCAATTGGATCTTCTCCGATGGATATTCTCCCATTTCACAGAGGAATTTGACTTCAAACTACAAAGAATCGAATCAATGGTATGAAAAAGCTAAGAAATCGGAGGTACCTTTGAGGCAGTGGATTGGAGCTCGAAGGAGATTAGGGATTTTGTTACAACCACAATCCCGTTGAGCTCATCATGGCATTATTGAACTCAACTTCATTCCATCGAATTGAAAATCGAGAGAGGGAGAGATGGAAGCTCCTCAGTGTTGAGGTCATGTTGAAAAAACGAAGAGGGACAAGTGTTGAGGTCGTGTTGAAAAGACGAAGAGGGACAAAGCAGGGGAGAGCGCGGTAAAGAGAGCTTATATACATAAGATATAGCGGCGGTTAAAACCATATGTGTGTCTATTTGGCAATATATAGCAGTGGCCCTATAATTGATGTGTCTATTGGGCCAATATCTAGTAGCGGTTTTGCTTTTCTTACAACTATATGGGCTTATATGGTAACGCTCCATTAATTACCCCAATTAAAGGTTAATGAGAACTTCCTTTTGCGATGTGGATTACATTAACCTGGCTAAATGTATTTTTAGTCATGAATTTTTTTACCCCTGTTGAAATTATCCTACTAAATCCCATTTTTCTAGTAGTGGAAGACTAAAAGGTGTCTTTAAAGTCATTTTTAGGGATTAAACATCTGGCTTCAAACCAGCAACCTTCTCCTCCAAGAACTTATTATTTGATTCCAACAGTCCCCTTTGAACTTAGACATAAGTATAAGCAATAGAGAAACTGAATAAAATGTGGGATAACGAGATGAAAAAAGCATGTCTTCCCATAAAAGATGTCATATGCGAGGGGCAATAAGACTAGGTTGTCACTGTTCAAAAAGAGGAAGCACAGTTGGCACAAATTGAGATAAGTGGCATGTGGCAAATGATAATGAACTTCAAGTAAAGAAGAATCATAGTCCATCAAGTAAAGAAACTGGGATTTCCAAGCTCAAACATCAAGTGAAGACCTTATAAGGTTAGGAATTCAATGTAAGGTGAAACATTGATTCACTTTAGGGTATATTTTCATTCATTCATCTCTTCATAACTTGGTTTTATTGTTTAAATTGCATAAAGTTTTTTAAAATCCAAGTTTGAGCATCAAACCTTAGGCATTGGAGTTTAAATGTGTTTAAAATAGTTTTCTAAGGTTTGGAATCAAGTTAAACTGAAATTCGATAGGAAATGACCTTTAGAGAGGTAATTTGGACAAGGAGAAGGTTGTTCACACGAGGTAGAAACCTCAACCGAACGACCATCTTAGGTCGTCCGGACTACCAGGAAGGGTAACAGTTGTTTAGTTGGGTCGCCCAAACAAGGTCTGGACGAGGGCACTTCACCGAGATATAAGTTTGCTGAATCATAAGTTTGAGTCAATCAGACAAGGATTAGCTCGTCTTACAGAACAACCAACATATAGGAGCATTTAATATTCCAAATAAATATCAGGACAAAGGTCATTCTTTCTAACTGATTTTGACCCAAGTTCACTTATATAGGCCAGTTGAGATTCATTATGATTTATGAGTTTCATTACATGTACCATAAAAATAATCAAATCTCTTGCCAATAACCAATCTAATTTTCTTGGTGCATTTTAATCCGTGCACTTCCTTTACTGTGCAACTTTGATCTTCATCCTACCTTAGAGTTGTTTTTGTTCATTCTTTTGAGCTAATGAGAGTAATGTGGTGATCAAAATTCAAGTGGAGATAGCCTAAACATTGGTTTGGAATTCATCGTACTTGCAGACTGCTGTATAAGCTCCTTACGAAAATCAACCTAAAACAGAAAACAAGAGTGAGATACTTTGGAGAAGATCTTGAAATCCTCACAATGTTGTGGATGCAAACACAGTAGCATAGTGGTTGAGATTTGAGAAGTGCATTGAATTTTGAACCTTATTAAATCATTCGCAGGTGTTGTTTTGATTGCAAAAGAAGGGTACTAAATTTCCATTTGGGTGACTCCAGACTGATCAATTGACTGAATTCAGATTAACTTGATTTTTTTTTTTTTTCTTTTTGATAGGTAAGAGAAAGTGTGTATCAAAAAAAGAAACACCAGATAATCTCCCTAAAGTATACAGAAAGTATACAAAGTGTGCCAACAACACTAACAAAAAGGAAGGGACAAACAACACCCTTGGTGAGGCCCTATCCAATCCGCAAAATCTACAATTAAGTGAACTTTTTGAACTATGATGAACTTGAATTTGAAAAATCTATCATGCTAACATGTCCAAAATAGTCCCTCGACTCATGAAATCTTGACACACAAAGGGAGTTCCCAGGATTAATCTAACTTAGTTCTAGGGTTGAAAATATTAGGCATTTGGCCAAGGGGAAAAGCTACATCCAGGACCGGACCAATGATTTGAGCTATAGACCCCAGATTTTTTTTCTTTTTCTTTTTTCATGTGAGGAAACCCCGGGACAAGTAGTAGGATTGAGAAGTACATTTTCTTGTTCCATATATTCAATAGATTTGACAAGAAAATGCTAGGCAACTACAGTGACAAACATGGCACCCCATCCAACTGTTAATGATTCTGAATATATTGATTGAACTTAAACTCCTCAGAGGTTAAATATCCAATTATATAATGTATATGAGAAAAGGTTAAGTAGAAAAAATCAAAACCCAAGTTTTACTTACCCGAGCACCCATAAGTGAGGAGAAGACAACATTTGCTTCTGCAGCATCCTCAACAACTAATTGCTTCAGCAGCCTCCTCTCGGGATCCATTGTTGTTTCCCAAAGTTGTTCAGGCATCATTTCCCCCAAACCTGGATTGCATTCACATAAATTAGAATGAAAGCCTCAAAAAAAGGATTTAACAATATGAAATGTTGACATGTAATTCCACATTCAACCTATTTCCCAATGAGATTAAGTTGATTGATAGCCTAAACTTAGCAGTAATTGTTAAAATATAAGAAAAGGAAGCTTGTCTTATTGATTGAATGAATTAAACAGTACAAGTCCTATCTACTTATATACACAACAGGATGACATAAAGGTAGGGAATAAACCAGAGGATATTCTAAGAATATCTTATGATTCTCAACAGTAATATCATATAATTATAGATAATTTAATTATTCATAAATTCGCAAGCATGTTTCTATGTCATACAAATGGGCAATTTGCTGAGGCTAATCAATCACTAGTCATAGAAGGACAGTTGAAGTGAACATCTAGGGAATTCTGAAGGTTCATCATGCTTGCAGGATAGAATTAATCACTAGTTAAACGGAATCCAAGGGGATGAGTTGCTAATGCAGACAACTGCTCATCCGATTGGTTACTCATCCAGTCCCTGTCTATCTTTCTCTCATAGAAATCAGTAACTTATAAGGAGATACTACCTTATTTTTTGCTGAGTGGAAGGAAATGGGTTCGATGTGCTACCTTATCAAGTGTATGGAAATCCTAGTTAGTGCTGCATGCATGGAAACTATTTTAAACTTGAGTGCCTACATTGACTGCTAAGACAAGTTGAAGGGTCTGCCAGATAAATTTAAGAAAAAAAAAAAACTAGAAAACGGTATACTTAAATCACGTCTATAAGGAACAATTAAATAACATGGTTGATATATGGTTATCCTTGCATGACAACTAAATAATGTTCACAATATATAAGGCATGTATCTGTAATGTTTGATAGGAAAATAGATGCCCAATGCACAATCAAATCAGCTCATAGATATACCATGCTAGTGGAGTCATCTGTGATTTGTGAAGATGAGCATGCAAGTAAAAACAAAGAGTTAATTTTTCCAACTTACCTTTGAACCTCTGAATACTGTATGATGCATTTGGAGGTAAGGATTTCTGAAATTGTTTAAGTTCTGCATCATCATAGCAATAATGTACTTGCTTTCCCCTCTCAACCTGCTCATTTTAGCAAAAAGAAACCCTGAGTGATGCTCATGAGTTGTGTGATTATCCAGACATATGACTTTTAAGCCGATCAAAGCTGAAGATAAACCTTGAAAAGGGGTGGAACACCAACATAAATGCAACCTTCGTCAAATAGAGCTCTCTGCAAGCAAGGAAAACATCAAAAACCATATTATCTTTTGAACTCAGTACTCAATGGAAGAAGCTTTTTTGATAGGAATCATTTTGAACTCAGTAATCATCTGAAGAAGCTTTGACTTATTTATCTTGTTGTTCACATAAATAATTTTAGGGACAATTCTCCCAATATCTACCTGATATCTAAAGAAAAAAGTCAAAAGCAGAGTTCGAATATGAGCACCATCCACGTCAGCATCTGTTAAGATGATGATTTTATGATAACGAAGAGCTTCCTTCTTAAAATCCTCCCCCTGAAGTAGGAAGATGAAATAAGTTTGTGTTGTTCACCAAAGAAAAAAAAAAGGAACAAAGAATAAGTTAACCTTTACTCCAAGTCCCAGACCAAGAATTAGATGTTGAATCTCTTCATTCTTGTACATTGCTGCTTCATCCTGTCTTTCAATGTTCAAAATTTTACCCCTCAGAGGGAGAATAGCCTGCACCATCACATTTCTATGATCAAATTTCTGCAGCAATACTGAATATCTGTACCTTTTTTCATAGTTAAGACACCGCATTATTAGGGTTAGAAAAAAAATCACTAGAAAAGGACACATGTTATGATTAGAAGTCTAGCAATTTATAAATATGGTAACAGCAACTTTGTCATACAAGTGAGCATGTCAATATGATGACAAGGAAACATAGTCTATATTCTACAACAAGCATGCATTAGGAGTCATCCTAGACTTTTCTACTGCTGCTTGTTGATCAACACAAAATGATTCACAAAAGTAGGATAAAGCCAGAAGACAACATACAACAGTTGACATAATGAATGATGAGTAAATTAAGCGTGTTGTGTCATCTTGGGAACAAGCAATTCACTGCAACAAAAGTAGAAAGAAATAACACAAGTATCTGTATAATTGACCACGACCAAAGCAAGGGCTTTATGCCTCCTCAAGTCTGAAATTTCAGCAACATAGTTTACAATGATATGGCCAAAAATTTTATAAGTCAGACCTTTCTGAAGACATTCACAACCATCTCTTCACTCTAGCAGTTCTGGTGAACTAAGTTACTAAGACCTACAATCGTAGTAAAAAATACCAAGTTTATGCGTGAGGTCAACTTGTGACTTGACTCAGTAGAGCTAGCAACTTTTCACACAAGCAGAACCTAAAAGCAAGAAGAGTCTTTCCCCGAAACTATAGAACACCTAAATTAACTGATTTCATTTCAAACTGAAGCATATCTAACTAGCAAAGGTTAAATTTCCATCAAGAGACAAATCCCATGAAAGAAGATGACATTTAGCAGTAACTGCTTTTAATTAGCTTCAACCATTACTCTTGGCCATTAGCAAACCAGTGAAATTAAAATTTCACCTGAAAGCGCCTGTCACGACCTTGTTTTGCACTTCCACCAGCCGAATCTCCTTCAACAATGAATATTTCTGCAAATTTGACAAAGAAAAAAACAGTAACAGTAAAATATTCATTCATATATGAGATCAAAATATTCGAAAGAGCCAAATAATTGCTTTTGAGAGAGCCACATGCACGGCTGTTAGTATCAAAGGGTACACCAAATATGTCAAGCACTACTAGTGGGATGCATTGTATTACGCCCTATGATGAAGCTTAAAAGCTTTTTGGGCCTTTATTTTTTGATGGAAAAAGAGTATGTGGCACTGAAATGCCCCAGTTCGCAGACAGGACAACCATATGATAGAAATTAAAACCAGTTTTTTTTTTATCCTGTTCTTGGAAAAGGTTATAGTGGTCTAGTGGTCCTTTAATGTCTAAGGTTTAAATCCAACCTAATCCAGACTTTTTTTTTATAGGTAACCAAAACTTCATTAATGTTTTGTTTGCTTGAGGTTGGAATATTTAGTGCAACTTATGCTATACATAGTAAAAACTCATGAACCCTGTGCTTGTGTAGGGCAAACACAAATTAACCAACTTGTAACATATTCTTTTAGGAAGGAATGTTAAGCAGCAAAATATAGTTGCACTGTATTGGCTACACTGGACTTTCCTGGTTCACAACAAACAGAAAAAGACAGGAGATTTTCAACAGACTCAGTGGCCAGTGCCATGCAATTCAAGCCTGACAAGAAACTGATAATTCTAAATGCATATGATTGCACTGGAAGATAGCTGAATTCTACATATGATCATTATAGATATATCTTACAACCTTAGCCTCTCAAGTTACTGCAGTGCTATGAAGGTGTAAATAACAAGGTTCAACCAAGAAGAAGCAAAACATACTAGTTCAGCAAGGAAAAGCAAGACATACCAGATTCTTCTGGATTTGTGGATGAGCAATCAGCTAGCTTGCCTGGAAGAGATGATGATTTCAAGACACTCTTTTGTCTAACCAGTTCCCTTGCTCTCTTTGCTGCCAGAGCTGCCTAATTGAAAAAAAAAAGACATAATCAGTGTAGATATGACAATCAATTGATGGAATCATTGAAGAGCAACTTAAATGTGCCCTAGGATCATTGAAACAAAGAAAAATTATACAACTTATGAGCTAAAACAAGGATACCTTGAGAGCATTTAGAGATTTGGAAAGAATCAAATCAAGAACATCTTGATGCAACTCCAAGTACTCTGTAAGAAACTCTTGGACAGTCTGATCAACCACTTTGCGTACCTCTGGATTTCCTAACCTTGTCTTCCAATAATAATAATAAAGATGGCAGAATGGCAAGATATCAGCCAACAAAAAAAGGAGAGAGAAGGGATGAAAAAGCTTCAGTTTTTAGCCAGCTAAAGGATTTTTAATGATCTGAAAAATCAATTCACGTACAAAATGCTAAACAATACCTTCGTTTGCCCTTCAAATTCTGGATTAGGAACTTTTACAGAGATAACACATGTTAATCCTTCTCTTACATGTTCACCACTTAAAGTAATATCCTTTTCCTGAATGAAACAAAACAAATGTTTACACAGCGGAAAAAAAAGTTATTACTTTCAATTTTGTTCAGAATTTAGATGTGAGATTGTCATGTCTAATAAAATAGCTGAAAATTTGTTATCTTAAAATAAACCATATGATGCTCTGCAACACAAACTATATTTAAGGACAAGGTCTCCAAGAAATTTCTCAATTATTCTTGTAGCAGCTAACCTGAAACCACAAATCTTATCAAGATTTGTAACTTTACATAGATGTAAAGTTACATTTAAAAGGGGTTATGACTTAGTAAAAGAACACTTTTTAATAGATTTAGGACAATTAATTTAGTAGTTTTCAGCTCATAAGAGTTACACAGAGATGTGTGGGGAGAAATTGAATATCAGTAATTATCCTTTTTCTATATTTTCAACATGGAGTGTTTTTCGACTGTCATTTTAGGTTTGGTGGCAACAAGTTGAACCCATTTTGTCATCTATTGATACATGTGCTACAACAGCATAACAAACAGAAGATGATGAGATTAATATGCCAAGACATGATTGGACCAACTTTGGACGATGTAAAACAAAATTGAACCAATTGTGAGTATTATAGTCACTATACAAAGATTGAGCTTCCAACAGAGGAGGGATCGAAAAGTGTTGGTAGGCAGACAAATTTTAGAGCTGTGATGCGCAGTTGCATATCCAAATGCTGGTGATAATACCTTTAAATTGTGAGGCCATGGTAGTGATGAGGCATCCTGGCCATAATGCAAAATAAATGTGAACTGTTTTCCTCTGCTTATTTTTTATAAGTTTAAGGCCAGTTTCTATGAAAGAATAAAACTAGGAAAAGTCATAATGCCCCAATCACATGAGCAAGGACTATAACTTTTAACAATTACCCTTTATGCAAGAAAAAAGAAAAAAAAAATCATCATATTGACAATTGACAATAAGTAAATAATCTTACAGGTCGGAGAGAATAAATAAGATTCAAAGACTTTTGTAAAAAAAATTAAAAAGGGAAAAAGCATGGTTAATAAAAATGTTGCCTATCAGTATGCTAGGATGAATGCACCTTAATAATTTTTGACTTCTTTCCAAGGTTATTGAGAGTTCTTGTCAAAGAAGCCTTCATACCGTCAATATGAGTACCCCCATCAATTGTGCGTATGCTATTGGCATATCCCAGCATAGTATCTGAATATGCATCTGAGCACCTAATGACAAATGCATAAAACAAGAAATTTCAATTAATTGTATATGTTGGCCCAAGGATACCTCTAATTGAGGTTTTGATGATAACAAACCAAGGTAATTAATTACTAATGGTTTACTTGAGATGGCAGATGATTATGAACTTAAAGACTACATCACTCATCCAAGATTTGAATCAAAATCAAGTTCAAGAAGTAAAACCGAGATTTCAAGTTCAAGCATACCATGAAGACTTTTTAAACCTAGGAATCCTTGTAAGGTGATAGCATTGGTGATAGCATTGGTACACTTAGAATATTATCATTTATTATGCATCACTCACAACTCGGTCTTCAAATCCAAAAATTGCATATCCTTTGAAAATTTGAATTCAAACATAAAACCTTAAGCTTTATAATCCTAAAATGTGCTTTAATGAAACATTTAAGGTTTAGAAGTGTTTTAAATAAAAAAAACATGAATTTGAGCATTTAGAGGGTCTACCGGTTGTGTGGTCCACCGTTTGAACCGGTCAACCGATTGGACCAGTCTATCGGTTGTGGCATATCGAATGATCGGGGTCGACCGATTGAAACGGTAGACTGGTTACCAACTGGCTGAGATGCACATCTCGACCGATTGAAACCGAATGAGGTGTGAAACTCGACCGATTGGATGCAGTAACTCATCTAAAGACCAGAAGAGCAAACGGTCGACCAATTGGGCAATTGGTCAAATTCCAATGGCTATAAAACAGTAACCTGTAGTGTACTAAATGAAATGGTTCATCTTTTGGTCAAATCCAATTGCTATATAACAGTAACATACACTGCACAATGGCTAATTTTTAAAGGAAACGATCGACCAGTTAGCAGCTTATGTTGCTACCGAGTTCCCACTCTATAAATAGAGTGTTGGGAATCATTTAATGCTAACGAGACTTATTGTATTTATTCTCTCAATCACCCTTTCTCTTGCTAATCAATTCTCAATCTAAGATTCTTTGTGCATTCATTTCACTTGCATATTGTTGAGTGCACCTTTGTATTTGTGAAATGAAAGAAGAAAAGAGTGCCTTTCTTTATTGAAAAATGATGAAAAGAACAATATAGGTCCTACCTATTTATATACATCAGGATGGCATAAAGGTAGGGAATAAACCAAAGGATATTCTAAGAATGTTCTAGGGAATAAACCATAGGAAAGGATATTCTAAGAATATCCTATGTATCAATGGCAGAGGAGGTGGGCTGTCAATTGCTAAGATTATGGCAGAAATTATGACTCAGATTTGAAGATCTAAATTACAGCCCATTGCTAAGATTATGGCAGAAATTATGGCTCAGATTTGAAGATCTAATTGTCCTATAATTTGTGTATTAGCTGTATATATTCTTCCCTAAAGAGTAGATTAAGCGACAATTGTGTAGACCACTATAAATGACTTCTTGTCTAAAATAGGGTTATTTGCTTAATTCTTATTTAAGGAGAGATTATCAAAGAAAGGGGCATTGTATTTTCTCAAATTTGTTATGAGTATACGAGCACAGTTTTGAGAATTCATAGTTTGAATCTTGAATCTCTATTTCATTCTTTTTGGAAGAATGTCTACAGCTATCAAATTTCACAGGGAAAGAATTATGCAACATGGGAATTTCAGTTCAGAATGTTTCTGAAAAGGGAAGGAACTGGAATCACATTGGCGGGTCTACTCTTGCTCTAAGAAGGTGCAGGCTTAGTCAATGGGAGGCAAGAGATACTCGAATCATCTCTTGGATTTTAGGTTCTATTGAAGCTCATATGGTGAACAATTTACGTTCCTTTAGTACAGCTAAGGAGATGTGGGATTATCTGCAACGCATATATCATCAAGATAACACTGCAAGACGATTTCAAGTAGAACTTGAGATTGGTAACTTCAGTCAAGGTAATCTCTCTATTGAACAGTATTATTCTGGATTTATTATTCTGGATTTATTAATCTGTGGAGCGAATATTCTGGTATTATCTATTCAAAGGTACCTAAAGAGGCCTTAGCTAGCCTTCAAGCGGTTCATGAAGATAGTAGGCATGATCAGTTTTTGATGAAACTGAGGCCAGAATTTGAAGTTGCACGGGCTGGATTATTGAATAGAAATCCTGTCCCTTCCTTGGATATATGTCTTGGTGAATTGTTGCGTGAAGAACAGAATGGCTACACAAGCTGTTCAGGTTCGTCGAGGAGACATCTGAGGTTGTTAATGTTGCTTATGCTGCTCAAGGGAAGCAGGGAAAGGACAAATGCGTGCTATGGTTGCAAGGAGTTTGGGCGTATTGCCCGCCAATTGTGGTAAGAATTCTGCAATTATTGTAGCAGAATAGACACATTATCAAGCAATGTCCTACACGCCCGAGAAAACCGACCAAGGCGAGCTTTCGGGCTCTTTGTCTCGAGACCCTACCACTACTCGGTTCTCTGACCACAATTGCTGGCTTCATCAGTCTTTGCTACCTCCGAGAAATGTGGGTCCAGCAGGATGATCATCCGCATTCTCTCTACCCTTGGGCTTCATGGTGAGTAAGATTGTTCTTCTCCTTGGTTTGTTGATTACGGGGCATCAAATCATATATTTGGATCAGGCGATTGGTACTTATAATCTTAGGGTATACTAGTAAACAAAATATTCGGATTGCTAATGGAAGTAATCTTTAATTCAGCCATTGGTGATATTGGACCTTCCTTTCGTCATGTATTTGTCTCTCCTGGATTGTCTACGAGTTTAATTTCTATTGGGCAGTTGGTGGATAATAACTGTGATGTAAGTTTCTCTCGTCATGGTTGTCTTGTGCAGGATTAGGGGTCGGGGAAGGTGATCGCAAGGGGGCCTAAAGTGGGCAGATTATTTCCATTGCAATTTTTACTAGAACTTTGTCTTTGGCTTCTATTACTATTGAAAATAAGGCTGACGTTTGGCATAAACGATTGGGCCATCCAAATAATGTGATATTGTCTCATTTGATGAAGCATGGTTTTCTTGGCAACAACAATCAATGTTCTTCTAATAGTTTATCTCTTGATTGCTCTGTTTGTAAACTAGGAAAGAGTAAAGTGTTACCTTTTCCTACTTATGGTACTCGTGCTAATACATGTTTTGAGATTATACATAGTGATGTTTGGGGTGTTACTCCTATCATTTCCCATGCGCATTATAAATATTTCATGACATTCATAGATGACTATAGTCGTTTCACATGGATATATTTTTTGCGTACTAAGAAATTTAAAGTGTTAAGCATTTTGAAGTTTTGTAGGCTTATATTGAGACACCGATTTTCTACCACCATTAAGGTTTCACGGTCGATAATGGCGGTGAGTATGTAATCACGCATGATTTCGACTTTCTTACAACGAAAAAGGCGTATATCTCCAACGATCATGCCGCCGCCCTCCAGCGGAATGGGTGGCTGAGCGGAAAAACCGTCACTTGCGCTGGATATAGTTGCACTTTACTCTTAGAAGGCATCGAGTTCGCCTAGCTTTTTGGGTGACTCTGTCATTGCGGTTTATCCCGATTAATCGACTACAGGAGTGAGCGTTGACGTGACCGGACGATAGCGTGGCGCGCGGAAGAAGATGTTCTTTATCCATTGCCTTCATGAACGTCTGAAACTACGACTCAATCATTAAGGTGTGCATTTATGGGATATAGCGGCCTCCTGAAAAGTTGCGTGTTATGATGCTACCACTAATCGACTGCGTGTTTCTAGAAATGTGGTTTTCTTTGAACATGAGTACTATTTTCAGCAGAAGGATCTCCCTTCACATGGTGTTCTTCTTCCTAGCTTTGATGATATATCTCCCTCCATTGAGCGTTTTAAACCTGGTTTTGTCTATCAGCGACGACAGCCCCCATCATCGCAAATCCTTCCCGACCTTGATCCAGTGCCCACTTCAGCGGCTCTTCGAAGATCTAATCGTATCAGTCGTCCTCCTGATAGGTATGGTTTTTCTGCTATTTTGGCTGATATTACAGTTCCTACCTCTTATTCTCAGGCCACTAAACATGTATGTTGGGAGAAAGCTATGCAAGAAGAACTTTAAGCTCTTCAAGAGAACCATACTTGGGATATTGTTCCCTGTCCTACTGGTGTTAAACCCATTGGTTGTAAATGGGTCTATTCCATTAAGCTGAGATCTGATGGGTCACTTGACCGATACAAAGCAAGGTTGGTGGCACTCGGAAATCAACAGTATGGAGTTGATTATGATGAACATTTACCCGATGGCAAAAAATAATGAAGCAGTCGACTTGTTCGCTGCTAACTGAAACAGTCATTACGACAGATGGATGTTAAGAATGTCTTTTTACATGGGGATCTTAAGGAAGCAATTTATATGACTCCACCACCAGGGTTATTTTCTACACCCTCTTCTGATGTTTGTAAACTAAAAAAGTCCCTCTATGGTTTAAGCAGACTCGTGCTTGGTTGATAAGTTTAGTCAGCATTAGCTTCTGCTTTTGTCGAGTCAATATGATTCCTCTTTGTTTCTTTGCAAGGCACTAAAGGAAATTGTTGCTCTGATATATGTTGATGATATCATTATTTGGGGCCCGACTTTGAATTGATTCTGACTTCACGGCTTCAAACTCTTTCATATGGACCTAGGTCCTTTAAGCTACTTTAGGCCTTGAAGTGAACTCTCACAATTTGGTATTTTCTTCGTCAGCATAAATATATTCAGGAGATAATTACATTGGCTGGTCTTCAAGATGGTCGATCTGTTGATACTCCCTTAGAAGTGAATGTTAAATATCGTCATGATGAGGATGAATTTTTGCCTGATCCCTCCTTATATAGACGTTTAGTGGGGAGCTTGAATTACATCACTATTACTCGGCCAGACATTTCTTTTGTTGTCACGTGAGTTAGTCGATTATGCAGTTACATCGGCACCTTCACTTGGCTGATGTTCGTCGCATTGTTCGCTATTTGCAAGGCACTCCTACTCGAGGTCTTTTCTTTCCTGTGGATTCTCCTATTCACTTGGTTGCATATAGTGATGCTGACTGGGCTGGTTGTTCTGACACTCGACGTTCCATTACTGGCTGGTGCATGTTCATTGGCAACTCTCTTGTCTCTTGGAAAAGCAAGAAGCAAGATCGGGTGTCGAAATCCTCCACTGAGTCTGAGTATCGTGCTATGTCCTCTGCATGTTCTGAGATTGTTTGGCTTCGAGGATTGTTGGCTGAGCTTGGGTTTCCTCAAATGGAACCTACTCCGCTTCATGCGGATAATACTAGTGCTATCCAAATTACTGCTAACCCAGTGTTTCACGAGCGCACCAAGCACATAAGTAGGTGTCCTCAGTGCGTGAAGCATATGATGCCCATGTCATTTCTCTACCTCACATCACCACTGATCAACAGACTGCTGATGTATTTACTTTTTTTGATAGGCAACTGCTGATGTATTTACTAAAGCTCTCTCACGACAACGACATCATTTACGGTTTCGAATTGATGCTTCACGATCATCGGCATCAATTTGAGGGGGGATATCGATAGCGAGAGGAGTGGTTGTCAATTGCTAAGATTATGGCGAAGTATGACTTCGGTTGAAGATCTAAATTACAACCCCATTCTTAAGATTATGGCGAAATTATGGCTCGGATTTGAAGATCTAAATTCTGACCCATTGCTAAGATTATGGCATAAATTATGGCTCCAGTTGAAGATCTAAATCTGTGTTAGTGTCTATAATTTGTGTATTAGTTGTATATATTCTTCCACTAAGTAGATTAAGCATTAATTATTGTAATTACTATAAATATTTTCTTGTCTAAAATAGGTTGTACAGCAATTCTTATTTAAAGGAGAGATTATCAAAGAAAGGGGGGCATTCAGCCATTTTCTCAAAATTTGTTACTATGGAATAAATCAAAGAATATTATAAGAATATCATATGATTCTCGATACTCCCCCTCAAGCAAGAGCATATAGGTTATATGCACCAAGCTTGTTATAAAGGTGTACTTAATCCTATATGATGCCGACGGCAATGAGACACCCGAGGTGTTCCACAATAGAGTTGATGTGATCGGATTAAGGATCGTTGGAGAAGAGAAGGAACATAGGAGAAGATCCGTCGGCGGAGATCACGACTAAGAAAGATTATGAAGGAGATTATTTGAGAAGATCATGAGAGGGGAGAATCGGCTAAGAAGATCTGCCGGAGGAGATCCGCCTGAGAAGATCCATCGGAAGAGATCCAACTGAAAAGATCCGCCCGAGGAGATCCGATTGAGAGGATCCATCCGAGGAGATCCGATTGAGAAGATCCGCCGGAGGAGAAGAGCTCACTCCAAAACCAACTGTGGCTCTAATACCATATGAAATGAGAGAAGAAATGAGTATTTTCTTTATTGAAAAATTATGAAAATAACAATATAGGTCCTACCTATTTATATACATCAGGATGACATAAAGGTAGGGAATAAACCAGAAGATATTCTAAGAATATACTAGGGAATAAACCATAGGATAGGATATTCTAAGAATATCCTAGGGAATAAATCAGAGGATATATGGAGCAACCACTTGGATTTGTTGCTCAGGGGGAGTGAGAATTATAGGATATTCTTATAGTATCCCCCCATTTATTCCCTATGATATTCTTAGAATATCTTATCATATGTAGTTTATTCTCCAGATATGTAGAATATCATAAGTTTATTCTCTGCGCTGTATTGTCATGATATATATAAGTAGATAGAGCATATCTTATTTTTTGCTCGCTCATTCATTTCAAAAGAAAGCATCATTTTCTTATGTTTCTACACGTAATTGTCGAGTCATGGAGGCTGGGTTCAGGGTTTTGCCATAGTTCCAAATCCAGCAACCCATCTAATGGTCGTATCGCACTCCCACCCACCCCACAACTCATCTGCAGAATCCTCAGTAGTCATCGGATCACCTCAGTTGTCGGAAAAAAATTTCCCCGCGACTTTTAGGCGACATTGTTTCAAGCCAAGCGACCCCACCTTTGGGGTCGCCTTGGCTGATCTCAACATAAGGTAACCACGCGCCTGCGCGCAGTTTCTCTCTGTGGCGGCCTGCAGCTCGGCGTGGGTGAAACGTGAGCACGCAAGAGACCCTCCGACCCGCCGGCTTCTCCCACTTGGAGTGCGTCTCCTTGGCCAGTCCATAGCTCACGATTAAGTAGCTGTGGAGTTATTCTTATGCCCAACGAGTATAAGTACATTCACCTCACTCAAGCAGCCAAATATGCATCCATTTCGTCTGTTGCCCAGACCAGTAATGCCTTTGTTTTCCTTTCACATTCATCTAGTCCATGGATTCTCGATTATGAAGCCTCTGATCACCTTTCTAGTAATAAGGATCTTTTTTCTTCCCTTACTATTACATCACCTTTACCCATGATTGCATTAGCTAATGGATCACAAACCATGGCTAAAGGAATCGGTTCGGCATGTCCTCTCCTTCCTCCCTCTTATACATCCTTTATATTCTGATTGTCCTTTGTCGATTTCTGATGTTGATTATTTACATGACCTTAATTGTGTGATTACCTTTTCTGATAATTCTATTACATTGCAGGACCGGAGTACGGGAGGATGATTGGCATAAGACGTGAGTTTCAAGGCCTCTTTCATCTCAACTCCCATCTTCCACTGCTTGTATTTCCATGGATACTCCTCTGCTTGTATTTCCATGGATACTCCTCTCCTTATTCATAATCGCCTTGGTCATCCGAATAATTTCCAAGTGTCGGATAATGGTTCCTCGTTTTTCTAGTTTGTCCTCAATTGAGTGTAAGTCATGTCAGGTTGGGAATCATACTCGTGTCCCATTCCCCAGGCACCTAGATCAACGGACAAAGTCTCCTTTCAAGCTTGTCCATACTGATGTTTGGGGTCCTTCTCGGATTAAGTCTACCTTGGGGTTCCGATACTTTATCACTTTTATAGATGATTATTCTCGTTGTACTTGACTATTTTTAATGAAAAATCGAGCTGAGTTATTCTCTATTTTCCATAATTTCCATGCTGAAGTTCGAACTCAATTTAATACTTCAATTCGTATCCTACAAAGTAATAATGCCAAAGAATATCTTTCTGGACCATTCTCCTCCTTTATGTCCTCACATGGGATTTTTCTTCAGTCCTCTTGTGCTTACACTCCTCAACATAATGGAGTAGCTAAGCGCAAGAACCGTCATTTAGTTAAAATCGTTCGCACTCTTCTACTCCATCATAAGGTTCCACAACGTTTTTGGGGGGATGCTATCTTAGCCGCTTGTTATTTGATTAATTGTATGTCATCATCCGTTTTACATGATAAATCCCTCATTCATTCTTTCCAAACCAACCTCTTACCTTCCACTTTATCTTTAGTTGTGTTTGTTTTGTCCATATTCTTACTCCAAGGCAAGACAAGCATTCAGCGAAAGCTACGAAGTGTGTCTTTCTCAGTTATTCCTGGCTTCAACGAGGCTATTGTTGCTACTCTCTTGATACACATCAATACTTTGTCTCTACCGATGTCACCTTTTTTGAGAACTCTTCTATGTTCCCTACCACCCACCCTCCCAGTTATGATGTCATATCTCTACCCCTTCTTTATCCCGTCCTGGATACTTCATTTGCACCTTCGACTACTCCACCTCGACCATTGCAAGTTTATACTCGTCACGTTAACATATAGAGTTGTAACTAGTTAGGAAACTTAACATATAGAGTTGTAACTAGTTAGGAATCCTAACAGTAAAGTTATGCAGTTAGGAAGCCTTGACTATCCCTCCTGTATATATACACATGTTGATTGATGAAAAAAACACAAGGAATTCTTTCCTCCGATTCTCTCATACAGTTTGTTTCTGCATGGTATCGAGCCTGGTTCGAGTTTGAGAATTTTTTGGAGAATTTTTAGAGGATTTATCGGCAATATAGAGTGCAATCGAAGGGGTGACACGAAACACCACCTAAAGGGAGCGTGAGTCTCACGTAGACATAGGAGTTTGTCGACATAGGCAATGGGCCTACAACCCCTTTTTTCTAGGGTTGCGCTTGATTTTCCAAAATGCGAGGTTACGGGAGTGCTCGCTCTTGATCTTCTTCTTTTATTGGTATCATAATGGTGATTCGGAGGAAGAAGCCGAGCACCGAGGCCGAAGTGGTCCGATGATGTCCAAAGTCACGAAGACAAATTGACTTGTCCCAACTATTTGGAATGGAGCAAAACAATTCGAATATACATCAGGAGCGTAAGTATGGGCGGTCACCAACCGATGATTTGAAAGAGTAATGGATGGAGGATGTGTAATTCATCGAATCCATAGTCTATCTCTGACAAAGATCTTGGGCCTCGTTAATCACTATGAATTTGTTAAAGAATTTAATGAATTATTTTGGAGTTTGTATTTTACGGAAAATGTTTCTCGTATGTTGATGTATGTAAAGCATTCTATCGATCAAAGAAACAAGATCGATCCTCCATAATTTTATAGCTGAATGCATGAAGAAAGCAATATGCTTGCTAGTCGGATGTCAAAGCTCAATGAAGTCAACGAGAACATATGGCGATTATGGGATTTCTTGTAGCTCTTCCTTACGGTATGATTATTCAAGGCCAGTTACATCGGTCACGAGATATCATCTCTCGGAGACCTTTAAGCGAGATTCTTAGCGCGGTATCTCCTCTTCTTCACCTACCCTTGTATACGCCCCGAACAGTAATTATACGTAGACCAAAACCATTGAGTAAGGAGAGGCAGCGAAATAGAAATAGTGGTCGGTGATAACAACTGAGGCACAGTTACGGAGGTGTTGTTTGTTATTACTCTTTGTAAACCTAGCCATGTGAAGCAGTTAGTAAGCAGTGAGGTCGAAATCGAAATTTCAATCTACTCATAACTTCTGCGGGGCATTTGATCTGAGTCAATTGGGTTCTCGGCCCGAGGAATTAGCGGAGTTCGATTGTATCGGGATCCTTCCCGAGATCTCAATCTACCAGTTAACATTGTTGAGTCGGGTAACCCGAATATATGCCTTGTATCTTCTTCATCTTCGAATGGGTCATTGACTCTGGAGCCACGAGATCATGACAAATGCTCTAGTCTTTCTCTGCTTTTGAGTCCTGACCTTCACCTTCCCACTTCTCACTCCCAGCAAATGGATCACATTCATGTTCTTGGGTTAAGAGCACAATTGTGCTCACTCCATCTATTCCTTTGACATCGGAGTCTTGAGTTTGCAAATTTCTCTTTAATTTGATGTATGTTAGCGAGTTAACTTTCGAGCATAAGTGTTATATCTTTTTTCTGATTTTTGTCTCTTTAGGGATCTTATGGCCAGTAGTTTATTGGTAGAGGTCGTGAGTGCGGGGGGTTTATGCACCTTGATCCTACGATTAGAACCTATTGCTTGTTCTAGGGTCACTACACCATTTGAGACACATTGCCGGTTGAGTCATCTTTTGCTTCCATTATTAAAGAAATTGTGTCCTTAGTTTTCGAGTTTGCTATCCTTAGATTGTGAGTCTTGTCAATTAGCAAAACATCATCGCCTTAGTTGTAATCCTAGAGTCAATAAACGAGGTAGTGCTCCTTTTGAGTTAGTCCATTCAAATGTGTGGGAGTGCAGTAGCCTTTAGTGTGTCCCAATAGGGTTTCGATACTGTCACTTTGTTGATGATTATTGACAAACCCTTGGTTATATTTAATGAAAACACTTTGTTGTTTTCTCATTTTTCGTGCCTTTATCTTTGAGATTCATCTTTCGATTTCATGTTTTATGTTCAAAATACGAAGTGATAATCACCGAAAGAATATGTTGAGAAAAAATTTCAATCCTTCGTATGACATGTCATCGGACTTCTTAGTTGACACTCCTGCTCATAATGGAGTTCTTGAAAGGAAAGAATAGACACCTCCTTAAGCTAATCGAACTCTATTATTTCATATGGATGTGCCCGGCATTTACGGGTCGATGCTGGCTTCCCGCGGCTTGCTTTTTGATTAACAGTTAGCCGTGATCTTGAATTGGGACACTCCGTCACATCCTTTTCTTTAATAAACCTCTATTCCCTATTGAGCCTCAAATATTTGGATGTACCTGTTTTGTTCGAGATGTTCGTCCTCATGTATCTAAACTTGACCATAAATCTTTAAAATGTATCTTTCTTGGTTATTCTGGGTTGGAAGGGAGTATCGGTCTTGCCCCGAGTCTTCGTAGGTACTGGTTTCTGGTCTTCAGTTTGAGAATGTCCTTTTCTCTTCACCAGGCCCACTATTCAAGGGAGAGCGACGGCCTGCTAGTGTATTACTTTGCCCAAGTGGCCCCTCACATTCTGCTCTAGTAAAGCCTCCCATCCTTTCAGTCCCACACTCGATGCGGAGACCCACGATCTACGGTCCTCCATAGGTACGCCGACATCGGTCGAGTTCTGATGATCTATTGCTCTTCGTAAAGGTAGAGACGTCAGTGTGTTCATCCAATTTCCTCATTTTGCACCTATAACCAATTGTCTTCTCAATCATGCTCCTTTATTGCTTCTTTGAACTCTATTTCGTTGCCTAACACTTTTCAAGAAGCCTTGTCTCACCCTGGTTGGCGTAGTGCTATGATAGAGAAGATGGATGCTCTGGATGGGAAAGGTACTTGGAACTTGGTACATTTACCTACTGGGAAGAAAGTCATTGGATATCACATTTAGGTGATTGGAGTCAAAGTTAATCACGGATGGTTAGTTGCCAGATTGAAAGCCACGACTTGTGGCGAAAGTGCCTTCCGGACCTATGGTGTGAACTATTTTGATACCTTTTCCCCCATTGCTAAGATGACATCTGTTTGGCTTTTTATTTCCCTGACGGCACATATTTAGGATCTTCATCATCATGATATTAAGAACGTCTTTCTTCATGGTGATCTTCAAGAGGAGGTATATATGGAGCAACCTCCAGGGTTTGTTGCTAAGGGGAAGATTGGGAAGGTTTGTAAGCAGCCGGAGTCGTTATATGGCAGGCGAGTCCTCGTGCTTGGTCAGGTAAAATTCAGCAATGATTGAGAAATTTGGCTGCGAAGGAAATGCATCTGATCATTAGTCTTCTCACAGGAACTCGGTTCATGTATCATTTTGTTGGTGGTTTATGTGGATGATATTATTATCACTGGCAGTAACTCTACAGGAATCTCATCCCTTAAGTCTTTTCTTCACGGCCAGTTTCATACAAATGAAGTTATGCGGAGTAAACATGGAATCTTCTTATCTCAAAGGAAATATGTGTTTTATTTATTGTCTGAGACTGGAAAATTGGGAGCAAAGCCATGTAGTTTCCCTATGGCTCATTACCTTACTAGAAGGCGAGTTGTTTGAGGATCCCTGAGAATATAGGGCTAGTTGGGGCCGGAACTGCCTTCTGATAACTTCGTCACGATGTTGCCGCTCGATCGGTGTTGTATGTCGATACATGTCTTCCCAGGCTATTGACAATTGGGCAAGCTGTGCAACATATTTTATGTTGCGAAAGACTTTGGGGCGGGTATGCTATATATAATGTCATGGGCATAATAGGTTGAGTGCTTCACAAATGCGATTGGCGGTCGAAATAGGAGATCAACATCAGTTCTTGTGTTTTGTTGGTGAAATCTAGTCTCATCGAAGGTAGAAGCAGAGGTTTGTTTCTAGTTCAGAAGTCTGATCGGAATATAGAGCAATGACACAGTCTGTGTGTGAAATCATGTGGCTTCATCAACTCTTGATGGAAGTCGGCATTAAGACTATGGTCCCAGCAAAACTTTGGTGTGATAACCAGGCTGTCCTTCATATTGTCTCGAATCATGTATTCGAACGAACTAAACATATTGAGATTGACTGTCACTTCGTTCGTGAGAAAATACAACTCGATTTGATTTCTACAAGATATGTGAAGACGGGAGAACAGTTGGGTGATATTTTCACAAAGGCTCTAAGTGGGGACCGGGTTAGCTATTTATGTAACAAGTTGAGCATGATTAACATCTATGCTCCAACTTGAGAGGGAGTGTTAACATATAGAGTTGTAACTAATTAGGAAACTTAACATATAGAGTTGTGACTAGTTAGGATTCCTAACATGTAGAGTTGTAACATATTAGGAAATATAGACTATCCCTCCTGTATATATACACATGTTAATTCAATGAAAAAAAAACACAAGGAATTCTTTCCTCCAATTCTCTCTTGGTTGTTTCTACACCCGCATACTGACACCGGGCCTCCAGCTGACTCATCTCCTATGGCGCCCTCCTCCATGACGTCGGTCTTGCTATCTCCCGCTGATCTTCCCATTGTCGTTCGAAGGAGTCTTCGTTAAATGCAAGTAGCCTCGTCCTGTTGCAATTTCTGACTTATCACTGCTTATCTTCACCATATTTTGCTTTTATTTCCACCATGTCTTTTGTTTCTCTTCCTAAAACTGTGCATGAGGCCCTCTCACATCCAGGTTGGAAACAGGCAATGGTTGAAGAAATGGTTACTCTGCATTCTACTGGCACATGGGACCTAGTCACCTTACCTGCTGGTAAGTCTTATGTTGGTTGCACATTGGGTTTATCTTTGTTGGGTGGTCGGGATGGCGAAGTGGACCGATCTTAAGGCTCGTTTAATTGCCAGGGGTATGCTTTCGGATATATGGCTCTGTACTATGACACTTTTTCTCTTGTTGCCAAGATGGCTTCCATTCATCTTCTCTTCTCTATGGCTGCTATGAGATATTGGCCCCTATATCAGTTGAACATCAAGAATGCCTTTCTCCATGGCGACCTTGCCGAGGAGGCATATATGGAGCAACCACCTAGATTTATTGCTCAGGAGGAGTGTTGAGAATCATAGGATATTCTTATAATATCCTCTGATTTATCCCCTAGGATATTCTTAGAATATCTTATCCTATGGTTTATTCCCTAGGATATTCTTAGAATATCCTCTAGTTTATTCTCTACCTTTATGTTATCCTAATGTATATAAGTAGATAGAACCTGTACTATTTTTTTTATTCACTCATTCATTTTCAATAAGAAAAGCATCATTTTCTTATATATCTTCACAGTATTCATCAATAGCTTAAGTTGTATTTGATCCATCTTGAGAGCTAGAAAGAGAGAGTCTCATTGAGCATTAAAGAAGACTTCAAGTGTGTATAGATTGAAGGATTTGTGAAGTGCCCATTGGAGCCAAAATCCAAGTGTAAAATGAAGAAGCTCGGGTTGGAGCTTGAAACTCTTCAAGTGCGTATAGCTTGAAGGATTTGTGAAGTGCCCATTAGAGCCAAAATCCAAGTGTAAAAGGAAGAAGCTCAGGTTGGAACTTGAAACTAGTGGAACCCTCACCGGTTGAAGGTTGAGAAGAAGTAGACGTAGGCAAGGGTGTGCCGAACCACTATAAATCCAAGTTTGCACTTTCTATCCTTATCTCTGTATTTATTGTTCTTGAATTAAGTTGAAGATTTCTTATTATTTTGCAAAAAGTTTTTGAAAAAACCAATTCAACAACCCACCCCCCACCCCCCCGGTTAGGTTGCTAAGTCACACTCAACTTTCAGTATAGTTAAAGGAGGTTGCAGTTTTGAGTATGATAGTGATATTAAGTATTTCGAAGCCAAACAGGTATATTTGGAATTAGGCATCTATAACCCGTACAGTCTGTTCTTTGGTTTCAACAGTCCTAAATGAAATACCAATCCATGCAAGTGCATCAAACAGTGTGTAAATAAAAAAAGAACTACTCATTCAGTGGTTATTCAGTAATGTGGTATCTTAAGAATAAGCATGTCCCATTTCTGAGGAAAGAAACATAAAAGAATCAGAATATGCAAATGGGAGAGAAACATCTATAACCCGTACAGTCTGTTCTTTGGTTTCAACAGCCCTAGATGAAATACCCATCCATGCAAGTGCATCAAACAGTGTGTAAATAAAAAAATAACTACTCATTCAGTGGTTATTCAGTAATGTGGTATCTTAAGAATAAGCATGTCCCATTTCTGAGGAAAGAAACATAAAAGAATCAGAATATGCAAATGGGAGAGAAACGTCTCACCATTGAAGAGCTACATCAATTGATATTCCATCTGCTACTTTTCTGAAACTAACCACATCATGAACTGGTTTCTGGATTAGGAAAATGTGAGTCCCTATTTGGTAAGAGAGCAAAACAAGAAAAAACAGGGGGCACTACAATACCAGAAAAAGGGAAGAGGACAAAAGATAAGAGTACCTTATCAGTATTTAACCATCTCACATACTCAACTAATCCTCCAGCATAGCAGTATTCATTATACTGATTCTTCTCTGGATCTTTATCCTCTTTCCTAAGAGTGATAGTAAGCTGTAAAAGTCAAGCCAGAGAAGCTAGTAAACTCTAGAGCTTAAAAATGCTAAACTTCCCAATTCCAACCAAATCAAGAGAATGAAACATCAAAGAAAGAACCGGTTAGCATTAATAAGCTAAATCAGACAATAGGCTTACTTCTACAGGAGACAGTTTTGCCCACTCTGTGAAGGGGGAATTACTTATTTTCATAATTTAAAAATTATTCTCGTTAAGTGACTAATGGTTAAGTTCCTATTCCCCAGAATTCCACCACAATCTAGGTAGTTGGAACTTAGAACCGCTCATAATAAAACCATAGTGAAAGCTGGGTTGCATGCCCTCTGTTGGACGATCTTTAATCTATTATTTGCCCATTAAAAGTTCACTTTGCAGCCAATAAGACTTCAAAATGCAGTTAGAAAGAATCTATTCTAGCAATGTAAAAATATGTAGAGTGAAATGCTTGTAACTTCACCTGAGGGTTAAGAAAAGCAAACTCCCTAATTCGTCCAGCGATTGTGTGGTAGTCAAACTGAATTGCAGTAGTGAATACTGCATAAAGAGTTAATGGTCAGACAAACCACATGAAAATCTCCTACTTTAACAATCATTCAAAATGCTGGGAACAAAGCATAAACATAACCATCGCATGCATGTGCAGTGTAGATTGTCAAGAAAGACCTTCTTTCTCAGGCCAAAACCTGATGCGTGTCCCCTGTAGATCAATTGACCCAGGTTGAAGGACATGATGTGTTAGAGATGTTACAGACTTTCCACGGGAAAATTTCTGCTGGTATTCCATGCCATCACGCCAGACAGTAACTTCTAATGCCTGTGAACCAAGAAAATCTCAAACTACAGCATTCAAAAAAATTGTGAATTCCCAGGGCCAAAGAAACTCAAATATAATAGCGAGGCACAAAATGATGTGAAAGCTAAACTATCAAAATAAGGCATCTCTCCTTTAATACTTTATTTTTTACTTGCTTATCAAAAAAATCTTAATGGACAATTTGAGGCATACAATGCAACCATGTACTATAAAATGTTGAAGTATGGCAGATTCACAATTTTTAGTTAAAGAGGACAACTCAATACGAGCTCAACTACCATTCTCAAACAGGTATGAGGGAGGCTACAATGCGGGGGACAAGTGCTGGCGCCCAAGTAGGGATAGAGGACATCTAATGACTCTATTATAACCCATTCTGAGTCCCACATCGCTAAGTTACAGCTTGGTCTTGTGGGTATATAACCACACCACTTGGGCTTCCTCCCATTAACAGCTAGCTTTTAAGGGTGAAGTCTACCCAAATGATTGTAACAGTGGTATCAAAGCGGTTCATTCCTTGGTGAGGGCCCTCATCTTGAAATTGTGAGAGGGCTGCTACCCATGGGGTCAGTGAAATCACCACAGAGTTGTGGGAGGGTTGTTACCCGTGGGGTCCACGAAGTCACCAACCACCATGGACATTAGTTCTGAAAGAGGAATGGATTGTTATGACCAATTTCGAGTCCCAAATCACTAAGTTACGACTTGGCCTTGTGGATAACCGCACCACTTCGGCTCCCTCCCCTTGACAGCTAGCTTTTAAGAGTGAGTTCTACCAAATTGGTTGTAATAGACTCATACACTAAGGTGTCGTTTGTTTTTTTTACTTGATGCTTAATATAACTTTTTTTGAGCTTAATGTTGAATAGTACTTAATAGCATTAAGTATTAAGTTGTTTGTTTTTTAACATTAGATAGTAGTGAGGATAACCTTGAGGTGGGTTATTTAGGGTTCTGCCAGCGCTAATGGGACGGAGTTTGGTTCAACTATGTCAGGTTTTAAGCGGGTTATTGTTATTCATACGATTATATTACAAATATTTTTTATTGTTTTGTTATAATTTAATATATGTAATAATTATAATGTTTTTTAATAAATAATTTATAAAAATTCATTATTTTTTATTTTTATGAAATATAATAATTTTAATATAATAAAAATAAAAACAAATATAAAATTTTAAAATAAAATAAAATAAAATAAAAATGTAAGGGGGAAGGATTTGGGAATTTTCTCATCCCCGCCAACCCGCACTATTTAATTTTTTAAATTGGACAAGTTTGGGAATTAAAAAAATAATGATGAGTTGGGATGAGCGCTATCCAGAGCTCCCTAGTGGTGAGTGTTACTAACCCTCCTTGTTGAGCTGTGGTGGAGTTTTCTTGTTTTTTGGTGAAAAATGGCTTACAGATAGAAAAAGCCAAATATTTTTACTATTTCTATTCATAACTTTTTTTTTAAATTTCAGCAATAAGTCATGAAAAATTTTAAAAACAAACAGCTGAATGCTAAAAGCTATTTAGCTTTCAGCAAAAAGTCAAAAAACAAACAGCCCCTAAGCTTAATGTGAAATAAATAAGCATGCAGCCAGTCTTGATATTCAACTCTTAGCAAAAAGCACACAAGCCTCCTCAAATAGCAGGGGGAACAAATAGGGGAAACCACAAATAGTGCAATCCAAGATCACATACAACAAATAATGCTCTGTGAGATAAAAGTGAACACCTCTGACAAGGCATTAACAACAGATAAGCCTACACCATGTAGTCCACCAGATACACTATAACCACTGCTTGAACCACCAAATTTGCCACCTGCATGTAGAACCTGCAAATTTGATGATTATAAATAATTAGCACCAAAAAAGAAAGTGTGTCAGGAAGTAATATTTGTACTGAAACACATAGAAAATGAAAAGGAAAATAGTTGTTGAACCATTCCTCCTGATAAAATTTTTGCCATGAAGTAATCTAGCAAATGGTGATTGGTGACAGAAAACAACATGTTGATAAGACAATTTTGTTACCAAAAAAATTATTGAATATTTCTCATCCATTGGTTTGTGTAAAAGTGACCATCTAAAGGTGGTGTAACATCATCCTGTACAATTTTCATCTAAGAAACTATTGAACATTCCTCTCATCCATTTGAAAATTTTTTGTGTATGAATAGAGTTCATACCATATTGTCATCTCTGCTTGGAGTTTTTGGTGACCTAAGCAATGTCTCAGCATGAAGGAAGGAGCAAGTATAGTGTCTACCCAAATTCTTTGCAATTTAGGTAGGGAAGGGCAAATAAAAGGTAATTGGTTAGGTGATGGAAAGGGATAAAGACTTGTCATCCTAGATTAGGTATGGCAAGAAAGGCCTTGCATTGCAGTTAGAAGTGGCTGGGACTTGCTGTGATGATAATGATCAGAGATCTCAGAGGAAATAATGGATGGAGGGAGGAAGGGACTACTGGCTGGAGCTGCTTAGCAATAAAGTAGGTAGGTTGTTGTGTTCTGTATTTTCAACAAAAGTAAAGAGGTTCAGGTTCACTCAAGTTTTCCCATAATGAAAGAGAATTCCAAGGGGATGGATGGTCCTGGCCAATGAGTTATAGAAGTAGCTCCTCTTTAAAAGAATGGGCAGGTGGGTCAAGTGGATAGCCTCCAAATATGGGACAATGGGGAGGAATCACCCAGCATTGGAATTTCTTATGTAGAAATGATGGGTAGGTCTCAGTTAGGTGGCCAAAGTAGTGTGGACTCAAGTGAGAATAGAGGAAATCAGCAAAATATGGAACACCTTAGACGGTGCCTTGTGTAAGTGGATGGGGTGGTTTCTCAAATATGGTCTCAAACCTATTTTAGGTCTTTGGGTTCAATGAGCAGCTTAACAGCCTACATTCAAAGCAATGCAATAAATTAATTTGCCTACACATAGTTATGAAAATAGACATCTTTAGAGATAGTGATCTACTATAGACTTAAATGAATCATGAATTCCCTTAACAATTTAATGATCAGCATGAAGAAGATAAGGATGGGCAGAAGGCAGAGGATGAGAAGGGTATAACATGAAATCAGGTTTGCCCTCAAGTTAAACAACTCTGCTTTTTTTCCTGCACGTCTCTTCCAATGCATAAAAAACTCTTATCCAACTATCTAACAGCAAAGCATTATATCGAAGATGTTAGAAATAAGACAAATTTTAGAAATTGAATACTGCAAAAGAAAACTAAGCAAAGTGGTTCAGCCATTTCTCTAAAATTGTTATATCATATCATGCAATCAAAAGCTTTTTTTCCAAAATGAACAAATGAAATGTGTTAAGGTTTAGTCTCCTAATCCATTTAGGGTTCTTTTCCTTCTCTCTTTTGTCTCCTAATTAGATTCTAACTCAGTTTCCCTTTTTACCCTAACACTAGAGTATAAATATGTATGTTTCCTCATTTGTAAATGAATGATAATCAATGTATTCCTTTTCTCTCAACAAGGTATTAGAGTCTAGTTTGGCAGGAGATCCTGGGTTCGAGCCACCTCTCTAAAATTTATTCCCCATTTGTTGATTTGAAAGTCCATGGAAGACTCTATTTGTAGGGCTGTAACCGAGTCAAGCTACTCGCGAGCTACTCGGTGTTCGGCTAATTAGAAGCTCGCTCGAACTCGTTTATTAAGTTAAACGAGCCGAGCCCGAAGTATATCAAACTCGGCTCATCGGCTAAGTATGGCTCGTGAGCAAGCTCGTTAACGGGCTTTATGTAGACTCGTTAGCAGGAGCCACGAGCAGGGCTATTGAACCAAGCTGTGAACATGGAAAACTTGATGCACAGCAAATTTTCCTACAAATGAACATGATGAATATTTTAACTCTTGAACTTCAATCGAATTAATTGAAACATTGTCTTATCTTTTTAATTTAGTTGTATGTTGACTATTTTAGATGAACATTTTCTTTAAATAGGGTTATGTAGAGGCCGGAGCTACTCGCGGCTGCTTTCGACGATGACTCGTTAAGCTCGTTCGAACTCGTTTATTAAGTTAAGCAGTAGAGCCCGGCACATCATTTTGAGGCTGCGTAGGTTCATGACCAAGCTTGAGCACCCTCGAAACTCGGCTCATCGGCTCGTAAACAAGCTCGTGAATGAACAGACCTGCTCCTTCCCAAAAGCAGGCTGAGGCCCAGGCGGGAACTTTGCCCTGCTCACCTTTCGGCTCGGCTCGGTTACACCCCTATCTATTTGATTTGTTTGATTCTCCACATTCAGGTTTGAGGCTGTACGTGAGGAAGGGTGTTAAAGGCATATTATTCATATTAAACCCAAATCCTACAAGTTTGAGCTTTTAGAAGAGTTGGTCGTTTAACATGGTATAAGAGCCATAAAAGAGTTTGAGAATACTAGGGTTTCGCCAACATGGTCAATTCTGACAACCCAAAGCCGCAGTTGGAATACTCTACCGTCGGGATTTTCCGGCGACCTCCATTCCGACCAATGAGCACACCAACAGGAGCGCCTCTCTCCAATCCACCTTTCGGAAGCCTTGCCGAAAAATACCATCCCACACACGCGATCTGCAATTAGGCACTAAAATTCCACGATTTATTTGTGTAGCATTGAGCCCTTGTTTGGCCACCGCGCCTCCTCCCCAAGGTGTGTCTGCGTAGAAGCCAGGCCTGTCAAGCCACTCCAGTGCCTGATCGTTAGAAAAGCCCTCCTTTTCACTTTCATTCTCACAGCCTTGTTTTGAATTTTACATCGCCTAAATCTCCATTATTTTGTGTTTTCTGAAGCTCTTCGACATCTTCGGGACCTTGGGAGTTGTTTCTGTTGATTATGTTCACCTTCTGCTGATTTTCTCATCTCTATGACTTAAAAAGATGTCTCTATGGCTAAAAACGGTCGGACTTTTAATTCTTTTGTATTTGGAACTCCAATGATTACCTTGAATAAACTCACGAGGAGCGAAAATTATCAGTCATGGGCGGACTCGATGGACCTTTGGTTTATTAGTAATGGTTGTGAGGATCATCTTACTCTTATGGACCTGAAGTATTCAGAAGATAAATGTGCTCGATGGAAAAAGCGTGCTTTACTATCTGATATTCTTGGTAATCTATTGATGCCAAGACTCTATATGATATTGGGGCCTATAAAACTTGCTACACTCTCTGGAATCAAGTAAAGAAATTGTACATTAATGATATTCAGCATCTCTATTGGGAAATATCCTCCATTGCCAATTTGAAACAGCTCGGTATGGATATATCTTCTTATGGTGGGCGAATGTCTGCCCTTAAGGAAGAAATTATCTCTATTTTGCCTAAGTCTAGTAATACTGAGATTTCACTTTCCAAAATGGATCAAGTCCTTATGATCATTCTTACAGCAACCTCGAGCGATTTTAGAACATGAAACGGATACTCCTTTGGAGTAGTTATTCAAACTTTGATGAGGCTCTTGCTCGGTTACTTCGCCATACCTCCACTGCCACTCGGTCCATGCGATCTAAGATTACGCAGGACATACGTGATGGTTTCTCGGTCTCGTTCTGAAGTGATTCCAGTGGGCGATAACAGCAGGAGTGGACAACATCCTCAATGCACATACTGTCATAGGCTTGGACACACTCGTAATCAATGCTATCAGTTACATGGTCGACCTCCCCATCTCAATTGGCTCAGTCTTCTGATCATTCATCAAGTTCAAGTCCTATCTCAAGGAGCTCATCCACCTCGGGGTCGTTCTTACGCCGTGAATATCGTGCCTTCCATCTCCTCAAGCAGCCAAATCTTCCTCCATTGCTTCTATTGTCCAGACCAGTAATGTCTCTGCTTGCCTTACACATTCATCTGCACTTTAGATCCTTGATACTGGAGCCTCTGATCACATCTCTAATAATAAGACCTTTTTTCGTCTCTTACCTTTCCGTCTCCTTTACCCATTATTACCTTAACTAATGGTTCTCAAACCATTGCTAAAGGCATTGGCTCGGCTTGTCCCCTCCCTTCCTTACCCCTTACCTCTGTACTTTATGTTCCTGATTTTCCTTTTAATCTTATTCCATAAGTAGTTGACTCGTGATCTTCATTGTGTACTTGCTTTTTACACAACTGTAACATGCGGGATAGGAGTATGGGAAGGCAGTCAGCATAGAACATAGTCCTGAGGCCTCTTGCACCACCTCGCCTCTTTGTTCCACTGTTTGCACTTCCACGGAAGCTCCTCTCCTCCTCCACAGTCGTCTCGATCATCCAAGCATCTCCAAGTTTCGGAAGTCAGTTCCTTATTTTTCTAGTTTATCTTCGCTTGAGTGTGAGTCATATCAGCTTGGGAAACATACTCGTGTCTTTTTCCCAAAGCATTTAGATCCTCGGACAAAGTCTCCTTTTGAGCTTGTCCACACTAATGTTTAGGGTCCTTCTAGGTCTACCTCTACTTTAGAATTTCGTTACTTTGTTACTTTTATAGATGATTATTCTCGATGTACTTGGTTATTTTTAATGAAAACTCGAGTTGAGGTATTTTCTATCTTTCAAAAATTTCATGCTAAAATTCACAATCAATTCAATACTTCTATTCGTATTTTAAGAAGTGATAATGCAAAGGAATATTGTTCTACGCCATTCTCTTAACATGTCTTCCAGCATGGGATTAACCGTCATCTTGTCTTCTGGCTCCTCGACAAATGGAGTAGGTGAGTGCAAGCTGTCATTTAGTTGAGACGACTCACACTCCTCCTCCATCATAAGGTTCCTCAGCGTTTACGGGGATACTATCTTAAATTTGCATGTTATTTAGGTGTCGTATGCCATCCTCTGTTTTGCATGATCAGATCCCTCATTCTGTCTTACTACCTAATCAACCTCTCTTTTGCCTCCCTTCTCGTATTTATGATTGTGTCTGTTTTGTTCATATTCTCACTCCTGGGCAAGACAAACTCTCAACCAAAGCCACGAAGTGTGTCTTCTTAGGTTATTCTCACATTCAAAGGGGTTATCATTGTTATTCTCCAGACAATAATCGCTACTTTATCTCTGTTGATGTCACATTCTTTGAGGATTCCTCCTTCTCCTCTGTAACTCGTCTTTCTGTTCCGAAAGTCTTAAC
The DNA here is from genome assembly GCA_016808115.1 of Tetrastigma voinierianum. NCBI lineage: Eukaryota > Viridiplantae > Streptophyta > Magnoliopsida > Vitales > Vitaceae > Tetrastigma > Tetrastigma voinierianum. Next base: position 901,381 of record JAEQBH010000478.1, on the reverse strand, counting down.
CATTCCTCTTGTCTTACCATCTCCCGATTTCCCTTCTCCACTTACAAATGTCATGACTCGACCACTTCAAGTTTATACTCGCCTTCCTCGTCCTCCTACAAGGCCTCTTGTTGACTCATCTTCTATGCCGCAATCACCTTCTGCTCCGGTTCAGCAACCGTCTGATGATCTACCTATTGCCACTCGAAAGGTACCCTTTCTACTTCTAACCCACATCCTGTTTATAATTTTCTCAGCTTTCATCCTTTATCTTTACCCTACTTTGCCTTTGTTTCACCTTGTCTTTTGTCTCTACCCCTAAAAGCACTAGTGAGGCTCTCTCTCATCCGAGCTGGAAAAAGGCAATGGCTGAGGAAATTGATGCTTTTTACTCCAATGGCATATGGGAATTTGTCGCACTTCCTCTTGGCAAGTCTCCCGTTGATGGTTGTTGGGTTTATCTGGTGAAGAGTGGGACTAATGGCAAAATTGATCGGCAAGGCCACGTTGTTGGTTGCGGGGTACACTTTCGACAATATGGCTCAGACTATTATGATATTTTTTCTCCAATGGCCAAGATTGTCCATGTTCGCTTGCTTCTTTCTATGGCTGCTATGCGCTCATAGCCCCTTTTTCAGTTGGATATCAAGAATGTCTTCCTTCATGATGAACTCGCCAAGGAAGTTTATATGGAAGCGGCTTGCTGGTTTGTTGCTTTCGAGAGAATTAAGTTTGGTATCTGATCGTCGTTCATATATGGTCTTAAATCGTCTCCTCGAGCTTGCTTTAGTCGGTTTAGCTCAGTGGTTCAGGAGTTTGGCATGATTCGAAGCACAGCAAACCATTCCGTTTTTTATCATCATTCATCTACTCGACAGTGTATTTACTTGATTGTTTATGTGGATGACATTGTCATTATAGGCCACTAGCAGGATGGTGATCGAAACTCGAGCAACACACTCTTCATTACTTTCAAACAAAAGACTTAGGGAAACTCAAGTATTTTCTAGGCATTGAGGTAGCTCAGTCTAATTCCGGAGTGGTTATTTCTTAGAGGAAGTATACCTTGGATATATTGGCAAACACTGGTATGTTAGACTATAAACCTATAGACACTCATATGGATCCGAATGTCAAACTTATACTAAGTCAGGGGGAGCTTCTACGAGATCCAAGGAGATATCGACGACTTGTAAGTAAACTGAACTATCTCTCTATCACTCGACCTAACATCTCATTTCTTGTGAGTGTAGTTAGTCAATTCCTACAATCACCTTGTGATAGCCATTGGGATGCTACAATTCGTATTCGCCGTTATGTCAAAAGGACACTAGTTCAAGGGGTGTTGTATGAGAACAGAGGTCATACCCAAATTGTTGGCTACAGTGATGCAGACTGGGCAGGCTCACCCACAGATAAACGTTCTACATCAAGGTATCGTGTGTTCATTGGAGGTAACTTAATATCCTAGAAGAGTAAGAAACAAGATGTAATACCCAGATCTAGTACTGAAGCCGAGTATCGAGCTATGGCCTTAGCAACATGTGAACTAATATGGTTGAAGCATCTCCTCCAAGAGCTAAGACTTGGGAAGGATGAACAAATGAAGCTTATATGTGATAATCAAGTCACCTTGCATATTTCTTCTAACCTAGTTTTCCACGAGAGGACCAAGCACATCGAAGTGGATTGCCACTTTATCAGAGAGAAGATTGCATCGGGATACATGACTTCTAGTTTTGTCAACTCTAATGACCAGCGGATCTACTAAGTCTCTTAGAGGTCCTAGGATAAAGTATATATGTGACAAGTTTGGTGCTTTTGTCCTATATGCTCCAACTTAAGGGGGAGTGTTAAGGTTTAGTCTCCTAATCCATTTAGGATTCTTTTATTTCTCTCTTTAGTCACATAATTAGACTCTAACTCTATTTCCTTTTTTACCCTCACCCTAAAGTATAAAAATGTATGTTTCCTCCTTTGTAAATCAATGAAAATCAATGTATTCCTTTTCTCTCGATAAAATGATTTGCCATTACACGATAGAAGTGAAATGATAAGCACAAACTATGCAATTCTTCAGGTCCCACAATCTTCAATGCTCAATTATTGAGCATATGCAGTAAATATGCCAAGATATTTTTTTTTTTATTGTAAGATGTTTACAGAATGAGACTGCAACCTGTCAAGTATTGTTCAGAGTGAAATCAAGTCCTGTAATCCCACAACAGTTAAAACAGATATGATCATCATAATCTCCCTCCCCCCCTCCCTCCCCATTTTTTTTTATTGGCTTAGAAAAGGCACAAAACAAACAGAAACTATCATATCTGCAATAATACCGTCAATACAGTCTCCAAGGAAGATTTCTTCGTGACTGGATGCAACTCAGTTGGAATCTGCAAAGAATGTGTTTAACATGGAAGCGACTGAGATGGTGGTGAAAACACAATGATATACATTGCACAAATGAACTCATGATTGTTAAGAAAGAACTACAAAATAAAATGTACCTAAGATGAATAACTATTAAGTAACCAGAAACCAATGCAGCTATCCTTTTCATTATTTTTTAAAAAAAGAAATAAAATTTAGAAGATGCAATTGGAGAAGCATGTAAGTAAAATTTTGAATAACTACCAAGTCAAAGGAAGAAAAATAGAACTTGTGAGAACATCCAAATCAAGTTGATAATGGGCATTATTTATCCTTATCAAGGTGCATAATACAGGAAACCTCCAAAACTTTTGTCTGTCAAGGTTGTACTGATAAAAGAAGATGAAATCTAAGTATCTAACTCATAAAAAGAACATTGAGGTTGTGTCAAGACTGAATACAACAGATCACTGCACATAGAGACATCATAACAAAATGATTCAACATTGATAAGAATTTCTAATATCCTTGCATGCCTATGTTTACATATTGTATTGCCAAACTAAGAAAAATGGTGATGTATTAACAATATATAATGAATAAAACAGGAAGAATGGAGGGACTATGGGGTTGTATTTGTATAGTACTGAGTAATGCAGAAGCATGTTGAACCTTTCAAGGACTGCTCAACTGGCAGGCTGCTTGAGGGATTCCCAGATTTGAATCTATAGCTTACCCACTCAGGGCAGGGATTGTATACTTAAGGTTTTCCCCAGTTCTGTAAAGTGGCTCTGGTGGTTTCCAGTCTTAAAAATAAAATAAATTAAAAGGCATAGTTTCAACGCATGTCCAAATCAGGAGATCAAAACACAAGCTCTTAAGAAATCATGATGTTCTTTCGCTGCAAAAATTACCGTAAAAACAGATCTAATTTTCCTACACAATTATAAAGGTAGAGAGAAGGTTCATACCCCACGCCCATTATCAGTGATGCTTACAGAATCATCAGCATGTAAAAGAACATCCACCTTTGAAGCAAATCCAGCTTGAGCTTCATCAATAGCATTATCCAATATTTCATAAACCTAAAAGAAAGCATAGTCCATAAGTTAAGCAACAAGCTTTCCAGCAGAGATGATCTCAAAATTAGGACAGATACCACAGAAACTGATTTTAAAGTAAGAGTATACCAAATGATGCAAGCCGCGAAGTCCGGTGCTTCCGATATACATTCCTGGTCTTTTCGAGCGAGGGTCTGAGCTCAATACCTAATCATATCAGACAATCGTTAGAGAAACGATCAAAGACTAAGTTAACAAACACATTGTGAACCAAAAAATTAATAAAGAAATTTCAAGCTGACTTTGAAGAAATTATAAGCACCTGACATCGTATAACATACTGACAAATAAAGATTAAAAATGTGATTTAAGAAAGGTTTTATGCAAACCACATTATGTCTGTTATTTTGGAGTGTATTAATGTAAAGTTTATTAATAAGAATTTTTTATATGTTTACTTTTAAAAACTCTTCTCTACTTTTATAATAGATCTGAAAGAAATTATGCAAAGTGTTCTATGCACTCACTACTTATTGAACCCATAAATTTTCCTTTTTCTTTTCCGATAAACAATTATGTGGTCTAAAAGATAAGGCAACTCAAAAGTGTAATACTTTCCCTTCAAACTAACATTTGGACATCTGCAATGCATACAGCCCCCTCCCACCTAACGCTAAACCCCCAAAATTTTCTTCTTTTTATCTCCCAATTTTCTATGCTACCAAATATATGCTATCAGCTTGTGAAGCATAAGAATTGAAGAAGGCTTTGTACTGATGACAGTTTTTTCATTTCTCTGTTAAGAAATAACACATTGACACCTGAATTTTAAGAATAATTCTTTCAAATGGGTTTTTGATTTAGAAATCCAAGCAGATTTGGTACTAGGAAGAGTGGTAGATTGAGCCTTCATATTATTATTCTAATCAATGCATTGAGGATGCCTTGTATTGGTAGAATAACATATATGGAATACAATTTAAACTGCTCAAATTTTCCCTGATGGTTTTGCTCAATACATGGACAAATATGCATGATATTTGTATTATGTCATTTAACAACACAACTACTGCCAAAAACAATTCCCTATGGTTCTTTTAGTAATAAACATATAATCAAATAAATGAAAGTTTTGTGACTACGAGATAATGGCGAGTAAATGAACTTCCATTGAAACCAACACAACGAACGTACACTATTTAAGATGATTTTCAAAAGACCAACAAAAATAAAAAAACTTTACCTGAATTTGTTCAGACCCGTAAGCTTTAGAACTTAGACTTTCCCGAAAAGCATCAGTAGCAATGCTGGACGACATGAACGCCCTCGGCGAAGAGGCATTTCGAATCAAAAAACGATTCGAGACCCTTCTCAATCGAAAACCAACCCTGAAACAAGAAGAAAAAGAACGATCGTCTGAAACGTGAATCATTAATACCTAATCGTTCTGACGTTGAAAATGAGGATAATAAGTAATATACGCCATTCCTCTTCGATTTCCAATATCACGCTTCCCTCTTTTTTCTTGTAAACCAAATATAAATTTTTTTTAAAAAATATATACTAGTAGAGAGTTCATTTTCCTTTACTTTCATGGAAAACCAACACACAAACAAAGAAAATGATTGAAACAAACAACAGAAGTCATATTAGACCACTGTCATGGAAACCAGACAGATCGGAAGAGAAAAGACCGAAACCTAGGTTTGGAAAAGAGAAAGGGAGAGGTGAGAGACTTGACGGAAGAATATGTGTAAAGACGAGCTGCCATCATTCTGAGAGGAAGATAAGGCGGTCTCAGCCGGAGCGCCATTTTCAGAAACAGAAAAATCAAAGCAAAGAGAAGATAGGGTTGTGTTTGATGATCGTTTCAGCTCATCTCTCCCGCCTCTCCTCTCTATTTTGATTTTTGTACATTTGTACGGTTATTTAAAATATATATATATATATATATATATATATATTAAAATAAATCGAAAATCAAAATAATATCTAGGCTAGTGCTTGCTAGTCATGTCGACGTACACATCTATAATCCTGTAGTCAATGACTATGGCATTGTAATTTCCGACGTAGCTATAACGCACTAGTTTAGGCATTATATTGATTTTTGACTTATTTTAGTTTTTTTTTTAAATAACCTATATTTGTCCAAAACTCCTTTGTTTTCGTATCCGAGATTACTGGCCTTGCTCTTTTGTTTGTCGAAGGCCCATGTTTTGGAAGTGGGCCTTGGGGCTCTGGGTTTAGGCCTTCGACAACCCATGGCCCATAGGATAATTTAAATTTATTAAATAATAAATAATTTTTATTGTTGACTTATTACAGTGTATGTTTATTCGTTGGTTTTTATGTCAGCGATTCAAACTACAGCACTGCTTCGATCAGACAGATAAATCACATCAAATCTCTATTCGTCAATATTTGGAATCTTAGGTATTCTAGACATATTATGATTATCTCTTGCATAGGCCTTAAACTGTTTCTTCTTGTTATTAACTTTGATGTTGTGTCATGCTCTAATGTTTGTAATAGTTTAATTTATGTGTTCATATGTATAGGTATTAATCCTTCTGAATCAATGAAATTTCACTTTCCATCGTCAAAAAAAAAAATTTAAATATCCTGACCGACTCAAGTGCTAAATGGGTGATGGGATGGGCATTAAAGATGGCTGGAAGCAAAAATATAGGCAATGCTTCGATAATTAATGTAGAATATGTGGCTTTGAGATATAAGGTTCTAGCTGTAAAAATTAATGGCTTTTTCAACTTGGAGATTGAAAAGGGACTTTAAAGTAATTATAGATTGTTATAATAAGAAAAGTAGTTTGTCTAGCTCAATTATTATTCTAATGGATGATATTTGAGGACTTGCTCGAAATCTAAATATTTTCGGTTGTTGTCATATTTATAGGGAACCAAATAAAACAACATATTGTTTAGCTAATAAAAGTACTTGAAATATTAATTCAATTATTTGGTGGTTAGAGTTTTCTAAATATGTTAGAAATTTTGTATTTGAAGATTATTGTGGAACTTATTTTAATTGTATTTATAGAATATCTTATTTGTAGTCTTCCTTCACCAAAAAAAAGTGTCGGATGGGGTTACAGAGGATTCCATATTGGAATCTTTTTAAGAACACGGTGTTAGTAAGTAGTATGCAAAATGAATAGATGTAAAAAAAACGACGTCAGATTCTTAAAGGGAGGAAATGGTTCGATAAAGAGGACATCAATTAAAGGGAGGAAATGGTTCAATAAAGAGGACATCAATGGACTTGAATTGATGGTCTCATTCAAATGTGATGGCACAAACACTTTAAAGTGATTAAGAAAATTAAAAAATCAAATATCTTTTAAATACTCTAGAATTTCAAATATTTGTTAACTCTAATTTGTTTACAAACATTTTAAATGTGTATATTAATTTATTTTTTACTTTTTTTGGTTAGTTATAATTTTTTATAATGACTCATTTTTTAAATTTTGATTTTATATTTGTCAGAAAATTTTAAAATATTCATAAACTTATAAATTTAATAATATGGAAAAAAACATGATTGATATTGATTTTATGATATAATCTTGACTTTAAAATATTTTTTGGGAAAAAATCAATATTAGGATGTTTAAAAAAATGCCTTTATACTTCACAATGATATATTTTTATTAGAATAATTATATATAATATTCTTATAGATAATTCCATAGCCACAATTCCACAAACACAAATTTTAATGAAATCAAAATAAAGCATCAATAAATTAATGTGTAAATAAATCCACAATGACTGAACAATAACCAAATAAAATAACAATAGGAAATAAATTTATACATCAAAAGTAAATTGCAATTAATAAAAATAAATAACAAATTTAAAACAAAATGGTACCACCAAAGATTCCAAATTTCATTAATTTAAAAAAGTTGAAACCGAAGAACCATGTATTAACCTATGAAAGAAACGTCTATAAGATACAATATAACATAGATAAAAAGATCCATTTTATTGACTCTCAGTAATAATTCCATATTAAATTCTTAGTGGAACATTTGACTATTTTTGAAATTTAAAAGTAAAGCAAATGATAGTTTTAAAGGGGTGCAAAATGTCTTGTACTTTTATAGTAGAATATATATATTGATGGGGGCATGAAGTAGACCTATCCTATATAAGATAGGAAGTCCAAGTCTAATTATGATTTTTATTATTATTAGTTATTTATTTAATTGTATTTTTTTGATTTATCTGTTAGGGTTTTTCATTGGTGCTTATAAATAGCACCTTGTACTTATTAGCTATGTCGGTTTACAAAATACAAAAACCATGGCTTCTGGCACCAATCGAATATATATATATATATATATATATATGAGTATATATATAGATATAGCAGTATATATATATATATATATATTGATGATGCTTTTTTTTTCTAACTGAACTGGCCGAGCGCAGTAGGGTCGCTTGGCCGGGACCAAGACTGTTGCCGACTGATGAACCGGAGGATGCCGGATCGCTCGTCTCGACCGGTGACTCTGACTCCTATGGTCCGCAGTCGCAAGGCCGTCGGCCCCGGGAGGGAGGCCATTGGTCGGCGCTCGACGCGCACTCTCCCGCAGCAAGAACCGCATGAAGAGCACGGCGAGGGCTTCGCCCGTGGTCGCTCCGATGCCTAAGTCAGTTTCTTTTCTGAGAGGAAAGAGAGAATACTTAGATTGCCTCAGATGACGCGACCTTTCTGGTGGAGCTTCATTGTATTATAACACGGATATTCATCCATCGGACGACGACGGTGAAATCCTTCCCATCGTGGCATGCTTCATATACAAATTCTTGGGGACTTCCTACGACGGATTAGTCAAAAGAGTTTATTCTGAATAATCCTTCTTTTATTATAATGTCCAACTCGATGGTCTTTATCGCTTCCTTTATAATAGACTCGATTTATGATATCTTTGGTGGAATATTTTATCTTCTCGTTATTTGGGAGGATGTGGGTTGACTGGCCGAGCATGGGCCTCCCGTTTTTCAATCCATGTTTCGCCCAATGAGTTTGGCCTCCGTTCGGGCCGGCTATGGGAGGCCACCTGGCGGCACCTTAATCCCATCGCTTCTGGGCCGGCGCATCAAACGCGACCCATTTCTATATCCTTATCGTTACCCAGCCCTCAGGTAACGATTGGCGTGGGCAAGGGCTGTGATTAGTCCCGCGACCCGCTGTTATTTCTCGTGTCCGCCTGGCAGATTAATTAACTCCGTCCGCCGTCATATGTTAATGATGGTCCTTCAGTTTCGTGCTTGCTTTTTCATATTTCCTTGTTTTCCCCTTTTGTTTCTCGTCGATCTTTCTAGTTCAATTTCTTTTTTAGCCTCATAACTCCCTTTGTCTTTATATTCTTGGCGTTCTTGCATTTCGCTCTGATTTTCGCTTCATATGTCTGTCGGGTCCCTTTTTGGTGTCTTTTCTTTCCGGGCCTGGCTGCATCCGGTCCCGGGGTCGTGTTTCTTTCTGACGATACCACGAGGCCCTAGGGTTCAATGAACCTGATTTCAGTTTTGCTATGCCATGGTCCCAAACGCTTTCCTTTAAAGATCAACAAGATTCCTCTGCTGATGCTCGTGGCCCCGGCAAAGGCCAGGGGTGTCTCCCGCTTGTTTGACAACGTTGCCTCGCCTCAAGCCTCCGAGGCGCTCCCTTCCCTTAGGTAAGGGAAAAAGGAAGATAAACTCGATCAAATATCCTTAGGGGTTCGGATCTTCAAGACATGGGCCGTGCGACATTCTATGAAAGTGTCCCAAAGAAAGCGGCCCTTTATAAGAAATATTTTGGCTGGAACGATACCGGCCTCTTCCTCAGTGTTCGTGATATGGTCTCCCGATTTTTGACTCGTTAAGGCCGCCTCCCGTGTCTCTAATGGTATGTTTTTTCTCGAGACGCTTTGATAACGCCCGCTTCATCAGATCCTTTCATCAAACAAAGTTCTTCAAGATTTTCTTTACATCCGCCTCTTCCCAACCCGTCTCAATGGTTGGGGCATTTTGGTGGGTTTGTCGGTCTTTTTTAGACAGGGGCTTCGCGTCCCTAGTGTGGCTTCAAGCCCCGCATCTTTAATCCGAGTTGCTACCGAGGGGTTTATTTATTTCCCCAGCGCCCTGGGTCCCTTGGTGATTTCGATCTTTCCTTCTTCTCATCGGACATGGAAAAAATCCGATATTTCTTGTTAGTGGCTCCAACCGGGAGTACAATTCTTATCGGGGACACCCTAGGCGCACCCGGCAACGTGGGTGCCCCCCGATAACCTTCGTGAGTATCATCCTTACTCTTGGTTTAATTGATTTAAAGTCGATTGATATCCCCGACCTAAGTTTCCCTTTATATTTTTCTATGCTCGCCTTGGGCTTGTAGTGACCTAAGATACCGTTGTTGCCTTGTGTTCTGACCGGGAGTGTCTCTCGCTTTCACTCCACGCAGTAACTACTAAGGCCCGATGTCCTCACCATCCTGGCCTGAAGTCCAGCGGCAAAATCTTCCGCTTTAGGGCCTCATCTCCCCACTGGTGTTTTCTCTCCTTTCGGGCCCGTCGTGGTCGCTTCCTACTGAGGAGATTTTATCATCCGGGAGGATATCTCGAAACCCTGAGTGCGAAGAGGAGGGAAAGTGATTCCCTAAGAGGGATCACCAAACTGCAACAAAGTTCGAGATTAGAAGCACCTTCAAGTCCCTCATTCAAAGGTCCGCTCGGGTCTTCATCCCATCAGCCGAGGTTCCCCCGGTTCTTCGTTTCACTTCCTTCCAGCCCATCGCAGGTGGGGAATCCTCAAACGAGGTCGCGACCAAATCGTCACGCTTGCCCATAACCATCTCGGGAATGTCTTAGCAGCACTCGCCAAGCCATCTCCCCGGTAGGGCGTGATAGTCGGGGAGGAAGAAAACAAAATCAAAGGTTGATGAAATCAAGGATTCTTTGCTGTCTAATGCGGAACTTTCGGCCGGTGCCGTTTCATCCATCCTCAAAGATTCTGACGTTGAGAGATCAAAGGTTTGATAAGGCTTTTCGCCTTTGTCTTTCGGGACTTACTTCTAGTTTATAATTATGCTAACTTTCCTCACCGGCCTGTCGATTTCTACTGCGGTTTGTCCTCAGTCGCCACTCATTTGAATGGGGTTTACGAAAAAGCCCAACCTGAATGAGAAGCACATGTATGATCGCCCGAATTTATGGCGCTTAAAGTGACTACTTTTAACTTCCTAGATGACGAGCCATAGGCGGGTGCGCCTATGTCTGAGAAATAGAAAGACTTACGTATCTGAAGCACAACCTCATCACGTGACCGGCCGAAAAATAGGGAAGGCGAGGTCCGGTGGAGCACCTACGATTGTCAGTGAGGGAGAGCTCCGAGCCCTGGATGAGCCTCTGTGCTCCTACGATGATCCTATTGAGACTCTGAGTGAGCCGCACCCACCCAGATGAGCTTCGATTGGTTGGGGGAGAACCCGCTGCTTCCCCAGATCTAACAACCTGGATCCGCAAGTGGAGTTGCGCCATCAACGCGCTTGGACGGAATGGAGAAACAACTTGAGATTGCGTCATGGTGATTTGAGGGCTAAGGTATTTGGCTGGATTCAGCTCGACGTGAGTCCCTTCCCCGGGCCAGACTGGTCGTGACGGCTGCCGTAAGAGTGCCGTGGATTACGCACTGAACTTCATCTGCGCGACGATTTGGTTGTTCAGAGGGACGAGGTCATCGTGCAATCATGGACCAAAGTTGCGCTCAATGGGCTCTGCGGCCTTATTGCGTAAAAGCCGCTCGTGTGTACCCCGATCCGATTCGACTCGATCTCCCGAGCGATGGGGAGGCGTAGAATCTTTCGGGTAATAAATGAATCCCCAGAGCCTAGCACCAGCGTTGAGGCCCCTTCTCGCTCTTCTTCGCTCGACATACTTGAGATCCGAAGCTCGTCTCCGCTGATTTTATTATATTTTCTTTTCTTTTGTCGTACCCCGAGGCCTACTATCCTGTAAGGTTTGACCCTCTTTAATGGATACTGGCCCCGGAATTTTAATTTTACTTATTTATCTATCTTTGCTTTCTCTTCAATCAGAGGATTAGGAAATTTAGGTCCGCCTTTGTTCTTACATTCTTGCAAACCGCTCGCTCTGCCGCATGGTGCGCATGAAACTTTGTTGGCCTGGCCCGGCCCGCCGTTGTCATGTATCGACTCGCCCTTTCGCTCACGTGCTCCCGCTGAGTGTATCAAGGCGGGGTTTGCCAGCGTGCGTGGCTGGGATTAAGGCTTGATTACACGCACGTATGAGAGTGTCTCAAGAGTTCGCTAATAGGAACAAGAGGGAGTGGCTCCGCCCGTCTCGGGGCACAAGCAGCGGGCCTGCCCCGACAGCAGGGAGCCGCCCCGCCTCGTGTCAAGGGAGAGCTCACACGAGATTCTGTGAGGAGCCCGTCGTGAAGTACGCTGAAGGGCTCGCCCCGATAAATAGAGGGAGCTCGCCCTACCTGCGGGTTGAAGGGAGAGCTCGCCAATGAGATTCTTATAGGAGGAGCCCGCCTGTTTTCAAGTACAAAGCAGCGGCTCGTCCCGGGAGTGCAGGAGCTCGTCTCGGGGTCGTATTGAAGGGAGAGCTCGTCAATGAGACTTGTAGGGAGGAGCCCGTCTGTGTGAAGTACAGTGAAGGGCTCGTCCTGATAAGTGTGAGGAGCTCGGTCACCAGACAGCGGAGAGCTCGTCAATGAGATTGTAGGAGGAGCCCGTCTCGTGAAGTACGTGCTGGAAGCGGCTCGTCCCGATAAACAGGAGTCAGCTCGTCAGAGCAGCGGAGAGCTCGTCAATGAGACTTGTAGGGAGGAGCCCTGCCTCAGGTGAAGTACAAAGTGAAGGGCTCGTCCCGATAGCAGGGAGCTCGTCTCATCAGACAAGTGGAGAGCCTGCCAATGAGACTGTAGGAGGAGCCCACCGTGTACACGTGAAGGCTCGTCCCGATAGTCAGATAAGGAGCCTGGCTCGCCCTGTCGCAGGTTTCCTCACAACAGGACCTGTAGGAGGAGCCCGTCTCAGGTGGAAGTACAGCTGGGAAGTGGCCTGGTCCCTACAACAGAGGGGAGCCTGGCCCCACTCGACATGGAGAGCTCGTCAACAGACTATAGGAGGAGCCCACCGCTTGGGAGGCGTTGGAAGGGCTCGTCCCGAGAAGTGAGAGGAGCCTGGCTCGTCAGACAAGGGAGAGCTCGTCAATGAGACTTGCAGGGAGGAGCCCGTCTCAGGTGAAGCGCGTTGAAGGGCTCGTCCCGGGAGCAACAGGGAGCCTGGCTCGCCCTGCATCAAGGGAGAGCCTCGGGCCAACGAGATTCTTGTAGGGAGGAGCCCGCCCCGTGTGGCACAAAGGAAGGGCTCGTCCCGATAAATAGGGAGCTCGCCCGTCAGGTCAAGGGAGAGCTCGCCACGCAGGATCTGTGGGAGGAGCCCGTCTGCTTAGTACGCGGGCTCGGCCCCTGACAACAGAGTGGTGCTCGTCTCTGGCTCAGGTTAGCACAGCCACAATGTGAGACTTATGGGGAGATCACCTCTGCTTATACGTTGAAGGCCTGGCCCCGATGAAGCGGTGCAGGAGCTCGCCTGCCTGTATTGAAGGGAGAGCTCGTCAATGAGACTTGTAGGAGGAGCCCGTCTCAGGTAGCGCCTGGAAGGCCTGCCCCGAGCAAATGTAGGGAGCTCATCCGTCTCGTGTTAGCTGGAGAGCTCACAATGAGACTTGTGGGAGGAGCCCGTCTCACCAAGTACGTTGAAGGACTCCTTCGCCCCGGAGCAATGCAGGGAGCTCGCTCCGCCGTGTTGAAGGGAGCCGGCCAATGAGACTTCGCGGGAGGGAGCCCGTCTCTGTTTAAGTACAGCTCGGCGGCTCAACTTTGGCAAATAGAGGAGCCTGCCCGCCTTCGTGTTGGCTGAGAGCTCACAATGAGACTTGTGGTGGGCGGCTCCCGCCCCGCGTAAAGTACGCAGCGGAAGGCTCGTCCCGATAAGCAGGTTCTGCCCACCAGACATCACGGAGCTCACAATGAGACCTGTAGGAGGAGCCCGTCTCGTGTGGCGCCGTTGAAGGGCCTGGCCCCGATAAATAGAGGGAGCTCGCTCCGCTCAGACAGCTGAGAGCTCGCCAATGAGACTTGTAGGGGTGGTTCGCCCGTTGGGAGTACAGCAGCGGCTCGCCCCGATATAGCAGAGGAGTCACCCCGGCCTCAGATAATGAGAGCCTCGTCAATGAGACTCAGGGAGGGTCTCGCCGTGCAGCACAAAGCAGCGGCTCAGCCCCGATAAACAGAGGGAGCCCTCCGCCCGTGTCAAGGGGAGAGCCAAGCCAATGAGACTTCAGGGGGAGGAGCCCGTCTCGTTTGAAGCAATGCGGAAGGGCTCGCCCTCGATAAATAGTGGTTTCCGCCTACCTGTGGCCAAGCGGAGAGCTCTGTCAATGAGACTTGTGGGGAGGTTCGCCTCGTTTGAAGCACAGCAAAGGGCTCGCCCCGATAAATAGAGGAGCTCTGCCTCGGGCCCTCGTGTTGAAGGGAGAGCTCGCTTCAATGAGACTCAGGGAGGTTCGCCTGCAGGGAAGTACGCAGCGGCCTGGGTCTCCATAAGTGCAGGGAGCTCGTCTCGCCCTCAGACATGGAGCTCAAGCCAATGAGACTTGTAGGGGAGAGCCCGCCGTGTGAAGTACGCTAGAAGGGCTCAGCCCCCGATAGGCAGAGTGGCTCTGCCTCGTCAGACAGGCGGAGAGCTTCGCCAATGAGACTTGTAGGAGGAGCCCGTCTGCTTGAGCACAAAGAGCGGCTCGTCCGATAAGTGTAGAGGGAGCTCGCTCGTCTCGGATTGAAGGGAGAGCTCGCCACTAGACTTGTAGGAGAGCCCCGCCCTCAGGTGAAGTGCCGCTGAAGGGCTCGTCCCGGGATAAATGCAGGAGCCTGCCCGGGCCTCAGACAAGGGAGAGCTCACAACAGACTTGTAGGAGGAGCCCGTCTGCAGAAGTACAAACAAGCGGCTCGCCCCGATAAATGTAGGAGCTCGTCTCGCCCGTATTGAAGGGAGAGTCACATCGTGAAAGGTGAGACTTGTAGGAGGAGCCCGTCTCTGCTCGGAGTACAAAAGCCAAGGCTCAGCCCCGATAGCAGGGAGCTCGCCCGCCTCAGACTGGGGCGGAGAGCTCGCCAATGAGACTTAGGCGAGGAGCCTCGTCTGTGAAGCAAATACGTTGAAGGGCTCAGCCCCGATAAATGTAGGGAGCTCGTCCCGCCCGTATTGAAGGGAGAGCTCACAATGAGACTCGTGGAGGAGCCCGCCCCAGGTGGGAAGTACGCGAGGGCTCGTCCCCGATAAATGTAGGGAGCTCGCCCGTCTCGTGTCATGGAGAGCTCGCCAATGAGACTGTGGGAGGAGTCATCGCCAGCACACAGCAAGCCCGTCTGAGTGGCAGAGGTCGTTCGCCCAGATACTAATGGCAGCGCTCGCTTGCTGGGGCAATCAGAAACCATGAAATAAGCATTGCTGCGACGGCAGCATAATCGCTTTCTGTGAGATCCGACTGGGAAGACGCCGTATAAGAAGGTCTTTACGGTGGAGTCTTTTTCGCTCATCCCTCGCTATTGGGAAGATGTGAACTCCGCTTAATGCCGATTGGATGGGGAATTTGAACCGCTTGTGTTTGCCTTCGCGCTTTTCTATAACAGGAGTTCGTTGCCTCCGCGGTTCACGCCTCGAGGATTTCGTCCATATCACGTGATTATAAAGCTGCGTAAGATGGATGCCTTGATGTTCGGCCGCCTCGCTGGGGTTTCTTTCACGCCTCGGATGCTTTTCCTCGAATTTCTCCGTGTGGGAGAGTTGTGCTCTTCCCTCAGTTTCCTTTTATGGGAGTCATGTTATTCCCTTAGCTCGCTAGGACGCGCCCTGGGCAGAGCTGAACGCAGCCCCCCTTGCACCTCACCCTCATTCCTTTCTTCTTCCCCTTCGCTTATACCTCTCTTTTCTTTTTCTTTTTCTTCTTTCCATGCCTTCACATCTCGTTTCTTTCTTTCTTTTCTCTCTCCTCTGGCCCCATCTTTTCTCCTCTCCTCCTTCTTTTTTTTTTTTTTTTTTAGGTATTGTTTGTAATTGAGTGCATGAGGGAACCGCTTGTACCGTATATGCTTTCTATGATGTAATCGAGGACACCATTGATTGTATCCAACTGGCGACTTTGAAATAAAAGATGCACTTTTTATTTCTAAGAAATTTCCATTGTGTATATATATTTATTTTTTACATGCCCGACCGTGGCTTGAGACGTCCAAATAAACAAACCGCTGCTCGCCCACTTGTCACCCAGAATCGCAAGGCCTTCGCGAACTCGAGCTCACCGATAAAAGCGCTTAAGATGTTCCAAAGATTCCAGCGTATGGCCGTAAAATTTTTCCTTCCTCTGCTGAAACTATAAATCGGGCCTCGCGCTTCGATACACCCGAGATACAATATAGCTGCCCCTCCTAATCAGCCTAACTTCCCATGTGCTGGATTTTCCTGGCGGGTAGTAGTTTTTCAAGACCAACCCCTCGAACGTAACTCGGGTCCGACTCTCTCGCTTGTACGCTCTTAGCCGACTTCCTTTGGTATTCCTCTCGCACGCCGCGAACTTGCCCACGCTTTCTCGGGCCCAGAGTTCTAAATTCGCATCGCAGTGGCCTCATCGCTTTGTTCTTCGAGGCTAGCTCAAATTCTCGAGACTTTACCTAACTTCTCGACAGGGCTACCGCTTCGTACAAAAGTTCTGGCACTGAGGCTTCCCGGTTGTCGACTTGCAGGTCGTCCGGGATAAAGCCCATAGTACTGTGTGGAGGTATTCACCAACTCCTTCACTTCTTCTTCCAGCTCTTTGGTTTTCGTGGCGGTTTTGAGGGTCTCGATGGTAACTTCGGGCTTGTCCATTTTTTGATCAGGTGAGTCAGCGAAGAATAGTAATTTTTAATTCCGAGCTTCAAGACAAAAGTCCCCGACTTTGCGTTGTCGAATCAAGTTTCCGGTTATCCGAGATCAAGGCCCTCGGGACACCAAATCCTGATATGATTGCTCGCCATACGGTTGCGTATCTTCGCTCTCGTGATTGTAGCTGCGGCTCACCAAATTTCACTTGGTGAAATAGTCTACCGCCACGACAGGCATCGCTCTTTGCCCACGGGCAAAGGGGCCCTAATACGCCCGTACTCCCACCGGGAAGTACTGTGGGCCGGTGATTGATGTCGAGGCCTGGGCCGGGAGGCGTGATATTTTAGCGTGTTCTGGCGTGATTCCCCAGATCTTTGACCAAAGGTTGGTTGCATCTTTGAGCATTGTGGGCCAGTAGTATCCCCGCCTCAAAATTTTTCTTTCCTACTTCAACGTTCGAGTCCCTACATGGTTCCCCGCATATGCCTTCTCAGCGCACTTCTCTTAGCACATACCCGTTGTCTTCCCGTGATACATTTTAGTAGGTGTGAAGAAACCTCGCTAGTACAGGCTCCCCTTGTGATTGGTAAACCCGAGGATCTCACTCTTATCTTAGCCGTCTCGGGTCGCAAGTTCGTAAGGTTCGCCATTAATGTATCCCAAATAGGTCCATCCAGCTTGCACCCGGGACGCTAGGCGACTATTATGCCGTAAGGGTCAACGGAGGGCTCTGCGAGGTATTCGAAGCGGGCGTCGACTTCAATGTTCCGCGAAGGTCGCCGCCGCCGGCTAAAGCGCCAAGACGGAATTCTCCGCCTGGGACGCATCGATCCGAACTGATACAAACTTTAATAAATCGCGACTTCGCGAAGATACGTAATCATTTTCTCACTTTCGGGCCTCGTATGTGTCTTCAACTGGGCCCTCGACCACCCGCCTTGGGAGTTGCTATAGACCCTAGCCGATCGACCCCAATGAATGAGCGAGGCTCGAGGCCCGCGACATTACTACCGTACTCACCCTCGTCACGAGGCGTGAACCCAAACCTCGAGCATACCAATGTCTATACCTTTGTGAGGTCGATTTTCAAGCTCGCTCCGCTTCCTGTGCATTTGAGGCTCCATCCACGTAGAGCTTCCCCATATGGGGAGGTCGCCCTTGATCGGGTGGGCTCTGGGTAGTGCGCTCCTACCGGGCTAACCCATGACGAAACCCGCTAGGACTGGCCCTTTTATGGTCAAGTTGTTTGTACCGAATGTCGACCACGCCCTATGGCCCATTTCATCAACCTTCCCGTAGACCTCTCGGTTTATGTAACACCTGGCTTCATGGGGTATTCGGCCTGGACTTCTATGGCGTGAGCCCGAAATAAGATTCAAGTCTCCGAGCCGCGGTCACCAGCTGGGCAAAGGTCATGGTTGCACACAATATATAAAGCATATATACATGACATATTACTTTTCGATTTCTTTTGTGATACCCCTCCTGCTTCCCTCGTGGCCTCGACCGCAGAGTAGACCTGGCGCCGTGCATCTCCTTGTCTCTAACGAGCACCGCTAGTTGAAAATCCGACACGCCAAATACGCGTTGTAAGATTCTCCTTCACCTGCCACTGTAATGGGTGGCGAGCCTGGGCATAAGTTTTCAAGGCTACAAACGCTTCACATTTCTCGTCCCATCGAAAGGCTTTTTTCAAGACTTGGAAGAAAGGTTGGCACTTGTCACTTGCCCTGGACACGAATCGACTTAGAGCTGCGATCCTCCCTGTTAGCCGTTGTACTTCCTTTGTCCCGGACGGTGATGGCATGTCTAGCAATGCTTTTATCTTATCCTGTTTGCTTCACTCCCCGTGGCTGACCATGTGGCCTAGAATTTTTCCTCGCCGACACGCCGAAGGCGCATTTCACGGTGATTCAGCTTCGCTGTTATAATCTCCTTAGATCCTGGAATGTTCCTGAGAGGTGAGCGACGTGGAGACCGGCTTGATAATGATTTTACCAAAGATGTCGCCTATGTATACCTCCACTGCTGTACCCATTCCGCTTTGAAACATCCGGTTCACTAACCTCTGATAGGTTGCCCCCACATTCTTAAGCCCAAACGGCATTACCCGGAGCAATAAAGAGGTCCCCTTGCGGTCGATGAATGACGCCTCTCCCCGTCACTGTGGTCCATGCCGACCGATTATAACTCTAGAACCATCCATGAAGCAAGGAGGCTTCACGGCCCGCCGCTGCATCTACAATGTCGATCCGGGCGGGGAAGCCGCCCTTTGGGCATGCTTTGTTTATATCGGCGAAATCAATACAGAGTCGCATTTGCCATTTGCTTTCTTGATTTGAAAGCACAACATCGCCGCCCATTCTCGTATTCTACCTCCCCGACGCTCGCTGAGTGAGAGCCGTCACCTCTTCGCCGATGGCTCGTCTCCTGCGCTAAACTGCGCCGCTGACCGGTTTGTGAGATGCCGGTTGGTGTTCAACTTATGAGTGATGATCGCGGTCGATGCCACTCATGTCGGCCTCGTTTCCATGCGAAGATGTCCTCGCTCGCCTAGGAATCAGCGAGGCCTTTGAGGCCTTCGCTAATTCGAGCCGGCGCTATAGGTGCGATGCTCCCGGTCGCCATCCAACGCGCCCGCCCCAAACTTTCCCAGGCTCTACCGGCGGACACTTCGTCACGCATATCAAGCCCCACCATGCTCACATTGTCGACTCGCTGCCTCGCAGGCGTATAGCATTCTCGCGTTACTGGGCCACTTCCTCGAACCGCCCCAACGCCGTTATTGTCTGAATTTAATAAACTGTGGTGGCTACCAGGATGGCTTTTATATCGCTGCTGAGAGAGTAATTCCGCTCAAAGAACATACAAAGAGTAATAATGAGCGCCCGATTATGAGAAACTCACTGGCTGCCAAGCAGCCAAGGGGTTCCCCCAAGGTTAGTGCCCGCTGGATCGACCCCAATGGTAACATTCTTTCTCCCCTTCGAGAACCCCTGAGATGAGTGTTACTGTGTTCTAGCTTTTCTCTTCCCACCCCATTTTGTCGAAGGCCGATGCAAAATGTGATGTCGCCGGTGCCCCCATCAGTTTACCAGACCCGATGGACCGTTGTATTTGCCACACCGCGCGGATGGTCAGCTGGTCGTCACAAAAGCCCACAACCTTCCAAGTCTCGAATCGTAGAATGTGTGGATAATAAGTAAGCGACCGCGTACTTTAGATACCGACTGTACCTCCCAAGTCCTGTCGATTCGATGTCGCTGTAAGGGCCTCCTGAGCCAACTCAGATTCTCCTCCTCCAAACAAATCCTCCTGAGATCACGCGGATTTCCGTGGGTTGCCGAGCGGGTCGCCGTCTCTGAATTGAGGTGGTGGTGGCTGAAATGGGGCCCCGATCTCACCTGGTCCTGTCTTGATTTGGTTCTCGAAGATATGAACGTCGTAGATATCCGCCAGACGATACTCTATCTCTCTCAATCAGATACGCTGTCCGTGCGATGCCCATAGTCCCTTATGGAACTCACGCATTTGAGTTATCTCCGGGTAGCTGATTCGATTTCATCTGGTGGCCGCCAAATTTTAGAATTGCTCGTTGCATCATGCGTAACTTGCGACACCGAGGCTGGGCCAAGGGAGTGAAGTGCCGAGGCGAATAGCCGTCGCTCTTTTCGGCCGGCGGCTGGCCCGCGTCCCTGCTTCTCGTTTTTAAAGAGATCGCCCCTCGCGCCCCGCCCGAAGACTGGTCGCCTTGCTCGGGGCTCCGTCCCGTCGGCCGCCACTTTTTCGCTAGCGTGAAGAACTTTCTTTTTGAGACAGAGGGCCTCTTTCTCCCCGTTTATATTTTTCACTTTGGCGAACCTCGCCATGTTAGCTTTCGGAGGGTTCTTTGAGATAGAGAACATCGCCTTTTGACCGTACTCAACCCCGCTGTTAGCTGTCGTGATAAATAGCTACGTACACCTATCTTTCAAGGACTCAGCACAAACCGTTGTACATATGACTTCAGATTCTCCTGTGTTTCCTGCTTGATGCTCAACAGATGGTAGCTCGGCTTCCTGTATGTCCTAGCCCCGATGAAGTGGGAGACGAACGCGATTGATAATTCTCTGAACGAGGAAATCGTTGAAGAGGGGATTCTGTTGAACCAGGCCATAGCTGGGCCTTTTAAGGTGGTGGCGAATGCCCTGCACCGAACGGGGTCTGGATACCCATGCAACTCCATCTGATTCTTGTAGGTATTGAGATGATTCCATCGGATTCGACGCCACGAACGATTCTACTCGAGGCATCCCGACTCGCCTAGAGCGGTAGTTTAGCACCTCAGGGGTGAAAGGTGATTCGGTTTGTTGCACCAAGGTATCCATGGTGTGTCCTGGTGCGCCCCTTTAACTACCTCCTTATCATGGCTTAGCTCTTGTCGAGGTCCCTGGTCTTTGCTCCCATGTCCGCTTCTCTTTGCAGGTCCTGTGGGGATGTTGTGGGTTCCGCTGCTCTCGCCACGCCCTCTGTAACTGCTCGGCTTTCTTCCCTACCGGGCTAGCTGTGGCTGTCGTGGCCTCTAGCTTGACTAGATTCCGCCTCGCCCTGCACGGAATGCCATAGTCGCGGTCACCTCGCAGTAACGCCAGGACCTTCCGTAGCCAGCCGCCCCTTCTCGGCATCAGATTGCCGCGAGCTGTTCTATCTCTTCTACCAAACGCCGTTAACGAGGCGGAGCGCTTCCACTTCGCTTGTGCTGGCTTGACCGCTGGGCCGGTCCCGGGCGGCCCGCCATTCGTATCTCCTCGCGGGTCTCGCATCCTTGTGGCAGATAGCGCGGCTCCCGCCGTGTTCCTAGTTTTCATACCATCGCGAATCGAGAAATCGCTATGTTCGTGGTAAGAATAGTCGCTCCTTACCGCACGGCGCCAACCGATGATGCTTTTTTCAACCGGAACTCGGGCCGGAGCGCAGGGCCATTGGCCGACCAAGATCAAGTGCCGATCGATGAACTCGGAGGATGCCGGACGTCTGCCTCGACCGAGGACTCTATTCCTCGATGGTCCCAGGCCGTGCGCCGTCGGGCCCCGGGAGCGGAGGTCAGCCGGTCGGGCAGGTTCTGATGTACCTCTCGCAAGAAGAACCGGGCGAAGAAGGGTTTCCGCCAAGGTCAATCCCGATGCCCAAGTCGTATTCTTTCTCGAGAGTATATAAATTAGATTGCTCCTCAGATTGGACGTACCTTCTCGGTGGCGGAGCTTGCTTGTATTTATAATGGATATTCATCCGATTGGACGATGACGAGTCCTTCCTATCAGTATGTTTCTCATATAGTTAGCCTGTGATTTCTAGCTGAGATGATTGAATAAAAGAGTTTATCTCCTAATAATCCCTTCTTTATCGAGAATGTCCAACCTGATTTGCCTTCTATTGCTTTTTCTTTCCTTTTATAATAGGACTTGATCGGGAGTGGGATATCTTTGGAATATTTTATCTTCTCGTTATCTTTATGATATTTCGGCTGATCACGGCACGCCTCCCCGTTTTCGAATCCATGCTGTTTCGCCTAATGAGTTTCGGGCCTCCGTTTGGGCCACAGGAGGCACTTGGCTGGCACTTTAACTCATCGCTTCCTCTCAGCCGGGCGATTGGAAACGCCAATTCATTTCTATATCTCTTGAGTCATATATATATATATATATATATATATATATATATATATATATATATATATATATATATATATATATATATATATATATATAGTTTTTCTACTTGTGTGAGTTGTGACTTTTGTTACTTTTATCTTTCGCTTTTACTTTTTTCCTCTAAACCAAGTTTTGACCATTTCCCTCAAAATCAAAGCAAATAAACTGTGATTTCTTTAGATTAATTTATTTTTCTATTAAAGTTGTTAAAACATGTGGTTAATTAAAAAATTCGTGATTAAATTATCCAACTTCACGTCATATTGTTTTAAAGATGATTATAAACATCTATAGAAATAAAAATGGGATTTACAAAACTAATAGATCAAGGTTTTTTCTGCCATTTTTCATTACTTCATAACAACATTTAGGTTCCTTGAACTAACATACATTTACTTGAACAAGTCACTCTATTTTTTCTTAATCATGTTAATTTAAGATTTAAACGATGAAGAATCCAAACAATAACAATCATGATGCCCATGGATTCAGGCTGGTTTATATAACAACGTGGTGTCAAAAACTGACGATTGTTTATTAGTCGCGCCTGCCAATCGAACTATGTTCACCTGAATCCATTGAATCACAGTTAATGAATGACTTCTTTACTCCTTCCGTCCACAGGCTATAAAAAGCTTCTGAATGACAGATCCTCTACATTTTTAGTCAAAGAGGTCAACTAAGCATCGATCGTAAAGTTTGAGTGAGCTTATACCTGCAGTCATGAGGTTTTACAAATGCGTTGATACTGAGTTCAAGTAAAAAACCACAACAAAAAACATGGTAGGTTTCAGGTTGAGGACCTTTTCAGCTTCCAAGATGAACAATACTTACAATATACACCCCACAAACACAACAAACATATTAAAAATGATCCCACTTCCAAAGTAGGCCTGTCATCTCTGCAAATGATGCTTCAATTCATCATGAATCACTAAGACGCTGAAACACATGCACGTTAGATTAGGTAGCTTATCAACGCCTTCAAACAGGTTGCAACAACCTTTATATCAACCACATAAATTGCTTCTCAAAACACAACGTCTTTTAATGAAAGGTCTATTTAAAGGCAGTTGCAACTATTTATCACTTTTAGTCTTCTACAACTCACAACAGTGACTAATGAGTGATATGACTCATGTCTGTTACTACCATGCCATCACAATCTTTACTATTTCGGAGTTAATAACTGTATAAGATTTATAGTAAACTGTTCTGGTTTAATATTCTTGACCTCCCTCCCATATGTCCAATCATTAACTTGGTGTTCTAACTTCCAATTATTTAAATCTCAGAAGATTTATGACATCATTGATTGTGATATAGAAATTTTATTATGTTATTGAAAAAGATAAGTTTAACTTTCAATGACAAATGAAACATAAAACTTCATTTTAGTCAAAGCAATAATAAGACCTAGTCTTATCATGCTATTATCTCAACCATATCAAACTATATCATACGTTCCTTTGTCTAATCCTGTCTATAACAGATTATTAACTCTTGAGAGCTCCTAATGAACCTCAAATCATTTAAAATGATTATTAGCTAATGATTCTGCCACGCTCTTTAATGAATACAGCTCATAATCAAAAAGGATTATACAGTTGTCTCCATGTCTGACTGATGTTAACTACTTTGGTTCTTCATAAATTAACTATATTTAAAAAGAACTGTTGTATATATCCCTTACTATTTCTGATATCCGATTTATATCCAAAAATGATGAATAAAATATCTACTGATGTCAATTCAAATAAACTCTCTTTCTAAGTCCAACCTAAGAATCCAAAAGATATTAAACATTTACAGTTCACTTTACAAATATATATCATAGATCCAAAAAGAAACTATCAATGTTTCATATATGTCTGAATTTGGTATCTATCTTCCAGCCTTGGGAAAATATACTAAAGTGAATAATGTGATCATATCGTTTTGGACTTGATAGTCTAAACTATATCAAAAAATGACATGCATAACGTTTCACATAAGTTCCCTCCCATTAAAGATTCAAAACATTAACAAACACTCAATAACATGTCCACTTGAACAATGTACTTTTAGTCTTAGACTCATATCAAAAAGAACTGGCCAATGTCTTCACTTTGATTTTCACACTCTGCATTTCATGTCCCAAATGATCATTGAAATGTCTGGCTGATGATCTCTTAATTAGCGCAAGTACAGAAAAGGGTTCCAGATCACATCCAAGACATATTAAGCATCTCCACAGCCCTTAACACATGTCAAATCAAAGAAATTTATTAAATGTCCCACATAACTAATTGAGACCAGTCCTCAAGATAGGTCTAAGAATTATATTGAAAGAATGATGAAGGTCTTAATTCGATGAGACTTGGTGGGCCACTTATTTAAATGTCCTACGACCTGACCATGCTTAAGCGCTTTACATGAGGTTCCAGATATGATCTAAAACGATTTATACATCTTATGCCTAGATGAGCCATGCCCAAAGCCAAACATTTGTCAATGTCTCAATCCAACCCTGCCAACCTAAAATTTAAAACAACACCCCAAAACACAAAACTAAAAAGATTCCATTACACAAATCTGTACCTTCACATAATGAAAAGAAACAGAAAACAATAATGGAAAACAAACATCACTTGTATTCAGAACTCCACATTATTAATTTAACTAATGAGTCTGGTCAATAAAGATGTCAAAACACAATCAAACTATCCTGATAAATCGTCTATTCTTCTCACCTGAACAACAATTGGCAACTACTAATTGGCTTTCCTCCTTAATAGTAACCCACCACTACTGCAGAACTGCAAAGATGAACCCACCTCCCATTTAACTTCTACAGAAGAAGCCACCTATTCTAAACTGATAGAGTTCTCCCTTCTTCTTTCTTAGTCTGTAGCTTCTTTCCAACAAAATCACTGAAACCTCATTTAGCTTTCTTCTCTAATTTCCTTTTCCACAAAGTTTCTTAGATTCTCAAGCTTCCTAAAGAAAAAGTTAATGAAGGAAAAGCTAAAGGTATAAAAGCCTAGTTTTTATTTTTTATCCTCTTTTTTCTTCTAAAACACTAAATTCAAAAAACAAGAACAAAACGGGTTACATTAAAGAAGCATAAATCTAACTTAAATAAGAGGAACATCAGTCAAAGTTAAATTATTACCATTGAAAGGAAGAGATCCTCCTTAAGGCCGAAGCTAAACTTGCTTAGCGCCTCGCTTCGTGACAAGACATCTCTTAATATCGAAGCTCATCGAAGAATCGTAACGCCCCAACTACCCCCTCAAATTTCACTACATACTAAACCCATTCACACCATGAGAGCACCACAAATCCATAATTGACCGAGGTCCTTACTTAACCACATTCGGGCAGTAGCCCCCCTTTGTTCGAGGAACTCTACCCAAAACACTAACGGCCGCAATTATAATACATTAACAACATCGGGCCTATTTATCCATAAAAGCATTTTACAATACTATCCCAAAAGACTTCCATTCATCGTATAAAATACCCACAATAACCTTACAAAAGAGTAAGCCAAGCCTTAACCACCATATCATCTTTTGTACATCTTCAAAACTGGATATTCGATCCAGAAAATTACAAAGAAAATCCTAAACTAGGCAAAAATCTGGCCTTCTTCTTTTTCTACCTCGACCCACCGACTCTTCACCTGAGGGACCTCAAATCTAACTTTCCTTCGATCGTGGGCCTCCCACCGTGACGTGGTTCCACTGCTTTTCTACCACTTCCTCAAAGGTAAACTGAAAAGGGATGTAGTGTAGGGTGAGCACGGGTTCCAGAGAAGTAATCCTCCCAAACTCCGCAACAAGGTTTAGAAAAGTATGAAAAACAATGCTCCCATTTTTTATAACATATCATAGGTGTACAATTTTGGTTAAACAATGACATTGAAAATAGATCTCAAGTTTATATGAAAACACTTAAGTAATGTACACGAGCCACGCATAAACAAATACTAAACATTTTCCACCCCATACCATTTCCAACCGGCTTCTCTTTGTTTCAAACATCCTACAATAAACTCCTCATTCATCATAGTAGTGTTTCTCAAGCATCCTTTATAAGGAACCCTCGAAAGTATAAGGATAGGATGAGCATGCTTACAAAACAACCTCTCATATATCAAAAGTAGGGTTTCTGCCATCCTTATAAGGAACCTCGAGTATAAGCTTAGATGAGCATGCGCATAAGCAACCCTCTCATATATCAAGTAGGCTTTTCTCAAGCATGCTTATAAGCACCTCTTGAGTATAGTATAGGATGAGCATGCGCATGAGCAACCCTCATATATCAAAGTAGGTTTTCTCAAGCATGCTTTATAAGCAACCTCAGTATAAGTATAGATGAGCATGCGTACAGCAACCTCTCATATATCAAAATAGGTTTTCTCAAGCATGCTTATAAGCAACCCTCTCAGTATAAGCATACAGGGATGAGCATGCGATGAGCAACCCTCTTATTATCAAATAGGTTTTTCTCAAGCATGCTTATAAGCAAACTCCTTGAGTATAAGCATAGGATGAGCATGCGCATGAAGCAACCTCTCATATATCAAAATAGGTTTTCACATGCTTATATAACTACTGAAAGTATAAAGCATGGGGATGAGTAGCATGCGTATGAGCAACCTCTCATATATCAAAAATAGGGTTTTCTCAAGCATGCTTATACAACCCTTGAGTATAAGCATAGGGATGAGCATGCGTATAAGCAACCTCTCATGTATCCAAGTATAACAATCCCCCAGGTTATGTAAAAATAATCCCCCATAATATGTAATAATCCCCCATGTTATGTAAAAATCCCCCATGTTATGTAAAATCCCCCAAGTTATGTAAAAATCCCCCATACTAGGTAATAAGTCCATAGATTATGTAAAAATCTCCCATATTATATAGAAATCCCCATAAAGAAAATCATTCCCAGTGAGCTCTGACCCGGGCAAAGGATCACCCCAGCGGAACTCCATACTATATAAAAATCCCCCATGTTATGTAAAAATCCCCCATAATATATAATAATTCCCCCATGTTATGTAAGAATCCCCCATATTATGTAAAACCCCATAATATATAATAATCCCCCATGTTATGTAAAAATCCCATGTACTCAGGTGTAACAAGTCTATAGGTTATGTGCACCTCCCATATTGTATAGAAATCCTATAAAAGAAAACCATTCCTCGAGGGAGCTCACATCCAAGTTGATCACCCTAGTAGAATCCCCTATACTATATAAAATCCCCCATGTTATGTAAGAAAATCCCCCGTATCGTATCATAACCCATGTTATGTAAAATCCCCCAATAATATGTGTAATAATCCCCCAGTGGAGAATCACGAGTGAGTTCAATCTGGGTCCGAGTGAGTCGGAAATCTGGCAAAGGAAGCACCGTAGAAGAACCCATACTATAAAGAACCCACCTGATTCTTTAATCACCATACCAGAAAATTTAGTTTACCAACCAACAATTTCACTACCAATCCTTCCATATTTCTCAATTTTATCGAAAACTTCTTAAGAACTTACAAACAATCATAAAACAATTCAAGAAATAGTTAGAAAATACAAGAGATCATACCCACAATATTTTTCATCATCACACAAATCACTAGAGTTAGGAAATCAATCTCCCAAAGAACACATTTAAGAATAAATTCTCATTTCCACGTACAAAGAGATAATGGTTTCGTAATACCTTTAAAAATAGCATTTTAGCCCCAAAACGCATAAGGTACATACTCTAGCCTCAATGTAAGTGAATGGGAGAAAAACCCCTACCTTAATCCTTGGTTTGTAATGATTCGAGCTTGATCCCGACTACTCTTCCTTTTCTCTACCGCTCCTAGGGTTCCAAAGGGTGTGGGGTGAGAGTGAAGTCAAAGAAAATGAGAGAAATGAGTGCAGGTGGCTTTAAAACCTAGCAGCCCCGATTTATCATGCTCATTGGGCATTTTTGGTTTTTCTTCAAAATTACGCTTTGCCACTACACTTCCACTCCCCGTTTATAGGACTACTTCTAAGGTTTTTTCGAATGCTCTGATTCATTTTTAATGTTGTTTTAACCTAAAACCTTTATTTCTCATGAGGATTTATGTAACCATTTTATATTTATCATTCTTATGCTTTGATTTAAGAGGTAAACTAATTTGACGATAATCGATATTTAAAAACATGTGGAGTTTACAATCTACCCCTCTCTTAAAGAAAGTTTCATTCCGAAACTTACCCTCTAATAGCGAATAAATGCGGTACTTCTCTCGTATTTCTAGCCCTGCCTCCCATGTAGCTTTTTCCACTCCATGGTGTTGCCACAAACTTTCACTAGTCGGATGATTTTGTCATACACCTTTTCTTTCGTATCAAGAATCCTCACCTATTGTTCCTCATATGTTACCCCATCTTGACTTCTATATCTTCCAAGTTTAATTTGTTGCATCCGATAGACACTTCCTCAACATTGATACGTGAATACATCATGCATCCGACAACTTGAGCGTGGTAACTCCGTGAATCGATACGCCGCTTGCCTATCACTCATCACTTCAAATGGTCCAATATATCTTGGTGCTGAACTCCCTTTCACAAATCTAAACACTCCCTTTTTGGGGGACACCTTGAGGAATACATAATCCCCCTCTTGGAATTCCAAGGGTCTTCGTCGGTCGACCGCATGTAACCTCTCGGGCCTTACTTTGCCGTGCGTAGTCTCTCCCGATGAGTTGAATCTTATGGTTTCCTCAATCTCCGCCCAAACATGCAACCACCCGCTTCAACCAAGATGTCATATTCACATGGCCTTCCATACAATGCCTCATAGGGTGCCATCCCAATACTTGCCTGATAGCTGTTGTTATACGCAAATTCTACTAACGGCAAATGATTACTCCAGTTTCCCTTGAAGTCCAACATGCAAGCACGTAACATGTCTTCCACAACCTGTATTACCCTTTCGGATTGGCCATCCGTTTGGGGATGAAAAGTCGCGCGGTTGAATGTAACTTTAATTCATCACTTGTTGTAGACTTTGCCAGAACCTTGCCACAAACCGAGAATCACGATCCGACACGATAGAGAGTGGAACTCCATGCAACCTAACAACCTCACGGATATAGAGCCGGCTCAGAGTCTCGGTTGTGTTCGTGGTCTTCATACCCAAGAAATGAGCGGACTTGGTGAGTCTATCAACAATAACCCATACGGCATTATGCCCTCGTGCGGTCCGGGGAAAACCAGATACGAAGTCCATGGTGATGTAATCCCACTTCCACTCGGGATAGCGGACTCCGTAGAAAGTGCAATCCCTCCGGGCCGCTAGTGTTCAATCTTTACTTGTTGACACACTCCACATTTTGAAATGCCGTATCTAGCTACATCCCTTTTCATTCCCTTCACCAATACCGCTGCTTCATGTCCCTTATACATTTGTTACTCCCGGATGGATAGAGAACTGAACGATGGCATCTTTATCTCACACTTTCCATCCATCATGGTCTGCACATACAACCCTCCCCAAACCGTAACTCATCACACTATTGCCCAATTCTCAACCATCTCACTCCTTCAACCTACTCCTCAGATAGCCTCCAAACATTGTCTTTCGGGCCGTGAACGTCACAATCCTTGTCAAGCAAATACCGAGCTACAAGATTGAATATGCATGGTCGAGATTCACTTTCCCCGACCCATAGATCAAAATCTCTAAGGGCATCCTTTAACTTCCATTTACTTATGGAAACATTGAGTTCACCCCGAGACTTTCTGCTAAGTGCATCTGCCACTACATTTGCCTTTCCCGGATGATAGTTGAGTGAAAAGTCATAGTCTTCCAGGTACTCAACCCACCTCCTTTGCCGAAGATTCAAGTCTTTTTGTGTGAAGATATACTTGAGGCTCTTATGATCCGAATACACTTGGAATTTCTCCCCATATAAGTAGCACCTCCACAACTTAAGAGCAAAAACCACGGCGGCTAGTTCCAAGTCATGAGTGGGGTAGTTATGCTCATGAGTCTTGAGTTGCCTCAAGCCATAAGCAACTACCTTCCCCCCTTGCATTAAGACACATCCTAGGCCTCGTAGAGAAGCATCAAGCAGACACCTCATATTCTTTCCCCAATCGCTTGGAATAATAAGGACAAAGGGCCGTTGTCACTCTGCCCTCTCGCAGTGTGAAAACAATTTCTCACACTCCTGAGTCCACACAAGAATTTCTCTTCCCTTCGTCAAGTCATTGGCATTGCCAAATTGAGAATCCTCCCTCCACAAACCGATAGTAAATGCTAAGCCTAGAAAGCTACGCATTCTCCGGCTACATTTCTTGGTGGTTCCCACTCTATCACCGCCTCAATCTACTGGTCACTACACCCCATTCGACACCACATGGCCAAGGAATTTCACCTCCTTCATCCAAACTCGCATTTGCTCCTCATCTTCAGATATAACTTATGCTCCCTCAAAGTCCGAGTACACCGCGAGATGGCGTCATGTTCCCCGTGGTTCGTGAACAGATTAGTATGTCATCTGATGAACACAATGACAAATTGATCCTGCATACGAACAGACTCAGGCATCAAATCCATGAAAGCGGCGGGAGCATTAGTCAATCCAAACGGCATTACCGTGTACTCGAAATGACCATACCGTGTACGAAAAGCAGTCTTAGGAATGTCCTCCTCCCTGATTCGCAATTGATGGTACCCTGTACGCAGATCAATCTTGGTGTAATACTTAGAACCCCTCAACTGATCGAATAGGTCATCTATCCGGGGTAAAGGGTATTTATTTTTCACTGTCACCCGATCTGCCGTTTAGTCCGTGCATAACCTAAAGTGTTTCATCATGCTTCTTTACGAAGAGAACTCGGGCTCCTTGGGCGGTGAGGTACTTAGCCTGATAAAACCCAATATTCAACAATCTGGTCCAATTCCTTAGCACCTTTAGTTCCAAAGGTGCCATACTACAGGCAATGGATATAGGTTCGTCCCTGACAGAGATCAATCTTGAATTCAATCTCTCTTTGTGGGGGTAACCCTAGTAGTTCATCTCGGGAAAACATCCAGAAATCCGATACCACTAACACCGCCCTCTCTGGGGTGGTCTTTATCCTTATCCTCCCAATCAAGCTAGCCAAAACCCAAGTGGCTCATTCACTGTGAATTTACTACTCATGGCAGCTCTGACGGGAAAACTTCATCATTAATAAATCAAACTACCCCCTCCCTAATCGGAGTGTAATTCCTCTGCTTTATGAAACAACTATCACGCCAAAAGTGAGAAGCAAGTCCATCCCGAATATAACATCATACCCTTCAAATCTAGAGTAATCAAGTCAAACACCCTCCTTTGATAGACTTTCTCTCGGGCCTCGCCCCAATGTCCTCTCATGCCAGAGGTAGCTGACCTGTGAGCGTGGCCGACCGTCGCGCACAAACTCGCGGTCCGAGTATTCCGAGGTGGATAAATCTGGACAATGCCTCTAATATGACCTCGTGACTTCCACATGCAAAGCAGGATAGTGAATCAATGCCCGCTCCCACTGGTACACCTCCCACTCTCCCGCTTAACCGGGCTCCAGTCCCACTCGCTTCGAGTCCGGGCGACGATAAGGTCGCCTCCTCGAACCTCCACTCACACGCGCACCGCTCCGATCGGACTCCCTCCCCACCCAGCCGCTGCCGACCATCCTCTATATCCCTCTCCTCCCACGAAGCTCATCCACCATATCCCCGCATAGCCCCGTATCTTAAGAGCTACTAATTCTTGATGGCCTACCAGCCCTGCTCAAAGTGCTTAGCCCGGTTGGCCTCAGAGAGATAAACCCATGGCATAACGTGATAGGCCTTCGCTGCAAACCTCCTTCTCATCCTCAACCACACAGGCAAGCACCTCGCCGCAGTAGCAAGAAAGTTAGCCTTCATCCTGTCCCTGACGGATTCCAGAAAATACTTGTCTTGGAAGATTTGATCAAACTCCCCCCAAGTAAGTGCACTGATGTCCCTCCTTCTCTTTATTGATTCCCACCAGTGATCGGCCTCTCCATCAAGTAAGTTGCTGCTTCACTTTAAATTTTCTACAATTCTAGGCCATCAAGACTTTTATTGCCTCCCATGATCCAATCATCCGCATCTGGGCTCAGCTTCCTCGAAAAGTGCAGGGGCTTTCGCCTCGTACCCTCGGGCATAACCATTCTCCGATTCTCTTCCTCCACTGCCCTATCGGCTTAGTGAGTGAGCCCCGCCCTTGTGTGGCTGGGTGTTGTTAGTTTCTATTCGATGTTGCACTAGGGAAAGAGCTCCTCTCAAACATTGATAAATGCCATTCATAGCATCGGGAGGTGGTGGCGGTGGTGGATTTGCTCGACTTCCACAACCACTCCCACGTCCACGTCCGCGTCCTCGTCCCTCGTCCATTCTGCACATCAATTCACAATTTTTAGTTCCTTGATGTAAAAGACATCATAATTAAAATCGACCATCTTACCCACCCTAAGACTTATAGGTACCCTCAACCTACGCCTCCATATAAGACCCAAAGCCTAGGCTCGAGACCAACTTTGTAACGCCCCAACTACCCTCGACTTCATAATTTACATACTAAACCATCTGCCAATTACAGAGCACTAATAATAAAATCCATACTGACCGAGGGTCCTTAATTCCATCACATTCGGCAGAGTCTCTCGTTTCGAGGAACTCTACTCAAAACACTACCGGCTACAATTATAATACATTAACAACATTGGGCCTATTTATCCATAAAAAGATTTACTAAATACTATCCCAAAAGACTTCCATTCATCGTATAAATAATTCACAATAACCTTACAAAAGAGTGCTTCTCAAGCCTTAACCACCATATCATCTCAGACATCTTCAAAACCTGATGCTCCATCCAGAAAATTACAAAGAAAATCCTAAACTAGGCAAAACTCTGGCCTTCTTCTTTTTCTACCTTGACCTCAAATACTTCAATTCCTTCACCCAGGACTTCGATCTAACTTTCCTTCGACGGCCTCCCACTCCGCACTCGTTCCACTGTTTCTACCACTTCCTCAAAGGTAATCGAAAAAGGGATGTAGGTAGGGGGTGAGCACGAAGCCCGTAGGAAAATCCTCCCCAAAACCCAACAAGGTTTAGAAAAGTATGAAAACAAGCCGGCCCCATTTTTTATAACATATCATAGGTGTACAATTTTACGTAAAACAATGACATTGAAAATAGATCTCAAGTTTATATGAAAACATTCAAGTAAATGTACTCGAGCTACGCATAAACAAATACTAAACATTTTTCCACCCCATGTACCATTTCCAACCGGTTTCTCTTTGTTTCTCAAACATCCTTACAATAAACTCCTCATTCATCATAGTAGTTTCAAGTCCTTATAAGGAACCTCTTGAGTAAGGATAGATGAGCATGCTTACAAACAACCTCTCATATATCAGTATGGTTTCTCAAGCATCCTTATAAGGAACCTCTTGAGTATAAGCTAGATGAGCATGCGTATGCAACCTCTCATATATCAAAGTAGGTTTTTCTCAAGCATGCTTATAAGCAACCTCTTGAGTATAAGTATAGGATGAGCATGCGTATGAGCAACCTCTCATATATTGATGAGCTTAAAAGTCATCTATTTTTAGTCCATTTTTCTGCTTAATTTTCATATCAAAAGAGACAATTACTTTGCAGAAATATGAAGAAACTCACCCATCTGTTATTAGCAGGTAGAATGGAAGAAAGAAGAAAAGCAAGAGAAAAATGCAGAGTCAAGTGGAATAAAAGTGCAAACACCGCGCAGCGTAAAATGAAAAGAACTCACGAGTCATCGATGCGCTGTGGTTTACACAACCCGCACTATGAGGTCGCGACATCGTGAAATTGAAGGAATTCTCGGCGTGTGTCGCGATGATGGATAACAAGCTATAGAAGTCGCGTATTACGAGATCGCTTCGCGAGAAAGTCGTGGTTAGCTCGTTCCAGGTTGCGACGTGAGATCGAAGTCATGACATCAAGAAACTACGCCTTCAAAGCTACACAGCCATGAATCGAAGTCGCGACAAGATACTGATGTCGCGACATCAGGAACAAGCAGTTGAGACTTGTGGAGCCATGAAGTGATGTCGCGACAGCAAGAGCAATCAAAGGAAAGATACACGTGGGGACAAGATTGAAGCAAGCAGGAATCAGTTGATGTCACGACAACAGATTGAAGTCGCGACATCCAAGACAAGTCAATGATGCGTAAGACGTGAGCCGACGCCGCGACGGAGATCGAGGTCGCGACGCCAAGAGTCGCTTAAATAGATAAAAGGGCGTGACTAGATGTCACGCCGACAAGAGACTGTTGTCGACAACAAGAACAACCAGCTGAAGACCCGTAGAATCCGTTGATGTCGCACATCGTAAAAATCCACGACAATTAGTCGACAATGGGTTACCACACCAAAAGCCCTATGAAGACCGCAACCCCCATTAGTTGATGTCGCACTCATATACGATGTCGGACACGAGACTTTGCTTAGTTGAAGGTTGAAGCCTCATAAAGAGAAGTCGCGACAAGAGATCGATGTCGCGACACGTAAGTTATCGGGCCAAAGATGCATTTCATTTAGTTAATGTCATCGGCTGAAGAGAATGACGCCGCGACATCATGAGAAACATGTGAAGTTCCAGGTTAGCGCGCTGATGTCGTGACAAGAGAATGAGGTCGCGGACATCACTAACGCATCGCCCAAGCATCGGCGCATAAGAAGCTTCGTCGCGACGTGAGATCGGTGGCTCCACATAGATGATGTCACAAGGAATTGAGGTCGCGACGAATTGACTCAGCCCCGGATACTCTAAAATCCACAAGATGCTACATGGGATTAGGCCCAACCGAAAACCCCTATAAATACGCAGCCTATCCGTAAGAGGAAAGTATTTCGCGGCCAATGCATCTAGAGGTCCTGGATAGTCATGCTCATTTTCTTTATTTTTTTTGTTTTGTTTTCTTTTCTTTTCATTTTTTTTATCTCTTAATGTCGATAGTTAGAGATTAGATTAGATTTATCGCTCTAGTTTTCTTTTAATTTCGGAACTGATGTTATCGTTTCCGAGCTAAAGCCGAATGCGTAATTCATTTTTTCAAATTACTACCCTGAATGTTGAAGTTCACAAATTCTCTGAATTTCTGCCATCCAGCCGAAATGCGCTATTCTTTTGATCGTGAGAATGTCAGAGGGTGTAATTCAGTAATTGAGGAACCCAAATTTTCCATTAAGTGAATGCTATTGTTCGAAATTATCTTTCCCCGTTGTTATTTCCAAAGAAAGTGCGAATTTCGCTTTATGAATTTACTTTCTGCTATGGGTTTAAAGTTCGATCCGAATATCGCTCTTATACCCGTATTAAGCAAGCGTTTCATTGCTCCACAAGGAGGTCCTCGAGTGACACGTAGATGACAATCCCGGGAGTTAAGTGAACCTTTCTTTGAAGGTATATGAATCTGTAGTTATTAGAGATTCAATGAGCTTTGTGAGTTTACTTGATAAATCCTCTTCACTTTGAAATCAAGTTATGAGTTGAATGAGTTATCAATTTAAACAAGGTAGAGTTCACCTCAATTCGAATAGTGAAGCCAACCCCCGTGTTAGCCGAGATCTAATCAAGGGAGAGGGTGATCTATTTTACCTTTGAGGAAGAGTAACCTGAAGTCGTATATCCTGCTTGACCGATAAATTCTCTGGGAGCTAAGGTGTAAAACATAAAATGGGTATGAAGTATTGCAAAAGAAAATACTAATTGGGGAGGTCCCCTCGTTAAAAGTAGTTATCTAATTCCCTGTGATTCGAGAATCGTATCGAAATTAGATAATGAAATGTGAAGTGTGGAGAGATCCACCAACTATTAACGCCGATTGCATTTTGAAATCTCACCACGTTAAAAATTTACAAGTCGACAACCCGGAATTGATACTTCACAATAGCATTGATTTTAATGTGTTCTCTGAACGATAATTATTCAATTTCTATTCATTTCCCTAACTCAAGCACTATTATTCTTTATTCTTTATTCAAAGTTTATTGTTCATTTTTACCATTTCCTTGATTCGTTTAATTTTCCGAAGACCTTAATGGATCTACTATCATTTAGTGGTCCAAATAGTATGGAAATTGAGTAGTCGTGGTGCTGATTTAAAATTCTCGAGATTCCCCAGAGATCGATATCCGACTTAAATCCATTTTATTACTGCCTCACCTGCACTTGCACATCGACTAAAAACCATAATTAAAATGATTTTCAGGAGATTTTTTGGGTTTATATAGTATAATGTCAACAAGTTTATGGCAAGATTAAGCCCGGACTGATAATAGTCTGTAATAACGCTCATAAATTTACATGTGTCTGTGGTCGAGCCAACAAGTTTTATGGCTACAAGTAGTCGTGATTTTCGACACAGTCTTTTTGGTAATAGTGTCATAAATTTGTATATGTCTTTTGGTCTGGTCAACATATATCAAAGTAGGTTTTCTCAAGCATGCTTATAAGCAACCTCTTGAGTATAAGCATAGGATGAGCATGCGTATGAGCAACCTCTCATATATCAAAATAGGTTTTCTCAAGCATGCTTATAAGCAACCTCTTGAGTATAAGATAGATGAGCATGCGTATGAGCAACCTCTCATATATCAAAATAGGGTTTTTCAAGCATGCCTATAGCAACTCCTTGAGTATAAGCATAGGATGAGCATGCGTATGAGCAACCCTCTCATATATCAAAATAGGAGCTTTTCAAGCATGCTTATAAGCAACCTCGAGTATAAGCATAGGATGAGTACAAGTATAAGCAACCTCTCATGTATCCAAGTATAACAATCCCCCGTGTTATGTAAAATAACCCATAATATGTGTAATAATCCCCATGTTATGTAAAATCCCCATGTTATGTAAAATCCCCCAAGTTATGTAAAAATCCCCCATACTAGGTAATAAGTCCATAGATTATGTAAAAATCTCCCATATTATATAGAAATCCACATAAAGAAAATCATTCCCGAGTGAGTCGGAATCTGGCAGTGATCACCCTAGTAGAATCCCCCATACTATATAAAAATCCCCCATGTTATGTAAAAATCCCCCATAATATATAATAATTCCCCCATGTTATGTAAGAATCCCCCATATTATGTAAAATCCCCCATAATATATAATAATCCTCCATGTTATGTAAAAATCCCCCATACTAGGTAATAAGTTCATAGGTTATGTAAAAATCTCCCATATTATATAGAAATCCCCATAAAGAAAACCATTCCGAGGAGTCTGGGAATCAAGTGCTGATCACCCTAGCAGAATCCCCCATACTATATAAAATCCTCATGTAAGAAAAATCCCTTAATGTATCATCCCCCATGTTATGTAAAAACCCCAATAATATGTAATAATCCTCGTGTGGAGAATCATTTTCGAAAGTGAGTCGGAACTCCGGTCCGAGTGAGTCTGACCTGGGCAAAGGGAGCACCATAGAAGAATCCCATACTATATGTAAAGAATCCCCCCACCGGATTCCTCAATCACCATACCAGAAAATTTAGTTTACCAACCAACAATTTCACTACCAATCCTTCCATATTTCAATTTTACTGAAAACTTCTAAGAATCCACAAACAATCATAAACAATTCAAGAAATAGTTAGAAATACAAGAGACTATACGACAGATTTTTCTTACTCACACAAATCACTAGAGTTAGAAATCAATCCCCAAAGAACACATTTAAGAATAAATTCCCTATTTCCACGCACAAAGAGAGAATGGTTTCTCGTATCACCCGTAAAATAGCATTTTTAGCCCCAAAACGTACATATATACATACCCTAGCCTCAATGTAAGTGAATGGGAGAAAGGGAAGTTATGATCTCTATCTCGAGTTTGCACTTTCTATCTCTATCTCTTTATTTTTTGTTCTTGAATTAAATTTAAGATTTCTTATTGTTGTGTAAAAAGTTTTTGAGAAAACCAATGCACCCCCCTTCTTTATTAGGTTGCTAAGTCATTTAGTTTTTAGGGAGAACTAAGTTATGGAGTCGCCATATCAATTTCTTTGAAAAATTATGATAAAAAAATTACTTGAAACCAAGGTTGGGTCCCTCAATTTCAAAAATATTTGATAAAAAGATCAAAACATTTGATAAAAGGTTCAACAAAAGTTAGGTATGACCTCATGAGTAAAACGTAGATACGACCTCAATAAACTCTAGGTATAAGGTCGTACCTAACATATATGGTATTACCAAAGGTTTATCAATGCAGGAACTAAGGTTTGTTGGACCCTTTATACATGTTTTGTTCTTTTTATCAAATTTTTTTTTTGAAATCGAGGGACTAGACCTTGGTTTTATCTTTTGGTTAAAATTTTTCAAATAAATTAAAATGAGGACCCATAACTTAGTTTTCTTTTCCCAATAATATAATATACATCAAGGGATTGGTACGGTTTTGTTCCGAGTGGTAGCTCGAGTCATTTAAAAATAGAACGACTTAAGAAGATAATGAGTCATAAAAGCGTGAAATGGGGAATCTTAGCAGGTGTGGGGGTTGATGTGTACGAAACAATTTAACTGCAGGGCTATGAAGTTTTGGACATAAATAGATTATTTAAAAAAAAATTATTAATATAGGTTAAAAACCAAAATAATGTTTTAACTTGTGCGTCTGGAACCAAAATGTTCCAATAATGTCTTA
The DNA here is from genome assembly GCA_016808115.1 of Tetrastigma voinierianum. NCBI lineage: Eukaryota > Viridiplantae > Streptophyta > Magnoliopsida > Vitales > Vitaceae > Tetrastigma > Tetrastigma voinierianum. The sequence continues at coordinate 862,562 of JAEQBH010000478.1, read as the reverse complement.
AAGACATTGCAAAGTGCGTATTGGTTTTAGTTTGAATCAACAAAACCAATGTTTACTGGCATAATATGAATTCCAAACACTTATTGTAATGACTCGGCCCAATCATGTAGATATTATCCGCTATTATCAGCTTCGGGCTCCTTGGGCCCTTACGGTTTTAAAACACGTTTATTAGGTTAAAAAGAACTCATACTTATATAGTGCTAGAAAGTTTCTCCCATATCCGAGGTGGGATGTGACAAATACCCCCCATACAGGCACAACATCCTTGTTGTGTCCTATGAGATTACGAGGTTGTTAAATGGAATAGACCCCCACATCGGGGTCGGGTATCGGTTCTGATACCATTTATAACGACTCGGTCCAACCATATAAATATTGTTCGATTCGGGCCCAAGGGGTCCTTACGGTTTTAAAACGCGTCTACTAGTATGAGAGAAACTCATACTTATATAGTGCCAAAAAGTTTTTCCCTTATCCGAAATGAGATGTGACACTTGCGAACTATCTCTTTAGGTATTGTGAAAGATGTTCCACTAGAAATATTCTTATTATTGTAAAGACTCATATTTCCTAAAAAATGGATGGATCCCACTCTATGAGATCCGAATAAATTGAATTTAAGTATTGAGATACGAATGTTTTTTATTCAACAACAATAAAAGCCTTTTTTTTTTTTACTTTTCATGTACTCAAGGATTTCACTAAGAAAATAAATGTTTCATATTAATGAATTCGGGTCTATGGAGTGACAAAATATATTTATGGAGAATATATATATATATTTTTACTTGGTGATATGATAAAATCAAACTGAAATTCTTACAACCTATTTAAGTTGTCTAGTTTACAAGAAAAATAGTCAAAAAATATGATCTTTTAGGGAATATTTTAAGAATTAGATGAACACTATTTAGAACCACTGTTTAGGACCACGAGATTGGAGTCGTATTATATTCAAAATAAAATTCTAAATATTGTATGTATTTTTTTTTCTTTTTAAAAGCATGCTTAAAAAACTATCTTTAAGTTATAAATTATCTCAAGTATTTCTAAATCAAAAAATTGTTTTGAATTCTTTAAATTTAAAAAAATATTAAAATTTCCTATTAGAATTTTCATTTTCAAGAAAATGTTCTCAGGAGCTATTTCCAATTCTTTTAATAATTATTACTAAAAATAAATTTAAAATATATCGTCAAATCTTCATGATTCATTTATTTAAACGTATTTAAATTTTATTTTCAAGAAAATAAAATAATTTTTAAATTCAGGAAATATGTTACATAAACTTTTGACATTATAGTTTTTAAACATGTTTTCAAATTTTGAGGTGCTTTTAATTTTATTTATAATATCATAAATAATAATTGAAAAAACAAATTATACTAATTTTTTTTACCATTTACACAAGAGAAATTATACTAAAAGGGACAAATCCCAAAAATATTTGTAAGAATGACAATGCAAAAGTAATCTTAAAAATTTCGCTATGAACAAAAAAGCCCCTGAAAATATAAGATACTAATCCTCATGAACATTTTATTCCATTCACCACAATGTAAATTTATAACCATGTTTCAAGGGCATTTTTGTCCTAGATAATGTACTTTTACACCTTTTTTGCATTTTTTTTAAAGTTAATTTTGCAAATATATTTGGATTTATCCCTTTGCACAATAACATCATGTGGAGAATAAATGGGAAAATAACTATTTTCTATATTTAAACAAAATCTTATTTTTCAAATCATTAAAAAGTATTTTCAATAATTATTTTCATTAAGTTGAAATATGTCATAATGTTAGCAATATGGGTTGAGCCTAATGGACCAATCCACTTTAGCCCTTATTTTTTGGAGGGTTTCATTGTAAACTTTAAGACTTGAATAAAATCAGGTCAAATTGATCCAACTTGTTTTGGCCCGTGACCCATGTGAGTTTGATCCGAGTTGATCCATTTAGCCCGATTGGTCCAAAATCTTTTTTTAATTTTTTTAAATAACTAGTTTAATAATTAAGATTTTCAATTAGTTATCCATAAAATTTGATATTTTTGTTCTTAACATTAAGTCAAATATATGTTTTTATAGCATAGGGGTTTTAAAAATAATAATAATTATAATATATGATTAATATATTAAACTTTATTGTGTTAACAATTTTTTTTTTCAATTTTTAAATATATATTTTTAATATAATTTATATGATAATTTAATATTTAAAAAATCTTGCATGGAAGATTACAATATGCATTTGAATTAAATAAATTATAGTTTTACTATTGAATATATTTTCATATATTTCATTAATCATATTTTTTAAATATTTACAGAATTCTCATTTTTATTCTTAAACTTTTAAATTTTATTCAATTCGTATGCTTTTTATAAAATGAAGTTGTACTTAGTTTATAAATTGCTAAATTTAATAACTAAATTATCAAGATATTTTAAATAATTTTATTACTTAAATCAGTATATTTTAAAAATAATTAACAAAATTTTCACTTATTTATTTCCTAATATGATTATAATATCTTTTAGCAATTGCATTATTATAAGATTGAGATGCATTTTTTGAAAAAAAAAATTTATTCCAAATATAAATGAAATTTATATTGTTAACATTCAATTTAATTAATAAATGATGATGACTCAACCAACATCAAGGATGTACATATTTCCAATATGGAGTCACATGTTATTATTTGATATAATGAGTATGATGACAAAGATTAGAGACATATGATATTTCATTTAATACTTTTAAGTTGTTTTTTTTCTAGATCTAGAAATGTTATTGAGTTGTTATTTTATTGTTTTGGTACTATTTAACTATTTAGTTTGGTATTTTGGTTATAATAATGTTCTAGTATTATTTATTTATTTAAATTTGTTTATTGGTTATTACATTATTTAGGCTCAATGTAGAACCCAAATTTGATCTAGGTAGTCTTCTATTTTTTTTTATCTTATTTTATTTTACCTTATTTGATTTTCTTGACTTGATTTGATTTAGGTTTAGTTTAGAAAGAAAAAAAAACAAAGGAGAAAGTGTTTTTTAAAGGGGAGGATAAGAGAAGAAGGGGGAGAATGAGAGGGAGACAGTTTGAGGGAGGATGACTGAGGTATTAAACTTTTGGGGGCTTGGAGAAGAAGTCACGATGAGGTGAGAAAAAGGAGATCGAGACAAAATATGAGACAAAAAAAAGAGAAAAAAATTAATCCGCCCCAAACCCGTTTCAGATTTAAGAAAATAAACCAACCCGTTAAAAATCTGATTATAATTAAACTAAACCCGTCGCATTAAGAGCGAGATGAGACGGAAACCCGAAATAATCTGCACCTTTATCATATCTACTTACTACTCAATGTTAAAAAACAAATAACTTAATACTTAATGATATTAAGTGCTATTTAGTAGTAAACTCAATAAAAATTCTATTAAGCATTAAATAAAAAAAATAAACGCCACCTAAATCATTATCATCACGAGAGAGAGAGAGAGAGAGAGAGAGAGAGAGAGAGAGAGAGAGAGAGAGAGAGAGAGAGAGAGAGAGAGAGAGAGAGAGAGAGAGAGAGAGAGAGACTGTAGGGTATTGTTACAAGGATGGAAAACATTTGAGTTCAGAGAGAGATCAATTCATCTTTAAATGACCTTCAAGACTAATCTACAAAAAAGAAAAAAAATCATTGAATACATAGGTGAAATAGTTAGGTCTTATGTTCTTTTTTATCTTAATCAGTGATCTCGAGTTCGAGGTATGAGGATGCGGTTGTGTTTTATATTAGAACCTGACCGCTTTTATGGTCCCTACAGGCTAGTATGAGGATTAATCTGAATATAAGACATTTACTCTAAAAACGTTTTATTGTGTATGTATTTAATTCTGCTCAAATATTATCACTACGACAAAAAGAAAGAAATGCAGATCAACCCTTCACCCCTTTTTTTTTTTTTGTCTATAAGGCCTGATAAAAAAATTTAAAAAAAAAAGAAAAAGAAAATGGTATCACCCTTCACCCTTTTTTTTATTTTTTATTTTTGGTATGTAAGGTCTGAAAAAAAAAATTAAAAAAGAAAATTACTGCTGCTGCTGCCAAAGGCTACTCCTCCTGGGTTGATCCTAGGGGAGAGATTCACTTGCTCAAGAGCCATGATTTTGAGCTTTTGCCTATGTTCAGTCCTTCTTCTATGGTGCTTCCATTGTCCTTTTCATGAATTAATGTTGGTTTTGCCTCCTGCGTGATAGCTCCATCTGTATTTTTAGAGCTAGTGATGCTTCTTGATGGAGCGATTTCAAGCGTTGGATCGTCATCGTCTACTGCACATCTCTGCAGAAAACGAGAAAACGAGAAACGACCTTAATGATGAGTATATATATGGGCAATGATTTGTTCTTGAATGTTGAAAGCAAGAGAGTAGAGATGGTCTCAAACTAAAAAGAAGTTCAGTAATTGTTTCCAAAACAAGTTTGACAGCAAAAAAGCAGAAAATATACAATGCTTCTAGAAAACAAGTTTGGTAATTGTTTCCAAAACAAGTTTGACGGCAAAAAAAGCAGAAAATATACTATGCTTCTAGAAAACAAGTTTGGTAATTGTTTCCAAAACCAAAAACAAGTTTGACAAAAAAAAAAAAAAAAAAAGCAGAAAATATGATGCTGGGGGCATATATGGAATCTAGTGTTGGAAAAATGGGTTTGAGCACATTAATTAGCTATCTTTGAGCTAAAATTACAATGGGTCCCACAAACCTTTTTCGGTGGGTCCACATGGGAATGTGTTCTCCTACATGAGGAGATGAAGATTATATATTGAGTTGCTCAAAACCATTAAGGAGTGAATTAGAAATTGCCTCCAAACATCACCCATTGAAAATGATAACTAAAGGTTTAAGCTTGTGTCCCACATCGGATGACAACAAGACTTTTAAAGGGTATAAATACACCTCAATCTTGTAGTTTGGCTCGAGCCCCAAGGTATCCCGCCAGGAAGCGGGGAAGACCTAGCTCATGCTTGGTTCACCACACACGCGCGCGCCACCGCATCTGTTCGCCATGAACTGAAACAGACACAACCCTTCCCCAAGCTTCATGACTGTATCGTCATGAGCAGGTCTATAAAAACATACGTTTGAGAAGAGAGACCAGCCAGAAACGGGGCCTTGATTCGACAAACATCGTGAGGAAATCCTGGAGCATAAACACACATTATTCTCGGCTAACTATCATGTAGGGCACATTAGTTTTAAGGAGATCATGTCCAACACAAGACTTGGGAGATCGTGCTTCGACATTTTGTTTTTCTCCTCGCAAACATTTTACATATTGCTTAAGGTTCTGTAAACTGTTTTCCATTAAACGTGCTTTGTTCATCAATTTTGCATTGTTCTATTGCTACAGAACTCTAACATCTACCTTTACATTGGTCAAGTCTACATGGTGCTCCTCTAGGAAGCTGATGAACTCCATGAAGTTCTCCTCTGTTGGGTGATAATGGCCATATTGCCTGACCAAATTGCACGGGAAAATCACTTTAAAGGTGTGTTTGGATGATGATTAATGGCCATGACTGATTGGTATGAAGCATACCATGAAGCATCCAGCGAGAAAACTTGAGTGCTGAAACTTGCCTTTCTTCTTTTCTGCTACATACATATTTCTCGAGGTACTTAGGACAAAAATCCATTTGGAACCCTCTGTGGTATTCACAAGCTCCCTACTGTGACTGCCTATATATAGACGAGCTTCCCATCGTCTACAATCACTTCAAATGCTTCCCTCTCTTTCTGCAAACGTGATAGATATAATAGCGTTAACAAAGGCGAATCAATTTCATCATTTCTTGCATCAAAATTAACCATTGAAGGAATTTAATGTAGTATAGTGACTATTTGGTTCATGTTTTTGAAAACTGTTCTTGAGAACGGTTTTTGAAAATATAAAGATCTGAAAATTCTTATTGTTTATTGAATTTAGTGTTTTTTTTTTTGTGTTTTTCAAAACAAAAAAAATCAGGAAAACAAACATGTTTACTTTGTTCTTCTTGTTTTTGAGAATAAAAAATAGTTTTCAAAAACTCTAAACAACGTGCCTATAGTTTCTCAAAGTTTACTTCCTTGCCATCACCAACATCCAACCTTCATTTTCACAAAGGAAGAAGTTAATTTAAAATTCATTTTCGTTAGAATCTGAAAAACCGATAATTAGCGTGGTTTTTACCAGTAGAAGAAAGGTTGGGAGCTCTCGCTATGGAACCAGACATCATAATACAAGCGTAGATTGTGTCCATAGCGATGGCGTGGATCAATCTATACAACACATGCAAGGAGTGATTATTAACATGAGTTTTCTCATACAACACAAGGACCTGCCAGCCACCCAACAAGATTTAACCACAAGAAAACAAAGAGAAAGCTATGGATTTTTTTTTTTTTTTTTTTTTTTTTGTGGGGTTAGTCTGCAAAAGTGATGGAAAAAAAACCATGAAAAGTTTGTGCAGAGAGATAAAGAGGACACCATGAAAAAGAAGTACAAAAGTTTTAGACAACAGTGTGGAGAAAAAGAGGAAGAAATGAGAAGAAAACCCCATGAAAGGATTCTGAAAGAACAGTTACCTGCAAGTCTTGGAACAGAGCTCCAGCAGCCATGGCCGTAGGTGGAAATGTAGTTGATAAGTTTCTCATCTTCCTCAGGTGACCACAGCCCCCTCTTCACCTTCTGTTTGTTGCAGCACGAATGATGTCCCATCTCTCTCTCTCTCTCTCTCTCTCTTTCTCCCTCCTCAGTCTCTCTCAAACAACCAATGCAGCAGCCAATACCAACAACTTAGTCAATGATATTTCATCATGGGCATCCTAATTTTCAAGAAAATTTCACTTGTACGTTTATGTTTTTTTTTTCAGAGCTTTTCTTTCTCATTCAGACCAAAAGAGAAAATGTGGAGGAAACTGTGGGAAAATTTCGATGATGATGATGATGATGATATGAACTCAGAAGAAAAGAGTACACTGAGAGTTGTGAATTTAATATTTGGGAAGGGGTGTACCCTTAAAAGGGTTTTGTGGGCAACATGGCCTAAATGCTGCTCCATCCCTCTGCTGCCACTGCATGGCTTATAATGGATTCTTCCAAATCATCCCCTCCAATTGGCACCTCCCTCTATCCCACGTGTCACACATGCAACGCTTTTGGATCTCACCAACACCGGTCCCACTTTGGTCGTATCACCCTCCAGTCACCGGTAGACAAGTGTACACGCCTCAATTGGGCATAAGTTCATCAGATCCAATGGCTACGATCCCATCTAAACATGGGCTTAGTATCATCGTCCTGGTACTCATCGTCATTATTGCCATCATCATTATCATCATACCAGGAGAAAGGGTATATTGCCTTGATGGGGTCCAAGAGTGGATCTCACCGACCCCGGTCCTATTTCGATCGTATCGCCCTCTAATCACCGATCGACAAGCGTACATACCTCAATTGAGCATAAATTCATCAAATATTCCAAAGGCCTTGATCCCATCTAAACATGGGCTTAGCATCGTCACCCTCGTCCTCGTCCTCATCTTCATCATCCTCCTATTTCTCATAATCATCATAATAGGAGAAAGGGCATATTTCCTTGATGGGTTTTTGCTAGGCCCAAGAGTGGGGCCGCAGTGTGTCTAAATTGTGTAACAAAAATAGTTACAGAAGAAAGTTGCCCCTTTCTAAATTTTTGGTCTCCCTTTTTAACCAAAAGTTCACACCCATGATCGGATGTGAAATCTCAACATACCCGTCTCATCCTCTTATAGGATTGTCTAGTAATTAAAATTTGTACCTCCTTACTATGTTTTCCCTATGTTCAAATCTAAAAATTTACTAAAGATTGTATTATTAATACATATAATTTAACTATGATTGTAGCATTCCATTTCAATTCAAAGATGCAATCTAATGTTTGGAGGAACATAAATGACTAAGGGTGGATCCAAATATGTTCCTCCAAGATATGACTAAATTGGTTTATAGTTGAAAACAATTTGATCCCATTATAGCTCTAAGTGATAGCATTATTGGTTTAAGGTTTTGAGGTTTAACCTAATGATCATTAATTCGAGTTTCCTCAGAACCATTAGAGGTTACGTGCCTTAATATTAGGCTTGCTTCGGATTAATGAGATACGTAAGTAAATCCAACCTCGAACATCAACGATTATAAACAAAAATGATCTCATTGCATAATTCAGTGATATTTATTATATAATTTCTTCATTTAGGGATAATTTGGTGTAACAATGTTTTGCAACTATTAAAAAAACCGAGATGATATACCTATGTCATAATGTAAGATTAATTTGTGCATGAATATCATTTAGGGGTGTTGTTAATCGAAGTCTAATTAGACAGAAAAATGGTATAATAATAATGAACTATTTGACTAGGGACATACACTAAAAAATAAAATATATTATTGGGGTTGAGAGAATAATGTGTTTTCCAAACTTCTCTAATTGATTTTTTTTTTTAAATAAATGTCATTTCTTGATAAAAGAAGGGGAGCATATGGGTCCATGATCTTTGCCAAACAAAGCAACATTAGCATGGGAGAGGGAGGAGCAAAAGAGTGAAATAAAGAAGCCTTTGCTTGACCATATTTAGTCATAGATCATCACATATGCATGCTTTTTATTGTTTATGAGTACTAATGTTTTTATTTATTATGATTATGTTGGAGACAGTGAAGATGAATGATAGAGAATTCCCTTCAAAAAAGTCTCATGATTTTAGAAAAGAAAACGACATTGATAAAAATATACTTTTAAATAAGTTAGGCCTTGGGCTATCAACAAATAATTAGGCTCGATCATATTTTGAAAATACAAGAATGAAATTAATTCTTCATTATATAAACTATTTTTCTCACTCATGATTTTATTATATTAACCTAAATGGCAATTTTAATGAAAAATATGAATTAATAAATTGAAGCTCGGTTTTCTTTTTATAAAAGCAGTATGAACACAATAAATTGGATTAAGAAAAAAAAAATTCTTCTAAAGTTTTTCAAAAAGTTATTGAATAAGAAATGATCATCTTGTTAGTTAAAATGTTCGTTGGACTCTCCACACATGTAAGATTTTCTAGCCAATTGGTTGTGACTTTTTTTAAAGTAATGGGTATGAGTGAACTACGGAATAAACTTCAATGGTATTTTGAAATTGAAAAAAAAAAAAAAAGTTTAGGGACAAAATAAAATATACGTACAAAACTCAGGAGCATTTATGCACATTATCTCCTTATTTGATACATATTTGAAACTGAAGTAAGATTTGTCAAATTACTTCTTCTAAAAACTATCGATTAAACTTAATCTAAAAATGGAATTAAAGATTATTTCATTTTTTTTCTTCGAATAAGATAATTATTTCCATATATTAGTATATAAGTCAGTGAAACTTAGCCTTTTTACCTCCTTACATCAATGGCATCTTTTCTCTTCAAGAAAGTTTGGAAGTAAATGGAATTTATCGTGTGTTTTTTGGAAATTCTATCTGGCTTTACTGAGATCACATTATTCCTTTGGATGCTATCATCATTAATACAATATTGTTCTTAGTTTTCTTCTCAGAGAAACCCTCCCAACTACTTCTCACAAAATATTTATTCCAAGATGGTGATATCTCTTATTAATGATTTGTCTCTTTGTAATGAAGCTATGTTTCCTTTTTCTTAGTATAGAAAAAATAAATATATACATGTAATGTAGTGAACTCAAAACCCTAAATCCTTGACATTCTTTAGATGGTATAAATCTAAACTAAATTAAGTGACTTGGAGATTCAAAGTAAATGCATATATCGATAAGAATGTAAAGTTTTGATAAGGGGTAGGGTGCCTATTTTTCCTACTTAGATGTGAGATTCCAAAATTTTCTTTTCTTTTTCTTTTCTCCTTTTATCTTTTTTTTTTTTCTCATCAACCTAATTTGAGCTTCTTCCAAAATTTAGTCTTAATTTTGGAAAGACTCCCCATGGAATTAGTTTTCCAAATGTGTTAGGCAGAATTAATCACTTGTAGGCTAATGACTTAAATAATTCATACTAGTCAACTTTGAGAAATAATCATCAACTTTGTATTTGTTTGAAGTTTTTTTTTTTTTTTTGACATCGATTCATTTTATATATAACATTATAGTAACCTGTTTTTACAAGGATTTGAACATGGATCTCTTATAACCATATTCCACCGTTTTACCATTTGAGTCAGACCTCTATGGTGTATTTGCTTGAGATGTAATTAATTTAACCAAATCATCTTATTCAACATATACCTTTTGAAATGTGTATGAATTCTAAAATATGTTTACAATTATTAGTTATGTTTAATAGTTTAATAAGAGTTATGAAATTTATCAGTAGAGTTGTGATATTCGATTAAAAATTTAAACTGGAAACTTATTTTGATCTCTACATTAAAAGAATGAAGAAATTCTTAAGTATGAATTGTAAGATTCAAGAAAAAAAATATTAAACTCAACATTTACTCAAACTTTATATATTTTCATGAAAAAAATATGATTATTGTAAAAATGTCTCATTATTCACTAATTGGCTTCACAAATTTGTACATGAATTTGAATTTAATCAAACTTCAATTTCTCTCCCCCTTTCCAACTAATCTTCTTCTTTTTTGTCCATTATTTTTTATATTTATTTTATTTATCTTGAAGGAACACAAATATGCAGGAGGGCCATGAACTATAGAAAAGTACCCTATACAATTGTTTCCTTTCATTTGAAGGAATAAGTACAAGTGAGGGAATCAATATTTTTTTAATGACCCCCCATAGGGCTACGTAGGTTGCAATGCATGATCAAAAAAGTAATTGGAAAAGTGGGTTCTTTTTTTTTTTTTTGAATTATGTTATTGGTGGGAACATTATTGGGTTTTATCTAATCTATACTTGTACCTTTTTTTATCCTTTTACTTATTAAATTACTTTAATGTTATTATTAAGGCTAGTGAGTGGTTCCATTTTCAGTTTTACCAAGAAAAAGAAAATCTCAAATTAGTTGGACATTATTGGTGTATCACAAACTTTTGCATATTAATTAACTTCTCAAAACATGAAAATGATACTAATTTAATGCATGTTTGACTACCCTATCTTTTGATTTTAAAAATAAATTTTTTTATAAAAAGGTCGAAATTCTTGTCCGAAAAAGTGGGGTGTATGTGAAAACGCTTATTTTTAAAAGTTGCGAAAGTAAGAGAACAAAAATCAGTTCAAAAATATTTTAAGTTTTTTAAATAATTTTAAAAACACAAGGTAAATGTGTTTTTTCTATAACATTTCTTACATTTGTTTAGGAGTTCTTATTTTAAAAACAAAAGTTAAATAATGTATATATAAATAATAATTCGTAAGTGATAGGAACTCTTCATATTTCTTTTATGTTTGACATTATTAATGATATTATTTAATCATTTTATTAGTTATGTAGTACATTCTAATATATATTGGAACAAGTCCTAATGATTGTAATACTTATAAACCTTTTTTTTTATCAAACTTTTCTTTCCAATCATATCGTTTTTTAATTCATAGTCCTAAATGTAATGTAGTTACAATCATCATCATTATCATCATTATTCATCTTTTGAGTTAAAGTCCTAATGTAATACAATTATAATCATCATCATTATACGTAAGCTCGAGAAAATTGAATTTTACGAAAGAATAAAATGGTAATTTTTAATTAGAAATCCAGAGTACCTAGATATCGGATGACAAAGCGTCTTCACTTAGTTGAAATCGTTTGGTAATCACATTCTTACGTCGAATTTTATCAGATGCAGAGATAGTCGAGGTGCACGTGTTTGGTCACAGGGTAGTATGAGACACTTGGCAAGTGATGAGTGGCTCACGGTGTCTTGCGATGTTAAGTGGGATAAATTCGAACAAAGAGCTGGAGTGGAATTTCTTAGTAGACGTAATGGCAACATGATTGGATGAAATCAGTGGATGGATAATGTGATAAGGGTAATCAGGGGGCCATTTAAGAGTGACATGTGAAGTGAAGTGACGTCTAGCCTTGACCAAAAGCAAACCAAATAGTAAGGATAGGAAAAGGGGTAGAAGGAAAAAAAGAACTTTAGAGAGAGAAGCCCATCGCCTGCCACAATTTCCAATGATCGGACTAGCGGCCGGGCGGAGCAAGAGGAAAGCTCAATCTCGCGTGAGGGCTTCGCATCGAGACCGGAATCGGGGAGTTTTGACAAACTCCAAGAGGTAGGGGGTTTTTCTCCTAATTGGTTTAGTCTTTGGCTAAGAGCCATCCAAATGATTGGTGTATTTGGGATGAATGGCCAGGTGCATTCAGTTCAAAGATGGGATGAGTCTTTGGGATTCGAGTTTGTTTTAGGACATTCGGTTGGATTGTTTAGGAAATTAAAGATGAATTATCGGACCATTGATTGGCCCCATGTGTTGTTTGTGTTATTCACGGGAAATTGAATAACATGTTGGTTTATTATCATTATATTTAGTATATGCGTGCTTGATATATTAACACTGAAAATGGCATGTCTTTGTTTCATATCAGCTGCGGGGACACAATGGATCGGTGAGGTGTAAGTGCATGACATGGTTTAGGTTGACAACAATTATTTATCGGAGTTGTGATTGGGTGAGTGTATGCATTTGGTATGTGTTTATAACTCAATTGCATGATTCACATTCATATTCACTAATATTGCGTTAATCCCCCATATTATAATGTTTTATAGGACCCGACAATATAAGAATAAAAAAGGAAGCTAACCAATAGAAGAAAAGACCCAAAGCAGAGAACAAATTGAGAAGTGATGCAGGAGCCTTGGGTACGCAGCGGCGAAGCACTCCAAGCTGCGGCGTAGCCCTTCGCAGCAACGTGGAGGTGCTGCGTTGCGGCGAGCCGGCCTGGGGGAGAGTGCGTAGCTCGGGGTGCATCACGGTGTAACACCCCCTTATTTGTAGCGTATGAGATGCAATACCCACGCGAGATAGGCGGATATATCTCGAGAGAGATCTCTTTGTAGGCACGATCTGACCAGTAACATAAATCATATGAAATATTAAATAAATACGCTATCTAGGTTAAAAATCCATCAGGTGTGGTAGGTGACGGCAAAACCCTAGCTTCCTCATCGTTACTTTGAATCAAAAATTTTAAAATTAGGCTTTCTTTAAATTAGTTAAATTAGTTATAGTTCAATATAAGACTAGATCCAAATATTATCTAAGTCACTAAGCCAGTATTCAGCTCTTCCCAGTAGTAGTGCTTCAAATGTGCAAAGAACCTCTTCTTCTGTTGGTAGCTAAAATCGGGAGGGATAACATTGGCCACTAAGTAATTCACATAGTTGGCAAACCATGGAACGGGCTTTGTGTCTTGATTACTAAAGTTGTTCATACGGGAGTATCATTAACACATTACCTCGTCACTAGGCCCTTCCAAGCGAGTGACGGATGATCGCGACTAGGTTCTACGTTCCCTTCTTGTCCCTTAATCTCTAGATTAAAATTCTTGCAATAGGGTACCATAGGTATTAGTCTTGAGTTTAGCGTCCTTTTTAGTCATTAGGTACTTAATGGTAGAGTGGTGGAGTGTTAACTGTGCCTTGTGCCAATCCAAGTGGAGACTAAATTTGTCAATGAAACAATGGCCAATAGCTCTTTTAGTGTGGTGGAGTAGTTCGATATAGGCATCATTCAAGGCCATTAGCATAGTGGATAACACGGAATAATACTTTCTTTTGCCCACTGGCATTTATAGATGCTTATAGTCGCTTGGCATCACACATTAAGCTTATGGGAGGTCCCCGATCTAGTCTTACCTTGATGAGGCGAAACTAATCTATCCTTCAAGGGATTGAAAATGTTTTGTGCTCATCAAAATCAAATGGTGTAGCGACCCGAACTCAAATAGGCAGATTAGGCGGGTTCGACGAAACCTTAAAGGACCTTAGAAGCAAAGCCATTTATCAAATCCAGTTATCAAATACATTTCATTAATATAAACGTTTTCGTTCTCGATCACTGGAAGCGATTTCAATTTGAAATGACCCGTAAACATTGCAAATTCAATGCAATTCCTTTACAAAATATGCATTTAACCAAAAATGGCATTTTATGCAGTTTACAACATAATATCTAAAATCATATTCAGATATAGGTACAAAAATAATTTTGGAGTTGAACTCCTTTTGTTTACAAAACAATGCCATGCTAAAAAATGGTGATGATCGTGTGGTAGGCGTGCTACGTGAACTTTACGAATGACTCACGAGCTCCTCATTGCTTGGAATTAAAAACACAATCCTTTGTCTATCACTTTCGGTGCTGCGCGTGGTAAAGTAATACACTAAGCACTTCCATGCTTAGTGGTTCTACCTCTGATTCTCTATTCCATTCGATTCAATACAAATCATGCATTAAATGTAATGATATTATACAACACATCTTTTTAATATCATTTTTAGAGTCAACATTCACGACAGATTCAGTTATGAATCTGTCTCATTTAATTATTCCTAAGAAGAATGTGATTTCACACTAATATTACAATCTTCACATATGACTATAGAGGTTCACATTCACTTATTTTGATTCAGCCAGTGAATCCCGCTGCTTGTCATTCCAGTAATGCATTTCACATTGAACAACATGCTACCTTCATAGACACTGGCTGAGGAATCGTCATTCAATAATATTTCAAATAATTTACTCACATGCACATTTTCACTTATAGTTAAATACACACACACATGCAGATATTAATAAACATTTCAATACCGATAGTTAAATCAATATGTATTTAGATATAATTTCATAAATAGAACTTGAAATGAGAATTGAGTCATGAGAAACAAATGCATGTAGAACAAGAACAAACCACTTATTCCATCCCTCGTTCTTTCGATACCGGGCCCTAGGTTAGTCAGTTGCCTTCACCAGATCGTCAAATACAATTTCTCCACTTACGGCCAACAATTAATCAGACTAATGGAGTTGTGGTCGCCGCTGAGGCGAGGTAAGGTACTGTTTGTTTAGTTTTGATCCTTATTTGAACCCCCATTAATCATTTAGGTCCTTAAATTATCTAAGTATCAGAACACCTTCTAACAAAAAATCTTAAATTTGTCTTCAAAGAATGAAGGTCTATGCCACATGTAGCATCAAGCACTGAAGGGTAGTGCTCACACAAGCAGTATACACGCTAAGATGCACTGTGGGGTGTTAAAATTTTCGCCACTGGCAGGCTATTGGTTCCCACATCATAAATGAACCCGAAATGACAAGATTTTCCACTTCTACTTATGTTTTTCAAAAATCACCCAAATCCAAATGAAACCCCCTAGAAATCAATTCCAAAGATTATCTCTTAATATCCTCCTAAACCAAATCCATGAGCAAAAACCCATGGATGGATTAGGTTTTTCAACCCAAATGATTTATTTAGAAATCTAAAGTTTGGTTCTACTCAAAACCCCTTGCACTCAAGCTGCAATTTTTCCTTCATTCTTCAAAGATTCGAGACAAACATGGAAGGATTTTGAACCAAATCTCACTTCTTCCCAAAACCCTAGCTTCTCCTCTCACTCTCTTCTCAAATACATTTTGCACAATGGCCATTCTAAGACCAAATGTGGTCTTAAATCACCCATTCATCATAAGGTACTATTCACAAATGCCCATTTTGTAATCCTAATTTCTCCAAAATGCTCATAGCCTACATACTTTCGCCATTCTAAGTGACCTACAAATCCTCATTAATCACACCCTAGACATTTATCTTTATAACCAGTACTTAATCTTAGGTCCTATTTTACCAATCTGCAATTTTGCATTCTTTCACTAAGTATTTCCTGTTCGAATAATTTCTCATTTTAAGATATAATATTTAAACATATGCTATTCAATTACATTTCACATTTTAACACGATCGCTTCCCGAAACCTAAGTTTGACTCATCTATACCGAAGATATAATAAAATTATTATAGTAATCATGGTATTTTTTGGCGCAAATATGCTGCTTAACTAGAAAGTCGATTGCAGGCTTTCGTAATCCGTAAAGTCTTTACAGAACGCCTAGAACCTCGGCGTGTCCTAGAAAGCTTCTATGCCCTTACCTAGCGGACAGGAGGTAGTTTTCATTGCCTCAATCATTGCTCCGTCATACCTTATCTCCTCTCAAATCCGGCCCAAGTACTATGCCTTCATACCATAGCGGCAATTCCACCAGTACAAGATTAGTTTCTTCACCCAACAAGCATCGACTCATTTCAGAATTGTCGTGAGTTCCTCATGATCTAAAAGTCATCCATGAACACCTCAATTGTTCTTTTCAAACCATATATGAGAATATGGCCATCATACAACGTTGGAATGTGCCTCGCAGTATCGCGACAACTTCAAGGGCATCCGCCTAATGCAATGTACCTAAGGCGCGCGCGGGAATACGCTCGAGATCTCGCGGCTGCGCTTAATTGATTGAAACCTAGAGTACCCATCCAAGAAAAACAGCAGTATTCATGCCCCGCTAGCCCATCTAAATATCCGGACGAAAATGGGCAATGGAAAATGTATCTTTTCGGTAGCCTTATTCACTTCCTGAAGTCGGCGCAAATTCTCCAAACCTCGTGAAGTGGCAAATGTATTATTCCTCTCGTTTTATCATCAAGTAGCTCTTCCATTTTAGCACAACCTAAATTTGGATCACCACAGACCTATTTAATAGGATAATAACCCTTACATCTAAACACTTCGCATTTCCTCACAGACACACTTCTCTTTCATGGTCGATTCACCCCTTGTGCGTTTCCACCAAGGCTTTACATCATTCAGTTAATCTGAATGATACACATAGAGGACAACTTTAAATCCCAGAGACCAGCCAAGCGATCTCGTGATCTCTAAGTACTCTCAATAGCTATCTTCACACGTCAGGATGTCAAATAATCACCGTAAGATAGAAGCGCCTTAAGATAAGAAGCATACCAAATATCGGGTAGCGGCTATTCCATCTGGGTAGTTGTTCATGATGGAACCGGCGTTGAGCATTTTCGCCATATTAATGTAGTATTCCTCTATTAGGTTGAAGGAGTCCATCCATCACAATTTTCGAATTCTTCCGCAAATTTTCCGATTCACTTTGATAGTGGTTGCAAAAGTTATAAAAATGCGCACTGCACGCGCAGTACGCTAGCCGAGTTCATCGTAAAGGTGCCTTCTTCAAAGTGCCACTGGCCCCATGAAGAGAAGCAGGTTAAAATACTGTTAGTGGACTAGATAAATATTCGATCTAGTCCATATCAACTATAACTCATTTAACTAATTTAAAGAAAGCCTAATATTCAAATTTTTGATTCAAAGTAATGATGAGGAAGCTAGGGTTTTGCCGTCACCTACCACACCTGATGGATTTTTAACCTAGATAGAGTATTTATTTAATATTTCATATGATTTATGTTAGCGGGTTGATCGTGCCTACAAGAGATTCGCCTCGAAGATATATCCGCGCCATCTCGCCAGCCGGGTGTATTGCATCCTCGTCAGACCCTTGACTCAGATGCATAAATGTGTACAAACCCTAGTGCTACACTTAGAACACTGATATCTTATTCCTACTGACCAAGTGTTGCTTTACCCACGTCCCTATGAGTCATCTTCACACCGTAATTCTAGCAATAGATGCCACCACAACACAACATGTGATTAAATTCGGGAGGAAAGGTTAAACTACAATTCATACCAATATTAAATAAACCACAATTAATGGCTTTAATCCATACAAAGCAGTTAGGGGTTGATGAACCAAAGAAAAGTTATTTATATGATTTTCATTATAGATTGCTATGCTCGCTGTATGTCCACTACAATATATCGAGTGGTTGTCCATGCATTCATTTATCTGAGCATGGGCCAATAATCTATACTGAGGGTTATCCATGCAACAAACAAATATCTTTGTTTTGAAACAATTTTTTCATACGGAAAATCGTATGTGAGGGAGCTGGTGAGGCCTCCGAGGTACGGGATCGGGGCATGTAGACATTCAAGCAAAGATATGCATGATTTACTTGAATGTTTGTGTAATAAGCAATGATGAACACTTGTGTGAGTAACCCATGTAGGAAAATCTAAATCATACTAGTATATTGCTCACCTCGTCATGGAATAATAATTTCAGGTGGTGAGGCACAACAAAAAGTATTGCTCATCTAGACCTCAATGGAAGGAAAGGGTCAATTTGGCCTCATGGTATTTAAATCCCGGTAGAATCCAAGCCATGAAATTTCTAGCGCTACTTAATCGTAGAAAACCATTTTTTTGTATTGTAATTAAAGAACTTAGAGTTGTAATTAAACTCGTTTTTGTATAATATATACATTTTGGCGAGTTTTCCAAGTTTCAATGGCCTTTGTAGTAATAAGGCTACCTATGTTGATTTAGAATCGTCGAAAGAAAAGAGCAGGCTGCTGGATCAAAATGGGGTACACCATTTCCAGCCTTTCTCTTCAAGCTGCGACGCCCAGCATCGCGACTCTTCTCTCTCTCTTCTAGGATCACGTACATCTTGTGTGTCATGGCATCGACTAAGCACCAGATGGCGGCCTGGAAGGTTCAGAACGAGACGTGGTCGGGCTTGTGGGTGGTTTCTCGATAAGAGCGCGCGAAAAAAGAGTTCTGTCGCGACAGAAAATCTCTGTCACGACAGACTTCTCAAGGACTCCTATCGCGACAGAGTTCCAAGCTTTACCTCATGTCCTAATGAGTTTGTCGCGACAGTGGCATGGGGTTGGAGGGCGTGCGCAGTAGTACACGCATCAGCTTACGATAGTGCATTGTGTTGTGCAATCGTTTAGTCACTGCTCATAGATAACGTCTGATGAACATCTGCTCAGGCATTTTCTGTTTAAAAAAAAAAAAGTACAAAATTGATCCCTAGGATTTAGGGCGTCTCAGCTTGGTATTAGAGCTTAGGTAAACGATTACCTAGGGAGCTTAGATGGGTGTACCCATAAGTATGGTCCTGATACCAGCTTCACAACATGTTATGATAGTTTAGGTACACAAATACCTAGGACTCGATGGGGCACGGGTTTAGATCATGCATTCATTGTGCATTTTGATGACTTGATTTGTAATGTGTGATTGAATTGTATGGAATATATACATGATGAATTGTATATGGAACACTAGGTTTGAGAAACATAACCTTAGGGGTTCGGAAAACAGAATGAACAGGAAAATTCAGAATTAATTGAATTGAAAATGTACTATGAAGGGTTGCAATTAGCACCACTAAGGGAAGAAGCATGAACGCCGCCTGATGATGATTAAGTCTATTAGTGGTTGGCACAAATGCACTAATAACAACGAGATAGAAGTTTAATTTGGCTGCCACTGACATGTGCAGAGATGGCCGAGGATCACAGGACGAGGACGCTTTCAGGTCGTCCTATCGTACCATAGTTAGGCAATCATCTGCTTCAATCGGCAAGAGGCCTTTGCCGAGGTCATGAGCTGCTGCGCCTCACAAAAGTAGTGCACCGGGAGCAGGAGGTCCAGTAACTGCAGAGGTCTGCCACATCATCCCTCCACTCAAGGAGGAGATTTGCGGTGGCGGTACTCATTGAATCAAACAGATCAGAGAAGATATCGGGAGCTACGGAGATCACCTTCGATGCATCATGATCATACTAGCTGATTCCATGCCTGTAGGTGAGTCCTGGGTGTGGCGGATCAAGTTAAGACCTCTGTGGGATTTATAGAGGCAATGACTTGGGCGTAGTTCCATGAGCTTTCATGGCAAGCATTTTCCGACCACCTAGACATGCAAAGGCCAAGGAGTTTCCCAAGTCACAGAACTATGATAAGATGGAGATAAAGGTTCATAGAGTTAGCCTGCTATTGAAGGATCACGAGGCCACGATAGGACCAAGGTGAGGAAGCCATGAGAAATGAGTCAAGTTGTCCATTCAGTGGCAAATCAGAGACTCCTTCATGATACGGACTCTATGGTCAGGATGGCTATGACCATGTAGAGAGAGATAAGAGGATGCACGGGCATTTTGAGCTAAGGGGTACTAGTGGAGAAAAGGAGGACAGCCTCTCTTCTAATTCGAGAAAGAGGTAGAAGACTGCTTACTCATGATTGGACGAGGTCACACACTGTGGCCAAGTCGTCGTATTTCTGAAGCATGAGGTGACACGTTCATCGCACCAAAGCTCTGATACATGAGGTGGGATCGCCTCAGCGCGTGATCCCGTATTTTATCGCAATCCCAGTCGCCCCAGGGGACAAGTGGCAGACACAGTTTATTCCTCCACACCCAAGACGGGTCGAGAAACTGGCACTGTCCCCAAGTTCCAGACAGCGCCTTCCAGCGTAGAGGCCGAGGGCCAGAGTATGGGGCCAAGGCAGAGACGTAGCCTACCTGCTGGGACATCGTGGATTTGAGGGGCACATCTACGCTATCATACCACCGATCGAGCTAGCGCATCGGGCCAAGAGGATAGTGGTTTGTTTCGTATCTCACCTAAAGGCAAGAGTCTTGACATTATGGTGCACAGATCATTCAAGGCCGAGATCGGGGCCAGAGAGAATTTGGCATAGAGAAGAGACCTTCGGAGGAGCCCCGATGAGTTCTCCTAGGGATTAGGTGAGGTAACAATCCGATGCGCTCAATAAGGAAATAGAGATCTCTCGATTCTACCACAAGGGACCGGTGGCCGCGACATGTCGAAGTTCGACGTCATCCTCGGGGATGGATCAGTCGACAGATACCGAGTCGCCATCGACCGTGGAGCCAGGGAGGCCACGCCACACACAGACGATACTGTGTTACGTTCAGGATACACCAGCCATTTCGCATGCTAATGCATTCCGCACGGAAACGGACAAGCTGATATGTCAAGAAGCAAGCATTCACTGAGTGATCAGGCGAGACAGACTCGATTTGCTTTATAGTGTGCGCGAAAGACGTGGATGTTTTTCCCGATGAGCTACCGATTACTCCACGCGAGGGAATACTTCGTCGAAGACCACACGCCGCCATCTCATGACCCACACAGATAACGGCTGGCTGCTGCAAGAACTCGCGTTCGATACGTGAGTTGGCCGGATGGCATCGCAACCAGCACTGACCATAGGGCGCCCGTGTTTTGTTTATGGAGAAGAAGGGTAATACCTTCGATCAGGCGTTGACTACCGAAGGCTTGAACAGTGGTTACACATCAAGGAATCTGTGATCACACAAGACGATATCTATTCGATCAAATAGAGGAGTTGTAGAGTCTATTCAAGATAGACCTTCGCATGTGCGCTATCATCGCTGAGGGCTTAGGAGGAGCGAGACATCCTCAAGACAAAGATTGCACGCGATATGGGCACTTTATTCACTTGATGCCTCTCATCGATTTAATGCACCATCAACATTCATGGACCTCATGCATAGGGTATTTCAACCCTATCTGGATTAGTTTGTCGTGGTCTTTGTGGATGACACTGACTGCCCTGTACCAGGAGGCGCTGAGGATCATTCTGAATGGTTTGTCTGCTGACATCAGAGAAGCCATCACCACGCCATGCCCGAGAAGTGCAAGTTTCGCTTACCTGAGGCAGATCTCTCAGCACGCTGTCGCCTTGGGGCGACAAGGACCCCGAGAAGGCCTGAGGCCAGGAGTCAAAAGGTCAGGTCGGCCTTCATGTTCTTAGGATTGGCAGGGTACTACAAGAGGTTCATCGAGGAATTCCTTCCGAATTAGTGGCACCTACGACTAGACCGACCCTAAGGAGGTCATCAAGCCCGAGTGAAACATTCAAAAGGCATTCCAGAGAATTGGGAAGAGGAGGCTTACTTGGAGCTCCTATTTTGATAAATTCCTAGAGGCAAAGGCAATAGTCAGTGTATTGTAATGGCTCAAAGTCGACTGGATGCATTTTTGATGCGCCCCGAGGGTAGAAGGCGGTTCTGCCATTGAAGAATCATGAGCGTGACTACCCCATACACGCATACGGAGTGTTTACAGTCTTGCCTTGAAGATTGGGCCACCACATATGGCGAGCAGCTCGAAAATTGCACTTACAAGTTTATGATATTTTACACAAATGGACCTCAACAGAGGCAAGTACCAGGATGGTGCCCAGACTATGATCACTTCAGATTACCATCCCGGTAAGGCAAATGTGGTGGCTAACTCAAAAACTAAGTCATAGAGAGACATCATACAGAAGCCTATAGAGTGGTAGATGCTTGAGATCGTGAGGCGCTCAAATACGATAAACCAGAATGTGCCTGTAGGTGCGCTTGAGTATTTTGGTAGTTATGCCATCCCTATTGAGCAGAGTGATTGAGTCCCAAGGACAGATAGATATCCATCGTGTGGAACGGGCAGATAAAGGTACAAAGATAGCAGGTCGGGCCATCCACAACTGATGATGATAGTCTTCTGAGATAGAGTATCAGGCAGTGGACCTCGCCGACCGAAGAGAGGAGATCCTCAGTATCACATCACCTGATCGCCAGACATCCGTGTCGTACGAAGATGTACCGCGATCTTCGTCACAAGATTATCGAGCTGTGGAGAAGAGACATGTCGACTTTGTATCCGACGATGCCTTATACAAGAGGTTAAGGTTAAGCACTAGAAGCAAGCAGGCTACCCAACCATTGAGGTGGTTTCAAGAGCGAAGGAACACGTCAATGATGGATTTGCGGACCACTTTCCATGGAGACACCGGGAGGCAATGCTATGTGAGGAGAATGGACCGGCCCATGAAGCTCAAGACATTTTCTAGCCGCAAGGTAACAGGACCTCACATCGGAGGCACCCTACAGGTTGTACAGTCCGAGAGATTATCCCGGCCACATGGTGCCAAGTATGTCCATAGTGCCTGAGGAGATCCTGAAGTCAACACACTCGAAGACAGTTCATGGGCTGGCCAGAGCTCAGCTGACTATGACACAGACACCCACATAAGACAGATATCACTGTATAACATCCATATTGTATTTTAGGAGTGGAGTCATGCCACAGCATGTCCTGATCATAAGGGAGTCGGGATAGGGCACTTGCTCCTGTGGAATTTTCGCGAACAACAAATATATCAAAAGGCATAATGTATTAAAATCTCACAGGCTTTGTACGAAGCCATGCCGACACTATTTCCTAGACAGAGGTGGGAGAGAGCTCCATCACTGGTTCGAATCTGATTAGAGACACCTATGAGAAGGTGAGTTTGATAAGACAAATGTCTTCTCTCACCTATCGTGAGCAAAGTAAGAGCTATGCCTGACAGCGACGCGACCCCTGGGAAAGTTCGAGGTCACGATCAGCCATCCCGGTCACACACCACATCTGTCTGGTTCACTCCGTCCTTCGAGATACTCAAGAGGGTGGGCAATCAGATCGCACGGCTAGCTTCGCCCGCCAAGATATCGTGTTCATGAGGTGTTCCATGTTCCATAATCCCGAAATATACTCCGACCAAGGCACGAAGCTGGATCAGGAGGGAATTGATGCCTGATACAGATGGACCTTCGAGAGGACTAGTGTGGTCATGACACCTAGATCGTGTTCCGCGACGTAAGACCTGAGAGAATAGCGACAAGGTACTATGGCAACACCGTGGAGTGGAGGAGGCAATGTGGGAATGTGAGGACACGATGCGGGCCACCTATCCCTTCTTGTTTGGAAATGAAGGTACATGGTTTAGTCGTTTAGTAGCAATGATTCACAGATGCATAAGATAGTACCGTGATATGCATGGAGAGTCAGGACGTGATGTGTGGAATTTCTGGACGAATTGAGTAGGAAGAATGTAAAAACTCCGAGAAAATTCAAATTTATGAGAAAGGATAAAACGGTATTTCGGAATCAAAATCCGAAATTTTCAGATATCATATGATTTAAATGGTCTTCACCGCAAATTGTCTCGCTAAATCTATACTACTGCCGACCTGCTGAATTTGAGATAGTCGAATCGTGACGTGTTTCTAGGTACCTGTGTGGGTAATGCACACTTGGCACGTGATGAAAGTGGCTCACAGCAAAAGCAAATAAGTGCATTGTCAAACAAAGAGTCGCAAGATCTTAGAGACTGTGGCAACACATGATCGATGAGAATCTGGGCAAGTAGATGGATAAGGTGATAAGTATATCCGTGGGAGCCACTACAGAGTGATGTGGCAAGTGAGAGGACATCCACTCGACCCAAGCTCAACTTCAACAATAAGGACGTGAAAATAGGTAGGAAGGAGAAAGAAAGAAAGAGAGTGAACTCTTAGAGAGAAGCCTATCTTCTCTGACTCTTCCCATACAAGAACGGACGGCTGGTCATGGCTGAAGAAGAGGAAGCTCATCCGTTAGAAAGAGCTTCGCATCGAGACCAAATCAGGAGTTTCGGTCAAACCCAAGAGGTGTGGGTTTTTCTCCTAATCGGCTTGGGCCTGCCAAGAGCCATCCAATGGCTGCTTGATGTCAGTCCGAATTACCGTGGTATTTCAGCCCAAGATATATGACTCGCGTCGGAGTTTCGTAGATTGTTTTCGATTACCCGATTAGATTTGTTGGGGCAATTCAAGATGAATCGTCGACCACTAATCGTCTATGTTGTTTCAGGCATATTGTCAAAATTGAATAACATGTTGGTTAGTGTAAATTATGTTAGTATATGCGTGCTTGATATATTAACATGAAAATGGCATATTGCATTTCATATGCACGGGGACATCATAGATCAGTAGGTGTAAGTGCATGACATGGTTTCGAGGGTTGACCAACACCTGTTTATCTATATGTCCAGCTTCACAATATATCGAGGGTCCACATAATTATTTATCTATATGTCCAATCTATATCGAGGGTTGTCCATAAATAAATCAATGAGTCTATTTTTGAAACAATTTTCATATATGTAACTGAGTGCGAGGAGTCGGTGAGGACTCGAGGCATGGACGGCATGTAGACATCTGGGTGTGATATGCATGATTTACTGAATGTTTCTCATAAGTATTGTGAAAGAGTACTAGGTGGAGAACCCATGTAGGAAAATTCAACTACTAGGCATTGCTCACCTCGTCATGAGAATAACAATTTCAGGTGTCGGAGGCACAACGGGCAACGAAGTTCATCCAGGACCTTAATCGTGAAGGAAAGGGCCTGACTGGGCCTCATTTCGATTCAAACTCAGAACCAGCTTAAGGGGGCCTTAATTAAAGAATTGCAGAAACCCTGCTTTTTTGCATTAAATTAAAGAACTTAGAGTTGTAATTAAACTCGCTTTAAAGGTATACAATTCGCCAGTTTCTCCAAGTTTCAAATGGCCTTGTAGTAATAAGGCTAATTTATGTTGATTTTATCGTGTCGAGCAAAAAGAAAGAGGCTATGGGATCAAATGAGGTGTTTATCACTATTTCACTTTGGGTCGCAAGGAGTGTCGTAGTGTGGTGCCGCGACACTGGGAATCAGAGATGCACAAGAAGGTCATGGCACGATCAGCACCACAGCGTGAGGCCGCGGCGCGGTTCGGATGGCTCGCTGCGATAAAGGAAGCCAGTGGCTGTGTCGCTACAAGAGCACGCCCAACGCTGCATGCATGTGAAATACCACGCCGACAGAGTTGGTGTTGGCGCATGTAGAATTAGATTTGTCGCTGATAGTTTTTTACAAATATTTTTTGTTTGCGGATAGCAAATGTAGAAATCTCTCGTCGTAGTCAGATTTCAAGACTCTCTGCCGCGACGAGTTTTCCCTACGCGGCTGCAGTCCGCTTCATCATATGTTGCAGAGTTTCTGCAGTTTGGCTGTATGCGGTGGGTTAGGAGGGCGAAGACGCGCTTAAGGCCACAAGACTATACACTAACAACGCGATAGCAGACTGCTTAGGGTCAATGCTCATAGACACCGTTAAAAAAAAGAAGTACAAAATTGAACTTCTGGATTTAGTAAGGCCCCATCATCTCATTATCATCTGATATTCACATTATTCATCTTTGGTTAATGCCTAAATTTGACTGGGCCAAAATATATACATACACGAAGAAAAATGGTGTTTCAATCCCCAAGCTTTAACCTTAAAACCCTCGAAAAACACTAACTTGTAATAAAAATGATTTTGATTGTAGTGTTTAAAGGAAGAAGAAAAAAATGCTAAACCCTTAAAACTAATGTGTTGTTTTTATAATGCTATATATATATATATATATATATATATATATATATATATATATATAGTATTATAAATCTTTTTAAAATAAAACAATCACCTTAATAAAACATACTCTAATTTGATGTAAACACGACATTCTTGTTATGTACTTGTTGTTCCACATCTTATAAAGGCTTTTTTTTTTTTTATTCAACATAATATCAGAATTATCTCAGTACACACATTTTCTTGTGTTCCTAATATGAGCTTTTATTTCAGAAATCTCTGCCTTTGCCCACGAGAAATTGATTTAAAAATTGACAGTCCAAAAGTTATTTTGTGGACTAATCCTCTTGCAAAATCATCTTGGAAAATGTCACTGGGGATGAAATGACCTGGAAAGGGCAAAAGATAACTCATGATAATGTGTACTTTCTCATCCATCAAACGGTTCAGGGTTATGTAAGAAACAAGCTACGAGTTTGACTTATATGGAATACTCTAATGACTCAAGAGGCGTTTGTTTGAGTTTCGCTTGTCAAGTTCGAGTACTCACAATACCCAACGATGCTTTAGTTTAATTGAGCTTTATTGTTTTGTTAATTGATCATGAATTTCAGTCGAATAAGTATAATTATATTTATTAATTTTTTACTGATTTGAGTTTCATGAGAGTCGACTCAATAGTTTTCGACGTTTCGAGGTGAGTTATAAACATTTGAAAAAAGTTTGATCGAGTTCGATCGGGATTTATTTGGATCGTGAATGATCCCAAGATGTCCTAATCTTTTTCACAATTTGTTAAGGAACATTTGACCATGCATTGTTTTTCAGATTTTTACCACTATCAAGGCATAAACAGCTTTCAAAAGCCTTATTTGTTCCTTCTTCCAACAGTACCTCTTCCTAAATCGATATTCAACTTCATTCAAAGCTATCCAAGTAAATTTTGTCAGACATTATTTCCAATCCAATAGATCTAATATAACACGCTTGACCTCTTCAGAGCTGTTATGCCAATTCATCATTTAAAAGCTTAAACAAATCAACTCATTATTTTCAAATACACACATGACATAACACCAGATCCAATCAATCCACTGCAACCAAAATTGGGGCCATGCCTGTACACACAAATCCATTATATAAATCGGACTCTTTCAATTATTTGATAAACTAAACTAAACCACAATCTATGAAACAGTTAACAAAAGAATCAGAGAATTTAATACAGAATTATTCAACAAGTGGTTTGAGTTTTTTATTAAGAGGAGGAGGAGTGATTACAATCAACTGTTTGGAGAGAAAAGAGAATACATAGGATCCTTTTCTTCTTTTGTAGGATTTGGAAGTCTTCAAGTTTGGAGGTTCAAGGTCAAAGCTTGCTAGAGAAGGAGAAAACTTGGGAATGTTGATGTTTGACTTTTCTTTTTCTGGTTGTCCTTCCTTGTCGAGGAGGCAATAGTCATTGGTGTACTCCACCAAAGTAATCAATTGATCTTGCATAGCACCAAGGGTATTTATAGATCTTTCAATTTTAGTGAGCATAGAGTGCATGTTCACTAAATTTGAATTCACTTGGTCCAAACTATCATTCCATAATTTATGTTTGTAATTATTGTCCATTTCTATTTCTATGTCTCTCTTCTTCATGAGCTTGAACTGTTCCTAATAAATATATTTGAACCCCTCTGCCTTCTTCAACATATTGGCTTCCATCTTTTCCTATCATTTCTCTAAGAATGAAAGCACCTCTTCATCTCTTTTTAGTCGTCATCATGTTGTCTTATTTTTGTGTTCACTCTTCATTAATTTCTTCTCTGTCTATACTTCTCTTCGTCTTCATTCCTCTCTTCAGAGCATTTGTTCCCACCTGTTGCCTTTCCTCGAAGTCACCTACAACCTCTTATCTTCATATAGCTCCCATCTCTTTTCTCTCTTCCATTTCCTCGCCACATTCCAAGATTCCATATACACTGAAACAAACACATAATTAAAACAAGTTTTGATAACAAAAAAAGCAAGTGAAATGTGATGTCAGTACATTAGATGGATTGGTCTTTAGTCTCAAATATGAGTAATGATTTGTTCACGCTTGAAGCAAGAAAGAAGAGATCACAAACCTGCAAGAAACAAGCCTGGGTAATTGTTTCCAAAACCATAACAATGAAAATAAGTTTGACAACAAAAAAGTATAAAATGTGATGCTTAGAAAAGTATGATTCGCTTGAAATTAACAATGGGCAATGGGATTTGTTCTTGAGTGCAAAGCAAGAAAGAAGAATCCCAACCTCAAGTAACAAGTTTCCATAAACAAAAAGCAAGTAAATGATGTCAGGTAAAGGTATGATTCAGTTTATATGTTCTGCTAAATATATAATGATTTGTTCTGAGTGTCAGCAAGAAAGAAGAGATCTCAAACTAAAACTAAAAGCCGACAAAAAGAGAATGTGATGCTTCTGTAAAGTATGATTTGGCTTTGTTCTCAAATATGGGTAATTATTTGTTCTTAAATGCTGGAAGAAAGAAGAGATTCAAACTCAAAATAAAAACAAGTTTTGCATACTTGTTTCCAGAAAAATCATAACAATGAAATAAGTTTGAGACACACAAAAAAGTAGCCAGATTTCTAGAAAGTATGATTTATTTGTTCTCAACATGGGCAATGATTTGTTCTGAGTGCTGAAAGCAAGAAAGAAGAGATCTCAATCAAAACAAGTTTTTTGACAACAAAAAAAGCGAAAATGTGATGCTCAGAAAGGATTTGCTTGTTCTCAAATATGGGTAATGATTTGTTCTTGAATGCTGAAAGTAAGAAAGAAGAGATCTCAAACTCAAAAACAAGTTTCTGACAAAAAAAAAGCAGAAAATGTGATGCATCTAAAAAGTATGATTTGCTTTGTTCTCAAATATGGTCAATGATTTGTTCTTGAATGCTAGAAGCAAGAAAGAAGAGATCTCAAACTCAAAACAAAACAAGTTTTCAGTAATTACTTCCAAAACATAGCAATGGTGCACCGCCAACAAAAAGTAGAAATGTGATGCTTAGAAAGTATGATTTGCTTGTTCTCAAATATGGGCAATGATTTGTCTGAAAAGGAAAGCAAGAAAGAAGAGATCTCATCGCTAAAAACAAATTTTCGAAGGAACAACAAAAAGCAAAAATGTGATGCTTTAGTATATGATTTGATTTGTTCTCATAAATATAAGTAAGATTTGATTCTTGGAGTGCTGGAAAGAAAGAAGGTATCCAATCTCAAGCACAAGTTTCGACAAAAAAAGAGTTAAAACGCAGGTGTCAGAAAGTATGATTCTTGTTCAAGGGCAATGATTTGTTCTGAATGCTAAAGAAAGAAGAGATTCAAAACCAAAAAACAAGTTTTGCAATTGTTTCCAAAACCATAACAATGAAAAAATAAGTTTGACAACAAAAAGTAAAATGTGATGCTTCTAGAAAGTATGATTTGCTTGTTCTCAATATGGGCAATGATTTGTCTCAGTGTTGAAAGCAAGAAAAAAGATCTCAAACTAAAAACAAGCTTTTGACAAATGCAAAACAAATGCAGATGCTTCAGAACGCACGACGGCTTTGTTCTCAAATATGGGCAATGGGATTGGCCCGAGTGGAAAGCAAGAAAGAAGAGATCTCAAACTCAAAAACAAAAGCCGACAAAAAAAAGCGTAAAATGATGCTTCTAGAATGTATACGATTTGTTTGTTCTCAACAGGCAATGATTTGTTCTTAATGCTGGAAGCAAGAAAGAAGAGATCTTAAACTCTGTATAAAACAAGTTTTGCAATTGTTTCCAAAACCATAACAATGAAAAGTCGTTTGACAACAAAAATCAGAAATGTGATGCTTCTAGAAAGTATGATTTGCTTCGTTCTCAAATATGGGCAATGATTTGGTTCTTTATATGAGCAAGAAAGAAGATATCTCAAACTCAAAAACAAGTTTCTGACAACAAAAAAAAGTAGAAAATGTGATGCTTCTAGAAAGTAGGATTTGCTTGTTCTCAAAAATGGGCAATGATTTGTTCTTTAGTGCTGAAAGCAAGAAAGAAGAGATCTCAAACTCAAAAACAAGTTTCTGACAAAAAAAAAAAATGAGATGCATCTAGAAAGTATGATTTTCTTTGTTCTCAAATATGGGTAATGATTTGTTCTTGAATGCTGGAAGCAAGAAAGAAGAGATCTCAAACTCAAAACAAAACAAGTTTTGGTAATTGTTTCCAAAACCATAACAACAGAAAATAAGTCAGAGCAACAAAAGCGTAAAATGTGATTTCTAGAAAGTGTGACTTGCTTGTTTCTCAAATATAATGATTTGTCTGAGTGTCAAAGCAAGAAAGAAGAGATCTCAAACTCAAAAACAAGTTTCTGACAACAAGAAAAAGTAGAAAATGTGATGCTTCTAGAAAGTATGATTTAAGCTTGTTCTCAATGAGGCAATGATTTGCCTGGCGCCGAAAGCAAGAGAGAAGAGATCTCAAACTCAAAAACAAGTTTCTAAAAAAAAAAAAGGGCAGAAAATGTGATGCTTTTAGAAAGTATGACTTTCTTTGTTCTCAAATATGGGCAATGATTTGTTCTTGAATGCTGGAAGCAATAAAGAAGAGATCTCAAACTTAAAACAAAACAAGTTTTGTAAATTACTTCAAACCATAACACGAAAATAAGTTTAATAACAAAAAGTAAATGTATTCTTTCTAGAAATTAAGGATTTTCTTGTTCTCAAATATAGCAAATGATTTGTTCTTGAGTGCCAAAAAGAAAGAAGAGATCTCACACTCAAAAAAACAAGCCACAAACAAGAAAAAGGAGAAAATGTGGGATGTTTCTAGAAAGTAGATGATTTGTTTATCAACATTTACGATTTGTTTTTCGAGGCCGAAGCAAGAGAGAGAAGAGATCTCAAACTCAAAAAACAAGTTCTCTAAAAAGGCAGAAATGTGATGCTTTAGAAAGGGCGACTTTCTTTATCTACAACATATAATGGGATTGCCCTTGGAATGCTGGAATGTCAAAGAAGAGGATCTCAACTTAAAACAAAACAAGTTTTGCAATTGTTTCCTAAAACCATAACAATGAAAATGTTTGACAACAAAAAAGCGTAAAATGATTCTTCTAAATTATGATTTCTTGTTCTCAAATATACGATTTGTTCCTTGAGTGCTGTTACAAGAAAGAAGATTCAAACTTAAAACAAGTTTCGACAAAAAAAAAAACAGAAACTAGATGTTTCTAGAGAGGTATGCTCGTTTTAAATATAAGAATGATTTGAGGTTCGCAGTGCTGGAAAGGAAGAAAGAAGAGGTCTCAAACCAAAAAAGCTTCATACAAAGAATGTGATGCTTCTAGAAAGTCTGATTTGCTTTGTTCTCAAATATGGACAATGATTTGTTCTTAACGTCGGTGCCAAGAAAGAAAGAGGACCTAAACTCACAAAAACAAAACAAGTTTTGTGTAATTGTCAAAACCACATAATGAAAATAAGTTTGGACAACAAAAAAAGTAGAAAATGGGATGCTTCTAGAGTATGATTTTGCTTATTCTCAAATATGGCAACATTTGTTCTTGAGCAAAAAGCAAGAAAGAAGAGATCTTAAACTCAAAAACAAGTTTCACAACAAAAAAAAAAGTAAACTGGGATGCTTCTAGAAAGTATGATTTTGTTTGTTCTCAATATGGGTAATGATTGCTCTTTATAAAGTAAAAGCAAGAAAGAAGAGATTCAAATTCAAAAAACAAGTTTTTTGACAAAAAAAGAATTGTGATGTTTATATGATTTGTTTGAGTCTTCTGGCTGGTAACAGATTTGTTCTTTTTGAAAAGGAAAGCAAGAAAGAAGAGATCTCAA
Source organism: Tetrastigma voinierianum (assembly GCA_016808115.1). Classification (NCBI taxonomy): domain Eukaryota; kingdom Viridiplantae; phylum Streptophyta; class Magnoliopsida; order Vitales; family Vitaceae; genus Tetrastigma; species Tetrastigma voinierianum. The sequence continues at coordinate 830,506 of JAEQBH010000478.1, read as the reverse complement.
CCACTAAAAACAAGTTTGAGACAACAAAAAGTTACAATTGTGATGTCTAGAAAGTATGATTTTTGTTCTGCACAACAATACTGACTTGTCTGAGCCAAAGTAAGAAAGAGGAGATTCAAACTCAAAACACAACAAAACAAGTCGTGTAATTGTTTCAAACTAAACTAATAAAAATAAAAGTCCACACTAACAAAAAACGGAAAATATAATTTTAATGTTCTAAGCCATGGGCAATGGATTTGTTCTTGAATGCTGAAAGAAGAAAGTTGATCTTAACTTTAAAACAAGTTTTTGGTAATTTGTTTCAAAACCAAACAACAAAAACAACACAAAAAAAGCATAAAATATACAGATAATTCTAGAAATCGAATTTGTATTAACTGCTTAATCTATTATACCTTATATAGGGATCTGAATATGAAATTGCCTTCCCTTGAAGCTCTTTCTTGCCTCTTGTAATTTGTCTCTACTTGCTTCATGCCTCCCTCCTATCACACCATCCTTCCCTAAAATTCTGTCAATCAAAACAAAACCAAAAACCAAAAAACAAAACTTGAAAATAAAAATGAATTAGCTGCTTGATGATAATGTTCACATTTTAACAGGATCAGGCAGGGTTTGAAGATAACTGTATTTTCCAGCTGAGTGAGATGTTCTGTGATCAGCCACACTGGGCTTGGACTCACCTTCCAGCGCCCGCGGCTGCATCGGAGAGCGCCACCGCCACCGCCAGATCCACTGCCTGACTACACCTCAAGCTCTCACTCCATACTTTACCAAAGCCCTCGTATTCTTTTCTTACTCCATAATTTTTCCAATAACCCAAATTAACCAATAACTGATCCCCTGCAACTCTTTTTCACCAACAAATGTTCAACAATTTCAGCATCCCGCACCACAATCCACCAATTTATTGAATGAAGTCCGAATGAAGGATGATGCATTCCATTTACAAACGGATTCAAGTTCTTCCATTCACTCCATCCTTCCTCTGCACCTGTTTATGGGTTTTTTTTTGAAGAATTTGTAATCACTAAACACATTTTGAATTTGCAGAATAAATATACCCAAGTTCTATCTGGAAACATGCCAAAATATGAGTAATGTGAGGATGACTTGTTTTAAATCTTCCAATATATGGTTAAATCCAGAATTAACCCATTTCAGTAATGCAGTCGTGGAAACGGCTATATAGGGGTGAGTCATATCGCTCCATATGAGTTTGAATGCCAAATACCAACTGAATACCCTAATATTATATTCAGCTATGAATATTGTGTCATTTCCAAACAAAAACTAAGAATCGAACTATGAAATATACAACTAAACTACTTGCTTCTCTGCATGAATCAAAGCACTGTGGTTTATGATTTTACCTCCGACTACATTCCGGTGAACTGATAAAGAGACATTTTAGTTAGAGTTCTATGCTAATGTTGATGGCAGATCTTTTTCATGCATCAATCCCTCTCGAATGTTGATAAACCTATCTCAGAAATGGTTTCATCAGATCTCAGCTATATAAACTCAACTCTAAGACTCAACCCATAAAATTCTTGGTTTCTACTTCAAGTATACAAACCATGATATTCTATCCTATGATTGATTGTATGATAATTTATTCAGTTCCTAGAGTTTTTCTTTCGACCAAAGCCCTAGCCTAATACATGAAAATAATGGCCAAGACTTCAATAAATCAATTAGAAATAAGGTAACCAACAATCGCAAGAACGGTTAAAATAATTGAGATTAAAGTTCATCCATGAGGTAGTCGTTGACTATAAACCCAGAAGTAGATGTTTAGGAAAATTATGAGATGAAGAAAATACAATTTAGAATTATAGTCATGAGAGTAGAGTAAGAAAACGAGATGAGATGCCACGAATCCAATCCACTGCTCAATCCAATCGCCTTTTTCTCCTCTCCTCTTCCAGAAAAAGCCCATTTTATACACTCGAGGTCCCATCTATAGCTCCCATCAATCCCCTGATGGGCCTTAGGCCAGACCACAAATTATGGCTCATATTCACGCCACAAGCGCGTGGGAAAGCACTGAAACCGGCTTCTCACTAGGCGTGAGGTCCACGCGTGGGGTGTGGCATCATGGTGAGCCATCCCTTCATGTTTTTGAACCACTATAACTCTCTGTTCAACTCTGAATTGCACGCCAATTTACAGAGTCTCTAGTCATGAATCCATTACATACCAAGAACAGTTCCACTGTATGTCATTTTATAAATTTAAATGTGAATAGAACAGAACTGGTTGGCTGTTGCTGTCAGTATACCACTTCCTTGCTTTGGTTCACTTCCTGAGTGTGCATTCTCGTCCGGATTCTGAATTGAGTGATCTTGGCTCCTGCTAAAGAGTTTTGAAGTCTAAAATGTAGTTATAGTCAGGAGCCATTCTGATTTCCTCATTACAGAAAACTGGAAAGGTCAGAAATCATGCAGCATGTTTGCCGATTTTCCAATTTTTCAAGGTGCCCGTTTTCAAATTGCACTACTCCTGCCAAATGGCTAAATCTTAATCATAACATGAACATTTAGAGTATTAGGGCATAGGGCAATTTATTTAACATAAAAATATTATTAAAATCCAGAAGTTTAGGGGTTGTAATGAGTATTTTATATACTATCACACACCCCCAATCTAAATTCTGTTGTTCCTAAGCAAGAGACTGACTCTAAACAAAAAAAAAATTGAAAATAACATGCACTAACTAACAATGAGATAAGTGTGATAACATGATGCCAAATGGAAGAGTCACTATGAACACAATTGATCAATATTAGCACTTTCAACCAAAATTTAAGGTCCTTAAAATTTTAAATTCTCTAAAGAACATGGCCAAGTAAAGCATGGTGAGCAAAGAAAGTCAATCCCAAGTCCCCAAGACTTTTTCCTAAGAGAGCCATGCAAGGACATCACGCAGATCCTCTGTGCATAGTAAGATTCTTAGCACCTCTAAACTTAAGCTCACAACTCACATTTTTAAAAGCCAACTAAGAAAGTGATAAGAATGCACCCTTTTATCATAGACCCAAAGATCTAAAGATTACTTGCAGTATTTAAATGAAAGAAACCAGCAAGAAGTTTTAGATGAGGGTCTGTGAAGGGAATCCATTAGTGACACCTACCACACAGGGCACCGCATTAATCCTTCAACCACCCCAAACACTCAATCAAAAACTAAAAGGTCATAGGTTGTAAAGGATCCATCTTCTGTCCCACAGAAGTAAAACAGTGAAGCCAACGACTCTCGCCAGCTGGGCCTGTGGCATTAGGCTTTAAAGGCTCTTTCGACTTTCTCAATTTGTAGATCCGATTGAATGATCCCACTTTATTCTTTTCACACAAACTTTTCTAGTTCTTTCTTAACATTTTTCTTTCTTATATTCTTTACTCTTCATCTTTTTTTTTTGTTTTTGCTTTAGTGATTGGGGTCTAACATTTAACCTCTTACAGGGTATGTCCATCACCTAGTGGTTGGTAACCTCCGGCAATGAATTAAGACAAAGGGTCTTGCTTTTACAATAAGTGGAATCAACATAGGGGAGGATTCCTGAGAAATAGCTCTCTCTTAGCTACAAGTGAGGACTGGGTTTGAGCCACCATCAAGCACACAATCTGCATCAGCTTAAAAAACTAAGGGTCCCATCCACTTTATCACATCTTTTAAAAATGTTTGTGTTCAAAATGACTTTCATCACAAAGGCATCAACCACACTTACACGAGCCACAAAAAAATAAAAGAAAGAAAGAAAATATTATGAAAATAGTCAAATCAGCAACTAAAAAGAATCATAACTGATACAGACATGCATAGATAAACAACAAGAACTAATCAGGATAACAACCATACCTCAAACTGTTAGACACCGTCCGCAATGATGGGAAAATATAAAGTAAATGCATAGGGTATGGGAACCCCTGGTAATCATGGCAGTGATGAGGGGAATTCCTCACATAGTTGGGGCAGACTTATGCCGTACACCAGGGGAAGCATCTTGTATGTACTGAATGTGAAGTGGATGCTACTTTCTCATCAGAGGCGCTGAGCTCATGTTCCTGACAAATAATACGTCAGTGCTTGAGCAATTTGGCCTCACTGAAGAGACGACTGTGTGTATCCAAGATATAAGGCAAGAATAGAGGCCTGTTTGCACCAAGCCCCTGATAATGTCAGGAGTTGCCTGCGCACATCACTGGGAGGTACTGTGAAGGGTCGGGAACATATGTCTAGCCGGCATCTCCTCGCCTGAACTTTCTCGCATGCCCGAGTCATGGGCACCTTCGAGTTGCCGCTGTCTTTTCCCCCAACACAATCTCCTGTCAATATACAGCCATTGTATCCTCTCTTCATCGGATCTCAACACACTTTCAGGTCAGGACCACGTTGCAAGAATCAAAGATAGTGCCGAAAGGTTTTTGTGTACCAAAAACAATGTTACTCAAAATGTCTTCTTCTATCATTTTTCCAACATCAAAGGTAAATGTTCTTTACTATGGTGTATAAGTAAATTGGCTTAGATTTTGTTGTCACGTAAATATACCGTGGGTGGAGGTTATGTGCTGCAAAAATATGCCATACTTTGCCATCCAGGGCCAACAGAATTTCAATCTGATGATTTGATTGGGGCATTGGTCTCCAAGTCCCCTTACCACCATGGAGGAAGGATACATGATAACCATAATCTAGATGTCTTTGAGAACATCAAAGAGTTCTCCACCTCTTGTAGTCCATAGGAAAGTGTTAATGGTCTCCTTGAAACGAGACCCATTTCATTTCATGCCACCTTCATCCCTGCAGCCAGGGGAAGGTTCAGAATTTCACTATTTGTAATATGGCTGCTTGTGGCTTAACAAATAAAGACCCACCCTACTTTGAATTACTGTTACCCCAAGGAGGTCTAATCCCTCCCATGATGGTGTTGTTCCTGGTTTTATGGTAGCATGAAAATTCGAAATGTGCTGTTAGGCGCACAAACTCGTCTTGTTTTCCGTGTCAATAGGAATGACCATGATTTAACAGATAGACTTTTGCTTTTCTTTGAAAGTTTAACATTTATCACTTCTCAATTAAGCCTCTGTGTCGAGTACTTCAATTCTCAAACAAAATAAAGCCCCATCCCCAACCATCGATGCATCATCAACACTGTGGGCACTTAGTGTCGAGTTTGTTAAACACCACTGTTGAAAAGTTGAAGAACAAAATATACCCATCAACACTCTTCAATGTCATAACAACTGCCAATACTGGGGATGACTTGGGAGCTCACTTAAACACTTGCAATTTGTCCTTTCCTAGAAGTTTGAACACACATGTGGTGCACCAAGCCAGTGAGGGCATGTTTAGAATGGTGTTTGCACTCAGTGTGGTGTTAAGAGTGAAAATCTTATCAAAGAATGTATTAGCAGAGGCATGATGACTGAAGATGAGGTGTAGATTTAAAATGCCAAATTAGGTCAGTGTGATGAGCCTCATCGTGGAGAGGCCTGGCACACCAGATCCGATGTGATCAACTAATGGAGGAAAACAAATTTTTTAGCTGCTGATCCCACACTAGTAGGTGGACACACGCTGCGCGGGTGTCACGAGGTTCCTTCAACCCAGCCACGCCATATCTGGCTTTCTCATGCCACAAGGCGGGGAGAGATCTATTTATGTAGAGAGGTTATCTGCTAACTTTAAACACAGGTCCGGCCACATCGGTGCGTGGAGCACGCACGCAGTGGCCTCGCCGGTGAGAGTGTTTTCGACGCGGCAGTTACGCTACGGCGGCCTGTTACCGACGAGCCGCCACATGGGTGAGAAAAGTCACGCGGTCGTTGGCCAACCGAACCGCTGATCCTCACACCGTGGCGAGCACGTGACGCAGCGGGCGGCCCGGTGATAGAGGTTCCACTAGGTTACGCGACGCGCGCCGTCACAACGTGTGGCGGAAAGAGGGTGGCGAGTCGCAACAGCAGCCAGAGGCTTCCGTGCGTTCATGCCTCGATTCGCTACCCCACGCGTTGGCAGAGTCGTGTTACATTGCGCGGGTTTCCTGGTGTATCATACCCGGTTCGGTGAACTTTGAATTCCTCTCCATTCGGCACTGACGGCGCAAACATACAGATGAACTAGTCTGTCCAAATCTTCATCAATACATGACTACGTAAGAACAGAAAAAGCAAAACCCAGAACAATCATAAGACATAGACAAAACAATTGAAAATTAGTTAATTAAAGAAATTGAAAATAATAAAAAGTGTCCCATGCTTAAGTTGCCTCCCAAGTAGCGCGTTATTTAATCACACTACTTTCCCAGACTTCATGAGCTCTACACCGCTTACAACGCTTTCCCTTGATTTGTTTGCCTACAAAGATAGAGATTTGTCGCTCGGGTAATCCACATCAATACTGGCTTCACTCCCTTGTCTGCTACTAAATGTGCCTGTCCTGGGGTGTGATTTCAATAAATTATATGAACAATTTGGCAGAAATGACCTTCGCCTAATTAACTGAGACTAGTTTTCCAGAACTTGAGCCTTGAATTTAAACAATAAAACTTGTTATATTATGTGTAAGAAGCCTTTACTATATACTTATCATAAGGCCTTAGTTTTTAGTTTTATAACCTCGTGATTCTCATAAGCCTTATTTCGAATTATCTAGTCACTTAATTTGAAAACCTCTTTTCTTCCAAATTTAAGTTATATTTCATATCTAACTCCGAGGTCGCCTACAGCCTTATGCTCAAGCTCCATTGAAGGTGGTAAGCACAAAAAACTAGCCTATGGGGGACATGCCTATCAGTCTTAAAAGATCTGCATGCCCCATAAAGATTATCAAGTTTATTTACCAATATCTTAGTATTCATCATTTTCAGATATACAGCGCCTTAATCTTCTTTGCTAGACACTTCTACCATCCAACATTGGGGGCATAGCTAGCAAATTCGCGTCAAATTACATACTTCAACACATAGTTTTCAACCGCTTATTACAAAAAGTGGCTGCCTCATCACTACTAAGGCTCAACCCAACTGGTGCAGATATTCTTTCGAGAACTTAACACCTAGCATCATTTATTTGAGTGGTGAAATTGTTTCCACCCACTGATACATAATCCACTGCTAGTAAATGTACTTGTTAAGCTGTAGAAGGCCGGAATGAGCCCAGAAATCAATCCCCATACTTCAAAGTTCAACTCAAGAATACCTTAAAGGTGCTTCATCTCTCCTAGACATAATACTCCATTCTTTTGACACCTATCACAAGCTGATACAAGCATGGGCAATTCTAAATAGGGTTAGCCAATAAAAGCTTGATTGGAGAACCTTATACTGTCTATCCTAAAGTGCCCTCCACACTCCGTGAGAATGACACTGAGCTGTGATGCTACCCATCTCTTCAGACACACATCTTCTAATGCCTGGTCTCAGACAAGGTCTATGAGGATTGGTTCTTCCAATAGTAATGCTCAACCTCGTAGAAGAATTTCTTCTTCTATTGGTATGTAAATTTTGGGAATCACCTTAGTTACTAAATAGTCATACATATAGTCAAAGAAACCAAGGAACAAGACTTACCTTCCCATATAGCGACAATAAATGAATACTATCCGGGAAGTTGTCATTAATCAGACTTCATTAATGTGCCCTTCAAGTCTGATGATGATCCGCACAGATTCTCTGCTCCTTTTTGCCTTAATCTCGAGGTCAAACTCGAACATTAACAATCAGACCGATTAGCTGTCACAGCCTTCTTATCCAGCGAGATACTCACGGTCGAGGACTCAAGATGTACTATTACCCATTGCTTATATTGCAGGTCCAATTTGTCGAACGGAAGACAATAGCCAGAGTTCTTTCTTGTTTGTGGCATATTTAACCAAGGTCATTCAAGGTCTTACTAGCATAATAGATGGCTCCAAGACCTTGTCTCTTCTCCCACCCCATCATACTCCATCACTGGCCATCAGATCACACATCAATTTAAAGACATGCCCACTCAAGATCACTATTAGTGCTGAAATCAATTTCCTCAGTAAAGTCACAGCGCTTGATTGCATTGCTCATCAAAAGTGAACACTACTCCTGATACAGAAAGAAGGTTAGATAGTGGCTTAGCTATTTAGAGAAGTCTTATGAACCGCCATAAAACCCGTGATGTCCAAAACTCTGGAATCTTTCATGTATAGGTGGTAGCAAACTTCTCAATCACTCACCTTCGCCATATCCACTCATCCCCTTGTTGAAATCTTGTGACCGAGAACGATACCTTCTCGTACCATGAAGTGACACTTATCCCAGTTGAGTACTAGGTTGGTTTCTTTACATCTCCTTAGCATAGCTCTCAAGTTTTCAAGGCAATCATCAAATGATACTCCCACAACAGAAAAATCATCCATAAAAAGCTCAATTGTCCTCTCCACCATATCTAAGAATATTGTCATCATACATTGTTGAAAAGTACTTGGGGCATTACATAGCCCGAAAGGCATCCTGCGAAATGCAAATGTTCCATATGGACATGTGAAGGTCATTTTATCTGTCCGGGGTGCTGATGGCTATCTGATTGTAGCCCGAGTATCCATCTAAGAAACAGTAATAATCATGTCCAAATTTGATTCATCCAGCATCCTCGGTTCGAGAAAGGAAGGGAAGTGGTCCTTACGCGTATCTTATTTAGCCTTCTCAGAATAATGCAGATCCTTATCTACCATCACTTCAAGAAAGAAAATGTCATTTTCAGTTCTTATAACAGTCGTTCCACCCTTCTTTGGAACTACTTGCATCGGGCTTACCTATGGGCTGTCGGAAATAGGGTAGATTACCTTAGCATCCAACCACTTCAGAACTTCTTTCACTTTTACCGTGATTCATTTCTATAAGCCTAATCGACGTTAGAATCGCTTCTAACAAGATACTTGGCGCACATAGCGTGCCCAATTTTCGTTAAGTTGTGTTGACCATCCAACGCGCAGCCAGGATCCCTTAAATTTTCAACAACTCTTCCTCAGTTTTGAAGTATAGTGATGCTGAGATGATGACTTAGTAATGCAGAAGAGTTCCTCAAATACAGCACAATCATAAATGCTCGGTGAATGTTTTTGTTCAAGCTGTGGTGCCTTCTCGATAGATGGTATCGACTGTTCACACTTTCTTCAAGAGGCCTTATAATATTTCCTTGGCTACTTCAGTGAATCATCCATTGAACATACACTCGCTTTCATCATCTGATTGCCTACAAGGTTAAAACTGTAATTAATCCCGCTCGCGTTGGTACGCCATGGAATGGCGTATAAAGGTGAGTCATGGTCAGTCTCCACAAGGAGTTTGAATGCCAACACTCACTTAGATCACCCTAATATCTAGGCTATGAATATTGTGTCAAAAACTACAGTTGCTAGGTCAGAATGAGTATTTTGCGGCACTAATGAGGAGGAAAAGAAACCCATTTACCGTATACCTCGAAAAAGTCTTGAATGCGATCCTGCCCATTCTGCTAACCACCATGAAATCCTTGCAGCCGAATAATGGCAGCAACAAGTAGAAGAATCACCACCACCACTTTCATCGAAGAATTAGACTCCTTAGATGCCGCCACATTCTTTCCTCTCAACCTCGAACCCCTCGAAGAGCTCCTCCACAACCTCCATTTTCTCTTCCCGTTACCACCACTCACCTTCTAAAACAGAATCAAAACCAGAAATTGGAACTCACATGGTCTTTGATATGAGCACTTTTATGTCCAATCAGTGATTTTAGCCACTCCCTAACAAATTTCATGAGGAAATTTTAATTCAACATGAGCCTTGAAGTGAAAGTGAGTGAGTCAAAACCAGAAAACATTTTCAAAACTCGCCTGAAACAAGAATTGCAATGAAACAGAGAGAGAGAGGGAGTTTAATAATGGAAACAATGGAAAAAATATTTACTCAATTTTCAGAGAACACCAAAATAAATAGTGTTCTTTGTGTTTTTAAAAACAAGGAGAAAAAAAAAAATACATAAAACATGTCAATTCAAAATTTTTTATTATGAAGAACACTTTAAAACGTTAAATTGGGGTATAACAATACTTTGAGAACACCAATATGATATTCTTTTGTTTTGAAAACCGGTTTTACAAAAATTTTAAGGATTTAAAATTAGAAAATAATTATTCCCAGCCTGGTTTGATATTTTTATTATTAAATTATTTATCTTTTCATAAAAGGGCTAAGAAAAATCAATTATTGATTTTAAATAAATTTTATTTTTTACTTCTTTTTCCTTGTAATTTTTAACTTTTCCCCTTTTAACTTTCACCTACCAAACACAACTCTTAAATTCTAAGCACCTTCCATAATGGGTTCAGTATGACCTCAAAACAAGAAACGTTTCAAATTTACTAATTTTTTATTATTCATTACGGTTAGACTTTTGACTTTTTATTCATTCATTATTTGTCCATCATTTGTTACTCTCAATTTTTTTAGTTTCTCTATGGGCATACGCAATATATTTTATGCTTAGGCCTATTTATTTTTCTTTATATACTTCAAAGGGTTTGGGCTCTATTGAAGATAAAATAATTAATTCAAAGTTGGAACCTATTAGACTTCACTCTATCCATTTTCTTATATCCAACTTATTCATCTTAGACTCAATTTATTTACCTTAAGTTAAGCCCACTTCCTTAGGTCAAACCCATTATGATCAACCTATTAACTTTTTTAGATTCAACCTATCTACCTTAAGGCTCGACCCATTATATTTCAATCTACCTACTTAGACATAATCAATTAAGTCAAACTCACTTATGTCCAATTCATTATATTCCAACCTCCTCCACCTTAGGCCCAACCCCTCATATTCACACCCACATATTTTAGGTCTAGCCCATCTTAGGTCCTACCCATCTTACCTAAGGTCCAGCTCATCAGGTCAAATTCATCTACCTTAAATTCAAGTTCATTAGCTACCTAACACATCTATCCCTTAATCCAACTTATCTACCTAGCCCATCCTTAGGACCCATTGTCTTAGGACACACCTTTAAATAGCTACCTAACAAATCTACCCCTTAATCCAACTTATCTACCTAATCCATCCTTAGGACCCATTGTCATGTCATTCCCACCTCATCTAGGACCCATCGCTACATCACTTAGGACACACCTTTAAAAATAAAATCTCAAATACGATATAAGGAATTGAACTCATGTTCTTTGTATTGTAAGTAAATACCTAAACCACTTAGTCCACACTCATTTTGAAGGGAACTTTTGTTTGTTTAAATAATATTTATAACATCCCTACTCTTTACTAATTTTGTAAGTTTCTTTAATAACTTTCAAATAAATATCGCATTATTATTGTTTTAACTTCAATTCTATTATTATGGTTGATAAAATAATATCATTTTCTTTTATTTTCTAAAATTTTAAGTCATTTTCTTTAACTCAAATTCTCAAAATCATTTTCCTTCATCTTTGTAAAAATCATTTTTCTTACTTCAAAATTCCAAATCATTTCTTTAATTTTCAAAAAATCAATAAAATTATTTCCTTTAATCAAAGGCCAAAATTCATTTTCTAGATCCACAAAAAATAAAAAATCTTTCTACTTCAAAAAGTTCAATTTTATTTTATTTATATATATTTAAAAAAAATTATGTAGAATTCAAAGATTCAAACTTCGCTTTCTCTATGTTCCTAAAGTCAAATTTTTATTTTCAAAAATTATATTTTAACTTGATTTTAAAAATTCTAAACGCACCATATTCTATAATCTAAGTAAAGAACATATATGAACAATTGAATACATAAATAAAGCCCGCCTTGCAAATTCCTATATCTCATATATCATTTCAACAAATAATTTGGCATTTGGTTTATAACCCCGTTTTTTTTTTAATTTAATCATGAATGTTTCTATATTTGTTATTGCATTAATCCCGTTTTCTATTGATAATTTTTTCGATTCGTCACCAATGTACACACTCTTACCTTATTTGACTTTGATTTTATTTTCCTCATTTATTATATGTTTAATGTGTTTTAATGTTAAAATTGTTGCTTATTTCTCAGTATCCTTAGATTGATTCATCAGTTGTCATATTAGCCTTAACTTGATTATTAAATACCCAAATTTTAAGAGCTTAGAGAGGTGTTATGGCTTGTCACCATGCCTTTTCGATAAGTAATTTGACCCTCGAACTTTGACTCAGTTTTTCTCAAACTTCCGTTTCCATATTAGGAGTCACATTTAGAGTTTTTTTTTTTTTTTATATTTTGTTTTCCCTTAAAAAAGATACAATAAGTGACGGCTTCAAACCGTTTTTAAAAAATGGTTTTTAAAGAATACAAAAACATGTCTCGCATTTTTAGTGAAAAATGCATCATAACCATATACGGTGCTCACACTCAATCATTTTTTATATATTAATTATTATTATATATTTATATATTATTTATTTTTAATGAAATCAAAATAAAGCATGAACAAATCAATGTGCAAATAAACCCACAATGATTGAACAATGACCAAATAAAATAACAATAGGAAATAAATTTATACATCAAAAGTAAATTGCCCAATATTTTGCAATTAATCAAAATAAATAACAAATTTAAAACAAAATGGTACCACCAAATATTCCAAAACGAACCTCTCGTTTGAAGACATGATGAACAAGGAGAGAGAGAGAGATATAATAACATATGGTTTTATATTTATATGTAAGAAGCAATCCTCCGTTACATAAGGTGAGTAGCCACAAAAGGTTCCAAGAAAGAATCTGTATCTTATTGAAATCTTCTTGAACGAAAAATCGAAATCACAACCAAACAATTAAAATAAAATCAATGGTAATAATAAAGAAAATGAAAAATCTCACATATGAGATGATTAAATGATGATAAAATACATGAAATTGCAATAAATCTCGTTAGTGACCCTTGGAAGATAACGTTTCTAATATTTATCTTCATGATATGTGGCTTGTTTTCTCAAACAATTTATCATGGTGTTGATGGTACCGTCGGTTGAGAGGTAAAGATTACAATTTTATGGGATGAGGAAAAAGGGGTGAAAGGTAATTAAATAGCTATGAAAGATTATTTCATTATAAATTTATTTTCATTCATTTTAAAACGTTGAAACCGAAGAACCATGTATTAACATATGAAAGAAACGTCTATGAGATACAATATAACATAGATAAAAAGATCCAGTTTATTGACTGTCGGTATTAAATTCCAATATAACTTGTTGTAATGGATCGGTCCAATCATATAGATATTATTCTTTTCGAGTCCCTTGGGCCCTTAAGGCTTTAAAATACGTCTATTAGGTTGAGAGGAATCCATACTTATATAATGTTAAAGCTTTATCCCCATCCATACGGGATGTACAACCAACACCCCTATGCAGCCACAATTTCCTCATGTGGTCCATGAGATTACTGTCAAACAAATAGACCCACATCGGAGTTATGGATCAATCACTGATAATTATTTGTAATCATTCACCAAATCATGGGATATTGTTCGCCAGTCTCACGGTTTTAAAATGCTTATGGAGAATTTTTTTTTTTTTTTGACGGGTGACAGTGTCACGCCCTCAAAACCCACTTTAGTGGTGATTTGACTCACACTCACACCCCTGCCTTTCACCAAGTGCTCAATATGTGAAACGACACTAACCTTCTCCTCCTGTAACGATTTTGTCTAATTACCAAACACATGTTCAAAATAAATGCACAAACTTTCTAAATTCATCAACTTCAAATTCAAAATTTCATGTTTGAATGCAATGGTTTTAAATATCCTAAATTCAATTATAAATGCTTATAAAGCTTGCTCACATAACAATATTTAATCTCCTAAATCCAACCGTATTGAATATAAAAATAAGAATGCTATTATCCAAGTGACTTTCTCAATTAACTTTCAACCTAACATTTCGACATAAACGTTAACTTACTATTCAATTACTTATCCACAGAATGTTCTAATTTAATTTTAATGATGACTTATCCCAACCTAGCTAATACTCCTCACTGAATCAAAGTGCACTAAAATATGTCAACAATGGGAGTGAGTTTAGCTCATTAAGAAATACTAATACATTTTCTGCCTTCGACAAAAAGTTTTTTAAATCACAATGTGAGATGTTTTTCATCAAACTTAGATTCAAAAATAAGTTGAACATTAACAAATTTACTTCCAAACATTCTCACAATCATCCATTCAAACTGGCTTATATCAAATGCGATCCAAACAATTTCATAACAAATTTCGATTCAAACACTTTCATATCAAGTCCAAAATCAAACAGCATTTCAAATATATTTTTCTTTGGTCATCAAATATCAAATGGTACGTGTACCATGTGGGACTTTCAAATGTGGCTAAATGCAAATTGTCTATTTTAAAGTACCTGAATCCAAACACTACTTTCACACTAGTAACCCTCTAACCGAAACCCCTAGAGGCAATGAAAAAGCCAAACACTACATTCACCACTCAAGAATAAATGTCAACTCTATTCTATCAAGGCATTTAATAATGTCAACTATTATTCCGGGCTTGATGCGCCGAACTAACCAAAGTCAAATATTTCATTCAAAAGTTCAAATTTCAAAACATCATATCTCCACATTTTCTTTCGTAAACAAAACAAATCAAAAAGTACAATCATACAAAACTACTTTTTGATCCATGGATAATCAATAAATAAAAAGTAAACTTTTCATAAACCAAGATTATATATAATTCAATTAAAAACAATTTTTCATCCTCAAATGACGAAAAACAAACAATTTTTCTTTTAAAGACCACATTAATATCTTTTACCTCAAAGGAGTACTCAAAAGCTTTGAAAGAGCTAATCCAAATAATTTCACCTCAATGAAATATTTCTCCTAAAATAATAAGGAAGAAACTATCATTACTTATTTATTCTAAACTTTCATAATTTGATATTCTTAACAATTGTATTATTTTAATCAATCTTTAATTCATAATAATAAAAGTTAATGGGTTTTTAAATATTTTGCAAAATAATAGATTTATAAAGTTTATTCTATCAGCATGATTTTTTTTTTTGTTCACCTCAAACATATCAATAACCTGCTCAAATGATAACTAATTTGAATTAGGTAGTTTTTCAAATTTCATAAAACTCATATTCCTTTTGATCTTATTTTTAATAATTTATTTATTTTATGCTCTTAATCCGAATTAAATTTTTTAATAGAAAGAAACAACATAATTTCAATATTTACAAATTATATTATTACAATACTTATCTGTAATTCTTTACTCAACAAATTATCATACTTGACAATAAGTATTTATTAATAAGATCTTATTTCCTATAATTTGTTAAATAATTATTCTAATCATTCTTATAAATTCCTCAACCTTAAACAAATATTTACTCACAAAAATACATATATCTTTAAATACTTATCAAATATATATTTATACAAAATTCGCATTTTCAAATTTATCTTATTTTGTGTTTATTATTATTTTCTTTCAAAATTATCCTTAAATACTTTTCATTCTCATAATTAAAGTAATTTAGTATGACACCACAAATCCTCATTTTATTTTATTTTTAAAGAACGTAATTTGCACCCAAATCCTGACTTCTTCCAGGATTGATCTAACTCAAGAAAATTAAAGAATCTACATCAAAGAAATCTAGAAAAATAAAATAAGCGAAGATCTTACCTTAAATTCCTGTTTCAAACCCTGCATTCGAAAGCCGTACATCCTGGGTAATTTACCAACCAAAAGAAATTCAAAGATGAATAGAAATGATTTTCTTTTCTTATTCCAATTTATACATAGGTATCTATTAGAAAATTCACTCTTTTACTCCCTCTTTCATTAAATTAATTAATTAATTACTAATTGAATTATCATTATTATTTTCCTAACTTATACCTATACAAATTCCTGTCATTATTATTTTCCTTAAATTATACCTATACAAATTCCTGGGTGTTACATGATATGATAAAATCAAACCGAAATTATTACAACCTATTTAAGTTGTCTAGTTTACAAGAAAAATAGTCAGAAAATATGATCTTATAGGGAATATTTTAAGAATTAGATGAACACTATTTAGGACCACGAGATCGATCGGAGTCGTATTATATTCAAAATATTGTATGTATTTTTTTTCCTTTTTAAAAGCATGTTTAAAAAACTATCTTTAAGTTATAAATTTATGTCAAGTATTTCTAAATCAAAAAATTGTTTTGAATTCTTTAAATTTAAAAAATTATTAAAATTTCCTATTAGAATTTTCATATTCAAGAAAATGTTCTCAGGAGCTATTTCCAATTCTCTTAATAATTATTACTAAAAATAAATTTAAAATATATCATCAAACAAATCTTCATGATCTATTTAATAAACGTTTTTAAATTTTGTTATTTTCAAGAATATAAAATAATTTTTAAATTCAGGAAATATGTTACATAAACTTTGGACATTATAGTTTTTAAACATGTTTTCAAATTTTGAGGTGCTTTTAATTTTATTTATAATATCATAAAAAATAATTTAAAAAACAAACTATGCTTAATTTTTTTTACCATTTACACTAGAGAAATTAGACTAAAAGGGATAAATCCCAAAAATATATGCAAGAATAACAAGACAAAAGTAATCTTAAAAATATCGTCATGAACAAAAAAGCCCATGAACATTTTATTCCATTCACCACATTAGAAATTTATATGCATTTTTGTCCTAGATAATGTCTTTTTACACCTTTTTTTTGCATTTTTTTTAAAAAGTTAATTTTGCAAATATATTTTGGATTTATCCTTGTCAAACCGTTATTCCTTTACACAATAACATCATGTGGAGAATAAATGGGAAAATAACTGATGATGCCTTTTCAACCGAGTCAATGAGCGTAGCGGGGGCCGCTGTCGAATTCGGGCTACCGGTGGTCGGGCAATGGGATGCCGGATCGTCTGACCGGGGGCGCAGGATCACGGCGAGGTTGGCTCGAACTGGTTTGAAGGTACGTCTCCGCAAAACAAGAACGAAGGGGCCTACGAGGGCTTCGCCTCGGGGTGGTGAGGGCTTCGCGTGGCGCTCCGTCTGCAAAGCCAGGTTTCTTTGCGAGGGGAAAGAAGGCTGCTTAGTATTAGCGTATGTTTTGCGTGCCTTTCCTTGGAGATGGGGTGGCCTTGTATTTATAATCAGATGTTCGGCCAGGTTTGATGGTGATTAAGTTTGTTCCATTGAATGGGGTATTTCTTGTTGTGTCGATGCTCGGTTGATGATGGATATAGAAGGCAGTTATTTAGGATAATCTTCCTTATTGGGGATGGGTTGATGCTGATCTATTATTGTCTTTCTTTCCTTATTGGTGAGATTTGGACTGAGATGTATATTATTAGGGACTATTCTATTTTGTATACGTGGGAGACTTCCATGGGTGGTCTTTGGAGCGTCGGGTTGGAGCCGCAATGCGGTACGGCACCAAAGGCTTGAATGTTGGGCGCGAGAGAAAGGCACAAAATGCTCCAATGGAGCATGTCTCTCCTTGGGGTTCCGACGGACCAGAAGCCTCAATGTTTTGTTGGGGTGGCCTGCTGCTTGGGCACAGCCTGAGGTGGGCACAGTGAGCCTTGCCCACGAACCTGTCGGTTGCCCCATTTGTATGTATGCGGTGTACGTGGGCAAGGGTTAATAACGTGTCTCAACCGGGTGCAACTTCCACGATGCCTTTCGAAATTTGGATTAGTTAGGGCTTGTCGCCGTCATTTATGATAATGGCGACTCGCCGGTTCCGTAGCTCATTTCTCCTATTCCTTTCAGTTTCCTTTTGCTTCTTTCGCGGACATCCTCTGTCCTGTGTGCCACTGCTCTAGGACCTTTTCTTTGCCTTTAGTGAGTTTGAACTTCCTTCTCTCTTAGTCTTATGTCTGAGCCTTTTTGTGCAGAGTCTTTCTCTGTTGTCTTTCTTGGGATAATCTTTTCTGTCGTATTTCTGGGTCCACTGCGTCTTTGTTTTCTTGATTTCTTTCCGGGCGATAAGACGAGTTGTTTGGGTTGGCTGAATTTTGTTTTCATTATCCACTTTCATTATGAATTAGAATTAGTTTCTTCTTCTCTGCGATATCGATGGTGATTCTTGGTATTCTTTGGTTAAACCTTGACTGGTGGTATCTCGCCGTTTGGTTGGTGTTGAGATGCTCAGGGTGCCCTCTTCCCTTGAATGACGAGGAAAGTAGGCTTTGATTAAATACAGGGGTGAATATCTGAGATCGCGTTCGGCATGTGCTTTAGCTGTGGGACCTAGCAAGGTCGGTCCTTCATATAGGGCCGTTTGAGCGTTATCGGCCTCCCTTTGGCGTTCGGTCTTGTCCCCGTGATTTGACCTCATGTGGTCTCGTGCCTAGGATGGTGTGTTTCTTGGTGGCGCTGATGCGGTCTTCGCTTCCCTCTGCACCCTTCATAAAGGGGTTTGCGACATTCAATGTGTGTCCACTCCCGACTCGCACCCGATGGTTGGGGTATTTTAGTTAGTCTGTTGGTTTCTTTAGGGACGGGGGCTCGGTGTCCCGGCCTTAGCCTGCTTCGCACACCTTTTTTAGCGAAGGAGACATCCAGAGGGCTTTCTTCATTTTCTGGCGTTCAGCTCCTGCAGTGATTCGACCTTCCCCTCACTCCCGTGGAGTTGTGGAAGGGACGCTATTTCTTCGTTGGCAGTATTAGATGTGATCCTCTCTCGACAAGGGACCACTCTGGTCCGGTGGCTTGGACTACCAGGAATCTTCGTGAGTATTCGTTCTGTTTAGTTGCATAACTTGTGTGTGGTCCTTTGGGCATCTCGACTGTCTTGGCCTGCATTAGCTACCAGTGCTCGAATTGATCTCGGCGTTGAATCTTAGTAGTCTTTGGCGTTGGTGAGTGTCCTTCTCGTCCTTGCGGAGTTGATCCAGAGTCGGATGTTCAGGCCCATCGGTTCGAAGTCTGCTCGATCTGCTGCTCTGAGGCCTTCACCTCCTTCCCTTTATAAAAGTTCTCTCGTTGGGCCCCTCTGCTGCTAAACCCACTAGGGGGGAACTGTTGGCCCAGTTGAAGATGGTGTCTCAGCCCGGAGTAGGAAACGAAAAACCTGCCTGCATTGAGAAGTAAACTTGGTCAGTTCCGAAGTTGGGGGCATCGTCATCTTCTCGTCCTCTCATATCCATAAATCGGGACGGGTTATGAAATCCTGGTTTGAGCTGCGGGTCCGTGCGGGTGCAGCTGCGAAGCGAAGGAGCCCCTGGGTGGGAGCCGGTCTGATATGCGTTAGCGATCACGCCCATTACGCGTCTGAGACCTTAGCGAAGAAGGTTAAGTGCCTTCTCGAAGGAGGAAGGCGGAGGAAAGATCACGGAATTGAGTTGGCGGACGAGAGTTCTTTACTTCTGACCTGGGAGCTCGCGCGGCGCTGATCGTCTATTCTTAGGTTTACGATCTTAAATTCAGTTGCGCTGCAGTTGATGAGGCTTTGGCCACATCTCTCCAGAGTCGCCTCAGTAAGTTCCGTACCTTGTCATATTGACTCCGTTTGAGATGAGTTTCGAGCTGCGTTGGATGTTGATTCTATGCTGGATGTGCGGTGGTACTCAGTTATTTGAAGTTTGGCCGAGAAGGCCCAGAAATAAACTAAGGTCATTATAAGCGCTGGGACATAAGGGGTGGCTTCCTCACATACGACGGTGAGTTGCCACTTTGCTTGAGGACGGCCCGCAGGTGCGCGTATGACCGAGGAGCCGTGAAGCTCACGTCGTCACGAAACATACCACTTCGGCTCGTGCCGGTAGGAGTAGGAAAACCGAGGCCGGAATGGCTTGGGAGTTCTGGGAGGCGGGCTGAGAGGTTCGGGATGATTTGAGGGCTGCGTAGAATGACTTGGTGGAGGCCAGGGACGGGCTGCAATCCGCCCAGTATGAACTTCAGATGGTTAGGGATGAGCTCCTCACGTCCCGAGGCCCGAGCCACGAGTGCGGGAAGTGCGTGCGTCAGGCGATCTTCGTGATGGGCGAGCTTTTGGATGGGGCTCGTCGCGGGCTAGCGGCGGTCGGCTGGTGGAGCACGAGGATGAGGAGTGTCGCGAGTTGCGTGGGGATCTTCATCAGCAAATAACTTTAGTGGCTCAACGAGACGAAGTTATTGGAAGACTGAGAGCTGAGACTTCTAATCAATGGGTTTCTGGGTGGCTCGCTTTTCGGAAGAAGGCTGTTACTGCCTATTCCGGCCTGGACTTTAACTTTGATCTTCTAAGTGACGAGGAGGATGAGGGGTCCTTCCTGTTTGATTATCTGGAGCCTGGGCACGAGGCCCGCTCCCTTCTTCTGCGTATGCTTCTCCTTGATGCCTAGTCGCCGCTGCCGATGTCGGCTTTTATACTTTTTTTTTTTTTTTTTTTTTTTGTGTTGTTGGGCTGGGCCCCAAGCATATGTAGCCTTGTCCTTGATGAATACTCATTTTGCACCTCATTTATGTACGCCTCACTTGTGTGCTCTTTTGACGTTCTTCTTAATTTGGATTGACTTCTTGTGCGCATGGTACGAATTAGGCGCTGAGTTGAGATGTTATTTGTTGGTACGCATCGTTGATTTGCTGAGTTGAAATGACTCCCCAGAGCATGGCTGTGTAGAATCGTAGAGCTTCGTCAATGCGAGACTCTTTGTGCTCCGTCGACCCTATTTGCACGAGTTGAGTGACTCCTAGAAGTATGGCACAGTAATAGAATCGTAGAGCTCGTCAATCTGCGGCTCGTGTACTCCAGTTGGATGGTTGCTAAGTCGGGCGATTCCTCGGGTTGCGTGACTGTGCGAGAATGGTTGGGCTCGTCGGTGTATTGTTTGGGCTCCGTTAGGCCCGATTTGCACGAGTTGAAATGACTCTAAATTTGCCTTTGTGTAGAATCATTGAGCTTCGATCAATATGAGTTGTTGGGCTCAGGTCGGGTGATTGCACGGTCGGTGATTCACCGAGGTTGCGTGACTGTCTGCGAGAATGGTTGAGCTCGTCAATGTGGTTGTTTGGAGCTCAGTTGGTGGTTGCTGAGTTGAAATGCTCTAGGAATTTGCATGGCTGTGTAGAATGCGTTAATTTCGTCGATGGTTATTGGGTTCAGGTCGGTGATTTGCACGAGTTAAATGACTCTAGGAGTACGCATGGCACGTGTAGAATCGTAGAGCTTCGTCGTGCGAGGCTGGCGTACTCCAGTTGGTTGATTTGCACGAGTCAGTGATTCCTCGGGTTAGGTGACTGTGTCTGGGAATGGTTGAGCTACGTCGGTGTATTTATTTAGACTCAAGATTGGCTAATTTACTGAGTTGAAGCTCTGTTGCATGGCACATTAATAGGAATCGTTGAGCTCGTCGATATGAGCTGTTGAGCTCAGGTCGGATGATTTGCACGAGTTGAAATGACTCTAGGGCATGGCACCGTGTAGAATCGTGAGGCTCGTCAATGCGAGTACAGCGTGCTCCGTCGACTATTTGCACGAGTTGGAAATGACTCCCCAGGGCATGGCACGTGTGGGAATTGTTGAGCTCGTCAATGTGAACTGTTGGGCTCCGGGCGCTGTGGCCGAGTGGCGATGTAGCCTGAGCTGATCTGACTCCTCAAGTAGCATGACCTGTGCAGAGTTGACGAACTCGTCAAAGTGAGGCTCTTGAGGCTCCGGGCGTGGCGAGTGGCGATGTAGCCGGTGATCGACTCCTCGGGTAGCATGACTGCAGTGAGAGTGAGCCAGACTCGTGAAGTGGCTCTTTGGGCTCCGGCGGCGCTGGCTAAGTGTGATGTAGCTGGTAGTCGACTCCTCGGGTAGGCGTGACTGTGCGGGTAGGCAGACTCGTCAAAGTGAAATTTCTTGGAGCTCAGGTATTTGTGGCGAGTGGCGATGTAACTGAGGGCGTCGACTCCTCGGGTAAGCGTGACTGTAGATTAGACCGGGCTCGTCGAAGTGGCTGCTGGGCTCCTAGGCGTGGCCGGTGTGATGTCAACTGGCGATCCGACTCCTCGGGTAGCGTGACTGTCTGCAGTGAACGAACTGCGTCGAAGTGGTTCTTTGGGCTCACGGGCGTGGTCGGTAGCGTGCCAGCTGAGCGTCGACTCCTCGGTGGCGTGACTGTGCGAGTAGGCGAACTCATCAAAGTGAGTTCTTTGGGCTGCCGATATGATTTCCACGCGTATACCCTCGTGTACTTATATTATGCGTGATGATGTTTTTGCTTGATGCGCAAGGATAGGAGTGAAGAAACCTCGTTTGTATAGGCTTCATATGATTAGTGAACTTTGGCGGACCTCGTCCTTATTTTAGATTTGCTTCTTTCGGATTAGATCGGGTGACGTTAGTCTATTATATAATCCCGGATGGGGTCCGTCCAACTTCGGCTCGGACTCGGCACAGGCGACCTCCACGTCGCGAAGATCGATAGAGCTCTGCGGAGTATTACGATAGGTGTCGATCACGAGGTCTTCTGTGAGGGGTACATTTGCTTTGCCAAGGCGTCGCTCGGGAGTTCTGCTGCAGGGACATGTCGCTGAACTTTGCATGAATTTTTTAATAAATCTCGTACCTTTTGGAATTATAGGATGTCAACCCGACTTTTAGCCTCGTAGGTGTCCTGTTTGTCTTACCACCGGGTTGGGAGTCCTTTACGGACTCGGTGGTCGACTTTAATGAACAGGCAAGGTTGAGGCTGTATGACGGCCTCATACTCGGCCTGCGTTGTTGGGGCTAGAATCGAATGCAAGTGCGTGCTCGTGTCTGTTCATACGGAGAATTCGAATTAGGCTGTTCCGCTCCCTACGCATTTTGGGCTCCATCTACAGGGTTTCCCGGATGGGAGGTAGTTCCATTGCTTGAGCGTTACAGCGGGTTCCGCGGGGTGAATTCAAGAGCGAAGTCGGCTAAGACTGTCCTTTTATTGCGGGTTTTCGGCTTGTATCGTGTCGAATTCACTCGAAGCTCATGTTCCTTCGCCGACCTTGGAGACTTGGTTTATGTAGCTTTGCTTCATGGGTATTCGTTGGAACTTCTATGGTGTGAGCACGGAAGTAGGCGGAGTTTCGGCTGCGGTTACCAAGGCGAAATTAGTTTTCCATCTTTGGGTACCTCTCCTCCTTTCTCTTAAAAACTCGGGCTGATGATAAGGCTGGATCATGCTCGCTCTTTGTCTATGGCGAGGTTCTTAACCAGTTGAAAAATTACGATACGGCCCGGGTATAGGGTGAGGGAGTTCCCCTTCGTGGGGACTTACTAGAATGGGAGGAGCTGAGAATATGTTTTCCAAAGTGAGTGCTTCCTCGCGCCCGTGTCCATTGAAGGCGCTGCCGGGACTTGGAAGAAGGTGGCATTTATCGCTTGACTGGATGCGAATCGGCAAAGGCGACAATCCTTCCTGTCAGGTGCTGAACTTCCTTTATGCTTGATGGCGAGGGCATGTCGAGTACGGCCTTTATCTTGTCTGGATTCTTGATTCGCCGATTGGTTGACTAAGAGCAGGGATTTCGGTGATACTCACGAAGGCACATAGGCGGATTCGGTTTCATGTTGTAGTTTCTCAAGATGCAGGGCAAACGCCCGGACGGATGGTCTATGTGGAGCCAGGTTGAGGTGGTTTTACCGACATGTCATCTATGTACCACTTCCATAGTTGTACTATTTGGTTTTGAAACATCGGGTTACCCGACCTACGGTATGTAGCTCCTGCGTTTTGAGCGAAACGACATCCTGATAGCAATAGGTTCCTGCAGCGTGACGAGCGACGTCTTTTCTTGATCACACAGGTCCATATTGATGCGGTTTGGAGAAGGCATCATAAAGCCCGGGAGTTCATGGTCCGCGGTGGCATCTACGATGAGGTTGATTCGTAGCGAAGCGTCGCTGAGCCGCGCTTTATTGATGTCAGTGAAGTCGATGCAGAGTCGCCATTTGCCATTTGCCGTTTGCCTTTTTGACGAGTACGACATTGGCTAGCCATTCAGGGTATTCTACTTCCCTGATCGCTCTTGCCTGTAGGAGTTTGTTGACTTCTTCGTTGATGGCTTTTTGCCTTTCTGGCGCGAAGCTTCTCCTTTTTTGTTTGATTGGCTTAAAGGACGGGCTGACGTTCAACCTATGGGTGATTACCGTAGGATCAATTCCTCCCATGTCTGCTTGCTTCCATGCGAAGATATCTCTGTTTTGTCTTAAAAAATGGATAAGGTGGTTTTTGAGGTCTTTCGCTAGTTTAGAGCCGATATAGGCGAGATGTTCAGGGTCGTCATCCAGCAATCTTTGGTTCCGGTTCTTACGGGGGCTGGTCGAGTGAGTACCGCAAATCGCATCGAGCTCGTCCACGTATATGTTGTCAACCGTTTTGTTTCATGGATCTTGAGTAGCGTTCCACAGCCCTTTCATTGGTCTCCTCGAACCATTTCCTACCCCATTTACGGTGAGAATTTGATCATCATGTGATATGCGGAAGGATGGCTTTATTGCATTGAGAGAAAGTGCATGACAACATGTTATAGCGGTGGGCGTCTGAATCTTCACGGTAGTGGTCGCATGGGGATCTCCCAGTGTGGTATAATTGTATTGAGCTTTGGGGTGATACTCTTTCCGGGGAGAACCTTGTGAGGTGTGTTGTGGACCTGAGTTTTCCCTTCCGATGCCCATTTATTAAAGGCTACAGGCGAAGATAATATCATTTGAACTCCGTTGTCTGTGCTTGCGGTGGCTTGTTTTGTTGGCCTGGCTGCGCGAACTACCAGTTGGTCGTCATGAGGGTGTTGGCATCCCTCTAGATGCGAGGTCGAGGCATTGATGAATTATTGTCGACCCGCGGTGGTTCCAGACTGCTTTGCGAATTTCAGCTATCTTTGTCGATCAATGCTTCATAGATGGGCCTTAGGAGGCTGGTAGTTCCCCTCCTCCTGCGAGATCCTCACGAGATTACACGGATTTCAACTAGGGATTGTTGGTCTTGAGTCGTCGTCTACAGAGGTGGTGGTTCTTGGTGAACCTTTGGTTGAGCTTGATTACGGATCGATTTCGGGATATAAAGCGTCGGAGGTATTATCCATGCATATCAGTCTCTATTTCTCTCTTGGTGTATCTACGGTCGTCAGGTCACGATGTCAGTAGTCCTATGGAACTTCATGATACTTGGGATTATCCCTTATTGTAGGTGCGACTTCATTTGGGTTGGCCCCTCGGAATTGCTGTTTAGTACCCGCCGCAGAACACGGGACAACGAGAATTTGATGAGGGGGTGAAAGCGTTAGGCGATGTGT
Organism: Tetrastigma voinierianum; assembly: GCA_016808115.1. Classification (NCBI taxonomy): domain Eukaryota; kingdom Viridiplantae; phylum Streptophyta; class Magnoliopsida; order Vitales; family Vitaceae; genus Tetrastigma; species Tetrastigma voinierianum. The sequence continues at coordinate 805,206 of JAEQBH010000478.1, read as the reverse complement.
CGTCTCGTCTTCCGGTTGCGATGGACTGGGCGGTCTCTACGCGAGGTTTCCAGCGTTTTGGAGATACGTTCTCCATTTTTCTTTGGAGATCCTTCTGGTCGGCTGTCTCTTGGGGCTTCGTCTCGTCATTTGTCGACCAGCTCTTTTCTTTGTGGTGGAAGAGCTCTCTTTCTTATGGATATAGGGGCCTCTTCACCCAGTTAATATCTTTCTCTTTGCTTGCGAGCACCTCGCGTAATGCTTGTTTGGGGATTTTGGAGATGGAAAACGTTAAATCTTTCGGTAGATCCTAAGCCGGCCATGAAGCGTGATCGCGAATTTCTCATGAGGTATATCTACCTTTAGGGCTTCGGCATTGAATCGCTGGACGCCACAAGACCTCGAGGCTTTCTTGCGAGCCACAGCGATAGTCGATAGATGATAGCGGCTACATGCGTCAGCGTTTGATGAAGTGAGAAGGCGAATGCAATGGTGCTCTTTGAATGAGAGATTGATGACGGTGGGAGTCTATTGAACCATGCCAAGGGTGGGTGCTGGGGTGATAAGCTGGCTACATCGCCTTTGGATCTTGATACCGTACGACTCCCATTTATTTTGTAGTCTTGGGGTGATCGGCGGGATCTCTAGCATCGTGACGGCTTCCCACACATGGCGTGCGAATTTGGGCGGGAAGTGGGTACCTCGGATGTATAAGGTGACTCAGTTGTTATTCAGGGGTGTCCGTAGTGTTGGGAGCACGTCCTTTCCGCTCGCTTCCTACGGCCCGAGCTCTTCTTTGGAGGTTCTTGAACCTCTGTTCCTATGATTGTTCCCACCTTTCCTTCTTGAGATGGCGCATTCTCGTTCGACGTGCTCTCGAGGGTTGCTTCGTTGCCTTCCTCCCGGGGGCTAGATGTGGTCGGTGCCCACCAGGCTTTCGGCAAGTTCTGCCGGTGCCCTTTGGGATGCTCAGATGTGTGTTTGTCAGCGCCGTAGGGAATGTCATGACCTTCTTGAGTTTGTCGCGCCTCCTGGGGTCGTCGAATCTGTCTGGTGAGTTGTTCTAACTCTTCTGTCAGACGTTGATTGGTGAGGTGGAGTGCTTCCACCTCATCCGTGTTGGCCTGCATTGTTTCTAACACTTATTTGGGGTCGGTGTTGCGTTGCAGTGGATCTTGCATCCTTGGAGGATAGTGTTGCTCACCGCGTGTTCGTGTTACCGCGATGGCGAGAAATCGGTTATATTTATAAAGAGCAGTGTTCATGGTGGCCTTCGGCCCAGTGATACGCACTGACCCGAAGTGGTGGGTGTGTGGGGTCGTTAGGCGGACTGAAATTTGCGGTGGGGTGGGCAATGGGATCTTCAGGATCGCCCGGATGATGGATCATTGTCAGGGCCTGGTTTGCGATGGGTTTGAAGGTAGTTCCTGTAAGGAAACAAGAATGAAAGGGGGTCGGCGGGGAACTGCAGTGGCCGCTGAATCTTTAAGTCGGTTTCTTCTGGGGAAGATTTGCTTAGGTAGCAGTGAGGCGATATGTTTGCGTACCTTTCACCGATGGGGTGACCCCAGCAGCATTTATAGTAGATGTTCAACCAGTTTGATGGTGATTAGGATTTGTTTCCATTGGATGGGGTATTTCTTGTTATTATGATGGTTGGTGATGGATGCTCTGAAAGGTTTATTTGGGGATAATCTTATTCCTTATTGGGGATCGGGTTGATCTTAGATCTATTATTGTAACCTTTCCTTATTGGTGAGATTTAATTTGAACTGCGAGATAATATATTATTAGGGACTATTATATTTTAAACATCGTGGGAAACTTCCATGAGTGGTCTTTGGGCCCGATCGGGTTGGGCCCTTGTGCAGTGCACGAGCTTGAATGTTATTTTGGCCTTGAAGGCTAGCGATAGGCATATGCCGCTGCAGGGTTCGGACCCGGGCCTCAATGTTTTGTTGGGCTGGCCTCTTTCTTGGGCCTGGCAGGTGGGTCTGTGAGCCTTATTTTTCGAACCCTATCAATAACTATTTTTTATATTTAAACAAAATATTATTTTTCAAATTATTAAAAAGTATTTTCAATAATTATTTTTATTAAGTTAAAATATGCCTTAACATTAGAGTTAGTAATATGGGTTGAGCTCGATGGACCACTTTACCTCTTTTTTTTTGGAGAGTTGGACTATAAACTTTAAGACTTGAATAAAATCGAGTTAAATTGGTCCGACCTATTTTGGCCCTGTGGGCCATGTGTGTTTGATCTGGGTTGGCCAATTTAGCGCAATTGACCCGAAATCCTTTTTTAATTTTTTAAGTAACTAACTTAATAATTAATATTTTCAATTATTCATCAATAAAATTCAATATTTTGGCTCTTAACATGGAGTCAAATATCTATTTTTGTAGCATATGGGTTTTTTAAATAATTATTATTATAATATGTGATTAATATATGTTGTGTTAATAATTTTATTTTCGATTTTTAAATGTATCTTTTTAATATAATATATATGATAATTTAATATTTAAAAAATCTTGCATGGAAAATTATATAATGCATTTGAATTAAATAAATTATAGTTTTAATATTAAATATATTTTCATTTTTTTTTATTAATCTTATTTTAAATATTGACAATTTCATTTTTTGTATTTAAGCTTTTAAATTTTATTCAATCATATATGTTTTTTTTTTTTAAATGAAGTTGCGCTAGTTTATAAATTAAATTAAATTTAATAATTGTTTTAAACAATTCATTGAGAAATGTTAATGACCACATATTTACCGGTAAATCATTATGCATGTACTTATTACTATATTAATAAAGACCCCTATATATATGAGATGTTATAGCAGCAATTATCACGCGACGGTTTATAACATGTTTGGTATAATAAAACTAAATATATATTTTTGAATAAAATAATGTTAAAATAAAATAAGCAAGAGTAAAGTTGTATGCCAAAGTAGGAAGTGTAAAGTTTTTCAAAGAATGAACAACCTTACACCAATTAAAGGAGAAGTGGAGGGATGAAAGTACAAATCTGAAGACTTTAATTGGTTAAGGATAATAATAAATTATTTAGATAGTTGGGGGGAAGCCTAGAAAATTCTCTAGATCTCGGATGTGAAATGGACTATATTTGTTAAATTCGTGTGAAAATCCTAGTAATGTGAAAAGTTTCGTCCAGATACGAGACGGAGTTGGAATATTTTATGATTTTACGGGTGATGATCAGCCAGTAACAATGGACGAGATTTTTACAAATATCTCGGAAGTCAGGAAATGACTTGAGCTACGTTCATTTAAAATAAAGTGAACTGAAAAGAAATAAAAAATTTTGGGGTAGAAACGGACTTGAATAATGCACTATGAGCCATGTATTCAAATAATAATAATAATAATAATAATAAGAATAAGAATAAAAAAAAAGAAGATAAAAACGAAAAATCAAAAGAGAGGAGAGGACGAACGGGGGAGAGAGAGAGGTTGTGGAGAGATTTTAATTTTTTTTTTTTTTTTTAAGATTTACGAAAATCGGACAGTAGATTTTCATCGGAGCAAAAGGCAAAGTTGGTCTACGCGACAAGAGCAACGCGTGGGCACCAAAATCTTAGCGTTTCATCAAACTCCAAGAGGTAAGGAATATTCCTACTTGTGTTATTTCTATCTTAAAGGTCATTTAATGGCTTGAGATTTGCTTAAAGGCCTTGAGAGGCCGTAAAATTCAATCCCAAAATTTTTGGATTGAGTTTAGGAATTTTTGGGACTATTTTCGGACAATGCTGAATTTCGGGACTGTTTTCGAACAGTTCGGGTTGAAATTTCGGGATTGTTTTTAGATATTATTTATGCATATAATGAGATATGAAAAAAATGCAAAGATACAAATAAATGATTGTAAATATCGCATATGATTATCGGATGACAATAATAATTCGGGAATATGAGATATGTACTGAACATAAAATACACATGGATTATCTGCTTAGAACTTGGTAGAAGGGTAGATGGGCATGCCTATTAGGGAAAAACAAGTCTGCAGCATACTGATCAGTTGGCCTTGTTTGGGTCATTACAACGCCTTCGGGCCCTTATAGATGGTCATTGTCTTGTACAATGATAACAGCGTCTTCGGGCCCTTATAGATGGTTATTGTCTCGCATAATGATAACAACGCCTTGGATGTTATATAGACCCTTTGTTTTTAATGCGGTGAGTACAAACGCCTTGAACCCTTATAGTTTCCTTTGCTCTTCTTAGGTTTATGCGGCGTGAAACATAAAACAAATGACTTAGATATGACATGAAATGACATGACATGATATGAGAGCTGCATTCTTTATGTGATGATATGTAGCAGTGACAAGTACATATTTGACAAGAATAAGAAGAAAGTGTAAATGACATAAATAAATATAAGATATGATAAGAAATTATAAGATTGCATAAGCATGTGTAAATTACATGTATGCAACATATATAAGCATGTGTATATGACAAGTATGGAATATGAGATAAGTATTTGATATGTTATAAGTATATGTATATGTGTAAAGTGTGATGACTCTTATTAGGGGTTGTCCTCCCACTAAGCTATAAGCTTAGCACGGGTATTTCATCCGTGTAGGTACAGAAGAGGAAACCAGAGGACAGGACAATCCGCATCGGTCAGCGGCTTATATCACTGGTACCTTTGGAAGGCCTTTGGTCTATTTTTGTATATGTAGTTTTGGTTTCTTTTGTAAACAATGTAAATATTGTAACTGTTGAACACTTCCATATATGGAGCTTGTATATATTTTGTAATCCACTGCTACAAAATATAGTACAAGTTAAATGTTTAACATTATATAGTAATGAAAAGCTTAAAGTTCTAAGTTTATAGTAATTAGTAGCAGTAGCCTCGGTTCAGTTCGGATCCACGTCCCAGTCGGATACGAGAAGGGCGCTCTGATCCGTGATAATAAAGATAAAGAGAAAAATGACCTCTTGAGTTATCTCTTTGTTCTTTTAGTTTCTCTCTTACTTTCTTCATTCTTTATAACACATTATCAATACAAGAGCTCAGACAGACAAAGTCACAAAACCAGTAAGGTATTCTGAGTATGTATTTTTCTTTTTTTCCTTTTCTTTTTTTTTAAAGAAAATTTTATAGCCATAAGCTATAAAAATGGACATTATTCATAGCCTGAAGTTATGAAAATCTAAGTTGATAAAGATTTCTTCCGTCATTGATTCATAACCTGAAAATATGCACTATTTTCTATGTGATAGAATGAGGAAATTTGAACTATAGCCCTTAAGTTCTCATTTCAAAACATTACCAATTCAACTCATATATATTATTATTAAATTTTAAGTTATTAAGTTATATTTTCTTATATCTTTTCACTTTATTCATATACTATTAATTATTTCAAAAAAATGACTAATATCCACGAGCTGAATTTGTTGATATTTAAAAGCGAGGTATTTATCTATTGAATATTTGGATCTTGAAATCGCTAGGATGCTATGAATCTTAGAAATAATATCAAAGAAGGAAATACCGCATCCCAGTAGGATTGCGCTAAAGCTTTAATATTCCTTTGCCATCACATTGATGAAGGCCTCAAAAGTGAATATCCTACGATCAAGGATCCATTAATCCTATGGAAAAGTTTGAAAAACGGTACTGATAAATCAAAAAGGCGTAATACTTGATGGCCCCTTATGATTGGATTCATTTCACGACTATAAATTTTAAGTCGATGGTGGCGATAACTTAACCTTGTTCGAGTGGCTCTCGACTAAGGTATGTGGAGAAAGGTCTCGGATGAGGCGTAGCGACCACAAAATATACCACTTTTCACGCCTCTAATATGCTCATGCAACAGCAATATAGAGAGCGTCGTTTTCCCAAATATTTTGAATTAATTGCATGTCTCCTTGTAGTTGAGCAGAATAATGAATTGTTATTAAAAAATCATCAATCTCTCCCTACCGGATCTATATCATTGCCTAAAGTCAATGCCACAATTCAAACTAATAGACGTGGGCGTGGGTGTGGATATTTTTATGGACGAGGCGAGCCGTAGTCGTGGTGCCATATTCTTGGATCAAGGTGGTTATTATCACGTAGAAAAAAATATCAGAAAGTGAATCATTGAAAAATATTACCAAAAAGGCAACTAGGCCACATAACAAAAGAGTTTATGAGACTGAATGCTACAAATGTGGAATGAAAGGTCATCGGTCACGTACCTGTCGTACGACCAAGCATTTGGTTGACCTTTATCAAGCCTCCATCAAAGGAAAAAGTAACCAAATTGAGACCAACTTTGTGTGGTCCAGGGACAATGGATCACGATGATCCTTGAAGTCTCCCTCAGGCTAACAATCAAATTTGTGACAATTTCATTATTAATGATGGTCTGATACCTTTAACTTCGTTTTGAAATCTCACATTCTTTGAAGATCAAGTGGAAAAATTGACCATTTGATTGGTAGTGTATTAATATTTTCTAGATTGCCTTATATGCTTATTATATTTTTATTACATATTGAATACAAGCTGGGTTCTTCCATTTAAATTTTGTCTTTCTTTTGAAGATATATGTATCATTCTCCTGAAGATGCATGTTAAGTTGATTGTGTCACAACTCACAATTTTACGTGATAAGAAATACTTTTCAAACTTAACTTTAGTTTCATTTAATGTTTAAACTATCTCAGGTCTTGTTGACCTAATTAAAGGCTCCGGAAGAGCTACTATTGTTCTGCCTAGTGGGACCAAGTTTCAAATTGATGATGTCTTTTATTCTAGTAAATCTAATCAAAATTTACTTAGTTTCAAGGATATTCGCCGAAATGGATATCACATTGAAACTATGAGTCATAATGGAAATGAGTATTTACTCATTACTAGTAACAATCTTTGAACATTAATTTCCATCACTTATGGATTATATCAAACAACTATTGTGGCGCTTGAATCTCATTGCTATCATGAACCCGGAAGTTTAATGACTCAAAAAGTATTTTCTTTGTGGAATGAGAGCGGCAGATTGTGGCCTTTAAAACCGGGGTGTCCGTTGATGACAACCCGTCGACCCGCGGAATACTCATGAGCGTCGAGTAAACCAGCATTGTTCTGCGAAAATCGGGCGAACCTCGCTGTCTGGGAGCTCTTTGCCATGAATAAACTGTGTCCCAGCGTTCAATATGACATATATATGGTAAAACATTACCAGGACCCAACCAACACTCATCCAAATAAAGTCGACTATTTTGTGATTCTTGAAATTAATAAAGTATCCTGCATTGCATCGCTATACCAAACTTATAGGTTCTAATATATGTGTACATAACAAAACCAAGGCCTGACAGGCTTTATTCTAAAATGGCCTCTAGGATGAGTCGTCTCCTCGTGCGCTCACATTTTTCAGAAAATAATATATCCTCGACAGGGTGAGCTAATGCTCGATGGTGGAATCACCTGGTGGGCTACTCTCCGCCCAAAGTGCATATGCAATGCTCCATGAAGCTTATACATTAGTAAATGTGATCTGCAGATATTACCACACTTTGATCAACTCATATCAGGTCCCTCCTTGTCTCCCTCACACTTGCCTAATCCACGTGTGTACCATAACAAAATGTTTGTTTTTTTGTGGACAACCCTCCCGATATAAGTAGTGGACCGACTCGATCTTTATTTAGTTGACAACCCTGGTCATATGTATCAATTGGGCCCATTTCAGAGCGATTGATATTTTATATGGACCTACCCTCGGAGTAATTATTATTATTTAGTCGACCCTCAGAAACCATTCTCTCAAAGTCACCTCATGCACTCATCTCTTGTTTCTAGGGTCCTTTTTAGTGCATATGGAGTCACATGATGCCAATTCCAATACAATTATATAACACATGTAAATATATAATAATGCATATATTCATATAATTTAATTCACACAAACATGTCATGTAATTTCACAATTCATTACACAAAAAATTAGCTCACTTGGGTTAATTATATTCAGGTAATTCAACTTGAATTACTCGACCAAACACATTATTTCACAAAAATTATTTTGTGAACTGCACTATTCATGTGAGCAATTTAAAGCCTCAGTTTATGGTTCCGGCCACTCATCCCGATCATGGTTCACTTTGGAACTCGAATTTCACGCTGGCCATTAGGCCTTATGCACATCAAAATGCGATTTAAAGCATATTATTACCAACCAAACGACCCTCACGATTATGGAATTTTCATATTGGGTTCAATAAATTCAAACAATTAGATCCCAAGTTTTAGGTTGATCTTGACGTTCGAGGCCCTTCAAGCCAAAAACATTTTGCAAACACTTAAATAAAGTGTAAAACCCATTAGGATAAATCACCTCTCGGCGGAGGTGTGGCGCTTTCCCCTTCTTGGCAGAAGGTTTCGACGGTCGGATCTTGTAAACCTAGAAAGTATTGCTCTCACTCTAAAAAAAATCCTTTCTTCATCTCCCTTCTCCTTCATTTCACATTTTGGCTCTTTTAAGAGGATGACACTATTAATCTTTTTGTCTTTTCCTCATTTAAATAAATTTAATAATCTGTTTGTCAGCTTGAAACTGGTTTGACATTTTGCACTATCAGGCCGTCCATTTCCATCATCTCTCTACTCATGCAACATACTTATAACATGTGTACATGTTATATGTGACTTTGTCACATCTCAAGTGGATTTTCGGCTTTTGAAACTCGATGCCTCGAAAACGTGTAAATTACGGTAATCTGAATTAAATAGAGTGACGTGGTGTTTGGGTTTATGAGGCGATTCCAACGGTCAAATCCGTTTCTTTATTCGAATCCAGAGAATAAATTTCCAAGAATTTTTACGAAGTGCGATTTTGTATTTCCGGAAATTGGAATTTCCTGGTCTTACTCGCTTCTTTCGGTCTTACGTCCTTAGCTTGATCAAACTGTCTGAATGCATCTTGAAATTCCCTCCTCGAGTCCCGTCTATATCGACCTCAATCATCCCAATCCACCCTTGGTACAGATCTAGAGTATATACGGAGCATGGAGCGTGAAATACCTCATGGACACATGACATCTTTGAAGCTGATAGTGTCCAGTGCCTTCACGATTGCCTACCCTCTCGAGTATCTGAAGGCGATGAATCTCGGTGATAACTACACTTGCTGGGCTTTGACCACTCCTCTCTTAGGCATCACCTTTAAGCGTGATCCCGACCTCGAACTCTAAGGGTCGGCGTCAGTACATACATAGCTCTTCTACAGGCTGCGGCGTGAGAAGGCATTGTAAATGTCAAGCTCACCTTCAGGTGTCTGCAATCATATCGGGACCGGTGATGGAACTCTTACCTCGGTCCAACATAGAGTGATCTACATGGCCTCCCCTTGCAATGCCTCCTCCTGAGGTACCATACGTATACTCGCGACTCGCTGTGTATAGGCGAATTCCACTAAGGAGCAAAGTGTTCTTTCCAGCTACCTTGATGGTCCGGGCGCGTACTCATGACATGTCCTCCCAACACATATAGTCCTCTCGGGGCTGACCATGCATGCGAGGGTGGAAAGCTGTACTCATGATCAGCCGTGTGCCCATGGCCTTTGGAAACTCTTAAAGTGCGCCGTAAACCTCGGGTCCCCTATCGGAGCACTATGGATACGGTACTCCGGACTATCTGAATATGGGCGGTTGAGGTCCTCAGAGGTTGTCCTTGCCGATTTGAAAATGCCGACCGTGGAGTCGGTCACACTATCACCCATACCGCATCATGTCTGCGATTGTCCGTGGAGAATTATGGTCACAAAATCCCATCGTGACGTGCTCCCACTTCCACTTTCGGCCACCTCGATGGCTGAAGTAGCCACCGCTGACCCACGGTGCTCGGCCTTAACTTCAGCGACCGCAGCGGACATCGGCGCACAAAGTCCCTACGTGTCTCTTCGTCCCGCTCGCGTGTCACGGCGGCGAAGATCTGGTACATCTTCGTGCCGCACGGATGCGGCGAATCGAGAGAAGTGAAACTCTGAGAATCTCCTGCCGAGTCGATTAGTGGGGAACCCCTTGCCGTCCTACATCTTTTAGAAGACTACCATCACGTAATGCAGTCCGGCCCTCGTCGCGTACACGATTGTACCGGTCACGATGGACACTATCTGCGTCTGCCAGCAGGACTCAATCACTGCGCTCACGCAGAGCGGTGTAGCCACTAAACTCCCCGAATGCCTTAAGTGCGCTCATTTATGCGTGTGGCTTTGTCCGCAGTCTGGGCATCGACCCTCCGTATACTATGCGCCTCGTGACTTTCGATTGAGTGCGCCATTACCGCATTTGCCTTACGGGATGGTAATGCAAAGTGAAGTCATAATCCTCTAGGAACTGTCCATGCACGTTGCCTCATGGTGAGGGTCCATTGCGTGAAAATATGCTTAGGACTTGTGGTGCAGGTCGCCTCGAACTCCTCGCCGTATAAGTAGTGGCGTAAATTTTGGCGAACTACGACCATGACTCCATGTCGTGTGTGGGGGTAGTGCTCATGATTCTTCAAGCGACGGAACCATAAGCTACCACCCTCTCGGACTGCATCAAAACACATCCTAGTCAGGCCCTCGAAATTATCCTGGCTTCTTATGTACCCATTACATGAGACTATCAAGATAGGAGTTGAAGTAAGTCTCTCTTGACTCTAGAATGCTATCTATCGGTCATCCCGATCAAGAGCTTGACCTCCTTAGGGTCCAGCCTCGTCATAGGTCGCGCTGTCGGAGAAATCCTCAATGAATCTCTGTAATACCTAGCCCGATCCCAGAAACTACGTAATCTCGAAAGATTGACCGGCCTCCTCGACTCATAACGGCCTCGACCTTTTACGGGTCGCCGACACGCTGATGCGACACCACATGTCCCAATCTCACCTCGTGAGCGAAACTCGCACTTCTTGAACTTGGCGTACAGTGATGGTCTCGACAAGCGTAAGCGATCCTCAAGTGATACTCATACTCCCACTCGTGGAATTGGTCAGTATGTCATCCCACGGGCTCGATGGCCAGTCTGAATGGGGTTGGGTACTTTGTCGTGGGATCCATGAATCTTGTTATAGGCGCGTTCGTCGATCAAAAGGGCATCCTGCGAAGTAAACTCAAAGGGTGCCCATGTCGTCCTTATTTGTCTTAGGGATATCTGTGTCCACAACCCTCAGGCGATGGTAGCCGGGTGAAGGTGCATCTTGCGAGTAGACTCGCTCCTCTCAGTGATTAAGCAATCGTCGATCCTCGGTAATGGAGTAGATTCTTGATCGTAACCTGTTATTTATGCGTAATCAATGTACGAGTCGAAGGGTCTTGTCCTTAACAACCGCCAAAATAGAGGCGGAGCGCCCCATGGTGAAATTTTTCGATTACAATGAACCCCTTGTCAGTAGCTCCTTAGCTGGACTCGAGTTCACAACTCAGTTGGGTGCCATCACATGCGGAGTCCTTAGAGATGAGTGAAGTACCGAGGTTGTAACTTCGATACCGAGAAGTCTACTACCCTTTGTGGAGCGATCGAAGTAGCTCATGCGGAAGAAACATCCACATAATCGCTGCTCAGGTAGATCCAGTCGGTCTCTCCTCGTCCTCTAGGGTAAGGCTATTCTTGACAGCTAAGCGTCCTTGACTTTTTGGACTCGTATATTGTGGGCGAAATATCATGCTTGTCCCCTCGAATGCCACACTATGCAGGTCTTGCGTGTGGTAACCCTCTGCAGCTCCTGATCGATATGACCACAGTAAGGCTGTGTGATCATCCCGGGATGACATCGAACTCGACATGTCCATGATCCTCGGGTCCATTGTAGTAGAGTCCCCGAGATCTCATTTCGCAACTCGACATATCATCCCTATTCTCGCCTAATCCTTGGGGAGAACTTCTTATCTGAGCTCCTCACAAGGTCTCGACCTCTAAGCCCGACTCTATCACGTGATGTATGATGAATGAATCTGACACCGAATCAAATAACCTCTTGCCCGTAGGCGAGATAGCAAAAACATACCTGTATAGGCGGTGATATCGGCTCGGCTGATTGTCGATAGCGTAGACACGCCCCTGGACCCCTGATGTCCTGCTATGGGCCTCGTCCTCTGCCTCTACCCCGGCCTCCCACGCCTCTCGGGCCCTACACGTGAAATGTGGGGTGCAGGTAGCTCCTTAAGCTGAGGCTGGCTCCTGCGGCTTGTCTGGTGATGTGGGAGGAGCGTCACGTATCCTCTCTTTTGTCCTATCTTGGCCCAGGGTTGAGTGTCCCAGCCAGGAGGAATCCTTGTATTTGGGGCCAATTCCTCCTGTGTCCAAAACTGCTGGCAGTGATAACCACACCATACACCCACTTTGGCCGGCAGCTCTCATACGTGCAGCACAGGATGGCGCGTTCTGAGCTCCCTGTGAACTAGAAGCTCTCTGCCTCTTTCTGAGGCGGAAGAGTGGCTCTCCTTGCTCTTGTTACTAGCACACCGCATCCGAGGAGTGCTCAGGCATCTCCCATCTCTCTCATGGTCGAGTGCATTGACATGGAGTCCGTATCCTATAGTAGAGATCCTCTGATCCCGGCTCGAATGTACAACTTGGTCCATTCTGAATCTCTGACCTTGGCCATGTCCGTGGCCACGTAATCATCAGCAAATCGGGCTAGCTCTGTGAACCTAGCCATAATCCATCACCGTCATCACCCTTTGCATCGATACAGGAACTCTTGAACCTTGGCATGCCTTCCTTGTGATGTCACGTGCTTACCCATGAGCGACTCTTGAGCTACGCCCGTATCATAGCCTCTAAGTCTACAGGGTCCTTGCCCATCTCCACCATACAGGCCTCACCTGCAGTTTGGGCGGCTGTTTGATCTGGTCGCGTCGAGAGGAGTAATCTCCGTGGCCTTTAACACAGCCTACGATCTGTAAACCAGTAGTGCACTTATATGGGATCTCCTCCCCTTGTGAATGTCGGAGGGATGATGCGCCTAAACCTTTGGAGGTTACTAGGACCTCCACGACTGCTATACCGGCTGTGCTATAGGTGCCGCGCGTGCCTCACATTCTCTGAGCCTGTGATCAAGCGTTGTTGGGTGGTCGAATGTCGGTGGTGTCGACCAGATTTTCCAGTGGACGCCCTCTCACGTCCTCGTCCTCGACTAGCCATCTACACGAAGTTTAATGCGGTTAAATCTCAATGCGGTATCTCTAGGCATAAACACGACCCAGAGACACTATTCATACGAGAATCGGTGTATATTTCAAGTCCACAATTATAAGCAATGAGCCATTTATCGATATATTAAATCATATTTATCCAACTAAAATTTTATTTTGAAAATTTCATTTTTTTTTTCCAAAATTTTGTCTCATTTTATTTGATTTGATTTGATTTAATTAAAAAAAAATTTTTTTACACTTTAATTTCCAGCTACTGGAAAATACCAAAAAAAAACACATATATACATATATATTTTTTTTCATTTTCCAGAACACTCAAATAAATTTATAAAAATTTATTTTATTCATTTTCTTTAGTTTTACACACTACCAAAAACCTTAGAAAATGATTTTCTTCATCTCATTTTTTTTCCTTTAAACTAAATAATTTATTCAAATTTATTTTCTTTCTTCTCTTTGTTCCAGTTTTTACACACTGTAAAAACTCCCAAATTTTTTTTTCCTAAGTGCTATCTACTAAGCACACTAACCATGCACAATCCATGATCACACATCATTCATGTTATGCATATTTTTCACAACAATTTATCCAAATCCTACAAAAAACACACGAACACATGCATGCGATTAATCTAGTTTTATCCGTGATTTCTTAGGTAATCTCATACCTAAACTGACATCAGACCACACCTAGTGGTGATGTTCTTACACAAGACATGGCACAAGCGAATCCCTCGAGCCACTGGAGTAGCTGGTATACCTAGAGGCTCACGATACCAATTTGTGGCCTTGAAACCGGGGTGTCCGTTGACAACCGTCAACCCACGAATGCTCGTGAACATCGGGTAAGCGACGTTCCTGAAAATCGGCGAGTCTCAGCATGGGGCTACACCCATGAATAAACATGTCCCCAAAACGAGTTCAATATGACATATATATGAGTAAAACAGCCACTTGGGCCTTGACCAACGCTCGTCAAATAAATCCCAACTATATACAATAGTTCGAAAGGAATAACTCAAAATTATCCTCGTACATCATATCTTGATTAGTGCCCCGAAAAGTGCTATTTTGAACCACATTTTTAATAGGTTTTGGCTAGCTTTGTGTACTAATTGTTATAATTAACCGATTTACATTACGGTCCTACTATTTTAATGATCGCATTTTGTGGCAAATTTTGCGAGTTTTTGCGAGCTAATTATCTGCAAAATTGTGGATCGATCAAGCACGAAAATTAGTCAAACTCGACATTGCGGATCAAAGGTCGAGGAAGGAAGAAGAGCAAAATGTGAAGAAAGAACTGCCCGCTACTTGGGGCTTCTCCTGAGGCACATTCAGCTCCGGCAACGTTCCTCCTTGCTGCGGGTTCACGCTTTTCACGCTACACCACTGTTTGCTTTTTGCTTTTGGTTTTTCCATTTACCTGTAATAACCTTAGATTTTGGTTTTGTAACTTTCCTTGCTGAGCATCTATATAAGTCTCAGTTTGTACAAATCAACAGACTTGAATTTCGGATACGACAAGCGGGCGGTTCCCGCGGCTTCCTTTCCCTTTTCTTTCCTTTTCTTTCCACTTTCGGTACCAAGCACTCCTGCGGGGATGACAACTTAGGATGTTCGGCTGAACCTCTTCCTCCTTGAGAGGGCTGACCGTTGGCTAGGAATGTGGGAAGTGGCTCACGGTTCCTGTTTTTAACGCACGTATTTATAGTTGTTGTGATTACCACTTCTCACTTAGGGTTAAAATCTCTTAAGTATAACAATGTGTATTTGTAGAGCTTTGGGTTCAATGGATACTTTCACTAGATCCATTGAGGCTCAATTAGTTGTCTCCTGCTAGTTATCGTGGAGTAGGGTTTTGGAGATGTGTTTTCGCATTAGGGACATTTATGCCCATTTAAATGCGCTATGTTCAAAAGGGAAAATCATAGGGTTTAGTTTTAAAGCTAAATGAAGATCGGGTTCGGGGAAATGACTATATGTCATCTCGACTCGAGGAAAAAGCTGCAGGGGACATGTGGTTACCTTAGGCCCCTAAACCGGAGTGGCCTAACACTTCAAGGGGTTATTTTACAGTTTTTCTTGTTTCGTTTGGTCGGTGAACACACAGAAAACCCCCTGTTTTACGAGCCTTAAAAATCCAGTACGTTCACCATTTTTGGCCTTCAGCGTAAGTCATTTGTGAAGAAAACCCATCCTGTGTTGACCCTAGACCACTATCTGGTAGCTTGACTACGTGTGGGAGAATATAGGATACAAATTTTGTTGATTCCGGATCACCCTACTGTGGCACGAATCATATACCAAACTTATAGAGTTATAATAGATGTGTACATAACAAAACCAAAGCCATAACCCGACTTTCTTCTAAAACGACCTCTAGGATGAGCCGTCTCCTCGTGCACTCCCTGTACCTGAAAATAATATCCCTCGACAGGGTGAGCTAATGCTGGAGTGAAGTGGTCTGTAATTGGGCTACTCCTTTAGTGCATATCTGATGCTCGATGAAAACATACATTCAAGTAAATGCGTGATCCTATTTGAATTTCTACATGATCAACTCATATCACGAGTCCTCACCGTCTCTCTCACACTTGCCTAAGCCATGTATGAGAAACCTTATTTTCAACAAAGATGTTTGTTTTTATTTGTGGACAACCCTGCGACACTAAGTAATTGAATGGGCTTCCAGATCTTACATTTAGTTGGCTTGACCCTCAGATGTATATCAATGGTGGGCTCAGACGATTGTGATATTTTTATGGACTGCCCTCAGATGAGTATTATTATTTGGTCAACCCTCCGAAACCATTTTCTCGAGAGATCACCTCTTCTCGCTCCTATTGTTCTAAGGTGCCTTTAGTGCATATGGAATGCATGATGCCAATTCGATAATTACCATAACACATGTAAATATATAATAATGCATATATTCACATAATTTAATTCACACAAACATGTCATGCTTAATTTCATAATTCATTACACAAAAATTAGCTCACTTGGGCTGGTATCAAACCACGAGCAATTCAGCGAATTACTCGACCAAACATTATTTCTGAAATTTATTTTGTGAACACTATTCATGTGAACAGTAAAACCCACGGGTTTACGGTTCACGGCCACTCATCCAATCATCGGTTCACTTTGGGAACCCGAATTTCATGGCCATTTCCGACCCTATGCACATCCAATACGATTTAAAGCATAATTTATGCCATTAACAACCCCGAACAGCCCCACGATTTATGGAATTTGCACATATTGGGTTCCGATAAATTCAAACAAATTCGGTCCCAGTTTTGGAGCAGTTAAGCGGCCGTTCAAGGCCTCAAGCCATAAACATTATAAAACCTTAAATAAAGTGTAAAACCAAGTAGGATAAATCCCCTACCTCACGGAGTTTATTGAAACTCCTAAAGCTGAATCCACAGCGTAGGCCTGCGTGGCGGCTTTCCTTCTTGAAGGATTTCGACGGTCGGATCGCCCGTAAACTTAGAGAGAAGTGACACTCTCTCACTCTAAAAAAAACGAAATCACCTATTGCATCTCCCTTCTCCTTCATTTCACGTTTTGGCTCTTTTAAGAGGATGACACTATTCCTCTTTTTGTCTTTTCCTCATTTAAACAAATTTAATAATGCCCATTTTGTCCCTTAGACGGATTTTAGCGTTTAGCGTATCATTAGTATTTATCGTCTCTCTCTCATGCAATATGTATAACATGTGTACATGTTATATGTGGCCTCACATCTCAAGTCGTTTTTCGACACCGAGAAACTTCGATGCCTCGGCTTGATGTAAGTCATTTGTCTATAGGTCCGACAAAATTCGATGTGGTAGCTAGATTTCGCAAGACGATTCCAACGATGAAATCCGTTTCTTCATCCGAGATCTAGAGAATAAATTTTGGAATTTTTTTACCGAAATTACGATTTTACCATTTTCCAGAAATTGGAATTTCTCGGGTCTTACATGGACACCCCGAGACTTTCAATGATGCGCTGTATAGTTCAAAATTCTAACATGTAACTCCCCAAAATACACCCTAGTCGTTTTTAAACATAATTAGGGTATTTTGTAGGTATAATTTGAATTTTTCGTAATTTAAATGCAAAACGTGAAATCTGAGAAACCCGAAAATTTTACAAGAAACAAGACAATAGTGAATTTGTCAAACATGATATAAAAAAGTCATAAGACAAGATTTATATGCAAGAAGTGGAATAATGGGAAATTGTGGTGCAAATAGAAGGGAACTTGAGGACGAGTGCGATAAAAGTGACCCAAATAAGACCCATTTAGGGTCTCGTTTGAGCATTTGGAGAAATAGCGTGAAGGAGGGAGAAGAGATAAGGAAGAGGAAGAGAAGAAGAAGAAGAAGAAGAGGAGAGAGGTATGCGACTATGATTTTGGTATGGATTATTGGACTTTGGACTTTTATGGATTATTAAGGTTTTGTATGAATTTGTGAACTTTGTATGGATTCTTAGTTAACATGCGAGGTTTGGTTATAAGAGTTCACAAACCACCATTACAAGTGTTTATGGAGTTGTTTTTGGTGGATTCCATGGTGGGTTTTGATGTAGGATGGGATTGAGGAGGTTATTGAAGATAAGTGACTGAGAGATGGTAAAATCTGCCATTTCTGGGCAAAACCGCAACTCGGTACCGATACCAAACAGGGGTGGTACCGGTACCCATGGTCAGAGGCAATGTGGTACCGATACCACTTAAAGTGGTACCGGTACCCACTCATAGAAAAAGTGTTGTCTTGGGTACCAATCCAGTCTTGGTACCGATGCTTCCAATCCACGATTTTTGTATCCATGCATTAGATGACCAAAAATTGGTACTCGATAGTATGTTTCCTAATAAATAGTAATGGAGGTTGAATAAGAATGAAACTAAGTGAAGAAAGCGCATCGTACCTCACCGTAGGAGCGTGTTGTGGCTTAATGCCCTATGGTAAAGATGTAGTTCCACGAACATATGGTGTAGGACTACCTAAGACCGGATGTTGAATGACACGGAACCTGCAGTACGTGAGGCGGGCAATATCGTACTTTGGTACTCTCTAATTGAGTCACGGCGACACTCTGTAGTGTAGACACATTTAGTACTTGATTCTATGATTAGTACTTCGATTACTCTTATTAGTCGCTGACGACACTCTCTGTCGGTCTTGACACTCCTTCTTTGTGCTACGATTGCCTCGATGCGTACGTACCTTCGGGTACTTATTGTATTGTGTCTTCGTTCGCTATTCTGCCCGATGCAGGTTAAGCAGGTTATATGATAAGAGTCGAATAATGAATAAGTAAAGTAATGTACATCGTTACCTTTCCCGAATGTACCTCTGGTACCTTCGTACAAGTATAAGCTCTGTAGTACCTACGGGTACCTCCGTACAAGTGCAAGCTCTATAGTATTTAAAGGGTACCTGCGTATGAGAGTATAGCTCATAACTCTTACGGAGATGCGAAGGCAAGTATAAATTACCTTATAAAGTGCAGTAGTTGTATAAGTTTGTTATATGAATTCATGAAAAATTCTTATATTGCTACTATATATGCATTGCTGACCTTAATAACTACTTTGTAAATGAGTATTAGTGCATGTGTATACATATGAGTCTTATGTTTCCCACTAAAGAGCTTAGCATGGGTTTAATACGTGTGTGAGTACAGGAGGAGGACGTCGCGATCTTACGCATCTTCTTTGGGCCCGAACACACTTATAGGGTCCATCTTTGTAGGTTTGCACTCGATTATGTAAATGCAAATGCAGGTTTTTTGTATATATATGTAAATGGGACTCGGGACTATATGTATTGACCTGCTTTATCAAACACCACGGTGGTAGTTTTATTTTTGTATCTTTGGATATGATATTTTGGTCGGTTATAGACTTGGAGACACCAATGTCTAAAAAAGCAGTAAGGGTCCCGGTAGTTTTGCGCCCCTTACGTCCAGCTTAGGCGAGGAGTTAGGGCGTGACCTCTTCAAGCATCCATTATGGCCCGGACAAATTTTAAAATCTCATGATTTTAGTTATACTGCTTGTTCTCAAGACAAATTAATTATTAGATCACCTTTTACAAAGATTGCGTCTGAATCCCCTGCATTTCTAGAACATATTCAAGGGGATATTTGGGGGCCTATTCACCCACTTAGTGGACATTTTCGTTATTTTATGATTTTAATTGATGCATCCACTAGATGGTCTCATGTATGTCTTCTTTTTATCATAAATGTTGCATTTGCCAGATTACTAGCTTAGATAATTCGGCTTAGCGCACAATTCCCTGATCATCCTGTCAAGACAATTCGTCTTGATAATGCTGGTGAATTCTCATCTCAAGTCTTCCTTGATTATTATATGTCCATTGGAATAGATGTTCAATACTCAATTGCTCATGTTCATACTCAAAATGGGTTGGTTGAATCCTTTATCAGCGTGCGCAGTGGTATAGACCATTACTTTTGAACACCAATTTGCCTTTGTTGATATGGGGGCATGCCATTATTCATGCTGCGAATTTAATTCGTCTTCGTCCTACAACCAATCAAGATTTATCCCCATTACAACTTGCTATACGTTATCAACCTAATATTTCACATTTACGTGTTTTTGGTTGTGCTGTTTATTACACTCACTCATCGAACAAAACTAGGTCCTCAACGTTGTCTTGGTATTTATGTTGGTTTTCAATCTTCATTTACCATTAACTATATTGAGCCTCTCACAGGTGAGATTTTTACTGCTCGATATGCAGATTGTCATTTTAATGAAGATGTTATCCCACCATTAGGGGGAGAAAAGCCCATTCCATAAGAATGGCGAGAAATTACATGGACTGAATCATCTTTTTCTCATTTTGACCCCTCCACAAAGCAATCTGAATTAGAGGTCCAAAAGATCATTCATTTACAAAATCTTACAAATCGATTGCCTGATGCATTTATTGATTCAACAAAGGTTTCAAAATCACATATATTTATAAATATCTCGGCCGCAGTTGAAATTCCAATGGGAAAATTGAAATATAGAGTGGCCAATGAGCCTAAGCCACAATTAAAACGCAGACAACCTATTGGCTCAAAATATACAATTCCTAGAAAAGGGAAAAGTGTTAAATTCAATGCTTCTAAAGAGCATACAAATGTGTAAGGATTAAATGATGAACTAATAATCCCTGCAGAGACATCAATTGAACAATTACCTCATGAGATTGTATTGTTACATAACAATGAAAATATATCTATTAATTATATACATAAGGGAAAAATATGGGATCGAAGTACTACTCTTATAGATGATGTTTTTTTATTTCCAAGTGGCTATGGACATCATAAACAATGATGAAGATCAGGAGCCAAAAAATATGAATGAATTTCGAAGTCGAAATGATTGGTTAAAATGGAAATAAGCAATTCAAATAGAGTTAAAATCACTAGCTAAACGAGAGGTATTTGGACCAATAGTTCAAATACCTAAAGATATAAAACCTGTTGGATATCGATGGATCTTTGTACAAAAGCGAAATTAGCAAAATGAAATCGTGTGATATAAAGCATGCCTGATTAGTACCCAAAAAGTGCTATTTTGAGTCCTATTTAAGATAGGTTTTGAGTGCTTTTTGCGTGCCCGTCGTATTAAATAAGTAGATTGACATGTGCGGGTCGATTAGTACTCACCGATTTTGTTTTGAGGTATTTTGGTAGTTTGCGGGGTTTTGTGAGGCCTCCACCATTATTTCAAGCTTGACATCGTAATTATAATATTTAAGGCGAGTTCGTATGGTCTAGGCGATTTCATAGGCTAGGAATGAAATGTGGTGAAGAAAGAGGAAACTGATCTGTTAATTAGTGGGAAGCAGCTGGGAAGGCAGTGATTTTTCGCTATGGCATACTTGAAAATTCATAAGAATTACAAAAATTTGAAAGGATTAAAATTTTCACAATGGTAGAAAATTTAGAATCTAATAAATTTTATATCTCATATTACCATATCATAGCGAAGTTACTATGTGAAAATTCAAATTTAAGCTATGCACGCAATTCCCCAAGCTATGATAAGCGAAATTTAGCTATAATGTCAAATTTAAGCTATCATAGCGAAAAAATAGAAACATACTATCATGACTGCTATGATAGAAATTCCTTTTGTGTATAGCGAAATTCTTTGCCCTCATTTGTGATCAATGACGGCCACGGTTTGTGTAATTCCCATTTGCCCTCATTGTAATCATTTTATTTTGGTTATTTTGGTATTTCACACATCTTGTAAGGCTATATAAGCCACCTTATGGACAATTGTAACCTAACTTTTGCTAACTTTTCAATCCTTGTGACTTTTCAATTTCCGAGTTTTCTCTCTTCTCTCACTCTTTCTCATTTTCATTTATGATGTAACATCCCAAATTATACCCTAACGAGTTTATAAAATGTTTTGGGTATAATAAACGTAAAACATATTTATTCGAAATAAAGTAAGATAAAACAAAGTAGGAATATGCATAAGTTAAATTACAAATAATAGAAGATTTGAGGCTATTGTAGAATAATAAATTGATTTGTAAATATTAGAAGAGGTTGGAGGACCAAAGTGAAATAAAAAAGGGGATAAGATCAAATAAGGATAAGACCAAAATAAATACTCTCATTTGGTGGAGAAAGGAGAATAGGATAAGAGAGAAAAGAAAGAAAGGAAAGAAGAAGAAGAAAGAAAGAAGAGATCACGGGTATGGGCCACGGATTTTGTATAGAAAGTATGGAAATATGGTTGGTATGGAACTATGATTTGGTATAGAAAAGTATGGAACCATGAATATGTGTATGTAAAACTAGGTGTGTATGGGACCGAATATTAGATGGGATACATGTCTTGGGTTGTATGGAATTTGAGTATGGGTATGGATACGTTTTGGGTTGTATGGAAACTATGGGAGTAGGGAAGTCTAGTTTTGGACTATAAAGTTTAGATACATGGTTAAGAACCCTCTATCTTGTGTATGGTTTGGGTTTGGGAACTCCTAAACTCATTTCTTGTAGGGTTAAGTTGAGAGAATAAGGCTCCCCAGATATGTGTTTTGAAGAGATTACACAGTTGTAAGTTGAACCCGAAATTCCCTAATTTCGGTATATACGATAAACGGGACCTTAGAACGGGTTTTGAGTCATAAATAAAGAGGAATTTGGCAGTAAAAGTCCTTCCGTGAAATTGTGGCCCACATCAATGAACTTGATGTTAGGCTTTAGTTTCTCAATTCGGACTCTTGTAGACCAAGTTATGGTCTTTTTACTGCGAGCAGTCAAATGGGTAGGGGTCGTCAAACGGTCGTCAAGCGGAGGTCGTCAAGCGAGGTCGTCAACGGTGGCCGTCAAGCGGTAGTCAATCCAACGGTGGTCATCAAACGAGGTGCGTCAAGCGGTACTCGTCAAACGGGGCTCGTCAGAAAGCGGGGCTCGATCAAGCGGTACTCGTGTCGAAGCGATTTTCGTCAGCGGTGCTTTCGTCGTACCACGTCGAGGTTGGCTGCTGGCCCTCAAACGGAAGGGGTCATAACTCGCCCGTTTGAACTCCGATTTGAGTGTTCTTGGACTCATGGAAGCTCGTGAGTCAAGGAGAATACATTCCTTATGCCTGAGGAGGATAGTAGATGTCAGGCGGGTGTTAGGCGAAGGCTCGTCCATGACGGCTCATTTCGTCGGAGATCGGTCGACTCGTCGGTATTTGCGCATGACCTCAACCGGAAGGTCATAACTCCTTCGTACGAGACTCCCAGATTGGGTGTTCTTGGACTCATGGAAGCCCATTGAGTCAAGAATCCATCAATAGAAAGCTTTATAAGGTTGGAGACTCATCTTAGTTCAGAAAACACGAAAAGCAATTAGGCACTACAAGCGTCATAATTTATTCATTGTACTCCATGCCCTCTTTATGAGTTCATAGATAGCTAGTAAGCATACATAGCAAGCTTATAGTGTATACATATAAGGAATATAGAAAAAATGCAAGAATATGAATAAATGATTGGAAATATATATATATATATATATATATATATATATATATATATATATATATATATATATATATATATATATATATATATATATATATATATATATATATATATATATCACATATGATTACGAATAACATGTTATTCGGGAATAAGAGATATATACTAAGCGAAAATACACATTGAGTGCAGCAGAACTTTGGTAGAGGATAGATGGATACCTATTGGGAAAACAATTGCTGTCTGATATTCCGACCACGTTGGTCGATGACATAGATCCCGTTTGGATCAGTGTGAAGGTCACCACGGCGCCTCGAGGCACTCATGAATGGTCAGCTCATACGGTGATGATACCTTGGGTATCGTATTCACAGAGCGTGCGTGGATGGTCATTTGGCTCATCGTTGATGATACAACCGGGTATCATATTACCGGGCACTCGTGGATGGTCACTATCTCATACAGTGCTGATACCTTCGGGTATCGTATTTCCGGGCATAGTACATTGTCTCACATAATGATAACGGCGCCGAGGCTGCGGGTTTCTGTATCCACTTCTAAGGTTTATCTGGAGACATGAAACATAAAAGAAATGACAGTATATACAAAGGAAATGCTAGAGAATATATGACATGATATGAGAAGCATATCCTTTGCTATGTGATGATGAGTATACGATTACAAGAACAGAAGTAAAATACAGTTGACATGAAAAGTATATGGATGTTGATAAGAAATGGAACTGGTTATGATAAGTATATATATGAGAAATGATAAGAATCTGTAACTGTTATATGTGTGATATGCATTTGTATCGAAGTGTGGTGACTCTTAATAGAAGTCATATTCCCACTAAGCTTAAAGCTTAGCACGGGTGTTCAATCGGAGTGTAGGTGCAGAGGAAATCGGAGAGCAGGACAATCCACATCGGTCAAGGTCACACATCCATAGGTGCTCAGCTGGAAGACCTTTAGGTACATTTTGTATATGAAATTTTGTAACTGATGTAAATATTGTAGATGTTGGTATTTCCATATTTGAGCTTGTATTTATATTTTGTAATCCAGTTGCTACGAGAGATGTAATACAAGTTAATTGTTTAACATTATATGAATATGTAAGTGTAAAGGTTATAAGTTTAAAAAAAAAAAAGTGACCTGCAGCGACATCCCATGCACCGAGTTGGGGCGTCACGGTAAACACACCCTTTGGGGATGACAACTCAAAGGATGTTGGCTAAGCCTCAAAACGAAGAGGAGGGTTGCTAAGGTTGGTTAATGGTGGTTCACGAGTGTTCCCTCACATTTTAAATGAAGCCGAGTCTTGCATTTATGTGTTCCAAACTTGAAACTAAGGTTTAGTAACTATTTAATGTATTTCCTTTGGTCAATACTTGGCATCACTTTAGGGTTCAGTGTATTCTTAATGGTAGATGCGACATTCATTCAGATGTCATTTACGAGCCCACTTTGAAATTAGGTTAAATGATGTATTTTTTTTAAAAGCTGTTGGGACATTAGATGCTCGATAAATGCTGGCTCAAATAGGAGTGATTTTAGGGTTTGGTTTTTTAAAGTTAAACAAAGATCCCGGTTTAGATTTGTGACTATATGTCATTTGCCTAATGCGAGAAATAACTTGAGGACGCACCTTTATAACCTCATTTATCAATCTAGTGACCCAAACCTTTAAGGTCTCCATTTCACACCTTATTTTATTGTTTACCAGAGTTAACTGGTAGCAACACCCGCATTTTTCAATCTTGGTAAAAATCAGTAAGCCTCACCATTTTGAACCATGATCTGAAATCATTTGTAAGATGAAAGCACATCCTCGTGTTCGACCACACAGACTAGCTATCTTTGCCGGTAGCTTATTTCACAGTGGGAGAAAAATAGGAAACAAATTTTGTTGATTCCGGATCGCCTGCCATGGCGGTCCGAATGAGGCGCGTTGCTTGGGGATAGTTGCCAAACTCTGATGATGAGTTGATATGTACTTGTAATCCTCATTACAAGTATTGGTGACCTTTTAACCCTTTTTGAATTTCGTTTGTTAGAATTTCAAGTTTTCTTTACTTAGCAGTCACTACTGCACTGTGTTTATTATTGCAATCATTTTATATTTTGGCTAACACTGATCCCTTTTGGCAAGTCTTTTTTGTTGTTCTTTGCTTTGTCTCATTTTGTGTCACAGGTTTATCATCCTTTGGGATAGAAATATAATTAGAGGCGCAAAGAGTGCAGCCCTGCCAACTAATCAAGGTTGTGAAGTCAGTGTGCACAGTGAACAAATGGATCCTCTGCAGGAACAACAAAGGTCAACAAGCAACTCTACAGATCAATGACATACGGGTCGATGAGGGACCGTTATACACACCCTCCTAGGGTGAGTGCACCTTCCTGTATCATACCACCTGCTGACGATGTGGTAGTGAGACCCTATCTGGTGCCCCTGCTTCCCACATTTCATGGTATGGAAAATGAAAATCCATACACCCACATGCGGGTTTTGGGAAGTTGTATAACTTTTTAAGGAAGGAGTGCAGGCATGGATGCAAAGTGAAAGCATTCCCATTGACACTGAAAGACGAGGCCAAAATTTGAAATAATTCACTGAGACCAAGAAACAGATTAGAAGTTGAAATTTAGAACTTTAAGGCGAGTTTTTAAGAAATTCTTAGGCACAACTAAGACCCGCGTTTGAAGGCGATCTCTACACTTACTCGACTGCCAGTAAAAGTTTTGCTCGGTGTTGGGAGAGAGATTCATGGAGACCATCAACGCGTGTCCACACCATGGTTTTGATACATGGATGCTAGTGAATCATTTTATGATGGTATGTCTCGACCATAGGCTAGCTGTGAAACCATGTGTGGAGGTGACTTTTGAGCAAACACCGGATGAGGCCATAGACTTTTTTAAACTATGTGCTTTGTGCAGAGCCTCCGAGGCATGGGATGAGCCGAGATCGAGGGAAGGCGAAGGGTGGGGCGCCCAGGCCCACTAGGGAGAACATGCACTTCCAGAGATACGGAGATGAAGCAAAGCCGACCACTTTGACCCGAGAAGGTTGGAAATTTGAAATGAGAAATCAACACGAAATGCAAGTAGTAAATGAGTTGCACGCATCTCGACCCGAGCTGAACAATTGTCCAATCGAATAGCCATCCACGGGGAGCCAGCATCGATGGTGCCTCGATAAGAGACATAATGCAAGAGCATGCCATGTCTTGGGTCCAAGAATAAACACTATAAATGCTCCATATGTAACACCTATACTTGATTGAATCATCAGACCTTTCGCTGGAAGCGAAGCCCCCTGCATATGCCTGGGAGCAGCTGACGGTTGGCTCCACACCGCCCGGCGGCGCGGCCTCCGCCTTAACTACTCTGTTGGCGAGCGAATTACGAATTTAAGCAAAGTAGTAGGCACGTTTGTGGAAGAGCGAAGGTGTTGAATGTTAACTAATCGAGAAAAGTGAGGCGGTCGAAGCTCGCTCAGCGAGAGAAATTGGGCGACATGCACTCGAGATTTCCGGTTGTCGACCGGCGCGGGGGTTACGAAAAGGAAATTTCCTTCCCGAACCGCAGTAAAACCCGAAGGAGTGCATGAAATAGGCTCGGCCCGGTGATCAAATGTAAGAATTGGTGAAGTCGAGCGTGGTGGCTGAGGAAATTAGTAGGCTGAGACAGCCAGTCTAGAGCAGTACGAAGACAGCTCCCACGATGGGTCGATCGCGGGAGAGAACAATCGACAAAGGAAGGGTGAAGCCTAGTCTACCTCATTCCACGAGGGCACTCAGAAAGAAAAATTCAGTCAACAATGAAATTTTGGGGTATTACGAAAGTGAAGTTAACATTCCTCTCACTTGACATGATGTTGAGCAAGTCCCCACGTATGCAAAATTTTGAGAAGGACTTGTGTACGGTAAAAGAGCTAATGTGATAAAAAGCCTTTGGCCGAGGCAAGTAAGTGCTATCATTGAGTGCAAGACTCTGTGAAATATAGGACCGGGATGTCCTACACAATCTCAGTTAATATTGGAGCGTTAGTGTAGAAAAACCTTGTCCCAGACTTGGGGGCTAGTGTGAACCTCTTGCCATATTCAAATAATACAAGCGACTTGGTTTAGGAGGCGAAGCCCTTCCATCACCTTGTCTCTAGCTAGATAGGTCTATTAAAATGCTGAGAGGGGACAATTGAGGATGTTTTAATACAAGTGGACAGATTCTACTATTCAGTGGATTTTGTCGTACTTGACACGAGGCGATTGCGTGGGAACGTCATGTACCCATCATATTAGGAAGGCCATTCTTGGCTACTTTGAATGCCATAATAAACTGCCGGAATGGGGTTATGCAACTCACGTTTGGGACCCAAATTTTCACAAAAATTAGGCATAGTCTTCTTTGTTCGGGGGCTCACCTGATATATAACTTATACAGTATATCAGCCGTCAGGTCTGTGAAGTAGTAGTGACCACACAGAGTCCATCTGCTCATATCCC
The DNA here is from genome assembly GCA_016808115.1 of Tetrastigma voinierianum. Classification (NCBI taxonomy): domain Eukaryota; kingdom Viridiplantae; phylum Streptophyta; class Magnoliopsida; order Vitales; family Vitaceae; genus Tetrastigma; species Tetrastigma voinierianum. Next base: position 777,485 of record JAEQBH010000478.1, on the reverse strand, counting down.
CAATATACAACTATATCACAATAGTCTATAAGAGTTTATTACAACACTCTTATACAGAACATATAGTCTTGGTACTGGACCGATACCAATTACTCGTGGGTGTAGGTTACTCGACTACCTTGTCCGAGTCTCTTGCAAGGGACCCATTCATTCATATTTAAATTGAAAATATTACACTTAAATAAAGTCTGTAAGAGTCTGATCACGACCCTCTTACCATTATTACATACTCGACTATATTGGAAATAGTCCAAAAGAATTTAGTTACAATTCTTTTATACAAAAATACATGCTAGAACTAGTTTGTCCTAAGCACTTTTTACAAAAAGATTTATCAAGGCCACATGTAGGCCTTCTTCGTAATCACGGCCTCGTCTAAGCTCCGTCTATCGATGTAGACCCTGCACATGAAAGGGAGTCTCACGACGGGGTGAGCAATGCCCAGTAAAGATAACTCCTATAAGGGCTACTTCACACCTAAGTGCACATGCAATTCCATAATCACATCATATCACATTCCACATAGAATATGCAATCCTACCATGGAATACTACATGTCATGAATGAGATGAGGCTCATCCTTGCATGTCGAGTCTGTGAACTCCCTCCACATGCATATGCAGTGTGAAAAAGCGTCATTGATGTTTAATCAAGCCATTTTCCAAAACAAATTTTTTTTTGTTTTATAAATCAAAACTCGTTGGATAAACCTTCAATGTTCATTTATTTAGTAAAATCCCTTGTGTTTATGCATTTGTGGGCCACGTATTTCCAGGTTTTCACCGTAGGACGTCGCATGCCTTCCTAACATTTTTACGGGTTTTCACCGTCAGTGATCATGTCTGCTTTGCAACCTCTAGGGTTTTCACCCAGGAGGTATCTATCCTTCTTGTTATGTAATCGACACACGTATTTTTCATGCTATGTAACCATGAGACTCATTTTGGGCGTTTGTCTCATTCACCAAGGCTCACCACTCATTCACAGAATGATGAATGAGTCATAACAAATGCACCACGCTAACCACGGTGTCCACGTTATATCTGATACAAAGCAAAAATGCCAATGCATGTACCTCATGTTACATGTATAAGGAATACTACATAAAACATTTACATTCCATACTTATACTAAGTATCATGGATAATTATATCAAACACACATAATTTACATCAATTCATGCTAATATATTTAAACACCCATATATATCAACATATTTTCAACACATTTAACATGTTATTCAATTTCCAGCAATAACACACAAAAAACAGTCCACACAAACTAGTCATTCCCGGCTAATAATCTGGACTCAGTCCAGAAATTTCAGCTTTTAGAAAATAACACACAAAATTCAGCATGCATTTTCCAACGTTAAAGACCAAGCGGGACCGGGGTATTTTCAATCATTAGAGACCCATGTAGGCAGGATCTGAGCCTTCTTGACCAGTCTGAGCTGTCCAAAAATAATAGTCGATATTAGAAAACTCAATCCCATGGTTAGGGTTGTACCATACGACCATTTAAGACCCTTAAGTGAAAAGGAACCAGTATAGGAGAAAACCCCTACCTTTTAGAACGCGACAAAACCCGCAGTTTCTGGTACCCACGTGTAGCTCTCGTCGCGTGGACCAGCTTTGTCTTTTACTTTGACGTTTGACCTCGGGATTGGCGATCATGAAGAAATGTCGTTCCTTTTTTTCTTCCTTCTCTCCTCCCACATACTGACTCTCCGTCCCTCTCATTTTGTTTTTCCTCATTTCTTTCCTTTCTTCCTTTTTCTCGTTTTCCTTTACTTCTTTTTTTCTTTCCTTTTCCCTTTTCTTTCATGGCTGTTTTTCTTTTCACTTTCTTTCTTGTCCCGGTTGTTTGGTTTCTTTAGTGAGAGGGAAAACTGCCATTTCTTATTCATCTTTCATGTGTCGCATTTTCCATGGTCCATGTGTCATGGATGAATCATTACAGATGGCACTCTCCACACCACATGAGCTCTCATGCCATGTGTCATTCTCTATGGTGTCGTATTTATGCTTGCTTGAAAATACTGAAATTTTTATAATAAAAATTATTATCCTATTCGGGTATAAATTCGCACGTCTTAGGTATTTAGGGAATTGTTAAATGAATATTGAATAAATGATTATATGCAAATTTAAAATCCAAGCGAAATATTATATGCTAAATGAAAATTGATTGAACCCGGAAATTTACCCAAGTGAAAAATGGAAAAATATGGAATTTGTAAAATGAGGACCTAAGGGTCAAATGATAACTTAAATGCTAATGTGAAATAAATGATAGATGATAAGGAAAGTGAAATAAAGAGTTAGAATGCCAAAAAAATGGAAAATTGGATTTATTGAGTGGCCAAACAAGGCCTTATGAAGATTAAGTGACTTAAGACAAAAATGAGAAAATGAGAATAGGGTTGAAGGCCAAACATGACCTTACACTTAAGTGGGATTTTAAAAGACCAAAAGTGGTCTTTGGGAGCTCACTTTTTGAGCAAACCCATTTTTGAGAGGAGAGGAGAAAATGGGGAGAAAAGTTAGGGTTTGCAAGAAGGAGTGGTTTTGGTTGGGTTTGCTTCCCATTTCTTGCTCCAAAGAGATCAAGCAACCTACAAGGGGAGATTTGAAGAGATAAGGTAAGAAAAAGTGAAACCACAACTTCCTCTTTTATGATCTTGATTTTGGGGAAAAGCCCTAACTTAAGAGAAAAGGGTTTTCATTGATTCTAAACCACCTTTGGAGTTGTTTTGGGTGGATTCTATGGTGGATTTTTGATATGGGATGAATTGGAGAAGGTTTATTGAAGAAAAATGGGTGAAAATGCAAACCATTTATTTTCCCGGAGCAAAATCGATATTGGTACGGTGCAAAGTGGTACAGTACCGTGATCTTGATGGGAAGAGGTAGATGGAGTACCACTCAAAAGCCCGAATGCCGTACCCATTGGCGGTGAAGGGTGGTATCGGTACCAATCAAAGTGGTAGAATTTACCATGCTTTCTGGCGACCTATTTTATATTTTTGCACCGTTAAGCTTTGTATTCGTATACCGATTGTTTAGGGACCTGAGAAAAGCGATTAATGGGGATTGAATAAGAATGAGACTAAGTGAAAGCGTCTGTACCTTGCGCCCAGAAGCGAAAGCGAGCGTTTAGTATGATTATTTGTTTATCCACTAAAGGTAAATGATTCTATTCGTGACAAGGACGAGGTGATGTTCCTTTAACCTAGGACGAGATTGAAGAGAAACTAGAGGCCCGGCGACCGGTTTGTTCTCGACTCTATTCTTATTTCAGAATGTTTTGGTAGATTACCAAATAGATTACGAAATGATTATATGAATTGAGCATACCTTTGAAATGATATTCTGGCGAATATGGAATAGTAATATGATATTTAGGCGTTGAAAATCGAATGAATATGAATGATAAATCGGATTGTAAACGAATCGGTCAATGCTTGACATCTGAATTAAGTGATATCTTGAATTAGGTGCTTTGACCCAGGATGCACGATCGACATCATCCTGGCACCCGAAATTGTCGATGTCCCACTTGGCGGGATGCGCAATCGGCGTCCGTCGTGATGGCGTATGGCATTGAAGCGACATCCAGTGGCGGGATGTACCAATCGGCATCCGTGCTTGATGGCGTATGGCATTTAATTGATACCACGCCGAGGGTGCGCAAGCATTTTTATCGAATCATGATGGGAGACGAATTGTTAAATGTGTAAGCACATTGCCGAATGATGATAAGGACGGGATTCATCAAGCGGATCTGTCGCAAATGTGAATTGAATAATTGAGTGAAATAACCAACATTGACGAGTGAAAAAAGGGATTTTATGTATATGCTTAAATCTCATAAATTGAATTACGAAATGAATTGTTGCATTGAAAATTCATGTTGTGATATAATAAATGATTTGTAAAATGAAAGCATGCGAAAATGAATAGCATGTGTATATGTTGATATAATAGGCATGGTTTAATGTTAAATGCATGCCAAGTTAAATTGAATATTGGAATATAACTGTATAGAACCACTAAGCATAAAAATGCTTAGTGTGGCAGTTACCTTTATCTATGCATGGGTTCAATTAGACGGGAAGGAAGACAAAATCGTGAGCCTTGAGTCGCCAAGCCTTGAGATTGCGGGCGTATAAGTATATGCCGCCCGTATGCGTATCATTTCCTTTTGGAACATGGATATTTTGATCATCAGACATTCAATTAATGTTTTGTTTTGTATATCGTTGAAAAGGCATAGAATACCTTCATTGTAATGCATTTTGTGAAATGTAAATGTTTATAGACCTTCCATTTGAAAATGCTTCATATTCAGAAAACAAAATGATATAACATAATAAATGTTTGATAAGATAAATGAAAGCGTCGGAGTAAAGCGGACTCTGGTTCGGGATGCGCGCCGGGTCTAGTTAGGGATTCGGGTCGTGACACTTTTGAAAAAGAAAACGTAATAAAATGTGAATAAAAAGAATTAAACGAGCGTCCTCGGGGTTTCGGTTCGGATTCACCAACTGGGTCGGGCCGTGCTCGAGGGTCGCTACACATGTGGTAGCCCCTGGTCATACCATATGACACCACCCCATGTGTCACCCGGTACCCGGCACCTCGAAAAATGTGAAATTCGGACCATCTCGGAATTCAATGAAATTCGACTAGGTAACTAGATTTCGCGAGACGAATTCAATGGTAAAGTCCGTTTCGTCATTCGAGATCTAGAAAATTTCCAAATTTTCCACCTGTACTATAGCGACAAATTACCATTTTGCCATTTTTCAGAAAAATTGAATTTTTCCCGGGTCTTACACAACCTATTTATATGGATCTATTGATACTAATGTATATATAAAAATACCTGAAGGATTCAAATTACCTGAAGTAATGAATTCAAAACCACGGAGCATGTATTCAATCAAGTTATAACGATTTTATATGGATTAAAACAATCTAATCGAATGTGGTATAATCGTTTAAGCTAGCATTTTCTCAAAAAAATGATATGTGAATAATTCAATTTGCCCATGCGATTTTATCAAGAAAGTAGCAATTGGATTTGCAATTATTGCGGTATATGTGGATGATTTGAATTTGATTAGAACTATTGAAAAGCTCATCAAAACAATTGACTAATTAAAGAAGGAATTTGAAATGAAAGATCTTAGGAAAACAAAATATTGTCTTGACCTACAGATTGAGCATTATTCAGATGGTGTATTAATCCATCAGTCAACATATATAAAAAAAGTGCGACAAATATATGGATAAATCACACCCTTAGTCCCCATGGTTTGTTAGGTGGCTTGAAGTGACCAAAGATTCGTTTCAGCCTCAAGAAGAAAATGAAGAAATTGCTTAGTCACGAAGTACCATATCTGATACAATTGAATTGCCTTAATGTATCTTAATTATCTTTGATGGACTGTTCTTTCTCGATTAATTTATACTAATAAGATACATTTCAGCTCCTTCTAAAGGCGTGGAAAGGAATTAAATATGTATTAAGATATCTCCGCGGGACATGTGACATAGGATTATTTTATTCCAAAACATTGGAACCATAATTTTTTTGAAGTTATCCCAGTCTGAAGCTATCTTTGAGACCCTCCTGGCTGATCCACAGAGACAAGGGATATATATTTGCAAATCACATGCATTCTATCTTGGAGTCGATAAAACAAACAATGGTAGCCACCTTCTCAAACCATTCAAGAAATATCTTGCATACATGAAGCTAGTCGAAAATGTGTTTGGTTGAGATCCATTATACAACATATCAGAAAATCATGTGGATTATCTTCTATCAAGAACAAACCAACAGTATTATATGAAGATAATGTTGCTTGTATTGCGCAAGTCAAATAATAATATATTAAAGGTGATCAAACTAAACACATTTCACCAAAATTCTTCTATATTCATGAACTTCAAAACTGTTGTAAAGTCAATGTGCAACAGATAAAGTCCAGTGATAATCTAGCATATTTATTTACAAAAGCCCTGCCCACTACAACATTCAAAAAACTTGTACACCATATTGGTATGCATCAAGTAAACGATATTCAAAATGAAGTATTATATGCTGTCCAGGGAGGTATTAAAGATGTTAATTATCTTTTGTTGATTAGATGCCATAGTAGGTGTCTTAGGAATAAAAAAAAATTTTATGGCCCCTAATTCCTCTTTGCTTGGTAGCATAGCTACTACTTGATATAGTGGTCTAGGGTCGAACACGAGGATGGAGTTTCTTCATTCATGGCAGGTTGCATTGAAGTCGAAATGGTGAATTTGGTTTGGATTACAGGAATTTATAAAAAGCAGTGGGATTGCAGTAAAGAGCGGTGAAGGTTGGTTGTGTGCGATTGAGTCAAAATGAATAAAAATAAGAAAGAACTCCTTGAAGTCTCGAGGCCCTTTGGGTTAGGGTTTTAGGGTAACCCTGACATAATGTGGGGATCTTTTTCTGTAGATTGGGAGGACCTATAGTCATTTCCCCTGAGCCCAGGATCTTCATTAGCTTTACAAGCCTAAATACAAATTTTCCTTCTTTGAAACAAGGCATTTTAATGGGCATAAATGTCACAGCGGTGAGAACACATCTCCCGAAACTCACCTATAATAACTAATAGAAGCCAACTAAGCGGATAGCAATGAATCCTAGTGGTAAGTATCCTTTGTACCCAAAAAAGCTTGCTAAATACATGTTAACAGTGAGGGCGATTTTGAAGATTTAAACCTATTGAAGCGGAGCGTAAACATGTAAATGCTCACATGAAAGCAGAGGCAGGTTGGTTTACCTCAAAGCGGCACCGGTGGCCTTCCTTCAAGGATGGGGAGGTTTAGCCGAACATCCCTTGATTTGTCATCATCGAAGGGTGTTTGGCTACCGAAAAAATGAGAGAAGTGGGGAAAGTGAAGCCCAGGAGAGAAAAGAGTGGAAATTTAGCTTCCCCCAAAATTTTATAAAAAATGAAAGAAGCTTTACAGTGCTTGACACAGGGGCTTTATAGCCAACCTCGTCTAATACAAAACCAAAGAAAATACTGGCCACAATGGGCAAATTGGGAAGAAAGCTAAAAGATAGGCAACATAAGTAAAAATTCAACATAAACATGAACGATTGCACGGTAGGAATTTCGCATTGGTGCGATTTCGCCTTTGTGAATGCAGTCTCTTAACTTCTCTTCCTTCTTTCTTACGCCTGCTCCTTTCCTTAGATTTCAAATCGCAGTCACGAGTTCATCGGGTCGACGTGCTTGGATCGACTGACAAATTTGGCATTAATAGCTTGCAAAAACTACAAAATTAGCCCGCAAAATGCGATTAGTAGAATAGTAGGGACAGCAATGTACCGTCGGGTTAATTCGGTTGATTAATACACAAAAAAGTGCTCAAAACTACCCAATAGGACTCGAAATAGCGCACGACCTTGACTCAATTGTGCACTCTCTTTTTCCCTTTGTCGAGTTTTATCTTATGGTTTTCTTGACAAGGTTTTTTAATAAGGCAGTACTAACTATCTGGTGATGGTCGTTTCAAGGCGTATTATAAATAATTCGGTTGAAATGTGAGCCACCGTTCTGGGTGAATCATTATGGATGTACTTATTACTTTATTAATGAAGACCCCTATATATATGAGATCCCTAATAATGAAAAATAAGGAGAAAAATGACCTCTTGATTTCTCTCTCTGTTCTCTCAGTTTCTCTATTCATTTCTTCATTATTTACAACAATAACTAAATTATCAGTATATTTTAAATAGTTTTATTACTTAAACTAGTGTTAATAACAAAATATTGTTATTTTAAAAATAATTAACAAAATATTGTTATTTTAAAAATAATTAACAAAATTTTCACTTATTAATTTCCTAGTATGATTATATCTTCTAGCAATTTCATTATTATATGGTTGAGATCAAGGATCAAAATATCGGTAAACATGAATATATCAGTAATTGGATTTTACGGATATATCGGAAATATTGGTAAAATATCGATTCGATTAAAATTTTTCATATCTTAATTATATAGATGATGAAAAATGATTCATATATGAATTAAGATAGATTAAAATCAAATAGATTAGTAATTATTAAATTAAATATGTTATATTTAATATATTATTCAGATGATTCAAAATATTGTATATTATAATTTTAAATTTTTAAATGATATTATTTTATTTCTTTTCCTTTTCAAATTAATATTTGATTTAAAAATATTATAAGTTATAATGTAAAATAAAAATAAAATATAATATTATAATCAAGTTGAAAGGATTTATGAAAAGATAAAACGAAGTGAACAATAATGTAAAATATAGAAATATTCGCAAATAATAGAGAATATAACAAAAGTTTGCATATATAATAGGTCACGATATTTAGCTTAATTGGATGGAGGTGCGATCACTAGCGACCAGTTTTTGTAGCTTTTAAATGACCCGACAAGTTTGCAAGTAGGATGAAAAAATCTAAAATTTCATCAAAATGTAGGAAAAAAATCCGATAAATCGCCAAAATATCTGCGAAATTAACGATAAATTGCCGATATTTGGTCTAACCGATTATCAGTGGAGTATATCCTATCGATCTCTACCGATAATCAAAATATCGCCCATATTTATGAAATTTTGTTCCTTGATTGAGAGGCATATTTAAAAAAAAAAAAATTTATTCCAAATATAAATGAAATTTATGTTGTTAACATTCTATTTAATTAATAAATGATGATGACAATTTTGTTACTTGGTTGAGATGCATTTTTTGAAAAAACAATTTATTCCAAATATATGAAATTTATGTTGTTAATATTCTATTTAATTAATAGATGATGATGACTTAACCAGCATTGATGATGTACATCTTTCTAATATAAAGTCACATGTTATTATTTAATATAATAAGGATGATAACGAAGATTAGAGACATGTGAGAATTCATTTAATACTTTGAAGTTATTTTTTTCTAGATTGTTATTAAATTGTTACTTTATTGTTTTGGTACTTTGGTTATAATAGTGTTGTAGCATTATTTATTTATTTAAGTTTATTTATTGGTTATTGGTAGGGTTTGAAAAATAATGCTCAGACCTGCTTTGGCGAAAGGAACCCGATCAACGAAACACGGGCCCGCTCGCGAACCATGAAGGAGAGGCATGTCGGATTTGCATCGTTGAACCTTTTGTGCATTTGAGAAATGAGGGCTGATCCTCTCTGACCCAGTAGATCATGGGAAGTCTCCACGTAGATCACAGGAAAATAGAATAACCCCTAATAATATATTATCACTTGCCATCAGAGCCAAATCTCACCCAATAAGGGAAAGAAAGATAATAATAGCTCATCCTCCAATGGGATCCCCGATAAGGAAGGAAGATTATCCCAAATAAGCCCTTTCTTTCTATCATTACCAAAATCGATAACGATAATAGAGAAATATCCCGTCGATAGAATGAATCTAATCACCAATTATTTGGTAGAACATCTACTATAAATCTGAGGCCACCCCATCGGTGAAGATGCCTTGAACATCGCGACACATTCGCCCTCTAAGCTTTCTATCTTTTCTCTGCGTAAGAAAGCGAGCTTGGCGTGGCGGAGCGGCTCTGGCGGCGCCGACCCCACTTCTTCGCCATTTTTGCAAAGGAGTGCCGCGTCCGAGCGCAGACCCGACCGCTACTGGCGATCTGACCAGATGATCGGGGAACTGCGAGTTGACGCGGCGGTCGAGTCGGCCGGCGACCCCCCCTGCGCTCCGGTGATTCGGTTGAAAAAAGGCATCATGAGTTGGCGCAGCGTGTAGAGCAGCGGTTCACTTTACAAATATAATTGATTTCGGTCGCGTGCGTATCGACACAGTTGGCGGGAGCACGCTAATCCTCCCGAATGCGGGACCCGGCCGGGCAACACGGGCGGTGACCTCGGCACATTAGAAGCGTCGCGAAGCTAACACGAGCGAGGTGGGCGCTCGCCTCGCAGCCGACGTCTGATAGAAGGATGACGACGCAGGGGCCGGATGCAGCGCGCGGGAGACCCTGACGGGCTCGGGTTCTGACTTCCCTCCCACGAGGGGTAACACAATCGACATTCCAGGAGGCGAAGAAGAGCGGAGTCCCTCGCAGGCAGGGGGCATGGACCCTGTTGGCCCACGAAGGGAGACGAAAGAAGCTGGCCTTCCGGAGAGCATATCGGGACAGACTACGGCCGGGAAGCGGGGAGAACTATCGCTGGGAGGCGGGGGTTGAAAGCCTCAGGCGAGAGCTCGGTAGTATGAAGGAGGTAGTAAAGAGGGCCGCGCTCCGCGATGGATCTGCCCAGTGCGACAAAGCGAATCACCCTTCACGGTGAGGTGCTTCACTTCCCTCTTCAGTAGTCGGGATACCCTGAGGTGGAAGCGTTCGATGGTGTCGGATCCCGGTCGATCACTTTCAACCTTCTGAAAACCAAATGGGCCCATGGGTATCAAGATTCGATTACGATGCGAGCTTTCGCTATCACCACAAAGGCCCGGCCTTAGCATGGTTTAATAGACTTCCACCGTGTTGATCTCTCTCATTAGATTACTCAAACCCATTAATCTCTATAGCTGTGGGCTGGACGTAGAAAGCGGTTATCATCTGTGACCATCAGCGAGCCTTGAAAACACGAGGTCTTATGTCCATAGATTCAATCTGGGAGTCTCTAAAGGTGGATATACGTGAGAAGTTCGCGATCTTTGCATTCATTCTTTGGCTTAGGGGTGCGGTCGAAAGACTTGATGTTTCCATCTCCCGAAAATCCCAATGACATGGTGAGGTGCTTCTGACGAGTATAATGCGGTGAAAAAGCCCTCTCATATCGAGAAAGAGAGCTCTTCCACTCATAAAGAAAAAAGCGGGACAGACAAGCGATGAGGACGAAGCCCCCGAACAAATGTAGGAAGGGTCTCGAAGAAAAATGGAGAAACGGTCCCCGAAAAGCGTGGGAACCTCGTAGATCGTCACGAGATCTACCGTAATCCGAGAAGGCAGCGGCGTTATTAAGCCTCGTTCACCCCATGCGACCTCGGTATCACGGGTCACTGCCTTGAAGTGCAAGCAGGCGGTTCACGAGGTGGCCGCTCAAATGGTGGACCGCGACAGAAGCGACTCCAGTGCTGCGCGGGTTTCCGCTTAGGGACTACGGACCGTCACGAGACGTGCATACAACTGAGAGAAATAGAGTACTTAATACGGCGCGGGTACCTCCGACGCTTCATATCCCCTGAAAATCAGGCTTAGAATCAAGCTCGAACGGGCCCCATCTCGGCCCACCTGTTGGGCGGCTTGACTCGGCGCAGCTGACCCCACTAGAGTAGATCGGGTAATCTCGGGAGGATTCGCGGAGAGAATCCGGCTATTTCGGAAGGCCATTTATGCGGCGTCGGGTGATAGAGATAGCGGAAATACAAGCGATTATCTAAACTCTGCGGCGCCGACCACGTCCATCATTCTATTTCGGTCACGGAGGGATGCCGACACCCTCATAACGACCCAGCGGTAGTTGGCGGTTGGCGACAAAGCGGTTCATCAGTCCTAATTGACAACGGAGTTCGGTGATATCATCTTGGCGTCGATAGCCGATAAAATGGGCATCGGAAGGAGAAGCGGAACCCGGAGTCAACACTCATCTGCGAGTTCTACGGGAATAGGTATTACCTCTGTTTCAATGTGGGCGCCACCTTAGGAGATCCCAGTACCGGAGGCGGCAGCTACGGAAAGATTCCTCATCGTAGACGCCCCGTCTACTTATAACATGTTGCTAGGCAGACCCTCTCTCAATGCAATAAAAGCCATTCCCTCTGTGTACCACATGATGATCAAGTTCCCTATTGTAAACGGAGTAGGAATGGTTCGAGGGAGGGATGAAGTAGTGGCAGGAATCTTGCTCGACATCCGTGAAACCTGGCGGTCGTGACATATGCACGGATGAGCTTCGACATGCGTGGCGAGGTGCTCACTCGACTGAGCCCTCGAAGCGAGCCGGTATAGTTGGACGGCGACCTGGGCTATCTCGCTATATCGGCTCCAAGCTAAGCGGAAGACCTCAAACACCTCCTTATCCATTTTTAAGGAAGACGGAACAAAAGCGTCTTATGGAAAGCGGCGAGACATAGGAGGATTTGATCTGTTAATCACTCCGCGAAATTTGAGCGATCGGCCCATCGCCGAAGCCAATCAAACAAAGAGGAGGCTTCGGGCGGAAATACAAAAAAGAAAGCCATCAGCGGTCGACAAACTCCTCCGAAGCGAGAGCGAGCGGGAGGTAGAATATCACAGATATCACAGCGGCGTCGTGCTTCGTCGAAAACAAGCGTGATGCAGTTCTGCGTCGACTTCGACATCAACAAAAGCGTGCAAAGGTGGTTCCTCTGGCAGCGGTCGTACTCATCGTAGTGCCGCCACGGCCATGAACTCACCGAGTTTATGGATGCCTTCTCAGAGCCTCTTGATCGGTATGGACCCTGGCGACCGAGGAAAGACCTCGTTACCGTCCGCGGTAGGGGGAACTGTGTTATCGTGTGATGCCGTTCGGGCTCAAACGCAGGAGCTACGTATCGAGGTTGGTAGACGGATGTTCCACGAGCGGATCGGCACAACTACTGGGAGGTGTACATAGATGACATCTTTGGTGAAATCCACCACGGTAGGCTCCCGCTGGCACGTCTATGAGGCATTCGGATCTTGAGAAATTCTGACATGGCCCGAATCCGGCAAGAGTGCGCCTTGAATTATCGGTTGGAAAATTCACGGGTTTCATGGTTAACCCTTAGAGTGAGGCAAATCGGACAAGATAAAATTTATTACCGACATGCCTTAGCCATCGGGTATAAAAGAGTTAAGCGCTAATGGAAGAGGATCGCCGCTTTAGCGGGTTCATTGTTATCGAGGAGCAAGTGACAGAATGCCGGCCTTTCTTCCAAGTCAAGAAGAAGGCCTTTCAATGGGATACGAAGTGTGAAGAGAGGCATTCGGTTTGAAGCGTATTTGAGCTCTCTCCAGTCTAGTAAGTCCGTTGAAGGGAGCTCTTACTCACATACTTAATAGTATCAAACTTCGACAGTAGTCTCATTCGAGACAAAGAACGAGTGCAACACCCAGTTTACTATTGCAGTCGGGCTTTGAGAGGAGCGGAGGAGAGGTACCCAAGGATGGAGAAATTAATTTTGGCCTTGGTAACCGCAGCTCGGAAACTCCGCCCTTACTTCCAGGCTCATACCATAGAAGTTCAATGAATACCCAGATGGAAACAAGTGTTACATAAATCGAGAAGTCTCGGGCGATGGAAATTAGGCCATAAATTGAGCGAGTTCGACATAGATACAAACCCGAAAACCCCGCGGTAAAGGCAAGTCTGTGACCGTCATGGAATTCACCTGGTAGGAACTGATGAGATGCTCCCGACAATGATTGACCTCCCGATACGAAACTCGTAGATGGAGCCTGGTACCTGAGACGGGAGCGGGCTAATCCGACCGCTCCGAAGGAATAGACATTAGTGCGCACTCATATTGATTTAAGCCTCCAACAAACGAGGCCAGATATGAAGTATGTATGGTAGTAACCTGCGAATTATTTGGAAGTTGGCCAAATTTAGAGTGCTTGTGACTCATTTGGTAGTAGGAATAGATAAGAAGATACTACGAGGCCCAGCGGAAGGATGATCCTATATCTCGAGTCTGAGATTTATTAAGAAAAAATTTGTCTTTGGTTCGGGTCGGACATGTCCCCAGGAAGCGAGAAGAACTCTGGCCGGCCTTCTTGGCAAAGTGTATGACCCTTACAGGAAGACCCTCGGTCGGCTTTGTCGAATACCTAGCGAGCCCTGCGATCTCTGACGTAAGGGTGCCAGTCGGGTCAGAGCAGTTGGATGGACCCCATTTGGGATATAATAGACGGACGTCTGCTGTGACGAAGAAACTAACTAAAATAAGGGCCCGAGTCGACGGGTTCACTAATCATAAGGAAGCACATGCAATGAGTTTCTTCACACATCCTTAAAGTGCATCCGCGGGAAAAAGAACGCGAATCACGTGCTAGAAGTACCACGGTATGTCTGAAAAATCATGTGGAGCTCGGCGTTGGCGGGAAGGTCGCTGAGACGGGGATACTGCGGCCTGTACTCGAAAGAAGCAAGCAGGCCTAGTCGAAATGCAAGATGCGCCGGAGCACGCGAGATCTCACGCCTCCAGCCAGGAGCCCTTAGCGTCCGATCTGAGCCTGGCCGCTTATGATGGGGTTTAGACATGCGGGACCTACGCCGCGGGAAGGGCGATGTAAATTCATACGTCGTCGCGATGGAATTACTTCACCAAGTGGGAGGGCCGAGCCTTTGGCCCGCGATCACGGAAACGGAAGATCTGCGATTTTTGTGAGAGGAGCCATCATATCTGAGTTTGGTATCGGGAGCCACGGTGTCGGACGACGGAAAACAATTTGACAGCGCCCGAAAAATTAAAGATTTACGTATCGAGCTCGAATTAAGAATTATTACTCGTCTCCGGCACATCAGTAGTCTAACGGTCAGGGAGAAGTCACCATCAGAACCCTTAAGGCCGCTTTGAAGACCAAATTGGAAGATCTTAAGGAAAATGGGTAGAATACCTCCCCAGAGTACTATGGGCTCTGGGGATAGCAGCAGTCGACAGCAGAAACCCCATTCGCCTTGGCCTTGACGGCTTGATGGCCACAATCGAAGTCGGATTAAGTCCCTTTTGGGATCGGGTTATAGCAGTGGAACCTGATGGCGAGACTCTTCCTCCCAGAATTTGGATCTTAGATGAAAAACGTGACGGAGTTCTAAGGCGTACAAAGACTACCAAAGGAAGACGGCGGTGCCTGACCAAAAAGTCAAACCCGGGGCTACATGCAGGGTGATTTGGTCTTAAAAGCTTGCCCGACCAAGGAAGAACCCGGCACATAGAGGCTGGGCCCCATTTCAGGAAGGCCCCTACATCATATCTCGAGTCTTCGTTAGACCGACGATTCTGAGCTCAAGCAGAGGAGGGAAAATTTTCTGACATGCAGAATCACGAGAACATCTTAAACGTTTTGATGGAGCCGGTTTGCCAATCTTAAATGAAATTTATCAATTTTGAGTTAACGATTAGGCCATTCTTTAGTTTATTTTGATGCGACGTCTCAAGCAGCTCATACATATAATGCTCGGAAAAATTACATGCAATAGAATATAAGGAAGATCATAGCCATAAAGAAAAGTCTCTCTTTTATTCCAGTAGTTGCATTCAGTTGTCCCGGAGGTGTCATCCTAGCGTCTTGAAGTCACGTAGTACAAGCGGTTCTGAAAAAAAAAAAACTTCAGGAAGAAAAAGGAAAAGAAAACGAGATGAAAATAAATGGAAGAAGGCCAGAAAGGTGGAAAAGAGGAGAAGAGGAAAAAAGGGATGGAAGGAGTTTGTGTGAAAGAGGGAGAAACAGACGTGGAAGAAAGAAGAAATAAAGGGGAGAATGAGATGTGGAAGAAAGAAGAAAGGAAGAAAGAGAGAATGAAGGAGAAGGAGAAAGAGACGAGAAGGAGAGGAAGAGAAGAAGAGAGCAGGAAAATAGAGCGGCACAGAAATGCCTTGCCTCTCCGAACACATTCCCTAGCACGAAGCTAGGGAATAACATAACTCCCATAAAAGGGAGACTAGGGAAAAACACAACTCCCATAGCGGTCAGAATGGCCCGAACCCCGGAATCTTCATGGATCCCGGCGAAGGCATTGACTTCGACGCCTCATCTCCACGGATCTCAATCGCCAACTGAAGGAAAGAATATCCAAAGTATAAACTCTATAGTGATAGACCGCCATTTATAAGAAGGCCAAAACACTTTCGAAAATCCTACATGGCTTCAAATTCTCGTCAGTATTAAAGATGCTCGCACATTTCGAGAGGTCGAGAAGCCGAGATGGCTTCTTAACTTCACTTTGTGAGTTCATCTACTCGGTCACAGAGACCACATGGCTATTAGGTCGGATCATTTCGAATTTGGATCGCCACCAAGGCCTCGGCACCGGGCCTAAGCGGGTCACTTTGTGAGTTCGTCACACTCGGCCACGAACCCGCAGCGACTATTAAGGTCGGATCATTTCGGGTTGGATCGCCACGAGGCCTCGGCGCTCGGAGCCCTGGTAGCTCACTTTGAGTTCATCTACTCCGTTTCAATCTGCGACTCATGGGTGAGATTAGCTCGGGCGGATCGCCACCGAGGAGCCTCGGGCGCTGGAGCCCGGCTCGGCTGACGAGTTCGTGCGCTCGGCCGCAGGCCACGCGACTGTGGGTCGGATCATTTCGAGTTTGGATCGCCACCAAGACCTCGGCGCCGGGCCCGAGTAACTCACTTTGTGAGGTTCATCTTCTTTCAGTCTGAGCCACTATGACCCTAATAATGGATCAGACTCGAGAATTTGGATGCTGAGGCAAGCCGGAACTGTAGCTCACTTTGGCCAGTTCATCTACTCGGTCTGAGGCCACGCGACTGTGGTCGGATCAACTCGGCACGGATCGCCACGAGGCCTCGGTGCCGAACTCGTAGCTCACTTTGACGAGTTCATCTACTCAATACAGGCCACGCAGCCTAATGAGTCGTATCGGCTCGAGCGGATCGCGCTGAGCCTCGGCGCGGGCCCGGTGGCTCACTTTGTGAGTTCATGTCTACTGATGCAGACCCGCAGCGACTGTGGAGTCGAGATCATTTCGAATTTGGATCGCCACCAAGACCTCGGTTGCCCGGGCAATGACTCACTTTGTGGGTTCGTCACACTCGGCCACGGGCGCGGCTGTGGGTCGAATCGGCTCGAGTTTGGTCATGCGCCCAAGGCCTGGTAGCCGGACCCGATGGCTCACTTTGATGAGTTCCTCTGCTGAAGGCGGGCCACGCAGCCTAATGAGTCGAGCATTTCGAGTTTGGATCGCCGCAGGCCTCGGCGCCGGGCCCGGTGGCTCACTTTGTGAGTTGTGCTACACTCTGTGCAGACCACGCGCTGGGGTCGATTCGGCTGGGCCGGAAATCAATGAAGTGAGACCCCGACGGTCACGATGGCCAGGCTCGACCATTCTACGGGCCATGCGGCCCGGGAATCGGTCGGCTCGGGGTGCAGATCGCCACCAGGCCTCGGCACCGGGCCCACGTGCTTCGCTTTAGCGGTTGATCTACTATACAGAGCCTTGCCGGCCTAGAAGTCAGATTAGCCGGGGATTATCGTGTCAAGGGAGCCCAGCAACACAATTTGAAAAGCTCAGCTGCTCTCCGGGCCATGTAGCCCAAGGTAATTGACTGAGTTATTCGACTAGCAAGGCCGCCAGGCCCGGAGCCTCGGGGACCGGTTTGAGGGAGCTGTTTATCTCGACTCGGGCGACAATTCGGACCACGTACGGGACGAAGTCAATTCAAATCAAAGCGAGACATTGTGAAGGCACCAAGTAGAGAGAGCGAAAGTAGGTGAAAAATGAGTATTCATTAAGGAAAATGCTACATATGTCTTGGGTCCCAAGCCCAACAAAAAATATATATATAAAAAAAAAAAAGTATAAAGTCGGCATCGACGGCGAACATGCACGAGGAGATCATGCATCGGAGGAGGAGACGGTGAGAAGGAGTGGGCCTCGGCGGGGTTGCCGGTTCTCGAGAATAAATCGAGAGAGGACCTCATCCTCTCGTCGCTTTGGGAAGGTGAAGTTGAAATCCAGTAGGAATAGGCTTGGTAACAACCTTCTTCGAAGGCAAGCCACCAAATCCATTAGTATAAGCCTTGGCCTCGGTCTTCCAATAACTTAGTGCTGTGACCTTCAAAGTTGTTTGCTGATGAAAGGTCCCCACGACTGCTGGCGGCATCTCGTCGAGGGCGTTCGTGAAATTTGGCCGACCTCGTTAGCCTGTGACGAGTCCGCTGATAAGCGTCGTCTTATCCGTATTGGAATTAGTCCTTGATCGCCTGTTGTTCTTCCTTAGACTCGAAGCTCGCCTTGGGATGTGAGGAGCTCATCCCTAACCGTCTGAAGCTCATATTGGGCAAGCGCGGCGAGATCCACACGGCACCTCCATCAAGTCGTTACGCCTGACAGCGACCATGCCCGAACCTCCAGCTAGCGCTTGACGCATCGAGCTTTTGGAATTTCATCGCTACTCTACCTTCGGCCCGGGCACGTGCCGACGTGGTATGCTTCAAATCAGATTTGAGCTTCACTGCCTCCTCGATCATAAGTTGCACTTGACCCCGCAGCTCAGCCCGCTCAGATGTGAGGGAAGCCACCCTCGCCTTATGGCCGGGCGGCTTTTGGCATGAAACGTTTAGTTTGTATACTGGCCAAACCCTTCATCGATAGCCACCTCGCACCCAACACGAATCCAACACCCAATGCAATGACGACTAATAAAGTGGGGTGGGTTGACCAGTGCTGAGAACTACGGAGCGACCACAGAGATGGGGCTAAAGCCTCATCAGCAGGCGGCCTGCGACCTCTTGAGATCGAGAATCATAGAATGGGCTGAAAGCCTTGCGCTGCGAGATTGACATTGAAACAAAGAGTCCCGTCTCGCCAATTTGGATTCCGGATCTTTTATCCTCGACTCTTAGCCCTTAGAGAGGTGGCCTAACCCTCTTACGTTGGCGGGTTCCGGAACAGTGGCCAGAAGAACAGCCTTCGCGGTTATCTCGCATTTACCCGGGATACCGCGCGCCTCCAGCGTGAGCCCGAGAATGGGTTGCAGACTCAGGCTGTGGGGCCACTAACCGGAGGCGCGCACGGATCCGGTTTATGGGCGTGAATAGTCGGAGAAGATGAAGATGCCCCGACTTGGAACTTTGACCAAAGCGTAGTCTTTCTCAGCAGTCAGGGTTTCGTTTCACGCTTAGAGCCCCGAGACAGCGTTTTCGTAGGCGATAGTTCCCCCTTAGTGGGTTTAGCGTGGAGGGCCCGATGGCGAAACTTTCATGATGGAAGGAGGCCCAGGCCTCGGAGCGGCGGCGGAGGGCCGTGGGAGCTTTGTGGCGGGAGGAGCGAAGGCCTGAACGACGGGCCGGGCTAACCTCGAGCTCGGGGGCCGGGGAATGTCAGGCTTGGTCCCGGCTCAGGTGTAGAGACGGGAGGACCTTTCGGCCCAGCGCCAATGCTATGACGTTATCTTCAGCGCTGAGATCAATTCGAGCACCTGAGAAGCATGTAGACAATACAAAATTAAAAAAAAATGACCTCACACAAATTATACCAAAAACAGAACGAACACTCACGAAGATTCTCGGGGGTGGTCCACACTGAAAGCCTAAGGCTGCCCTGTCAAGAGGGTCATATTCCCAATTACACTCACAAACGAAGGAGAAGGCCCTTCCACAACCTTGTGGAAGAGGGAAGATCTGGAATCACAAAAGGAGCGCCTGCACGTCTAGAAAATAGAAAGGAAGCTCCTGAGGTCTCCCTTCGGCCAAAAAGATAAAGGAGCAAGGCTATGGCCGACACCGAGCCCCGTCCCTAAAGAAAACTAAATGCACCAACCAAGATACCCAACCATCATGAGTTGAGAAGGACAAACATTGAAGTGTCGCAAACCCCTTTATAAAGGGATGCAGAGGAAATGGCACCATTATCGGCGCCACTTCAAAAGAAGACACCATCTTAGGCAATTTTAGACCACATAGGGTTAAAATATCAGACCACACCAACGCCAAAGAGGTCGGTAACGTCCCGCAAAGGTGACCCCGCACAGGACCGACCTCATAGGTCCCACAGCTACGCTGAACTAGATCTTAGGTATCTCGACCCCCTAGTGGTATTTAATCAGTTTACTTTCCCTTACCCGTCCAAGGGAAGAGGAGGCGCCCTCGTGTGGCATCTCGTTCAACCCGTCGAACGGTAGGAGACACCGCATCCGCCTGAACCCATGAACAACTCGAAGAGAGTCACCGCTATACGCAAAGAAAAGAACAACCCTGACCCATAATGAAAATAAAATTCGGGCCAACCTAACCCTAACGCCTCGTCAGACGCTTCAAAAGAGACCTCAAGGAGACAAAGATCGCAATGACCTGTGAATACCAGACAAGGCTATCCCAAGAAAGACGCTAGAAAAAGACTCTGCACAAAAGGCCTGCATGTAAGACTAAGAGAGAAGGAAGTACCTAACTCGCTAAAGGCAAAGAAAGGCCCTGTGATCGTGCACACAAGACAGAGGATGTCTACGAAAGAAACAAAAGGAAACTGAAAGAAGTGGGAGAAATGAGCGCGAAAACCGAAGAGTCGTCATTATCACAAAACAAATGACATCGACCAAGCCCTAACTAATTCAGCCCCGAGCAGACACGTGGAAACTGCACCCGATGCTAGAAACGTTATAGCCCTTGCCCACGTACAATCGCATACACAAGGGCCGGGGCAACCGAGCAGGGTTTGAAAAATAATGCTCACAGGCCACTCACCAGGCCTAAGAAAGAGGCCAATCTAACAAAACACGCAGGCCCACTCGCCAAACCCCAAAGGAGAGGCATCATTCAGTTTTTGTACAAATTCTAGAATGAGGGTCCAATCCTCTCGGCCCAAAGGCCGATCATGGGAAGTCTCCCATAGATACAGAAAATCGAATAACCCCTAATAATATATTATCCTGCAAATCTCACCAATAAGGAAAGAAAGATAATAATAGCTCATCATCAAGTCGGATCCCCCAATAAGGAAGGAAGATTATCCCAAATAAACTGCTCTTTCTATATCCTTTACCAAACCGATACCGAGCACAACAAAGAATATCCCATCCAATGGGAATGAATCCTAATCACCATCTAACTGGTAGAACATCTACTATAAATACAAGCTCACCCCATCGGTGAAAGGTACGCAAACATACACAACACATTCGCCCTCTGCGATCT
Organism: Tetrastigma voinierianum; assembly: GCA_016808115.1. Classification (NCBI taxonomy): domain Eukaryota; kingdom Viridiplantae; phylum Streptophyta; class Magnoliopsida; order Vitales; family Vitaceae; genus Tetrastigma; species Tetrastigma voinierianum. The sequence goes on along the minus strand of JAEQBH010000478.1, from coordinate 756,564 downwards.
TTTCTCCCCATGTGAAACCGACGAAACGGAGCAAGCATGTGCGAAGCTCCCGCCGAATCCCCCTCTTCCTTGTTTTTGCAGAGGAGTGCCACGTCCGCAGCCTCGCACCAAAGACCGCAATGATCCTACTTCACTTTAACGATCCAGGAGCTCCGCAGACCAGCCCGCCAAGAAATTCGTGTGTCCAAATTTAACGACCCCTACACGCTCCAAACAGCCTCCGGCTGAAAAGCATCATCGGGCTATTATATAGTTTTGCACCAATGTAGAACACAAATTTGAGTTAGGTCTAGCTTTTTTTTTTTATCATATTTTATTTTATTTTATCTTATTTAATTTTCTTGACTTAATTTGATTTGGGTTTAGTTTGGAAATAAAATAAAAAAAGGACAAAGGTTTTTTTAAAGGGGGAGGATAAGAGAAGAAGGGGAGGATGAGAGGGAGACACTTTGTGGGAGGGCAAAAGTATTAGGCTTTTGGGGCTTGGAGAAGAAGTCACAATGAGGTGAGAAAAATGAGATCGAGACAGAAAAAAAGAGAGGATTTGGGTATGATTTATAAGCTCTTGATATCTTTTTCTCTATTTTATTATGAGACTTCACGAAGAATGAATCCTTGGCATTATAATCTTGATTTCCATTTTATCAATTTTTATTTTATTTAAACAGTTAGAGTTTTATATTAACACCTTTTTTTATTAACAAATTTTTTTACTATTCATTACGGTTAGACAATTTTTATTATTCATTAATTTACAGTTAGACTTTTATGTTGACTTTTTATTCATTCATATATTAACACTTTTTTTTATTTACTCATTAGGATTAATTTATCCATTTTCTTATATCTAACACATCCATCTTAGGCCCAAACCCGCTTCCTTAAACACAATCTCTCTATCTTAGGCTAAGCCCACTTCCTTAGATCGAACCCATTAGGATCAACTTATCCACTTTTTTAGATCCAGCCTATCTACCTTAAGGCCTAGCCCATTATATTCCAACTCACCTACTTAAACATAAATCATTAGGTCTAACCCAGTTAGGCTCGACTCATTATATTCCAACCTCATCCTAACCTCTCATATTCCAACCCACCTACCTTAACCTAGCCCATCTTAGGTCCTACACATCTATCTAAGGTTCAACCCATTAAGTCTAATCCAATCACCTTAGATTCAAACCCACTAGCTACCCAACCTATCTACCTTAGGTCCAGTTCATTAGGTTCAATCCATCTACCTTAGATTCAAGCCCACTAGCTACCCAACCCATCTACCTTACACCTAGCTCATCCTTAGGACTTATTGCAATGTCATCGCCACCTCTTCTAGGACCCACCCCCACATGACTTAGGATACACCTTCAAAAATAAAATCTTAAATGCAACATGAGGAATTAAACTCATGTCCTTTGTGTTGTAAGTAAACAACTTAAAACCACTTAGTCTACATCTCTTTTGGTTTTAAATTTTTGCCAATTTTAAATAATATTTCTAACATCCTCAATTTTCATCAATTTTAAGTTTCTTTAATACTAACTTTCAAATAAATATTATTATTATTTTTTTAACTTTCATCCTATTAATTATGTTTTTCTATATAAAATAATACTTTCTTTATTTCCTAAAAAAAATTTAAAGTCATTTTCTTTAACTTCAAATTTTCAAAAATCATTTTCCTTAATTTACACAAAAATAATTTTTCTTAATTTCAAAAATTCCAAAATCATTTTCTTTAATTTCTAAAATATTTTTCTTTAATCTTCAAAAGGCTGTGGAATTCATTTTCTTTCATTTTTAAAAAGAAAATCAAAAATATATTTCTTTAATTTCAAAAATTCAAATTTTATTTTTTATATATATTTAAAAAATTATTTAGAATTCAAAGTTTTAAACTTCACTTTCTCTAAGTTCCTAAAGTCAAATTTCTATTTTCAAAAATTATATTTTAAAACTTATTTTAAAAATTCTAAAAGCATGGTTTTCTCTATAATTCCAATTAAATGGAACCATGTGGAGTCGACTCGCGTGCTAAATAAATGGGTCTTGGTGGGGCCTGACATTTCATGTATATTTTCAACAAATAATTTGGCACTTGGTTTATAACCCGTTTTTTAAATTTAATCATGAATGCTTCTATATTTGTTACTCGCCTTGATTACCTTATCTTTTTTTCTTCATGAGGCTCAAATTGAAGGTTAAATGAAAGGACTCACGACTATAGATAGAGTATTGATCTCACCATAGTGTTGTTCAGTGTAGCACTTCCATCCTAGATTTCTGATGTGAATTATGTAGTCATGTTTGTGACCATCTTACAGTGGACTTCTTTATGACTCTAGGGTTCCTATCCTACACCCAGATTATGATTGCCACCATAGGATCATTTAGCGTGTGTTATGATATGTTGTTGACTAGAGACACCTTCACTTTCATGTCATGATCACTTGGGCCGACCCATCATGGAGGGTTTTGAGCTTATTAACCTTATACTGGAGACTTGACTTGAGGAGTTGGTGATTGAGACTCATTCTACCCTAATCGGAGTAGCATCTCGTTCACCCTTGTAGTCTTGCCTTAGCCTTTTCGGACCCGATGACCTATTATCATGAGTTTTATGTTGTCATTCTCGTGTGCCACTACATTTTGGCTCGCTCCCCCAACCCCCACCTCCCCCCATATACCCTAGCCTTTATATCACTTCCTTTACCTCCCACTATATAGAGCTCTTGGAGATGACTAGATTAGAGGAAAATATTGCATCTTATGAGATGTGACTTATGATGAGAGGGAAGTTCGATTACTTGATGGGATCATCAATCATTCTATGGCTGAGATGAGGAGATGAGTTGTTACACGGTTTTCAGTTTAGGCACTTACATATGACTTCAAGAGTTTGATTTGGCTATGGGGGTTGGTTTATATGGGTTGACGATGAGTAACTTGTATTGAGAGAGCAATTTGCTGATTTGATGAGAGTGTTATTACTATACTATGATTGAGATGGTTTGAGAGGTTTTATAGAGCATATAGCATGAGTGAAAATTTGACATTGCTACATTAGGTAAGTGCTTATCTTTATAATTCACCATGTGTAATTTCGAGAGCATGATATATGATGTTATAGTCAAATAATGGGTCGCCATCGTTCCATGAGCCTTTTACCTTATCCCATACACATATAGAGTTATCCGTTGCTAGCCCATTGAGCCTCACATGGATGTTATAGCCTTTTCTTTCATCACCTCATTTATCTTTACACTGGATTTGGGGCTCCATGATGTTTGGATGCTTTGATTAGAAATCTCATGAGCTTTAGACCTAACAGACGTATTATGATTCATTCCATCCTCGATATCATGATCTTTCCTTTCTTGACATCAACATTACTCCCTCATATCACATGTCACCATTAGTCTCCTACCCCCTTTCTTTCCCATGTCATTTCACTTACGACATTGCTTTTGCTTTCCCTTGAGTGGTAGTATTCTACACGTCTTTGTATGGAGAACATGCACATCCTTCCTTCACTTCACCCCTTGAATAGTAATTCAAATATCTTGGTTGTGAGAGATCATCTTATCAGTGAGGATTCGTGGCTACATCAGTGTGTGAGGTGATTTAATTCATGTGGTTGTATATTATCAGTCATTGTTGATTCGAGTATATGTAAAAAAGAAAAAATAAAAAATGAAAAAATAAAAATAAAAATCGTTTATATGTTCCACTATATCATTCTTTTTGGGGCATGTGTATATATGATGGTGAGAGCTCATATGTGAGCTCTTTTTCGAGTTAGATTGCTCGATATTTGAGAGAGATTTATGACCTCATTTTAGGATATTTAGATCATTGTCCATCCATCACACCATCCATTTCAAAAGTGATTTCCCTTCATGCTATGATGTGATTCGACTATCACCCACTCCCACCTCTGTTCTTTTTCTTGTTGACCTCCATTTCATTACCTTTATCGATTTGGCCATATACAAGTTCTTTCCTCTTCCTACCTCAATTCACACTCGAGCGTATCTTTATTGTTCACATATCGTTTCTACTCATCCTATTGACATGTAATACTTCACTACCCACTATTTAGTGTTCTCACATGACGTGCCTAGGTTCCTAACTCATGAGGTTTCTATACATTGCATTACATGCACGAGGGGTTTGTTGATATTTTTCTCATTAGGATTATTGAGTATAGTTTCCCTTCATTTCTTTTACCCTATTACCCGAGCCTACATTACGATCTAAGTCGTAAGACCACCTTGAGGTCATGATGCCACACATTATGTTTGATAGCTTACACATGGGAGATATTCGAGGTTGGTTGGAGATTTTTCAGAGCATGATAGGTGAGGAGCATCGATGATGATCATATACTTAGGGGTTGTCCCTATTTTGATCAATGAATTATGATACATTCTTACATTGGGACATGACTACTTTTGAGGTCATTTTTATCATATATGTACGTACTCGATACTTGGCGGATCCTTGAGATGATCTATATTGGGGCATAGCTTTCTTTTCTATGGATGTTGGATCTTGAGACATTTCTATATTGGAGTATAGTCACTTCTGAGAGCGCACTTATCAGAGATGTTGTTGTTTTGTTTGTTACTAGGGCATAGCTATCTCATTGTTTTGGTTCATTGACGTAGTGAGTGACCATTGATTGAGGATTTTAATGCATTATGGATTTGAAGTTACATGAGATTTAGTCTTTTTGACATATTTGGTCGATCTTGGTACCTACCTATCTTCCATCCAATACTTAGACATTTCCTTCTTGATAGCCTCATATATATACCTATTTTACCAGACCTTATCCTTCATCCTCTTTGACTTAGCCATTTCACCATGATTTATGATTTGCTTCTTTGATCAGGGAATGATGCGGTTTAGTCTTTGAGTTTTACAGTCAAGCCTTCACCATTATTGGTCTTTAGGTTCAAGACCTTCCATGATGGTGGAGCCTTACAGATTATTGGCTCATTTGTGACGATGTCTCCATTTTGGAAGTTAGCATGCTGAGTGTTGATTACTATGATTTTGATTGCTAGTTAGTTTTATCCAGTTGGCATGACTCGATGCATGGTCCAATTTGGCATGCTTGAGGTTATATTTGAACTTCATTGCGTGATCGATGAGCATACTCTAGAGTATCAATAGTTTTGGGGGACATTTCACTTATTCCTTTAGTCACCTTCGCATACTAGGGGCATACCCCATCCACTGATGTTGCTGTTGGGACATTGGTAGGGTTTCACGACGCTTGCATTTCATGCCATTGACCTTTTGAGTTGCATATTGAGGCATATCCCGTATGAGTCACTTTTCGTTTTTCTCGCTTTTCCTTTTGAGGCCCTGAGCCTTGTCAAGCCCTAAGCTCTCAACTTTGAGTTGTTCATTTCCTTTTCGAGTCCAAAGCTTGCTTTTCTCGCCTTTGTCCTTTTAAGCCTTAAGCCTTGTCGAGCCCTGAGCTATTTTATTTCCTTTTCGAGTCTAGAACTCGCTTTTTCATTTTTTCAGCCTTAAGCCTTATTGAGCCCTGAGCTGTTTTATTTCCTTTTCAAGCCCGGAAGTCGTTTTTCTCGCTTTTTCCTTTTTAGGCCCTGAGCCTTATCAAGCATTGAGCTCTCAACCCTTAGCTGTTTTATTTTCTTTTCGAGCCCAAAGCTCGCTTTTCCTCTAGCCCCAAGCTTCACGAGCCCCGAAATGCTTTATTTCATTTCGGGTTCCTGCCTCACTTTTTCCTTTTAGGCCCCGAGGATATTTTATTTCCTTTAGGGCCCTAAGCTCTGTTCCAGTCCCAAGCCTCACTCGGGCTATTTTATTTCCTTTTCGAGTCCAATGCTCGTTTTTTCCTTTTTTAAGCCTTGGGCCTTATCGAGCATTGAGCTCTTAGCACTGAGCTCTTAACCTTGAGCGGTTTTATTTCCTTTTCAAGCCTAAAGCTCACTTTTTCCTTTTTTAGGCCCTAAGCCGTATTGAGCCTTTATGTGACACCCCGATCCCGGGGGTCCCGTTGACCACCGTCTAACCCGCGTATCACCTCGCTGCCTCATATCACGACCCACATGAGTAAAATGGCCACATCGCCCATACATCCATACTACAAAATACATCAAACTATACTACCATAGTTCAAGAGTTAATATATCACTCTTAATACAACATGTTTCAATTGTAATAATTCATACATGTTTTACAAAAGCGTGTCAAGCCACAATCCCAGTCTTTCTTCTTAAAGTGAAGCTCACCAGTGAGCCTTGAGTCTTCTGAACACTCCACATTACATGAAATAATGTTCTCGACAAGGTGAGCAATGTCGATAGTGATAATCTCTCGTGGGTTACTCCGCTTTAAGTGCGCATGTAATGGCAACCAAACACATTCAAGCAAGTAAGTCCTACTTGAATGTCTACGTACTAATCCATTGTCTCGAGTCTTCACTGGAGCTCCCTCACACATGCCTAAGCCATGTATGAAAATCATTTTGCCAAACAAAATATTTGTTTAATTGAGGAACTGACCTAGATATAAATGGACAATCCTCGAGGTGAATTTGTTGGGTAACTCTCGAAACAATTCATAGGCCCCTCGAGCATGAATTGTTGGACAATTTTCTGACAAAATTCTTTAAAACAACTTTTGATAAAATTATTATTTTAATAATTTTACAAAAGTCATCGTTTGGACAACCCTCCGGAGTTTTATTTATCGTACACTCCTTTACCATTCTAGGAGTGCGCCTAGTGCGTATGGAATCTGTTATATATTCAACAATTCATGTTAATATATTTTACATGCATATCTTGACAAAAATTAATTCCATGACATCATGTTATTGATTCCATATGATATGCAAAAGTGATAGCGTAGGTATGCTTGATTCAAAGAAATTCATTTGAATCACTTTCGGGCAACACACAAATCAGTGAGCGGTGGGAGAGCCCTAGGTCGACAACATTCCTTGGCCACCGCAAGTTTTCTTCCGCGGTCTAAATATTTTGGGGCCAGAAATCGGCCATCGAGGCCTTAACAAATCCGCCCCATTAAAATGGCTCTTAGCAAATAATAAATCAGTAGGAGAAGGCCTACCTCTTGGAGTTATCGAAACTCCCTGGCCCCAGTGCCACGCGTAGCCCTTGCGGTGTAAGAGCAACTTTGCTTCTTGACGAGAGCCGTGGTCGCAGGGAAATCTAGAGATAAGTTAGGCTTTCTACTGCAAACCCGATTTTTCCTCCTCCTTTACGTACCCCAAACATTGGAGAAGAAGATCTATCTTTATTATTTTCTTTTCAATTAATTCCATCATTGCCTTTAATTTTGACTTTTAAGGGCTCTTTGACATAGCAATCTAAACCATTTATCTCTATCCTCTCGCCTAATCATGCGACATGTGTCATATAGATTACGTATAGTAGGTGACTTTTATCCTTGTCATCCTCTCGCAAAGCATCATACGGCACCCGACACTCGGTGCCGAAGAGCGATGAAATTTATTTGTCTCTAAATTCGACGTGGTAGCTAGATTTGCGAGATGATTAAATGATTGATCTGTTCGTCATCCAGAGATCTAGAAAAATTCCAGATTTTGATCGAAATTACCATTTTACCATTTTTTAGAAAATTAGAATTTTCCCGGGTTTTACACGTTAGCTCTCAGCCTTTAGCTGTTTCATTTTCTTTTCAAACTCAGAGCTCGCTTTTCTCATTTTTTTTTTCCCTTTTAGGCCATGAGCCTTGTGAGGCCACAAGCTCGACTCGAGTGTTTGATTTCCTTTTGAGCCAGGCTCGGTTTTCCTTTCAGGCCCTCGACCTTGTGGGCTCACGAGCTCCCAAGCCTTGAGTTATTTTATATCCTTTTCTAGCTCGGAGCTCGCTTTTTCCTTTTTTAGGCCTTGAGCCTTATCGAGCCCTAAGCTCTCAACCCTGAGTTGTTTTATTCCTTTTCGAGCTCGAACCTCGCTTTCTCGCTTTCTCGCTTTTTCTTTTTAAGGTCTTGAGCCTTGTTGAGCTCTAAGCTCTCATCCCTTAGCTGTTTTATTACCTTTTCGAGGTTCGAGCTCGCTTTCTCGTTTTTTTCCTTTTTAGGCCTTGAGCCTTGTTGAGCCCTAAGCTCTCAGACCTTAGCTGTTTTATTTCCTTTTCAAGCTCGGATCTTGCTTTTTCCTTTTTTGGGCTCTAAGCCTTGTTGTGCCCTAAGCTCTCAAACCTTAGCTGTTTTATTTCCTTTTCAAGCTCGGATCTCGCTTTTTCCTTTTTTAGGCTCTAAGCCTTATTGAGCCCTAAGCTCTCAGCCCTCAGTTGTTTTATTTCCTTTTGAGCCGAGGCACCGACTTTTCTTTGTTTTTCTCTTTTAGGCCTCGCCTTGTTGAGCCCCGAGCTCCTCGGCCTGAGTTCTCGCCACAGGTTGTTTGATTTCCTTTTTCGAGCCCAGGCTCGCACTCTTTAGGCCACAGGCCTTGTGGAATACAATTTGTTTTATTTCCTTCTGAGTCGGAGCTCGGTTTTCAGCACAGGCCACAAGCCTTGTCGAGCCCTGAGCTCTCAACCCATAGTTGTTTTATTTCCTTTTCGAGCCACGGAGCTTGCCTTTTCCTTTTTTTAGGCCCTAAGCCTTGTTGAGCTCTCAACCCTGAGCTGTTTTATTTCCTTTATGAGCTCAGAGCTCATTTTTTCATTTTATAGGCCTTGAGCCTTCTCGAGCCTTAAGTTGTTTTATTTCCTTTTCGAGTCTGGAGCTCGCTTTTTCTTTTTTTTAAGCCTTGAGCCTTGTTGAGCGCGAGGCTACCGGCCCACTCAGTTGTTTTATTTCATTTTGAGTCAAGACTCTTTTTCCTTTCTTAGGCCTAAGCCTTGTTGTGTCGCTCTCGGCAGCTATTTATTTCCTTTTCAAGCACGAAGCTCACTTTTTCCTTTTTAGGCCTTGTGCCTTGTTGAGCCTTGAGCTCTCAACCCTAAGCGGTTTTATTTCCTTTTGGGCAGGGCTCGTTTCTCTTTTTCTTTTTAGGCCTTCAGAGCTTTTCTAGCCCAGGGCTCTCGATACAGTGTTTTATTTCTTTCGGGCCGGGCTTGGTTTTCCTTTTTAAGTACTGGCGCTGTTAAGCGCTTGAACTCTCGGTCAAAGTTGTTTTATTTCCTTTTAATGAGGCTGCTTTCTCATTTTTCATTTTAAGTACTTTGGCGCGGTAAAATACCCAAAGCTCTCAACCTGAGTTGTTTTCTTTCCTTTATGTGCTTAGACCTCTTTTTTTTTTTTTTTCTATTTTTCTTTTTTTCCCCTCTCTTAGTCTTTGATCCATGCCGAACCCTGATTGCGTTCACCCTCTTCATCCATGTTAGTAGTGTCATTTGGAGCACTCTCTATAGACAGACACCTAATCAGTTCCCCCTCGAGGTGTGCATACTTGAGTTTTGTGCAGTTGTCCTACCTTAGTCTTTAATGCCTTTGTGTGGTAATTGTCGATCTCCCTTTACTCTTTGGTTTCTCTTTGGTGGTCGAACTATCACTTGACTTTGACACCTATTCTCTAACCACATTTGGAGGCCATTTGGGGGAGATTTGGGCTAACTTTGTGAAACTAATGGCGTGCCCAGAGCTTTTCTTTTGTTGTTGGCTTTTAAAGTTTTTAGAGCCTCTTAGGTCGCCTCGGTTCTAGCGAGGTCGTGTCCTTTGTGGACACTTTTGGGGTCTTCTTTGTTATTCGAAAGAGTTTATCTCGTTTCGCCGTTTTAAATTCGGCTTTCTTGTTGTTAACTGCTGGCTGCGTTCGTAATTTCTATCGAAGAGGACGTATTTGTAGGCCTGAGAGTTTAAGGTAGACTGTAGTTTTCTTTTTCTTTTTAATTATCTTATTTATTTTATTTTATTATTTTACCTTATTTTATTTTATTTTACCTTATTTGATTTTTTTGACTTGGTTTGATTTGGATTTTGTTTGATGTAAATAATAAAAAGGGAAAGTTTTTTGTGAAGGGTGATTGAAGGAGGAGGACCAAGGGAGACCTGGGAGGACCACTAAAGGATTAGGTTTTTGGGGCTTGGAGAAAAAGCCAGGGTGAGCTGAGAAAAATGAGATCGAGACAAAATTGGAGACAAAAAAAAGACCTTTTTTTTATGTTTATCAATATGTTTTTTTTTATTTAAACAGTTAGACTTTTATATTAACACCTTTTTTTATTTACTAATTTTTTACTATTAATTGTGGTTAGAATTTTTTTTATTATTCATTACAGTTAGACTATATTAACATTTTTTTTATTTACAAATTTTTTATTATTCATTATAGTTAGACTTTTGACTTTTTATTCATTCATTATTTGTCCATCATTTGTTACTCTCAATTTTTTTAGTTCCTGTATGAGCCTACCTAATGTATTTTATGCTTGCATTTATTTATTTTTCTTATATATATTTTGTGTGTATTTTGTGCCTTTATTATATGCACCTATTAATTTAGGTTTAACATGTTAGAATCAATCTATCAACTTTTTTAGATCCAACCTATTAATCCTAGGCCCAGCCCGTTTCCTTAGACTCAATCTTTCTATCTTAGGCTAAGCCCCACTTCATTAGGTCAAATTCATTAGGATCAATTTATCAGATTTACTTGGAATCCGTCAGACTACCCAGCCCAAGGCGAAGCTATTATATTTATTTCGCTCTTGGGCATTCATTATGCTTCATTTATATTGGCCTCCTACCTTAGGCGCATGCTCGTATTAAATCCGTCTATCATGGCCCTGGCCCATCTTAGGTCTCTTAAGTCTTACCTAGGTGTAACCCCATCTATCTTGGAATTCTGTTTCGTTGGGGTTCGACCCAGTAACTTATCATAGTCCATCCTTAGGACACACCTTCAAAAATAAAATCTCAAATGCAACATGAGTAATTAAACTCATGTCCTTTATGTTAATAAGTAAACGCGCCACAGCCGCTAGGGTTGTTTGTTTTGACTTATCTTGAAAATTTAAATAGTTTCGGCGTTAAGTTTGTTTGTTTTAAAATTTTGACTTATTGTTGAAATTTTTTTAAAAAGTTCTTAATAGAAAAGTTAAAATATTTGAACTTTTATTTAGAAAAAAAGTCATTCCATTAAAATAATAAAGCTGTCATTCTTGCGATACTTGAGAGAAATTTGTGATACACACTACTTTATTTTGTTCGGTCTTAAAGCTTATCACATTTAAAATTAAATGAAATGGAGACGAAGATGGGAAAATTCTAAAATCCAGCTCGTTCACGTTTATTTTTGTTTTTAATTTTTTTATATTTTCTTTTTTTATTATTATATTAAAATTAATATATTTCATAAAAAATAAAAATATTATGAATTTTTATAAATTATTTATTAAAAAACATTCTAATTATTATTATTATTTATATTAAATTATAAAAAGAAAATTATAAAAAATTATTTTTAAAATATAATCGGGGCATGGGTGTGAGTAACGTCGTGAACCCATCCAGGAAACGCATCTGGATTTGAAGAAAATAAATCGACGCTTTAAAAAGCTGATTCTGGTCGCCAAAGCCGTCCATTAAGACGGCGGAGCGAGGCGAAATAATGCGTAAAGTTATGCCATCCTGCTTCATTTACCGTGTTAAAAAAGCAAACAGCAATACTTAATCTTTATTAAATCTTGTCGATAAAGCTGAAAAGTTTTATTGACGTTAAGTAAAAAGAAAAACAAAACCTTTAGCCTTAGTACATCTCTTTTAGTTTTAAACTTTTGTCAATTTTAAATAATATTTCTAACATCCCCATTTTCATCAATTTTAAGTTTCTTTAATAGTACCTTTCAAATAAATATTATTATTATTGTTTTAACTTTCACCTTATTCTTTATGTTTTTCTAGATAAAATAATACTTTATTTATTTCCTAAAAAAATTTAGGTCATTTTCTTTAACTTCGAATTTTCAAAAATCATTTTCCTTAATTTTTACAAAAATCATTTTTCTCAATTTCAAAAATTCCAAAATCATTTTCTTTAATTTCTAAAACAATTTTCTTTAATCTTCAAAAGGCCAAAAATTCATTTTCTATAATTTATAAAAAATATTTATTTATTTATTTAATATCAAAAATTCAAATTTTATTTTTTATATATATTTTAAAAATTATTTAGAATTCAAAGATTCAAACATTTTCTCTCAGTTCCTAAAGTCAATTTTCAATTTTCAAAAATTATATTTTAAACCTGATTTTAAAAATTCTAAAAGCATGGTTTATTTTATAATTCCAATAAAATGAAACCATGTGGAGTTGACTTGTATGCTAAATAAATAAGTCACATTTCGGCATACCGTATATCTTTAATAGGCAATTTGGCGCCCAGTTTTATAATTTGTTTTTTTTATTTAATCACGAATGTTTCTATATTTGTTATTGTACTAATCCTATTTTTTATTGATAATCTTTTCAATTCGTCACTAAGGCACACACTCTTACCTCATTTGACATTGATTTTTTTTTTTCATTTATTATACGTTTAATGTGTTTTAGTGTTATAATTATTGCTTATTTCTCATTATCCTTATATTTATTCATTAGTTGTCATATTATCCTTAACTTGATTATTAGATACGCAAACTTTAGGGGTTTAGAGGGGTGCTACGACTTGTCATCGTACCTTCTCGATAAGTAACCCGACATTCGGACCTAGACTCGGTTTTTCTCAAATATAAGGAGTCACATTTAGGATTTTTTTTTTTAAATTTTGTTTTCCCTTAAAAATAAAATAAATTAAGTGGTGATTCCAAACCGTTTTCAAAAATGGTTTTTAAAAAATACAAAAACGAGTCTCGTTTTTTTAGTGAAAAATGCTTCATAGTCAAAATGCAATGTCCATACTTAATCATTTTTTATATATTAATTATTATTATATATTTATATATTATTTATTTTTATTTAAAGAATGATATAATTTATAAAATTAATTTTTTTTAGCAAATTTTAAGGTTTGGCCTATTTTAGCCCGTTTTGACCTGCAACCAGTATGGCTTGGAATGAGCTGATAAAAAATTAGTTTGAATAGAAATGAGTCAGATTAGCCTAACCCGTTTTAACATGTGACCCCGAATTGACTGACCTAAAATGGGTTGGATTGACCCCGTGGCCCTTCACAATGTTTCTCATTCAATTATCAAAGACTTAATAGTAAACATTAAGGGGTATCTTGGATTAGGATAATTAATGACTTTTATCTAATTAAAAAGTCATACGATATTAAATTACAATTGTTGTTAAATTTCTATGGGTTATGTTGTATTCAATAATGACATTTCAAGACTTAAAAAAAGTTTACAAAAAATATGCAATGCTCAATTATAATTTTTATAGACTAAAGTATACTGATTTTAAAAAAAATTATTGACATTCATAGATATTAGACTTTTGATGACCGTTTTTTAAAAATATAAATACTAACACTTCAAAATTCTCTTCCACGTAGAGATTTGAAACGAGTTCTTGATCTAGTGATGTCTACCGTCAAGCGAACTAGTGAAGCTAACCTTGAAGAAAAGTTATACAAAACAAGTAAAATTCAGTCATTCTTTATATTATACATAATTGATATTCAAATATGTAATTCATTATTTTTTTTTTCTCATATGAGATTGAGGATACATTGTATAAATAAAACATTTTTCATGTCTCCTTTGGACAATATTAATTTAAGAATCTAGGATTTTAAAATCAGATTTTTCTAGTAAGGTTTAACCCTAAAAATTAATATCTTAGATCCTATTGTAGTTTTGAACATCTTAGTTATTCTTTAAAAAAAAAAAAAGAAGAAGAGATTAGAGTATGTTGGATTGGAAATTTTGAAATATAAAGGTTTTCCACAAAGTTATTCAGTTAAAAAAATTATTAATATCTTTAAAAGTCTTAATTCAATACACCACATAAGGGCTTGTTTATTTATAGTTTTTTGAAAATTATTTTATATTTTTAAAAACAATGAGAACAAAAAAAATAGAGACAACATGTTTGGTTTTTTTTTTTTTTTTTTGTGAAAAAACATAGAGATCGCGAGGAAAGCAAATAAATTGAAAAGCGAGAATAATTTTTTAAAATCACCCAAAAATGATGTTTTACATTGTTTTAAAAAATAGATTGTAGAATGGTTTTAAAAGTGAAACCAACCATACCCTAAATGTCATTTCGCAAAAAGGGCACCTTGGGAATAAAAAAATTACAATAAAATTTAAAGAAAAAAAAAAGAAAAAGATTGGATAAAGAAATAGAGACCACCGAAAAACAATTTTCTATTATGAAAAAACGAGAATAAGAAAAACACATACACATGGTTTTAGATTTTTATTATAATCTTGAAAAGCAAGCATAAAAGCAGCTAGAATTGAATAATAAAAATAATTTTTTGAGAACACAAAAAATGATGTTTTCAAAAAACTGTTCTCTAAAATAGTTTTAGACACTAGAAACCAAGTATGTCCTAAATGTCATTTCGTAAAAAGGGCACCATGGGAATTAAACAAAAGTTATAATTTTACAATGAAATTTGAAACAAAAAAAAAGAAGAAGAAAAGGATTGGATAAATAAACAAAGGCCACTGACAACCAATTTTTTATTCTATAAAACCCAAAAACACATAAAACATTAAATTCACATAACAATGATAGTTTTTAGAGAACATAAAAATAATGTTTCCTCTATTTTCAAAAAACTATTCTCAAAAATAGTTTTTAAAAATAAGAATCAAACATACCATAAATGTGATTTATTGTAATTTTACAATAAAATTTAAAAAGAAAAAGAAAAAAAGAAAAGGATTGGATAAAGAAACAAATGCCACTGAGAAAAAAAATTTATATTCTATAAAACCCAAAAACACATAAAATATTAAATTCAGATAACAAAAATAGTTTTTAAAGAACACAAAAATAATGTTTCGTTTGTTTTCAAAAATAGAGCAACCAAACATGCCCTGAATGTCATTTTGGGAATTTAAAAAAAAAGAGTTATAATTTTACAATAAATTTTGAAAAAAATAAAAAAAGAAGAAAATGATTGGATAAAGAAACAAATGCCACTGAGAAAATTTTTTCTATTCTATAAAACCTAAAAACACATAAAATATTAAATTCAAATAACATGAATAGGTTTTAGAGAACACAAAAATAGTGTGTCCTTTGTTTTTAAAAAACTGTTTTCAAAAATAAGACAACCAAACATGCCTGAATGTCATTTAGCAAAAAGGGCATCTTGGTAATTTAAAAAAAGAAAGAGTTGTAATTTTACAATAAAATTTGAAAAAAAAAAAAGAAAAAGAAAATGATTGGATAAAGAAACAAATGTCACTTGAGAAAAAAATTTATATTATATAAAACACATAAAATATTAAATTCAGATAACAAGAATAGGTTTTACAAAATACAAAAATAGTGTTTCCTTTGTTTTCAAAAAAACTGTTTTCAAAAATAGAGCAACCAACTGAATATCATTTCGCAAAAAGGGCATCTTGGGAATTTAAAAAAAAGAAAAGAGTTGTAATTTAACAATAAAATTTGAAAAAAAAAAATATTTGGATAAAGGAACAGAGGCCACAGAAGCTGCCACGTCAGCACAAACCCAACCCATGAAAACCCCCCCAACTGCAATTAACAGAAAGACCAACGAACTGAAAGCCATGCTCAGCTGCAGCAGCCACAGCAGCAGAGCAGCACTCTCTGCTTTTTCCCACTTCCTCCCCACAATCTCCCCTTATTCCAAATTTTCATCCCTCTCCCCTAAACCCTTTTCATCCAAGCCCCTGAATTTCGGATGGCGCGCCTCTTCTCCTCCTAATCCCGGAATGGCCGCCTCTTTCTCCGCCAGAGCTTCCGCCCAGCCCCTCCAGAACGCCGACGAGCTCATTGACTCTGTCGAGACCTTTATCTTTGATTGCGACGGTGAGAGTTCAGCGTGTTTGTGTTGGTTTTTGGTTCTTTTGCTTTGTTGGGTTGATTGATTTCTGTTTTAATTTGATTGGGGTTTCTTTGATTTTGATTTTTTTTCGTTTTTTGTATGTTTTCTTGAATGATTTCTTCTGGGTTTTTTGTGGGTTTTGATAGACACCTTAGACACTGCTTTTGTAGACACGATGTTTCTACTTATATTTGGCATTTCGTTTGTCATTTTGAGTTTTTTTTTTTTTTCGTTTTTATTGAATGCTTTCATTAGGGATCTTTCAGGATCTTGTTGAAGTTGAGCTCAAACGCTCATCTAGAATCAAATTTACCTAATCAAGGGTTGGGAGGGCAAAAAAAAAGGCTTCTAACAGTGGATGGATTCCACAAATTGCTTTGGTAGGCTCATTGACATTGGTTATATTTCATTTTCAAAATCAAGGGCCCTTGTGATATGGATTGGTTCAGAGAATTAATTTACAAACGCCATTGTTGATGCATAAGATTGCTCTGTGGTAATCTCAGGTGGTGCTAAGAGATGCAGAGGCAAACCCAAGAGTTTCAGGCTAATAGCTGTGAACAACTATGGCTAATATCACAAGCATGGGGAAGAATAAAAAAATATTTTCCATTATTTTTTTTAATGGGGAAAATCATTGTTTCAGGCTAATAGCTGTGAACAACTATGGCTAATATCACAAGCATGGGGAAGAATTTTTGGGTGTAGACAGAATAGAGCGTATTGGAGGCAGCTTTGTCTGTTCTCGAAGTCTCCTCTGACTTTCCTTAAACGAGGTCCAAACCAGGCTGTAATGGCATTTGTTCCCAGACAACCAAGTACATAAATAAATCAAGATAGTCAAATTTAATTAGTGCATGCTCTTATTGGATCATGAAGGAAACTACTGAATGTAAGAGTAAATATTTTGACACCTCAATGAAGGCCAGTTGGTTGTTTCTACATGTATCCATTATGAGTACTCTTGTTACTTTCTGAACCGTGTGTCATACTATTCTGGTTGTTTCTGCTCAAAAAAAGAAAAAAAAACCGTGTCATCTGTGTCAAGGTTTTCAATGAAAGCCAAATGTTAGAATGCTGCAAAATGGAGCTAAGTGCTTGGATAGATTTACCTGGTTTCTTTTCTGGGAATCAGATTTGAATTACATGGATGACTTGAAAGTCTGATCAAACATAAGTTAGCATTTTTTTTTCTGACATTGACTGGGTGATGTGGTAAGAAGGTTTTATGTTTACAAAAATAATCTAGCAAAATTTTTTTATGATTATTAATAACATTTTGCAGGAGTCATATGGAAAGGGGATAGTCTGATAGATGGAGTCCCAGAAACTCTTGATATGCTTCGATCACGGGTATGTGACTGTGGACCCATATGCATTTGGATATGCATATAATCCGATTTTGTATTTTTTTTTTCTTTCAATTTATACATGTGTATCTTAGTGTGTGTTTGTATGCATGTGTATTTGTTTCAACTTAACTTTGGAATGATAATGGTCTAGTAGCAATCTTTTTATTTTTAGACAATAGGAATCACCACAAAGTAGGGACGCACTTGCATTGTTTTGTTTCCATGGTTTCAGGGAAAAAGGTTAGTTTTTGTTACCAACAACTCAACAAAGTCCAGGAAACAGTATGGGAAAAAATTTGAGACACTCGGTCTTAAAGTCAGTGAGGTTAGTGCATCAATCTTTTCCTTTTTATATTAATGTCAGTGAAGCAGTACTTCAAGCAACTAATGAATTGTTACAGGAGGAAATTTTCGCATCATCATTTGCTGCTGCCGCTTATCTGAAATCAATTAATTTTCCAGAAGATAAAAAGGTAACTATGATCAACTTGTTTCACTGATGAATAGTAAAAACTGAATCAGCAATGTTGGATCCAATTCCACATGCCTGATAAAATTTTGAAATACATGCTTTTCTTTTTAAGCCATCTATTGCCTTAGTTTGTGCTTCAAATTTATCCTAAAACTTCTGCCTTTGCACTATTATTTTATTTTCATTGGGCTCAAGTTCATTTTACCTGCCAAATAAATTGGATGTATTATAATATTGGGCCATTTTTGGTGAGTATGCTAGCATTTTTTTGCGTAAATCCTAGGATTTGATATCTTAACTGTTTGTATAGTTTCTTCCTATGCGGCTTTTAAAATTTCTCCGATTGTTCTAGTCCTTCTATACCTCAGCAGCTATGATAGTGGAATGCAGATGAAAAAGGACTAAACTTTTAGTTGGGCATTTCATAGGTTTATGTGATCGGTGAGGATGGGATCTTGAAGGAGCTTGAGCTTGCTGGATTTGATTACCTTGGAGGACCGGTATGCATAGTTCCTACCACTTTTGCATAATGTTGTGAAGTGTCCTTTTTTATTCAGCATAACTTATAAACACATAGCTATTAGTAGGAGTGATTTCTCTCCTATCAGTTTTTGTTTATATTACTGGGATAAAGCTCTGTACTGGTTTGCCTGAGTCTGAAATGTGGTCATTTGTGAACCTCTAAACATCATTTTCTCTGGACAAATTTACGTGATACATTATGGAGTGGCTCCAAAATCCAAAGAAGTGATTTTCTGACAATGCTTTCTCTTCAAAGGGTTTTTTGGTCAAAAAATGTTGGAATATTGCTTATTTCCATGGAAGAATTCTTGCAGAGCTAATTCCACATATGTTCATGCTAGAGAAATATGCTAGCTCCTTGTGATAAACACGTATAAAATGTGGTAGAACTCATGTCAATTGTGAAATGGCAGTTGACTATCTCCATCTCATTATGGACAGAGCCGAAGTTGCTTGTCTAAACTAGAGATATGTTTTTCGAATGTTATGTATCTTGAGAATACTAATCAACTTGAAATAGGATAAACAATGATGGGAAATATTCTTGTTAGATATTGTATAGTCTTTTCCTTTATTGTCTTACTGTATTGTGGGTCCTATGAGTGTGTATATATATAAGTCCAATATGTAATATAGTGTAGAGACTTCTTTTTCTGTGAAAATAATAAAATTAGGGATTCTCTCTTTTCTCTCTTCACAATTCTTATGGAGCATTACTAAAAAAATTGTCTGTTGAGTGGGCCAATTAACAAGAGGATATGAATGAATGACAAAAGAACTAGAAAGCAAACCAATGATTTTCATGGTGAATGAAGTAAAAGACTGTTCATTATTTATTATATTTTTGAGGTTCAATTTCATAAAACTCCTTTGTTTTGTTGTAACATTAGTAACAGCTTTCTGGTTCCCGGATATCAATGATCTCCCTTGTGTTGTTGTACTGTTTAGGCGGCTCTTTCTTTATATATATGCCCTTACTGTCTTTACCTATCAAAAAAAAAAAAAAAATGATCTCCCTTGTGGTGAGGAGATCAGTCCCACTATAACATCCCATGTGTTATGTGTGTGGACAAGCTCTGGTGGTCACTGACATGTAAAGGAGCTGACTATGCACTCAACTCCTAACCATATGTGTGAAAGTCTCTCTCTCTCTTCCACTACCAATACCAAATCCCTGTATGCATTATGCGATCACCTGAAAAGTAAAAAGAAACAAACAATTCCCTGGCTAGTAATGATGTTTATATTCATATTTAGTAGGAAGTTAGACTATCAAAAACATCTCACTTGATATTGGCCATCTTACTATGACCTTTTCTGAAGACAAAAGTACTTCTATTGTGTGTAATTTTTTTGTTTTCTACAGGAAGATGGTGGAAAAAAGATAGAGCTAAAGCCTGGGTTTCTGATGGAGCATGATGAGAATGTATACTTCTAGTCTTTGACTCTTTCTTGCTTCTAACAACTTGAATTCAGGTTTCTGGAGACTTCAACAAAAACACTAAAATCTTTCTATTAATTACTTATCGTTAGTGTATTCTCTTCTGGAACTTCAAATCAACTAACTACAAGTTCTGATGGTTTCATATCTTAATCATACTCAAGAAATTAATTCTTTTTCATTTAGGTTGGTGCTGTTGTGGTCGGATTTGATCGTTATTTCAACTACTATAAAATTCAGTAAGCTCTGTGGTTTCCAGTTCATGTCTTTTTTTGTTTCATTTTCTAGGTACCCTTTTGTAATTCTTGTTTGCCTTTTCCTAGTAAATGTTCTTTCATGATGTTAAAGGCATGATATTCATATTAAACCCAAATCATACAAGCAGGCTTTTAGGAGGGTGGTCGTTTAACATGGTATCGGCTGGATTTGGCGGGAGGTGCGAGTTCAGGCCTCTCTGCAATTTATTCCCCATTTGTTGATTTGAAAGCCTGTGGAGGACTCTATTTGGTTTGTTTGACTCTCCACATGCGGGTATGGGGCTGAACGTGAGGAAGGGTGTTAAAGATATGATATTCATATTAAACCCAAATCCCCAAGCTTGAGCTTTTAGGAAAGTTAACACATGAAAAAAGGATTCATTTTGACCTTGCAAAATACACCAAAAGCCCGAAAACTGATGGTAACCATTAAGTCAAAGTCATGTAACTCATTAGGATTGTAAGACCCAACCATGTTTCCTCACTGACAGCCTCAGTAGCTATCACTCTAGGTGACCCCAACCTAGGTAGCCTTGTCCATATCACCTCTCCTGGTAGGTAGGCCATTCCTCTCCTTTTTGCAATCACCATTAGTGATTAGGGTGGCAGATGACCAGGTGGTGTGGAAGGCTAAAAAGGGAGGCCATTTTTTGGTCAAATCTTTTTATGATGAGAGGGTTCAAAATCTTTCCTAGCAAGGCTTATTTGGAATTCTTGGGTAACAATAAAAGTGAAATTTTTTTTTTTTTTGGGGAGCAACTAGGGAAAGGATTCTAACTGTGGGTAGCTTGAAGAAAAGAGGTTGAACTTTGGCGAACAGATGTTTTCTATGCAAAGGCGAGGAAGAATCTCGTGATCACATCCTTCTTCCTTGTTTTGTGGCAAGTTTATTATTGTAGTTGGTGTTCTCCTTGTTTGGTGTGGTTTGGGTGTTGAATACCTTAGTCCAAGCCATGCTTATTAGTTGATACAGCTGCTCCATTGGAAAGAAGAAAAATAATGCATGGAATGTTTCTCCTTGTTCATTTTTGGACTATTGGGGAAGAGAGGAATAGAAGGGTTTTCTATAATGTTTGGCTTTCATATCAAGAGCTAAAATGCTCTTTGCTATGCAACTTTTTAGAATGGACCAAAGGGGGTCTTGGGCAAGCGTCCTCTATGATTAATTTTATAAATTAGTTTGATTTGCAGTATGAGGGTTCTTTTTTCTCTTTGGTGCTCATATGTATACTTCCTAGGTACTTGGTGTAGTCTTTTTTGGCTCTCTAATATATCTATTGCTGCTCTTTTGCCTATTATAATAAATAAATAAATCTTGATCCTATTAATTCCTTCCATTACTTCAAGTTGGGATGCGAAACCTTATATACTGTTACATGTTTGGCAAATAGCCGAAAGTCATAATCTTAACCTGGACACAACTGGCCCAGATCTTAACTCAAATTCTTTTAGTCTTGCTTAATGTCAATGATCACATTTTCTTTTTACTTCTTATTTTCCCGTAATGAAGGTATGGAACACTCTGCATACGTGAAAACCCTGGGTGTCTTTTCATTGCTACAAATCGTGATGCTGTCACTCATCTTACAGATGCTCAAGAATGGGCAGGTTTACTTCTCTCCTCCCTTTTCCTTTTGGTATTTGATAAAAAATCATTTCCCACTTCTATAAAGATAATTGGGTTTGTTCCAAAATAAGGAGACATAGCTGCTGTTTGCAATGGGAAATTTCTAGTGCTTGCTGTATATTAACCTAGATTTCAAATACTGTCTAGCTCGCTGGATTTTGGCCGTATAATGTTGGTAGGAAAACATTTCAAATCTTATAGAAGTCTTGAAAATTATATAGATGAATCATTAAAGCATAATTTTTCTTATGCTCGGAAGCGGAGGGAGCATGGGACCAGTGGGGGCAGTTGCCTACACTGGAATTTTGGGGAAAAAAATTTACAATAAGGTTTTATAAAATTTTACCATTGTTGCCCTCACTGAAAATACTAAAAAAATTGCAACCAAAGGTTATGAACCCGAGACACATTCCTATTAGAGGTTGCCCCTATTGATGTAAAATCCTAGCTCCGCCATTGCTTATGCTTAAGGGCATTTTCCACTGCCTGACTAGTGCAACAGTAAATTAGGTGATCCATACTGTATTAACCAAATAAAATGTTGCCTTTTATTTTCTCAGACCATCAAGTGAAATATTGCCTGGTTGCTTGTTATCTTTCTCAGCATTGAATTAGATGGTCTGTACTGCCTTTTAATTTGCTGGCTGTGAAATTTAGTTTGGCTTCTATTGGAGATTTGATCATGTGTAAAAGGTTGAAGATGTCTAGGCCAAAATTTGAGCTTCTGGACAAAAGTGCTATGCTAGATGAGTCATATACACTGATATAGCAACCGAACTTCCATTGATTTTCAGATTGAACATAATTTCACTCTGTGACATCTTCATGTAGCAAGGTGTAAAGTTAATGCTGAAAAGTAGGAATTTCACTTTGCTGGCTTAGAAACTATTAAGAATTCTCTGCTATTTATGAAGCAAAATTGCTTAAGTGTTTTAGTCACCATTTTTGTGGTGCTTGGCAGACTTCTAAGATGCATGGAATTGTGAATTAGTCTTTGAAATGGAAGGGCTTTGATTGAGTTGGGTATGTCATTACATAGAATTCAATAGAAACTAGTTACAAAATTGCTAACATATTTTGTATTCAAAATCCAAACTGGGTCGCAACCAACTTAGTGGGTGTCTGGTAAACCTAATAACAAGATGATTTAATAACTTAATTTAAATTATTAAGTGAATTAAGTACGTTTATTTAAGTAACTTAATGGTGTGACTTAAAATCAAAAGCTACTTTAAGTAATAAGTAAAAACAATTAACTTATTCTGAAGTCCATATCTTCATTTGACCTTTTTGTCCCCATTTTCTCTAATTACACCTATGATCTCTTTTGCTACTCCATGATCTCCAATGTTACTCGACCTCTTTTATGGATCAAAAACATCATTTCATCACACACCCTTAAAGGCATTACTGAAATTATGCTCTGATGTTGCAATTCTCGGGATGTTTTATTGTTAGAATGCATTTTTTAATTTGCATTATCCAGATTATGCCAAAATTCTAATTTATGAAGTTGGGTTTTGCTGCAAAAACAAAAAATAATTCATTTTAAGGGAATACTCATATTGACTTTGTTTATTTTTTCATACTATATTGTTTTCCTTTCATTCTTTACCAAAAAGCACTCTAATGTCTAGTTGGTTTCAGGTGGTGGTTCCATGGTTGGTGCCCTTGCTGGATCTACTCAACGTGAGCCCCTGGTTGTGGGGAAGCCCTCAACTTTTATGATGGACTACCTGGCAAGCAAGTACGTCTCTGAATTCTGTATTTCTTCTCTGCTCTTTGGGAGCTCATTATCTGGGCTAGATCATATGCACAATTTGATATCTGCACTTGTTATGACTGCTAATTAATCATTCATTTTCATCAGTAATTTTTTTGAGCCTTGGCCATGATTTAAAATGAGGGAAACATTAGAGTAAGATAACGGATTTTGATGGTAAGTATCTAACCAACACATACAGACAAAGAAATGGTAAAAAAAGAAATACTAATGTCAAATTGTGCTTAAGTTACTGTGTTTAGATATGTAGATAAATATATTAGGTAAGTTGGTTAGTTCAGACAAGGAAATTTAAATTGCTAAATGCAACTTTGACAACCCCGATAATGTTTGGATACATATTCCAGTATACATATGTTACAAGTACTTGGGTAGAACTCATCCTTAAAAGCTAGCTGTCAAGGAGAGGGAGCCCGAGAGGTTATAAACCCACAAGGCCAAGCCGTAATTTAGTGATGTGGGACTCATAATGGGTCATAACAACATATATACAATTATAACAAAAAAGAAAACTAATAGTATCTTCATTAGGGCTCCAATAGGACCAATGCCCTTAGCGCTTCAGTAGGCTCAGTATCCTTACCCTATGTTGTAGCCTTCAAAGGCACTATTCTGAAGGAATTCATGGGTACATGGTTTTCAACCTAACGTGTACCTAGCTTCCATGGATAATCCAGATTACTAAAATGCATGTTGGAGGGACCTGAACTTGATACATGTCATAAAAAACGGCTAACAAAGATCATGCTCTCAACTTTGTGTTAAAGGCATGATATTCATATTGAATCCAACTCTTATAAGTTTGAGCTTTTAGGAGAGTTGGTCGTTTAACATGGAATCAGAGCCTTGTTTGGCATGAGGTCCTGGGTTCGAGCTACCTCTTTACAATTTGTTTCCCATTTGTTGATTTAAAAGTCCATGAAGGACTCTATTTGGTTTATTTGACTCTCCACGTGCAGGTATGGATCTGCACGTGCTTGTTGCCTAGATACCTTCCTAACAGTAAGCGTTTGCACTTAGATAACTACTATGGAAACCCACTTGCTTTCTATAAACAGCTAGATGGTGAACTTGAACACAAGACCTATAATTAACTTGGCTATGGTATTATGTTAAGCTTGTAAAAGGCATGCTTGTAGCGTGACTGCTTAGGCTCGAGGGATAACCATTTCCTAGTTATAGCGCATCTCATTTGCTGCTAAGACATGTACCTTATTAAATAGGAGCATCTTATAGTCTTTTCTTTTTTAGACACTTTGGGCTTGTTTTTGAAAACTATTCTTAAGAACAATTTTTGAAAACACTATTGTAAATAGTGTTCTCTAAAAACTGTTCTTGTTCTACGAATTTAGAGGTTTATGTGTTTTTTAGAACAAAAAAAAAAAAAAAAACTGAGAACCAAATATGTTCTCCTTGTTTTTGAGAAAAGAAAACAGTTTCCAAAAAACAGGAACCAAACATGCCATTTTATTCTTGATATTTCCAATAGTGTATTGAAACTTATATAATTTCATCACTTTTTTATTGAATATGTTTTAAAATGTCAGGAATTTAAAATTTTTTATTAACCTAATTAGATTCTAAATCATATTCTATAAATTGATATCCATCTAAAGTCACATTTCACTTCACTTATTAAAACTATGGAAGCAACCATACTTTCTATTAGTTTAAGCTGTTATGTAATGCTCCAACATAACAAATCAGATTCTGCAGGTTTTCCCTTTGATATACTCTGTGTTATTGATTTAAATACAACAGGTTTGGCATTCTCAAATCCCAAATATGCATGGTCGGGGATAGATTGGACACAGATATTATGTTTGGACAAAATGGGGGTTGCAAAACCCTTCTCGTTCTTTCAGGTAACTATTTACTTAAAATGTTAAATGACTAGAATTTTTGTGGCTACTTGAATCTTGACCCGACCGAAAGGGATTTTTTTGTGAGGGCCCGCAATCAGTAAAATACTCTCCATGTCCGTGGATGTAGTTAGATTGACCAAATGAGTCTCTATGTTCTTGTTGTTTTCCTTGTTTGTTTTCTTCCTATTTGCTGTTTGTTTTGCAACACTTAAAATGTCACATCCCACATTAGCTAGGGGAAAGATTTCTCGGCACTATATAATTATGGGCTCCTCTCAACCTAGTAGACCCATTTTGAAGCCGTGAGGGCCCCCTTGGGCCCAAAGCGGACAATATCTACATGATTGGGTTGGATCATTACAAATGGTATCAAAGCTAATCTCCCACCTCGATGTGGGTTTTCTGTTTAACCTACGATCAGTAGGGCCCTTGAAGGCGTTATGCATCGTGGAGGGTGTTTGTCGCGTGTCTCATGCTCGAATAGGGAGAATTTCTTGGCGATATATAAGTATCAGAACCATACCGACCTAGTAGATGCGTTTTAAAAATTGTAGAGAGGCATGTTTGACGACGATATCTACGGTTGGATCGAGGTCATTAAGCTAAATCATCGCTTGTAGCAGCTTTGATTTATGTATCATTTTCTATATGTCTTTTCTTTTCTGTTTGCAGGTGTTACTTCATTGTCTATGCTTCAAAGCACCAACAACTCCATACAACCAGATTTTTACACCAACAAGATCTCAGATTTTCTCTCCCTGAAAGCCACAACAACAGTATGATCGATATTTTTTTCATGTATTTTTTCGTTGATGATGTCATAATGGCAGGTGGATAGATGTATGCATTAGCTTATGAAACTCAAGAAGAAATTTGTGAATTATTCCACACATTCATCCTTGTTTGGAAGGTGGGAAAAAGAAAAAGGAGAAGAGATTGTGGAATCTTGTAATGGTTAAAGATGGCTATAAGATTCCTGTACTTTCCATGCCTTTTTGTATCTTCCTAGCAACCAAATGAACTTGGTAGATTCTAAGGTGGCATTTGTTTTTTTATTAGAACTTTTGTTCTGAATAGTGCTTAATATGATTAAGTATTTAGTTTTTTTTTTTTTTTAAATTAACGTTTTAATTTTTATCTAAATTTCGAGACAATAAATTTTTAAATAAAATTTTTAAAATACATATGATTTTAGGTAATTAGCATGAAATGAATTATGAGAGGTTGGGTATGGGTAGGGAACAATATCTGGTTTATAAGGATGAATTGACAGTAAAAGGAAAAGTGTCTATAGCCAGAGAAAAGGAAAATGATGGAAGGTATCCATATCATTCAAAACAAGAAATAAAAAAGAACTTTTTAAAGAAAATAATGTTCCTCCAAAAGATATATATACTTTTTCAGAGGGAAAGGGCAAGAACACTTCAAGGAGGAAAATACCTCCAAGGTTTGTTGTCCCTCCTCCTATTTCACCTAAACAAAAGTGTCATGTAGTGCAACATAAGAAATTTCCTCAAAAGCTCACAAGAACTCAGAAAAGAAGGATGCAGAGACTGAGAGCAATGAAAAAATTGCAGTTACTTGAAGAAATGTCACAGGAAAAGCTAAAAGAGACAGAGAATCCAAAAGAAGAAGTGAGGCATACTTCAAAGCAAAACCAAATTTGGAAGGAAAGCTACAGAAGATGAAGAGTCTAGTTGCGAATATGATGAAGAAATGGATTTGAAAACTATTATGATAGGTGTTTGCCTTTGATTATATAGACTAAAACCCCTCAAAATTAACATAATTACAGGAGCCTTACACTCTTCTTGTATCTATGTTAAAATTGGATAGACTTGCTTTAATGAAATAAAAGTTCCTTTGTGTCAGGATTCAAAACTTTGGGTTTAGTCTATGACACTGCAAGTGCACAGGTCATACAATTAGTAAAAATTGGATGTAAAGTCAAATATCATTTCTATGGATTGTTAAATTGGAAATCAACTACTCCAAACTATAGGTCCTTACTATTTGAACAATGTGGATATATTGAGTTTCAATCTAAAATGTCAATCGTAAACGTAATATTATTAGTGAAAACAAATGATGCGATAAAAATAAGAACAAAGTGCTGGTGAATCGGTTTCTGTGAGAAATGAACCCTATCAAAATCTTGTGAAGCGTTAGTTCTACATTAAAATGCATTGCTGCGTTCTCTTGATGTGTTTGGATTTGTCCCAAGATTTTCAGCTCTGTGCAGTGGATTTCTCCATGATCCTTTAGCTCTGCTTTTCTCAAAGACAAGAGATTTAGCCATTCTTTTGTATTTTGACTTCTTTGTGAGATGCGTATTTTACTTTACCGGCCTTCCATGCCCATTCTGAGGCTATGGATCTTTTGCTACTTCTCAAAGTTTGCAAACTTCTGCCATCCCAAGTTGATGACCTCATCCTTGTCTAGTAAGTTCTTCACTTCCCACCTTGATCAGGATCTCAATAACCAGGTTAGATTCCCTTCAGTGAGTTGAAATCTCTGATTATTATATTGATAGTAACTCCCTCGACATCAATTATAGTGAAAGGAATTTATAAGAAATGAGGGCCTCAGGCTTATTTATTGGTTTAAATAAATAGTGGTCTAACATATAACAAGTGATTAATACGACTCTGGGAGATCTCTCAACTCTATTGTCATATGGAGGACATCTGAAATCACAACAGAACCTCCTTGATAAATTATTGTTAGATCTTATGTTGGGACAGTGGGTTGAGAACAACATCAATCAAATAAATCGGATCAGTATTTCTTATATACCAAAATTTATGTGAAAAGTGTTAATGTGATGAAAAATCAAATCTGGCATTTCATGGTTTAAAAATCTTGCATTATAACCCGCTTGACCAGATCATTGATAAGTCACCTTGTAATTGTAATATTGAGAAAAAGCAGAATTCAGAGAAATTTGTCTAGAATCCATTAATTGATGACATTTTGTGTAAGAAAATCATAAGTCGTCAGAAGCTTAGAAGGCATTTTTTTTCTTAGTTCTGTGGATTGGATCATAAAAAAATAATTTGAAAAGTAAAGAAGAAAATCTACTCTAAAATACTAACACAATGAATTCTTCTCTCTCCAGGTTCTAAAATTATTGAAATGGAAGCTGCCTGTATTCTAAAGTCTGCATAGCCTGTCGAAAATGGGTGTAAATTAAACCCGGTGAGTTTCACTAAAGAAAAAGCCGGGTCATGTGCCAGCTATTAAGACCTCTGGCTGTGTGTGACGTTCTCTCATTTTGCACTGGATTGGGTTGCTGCTAATAACTTCCATCGCTGAAGCTTGGTTCCGCCATTACCGGTATTGATGGTAATCAATTATGATGGCGATATTGTTAACTCAGTTATTTTCAAAAATTAATGTGCGAATACCGGTTCAATATTGCGACTTGGATCCTCTTCCTTTCTCTGTGTCTGCCGCCGATTGCGGTTGAACCTGTTGTTGTCACCGCCAGTTTTAAAGTTAGGTTCTTTCGCGTTGCGTTATCGTCGCGAACCCTCGTTAGATTGTTGACCACATTCTAATTCCCATCTTTGCCGTAACTCTGGATCGTGACTTCGCCACCACGGTTCGCGAACGGTGCGTTGCTTCCGGTATGTGGTCGCGACGAATGATTGATGTGACCCTCTTTGTTGGTTTTACGCGCCGCATGTTCCGAATTCAGTTGAACCGCCAGCAATTGGTACATGAGCCAACTGATATTCACCTTTCTTGGTGCCTTCGGCTCTTGGTTGCAACGGGTTTCTTTAATTCCACCCTCTATTTGGGTCGACCTCGAGGTAGTGTTCTTTGACCTCTTGATTATCATTTCTGAAGTTGCATTGGTCCGGTTATAAACGTCGTTATGACCTCGAATTACCGCTAGTGTTTTATTTTGATTAAAACCTCTTTGAGATCGCTAACTCTTGGTTTGGTTACGACCTCGACCGTGTTGTTGACTCTCGTCCGGTCTCATGGGCTTGGCTTGCGTCGCGACCTCGAGTTGATCGCCCCGTTGAAACGGTTTACCTTCCAGTTGCCCGCGAGGCCTCATGTTGTGCGACTTCATAATGGGATCAGCGTCGCGACCTCCCGATTGGCGTCATGACCTCACGATTATTCTTCAAATTGGCGTCGCGACCTGGGGTAATTGTCAGCGACCCCTAAGATTCTACCTTGAATAAGTACGTCTTGGCCACTATTTTCGCGTTCTCGCTTCTATTAACATTTTGCCTTCATACGCGCCACGGTCGCCGGCTTATAGATTTCGGTCTTATTAGTTTGATAAAACCTTCCATTTCTCTCTCGAGACCAGATATGGTGATGTCGTGACTTGGAAATAAGCGAACTAATGAGCTTCTTTGTTGCGACTCAATTTTAAGTTGCTACCTCATTTACGCTGAGACTGATTTCTTTTTACTGGGACACCGATTAAGCGCGGTACTACGCAAGATTGAATTTGAGTAAGATATCCATGTTTCTGCATATGAATCAATACTTATCTTTGCAAAATACTTCCGAAAAATGGATTAAAAATCAAATGAGTTTTTGGACTCATCAAAAACCCACCATACCTCGTCGCCGAGGCGAAGCAAATTTGATGTTGGCAAACTTAATGCCCCTATGATAAAATAGTAAGTTCTTGAATACATATAATTGTAGGATTACCTAAGATCGGATATTGAATGACACGTCACCTGCATTGCGTGGGCGGTACGTATAATTGCCGATTTATGTCACACCCCCAACCCAGCTAGGCGAATGAGAAGGGGCGCGAAGCCCTCTTTGGGGACTCTTTACTTGCAGCACTTCAGACATTTGTGGGCTCAAGTCTTACTCAGCGGAATAAAGCTGTCGCCTCACAGATACAAATAAAACACAGGTGGTGGTGTTTACAGTATCAATACATATAGTCTTAAGTCTCATTTACATATACATATACACCAAGAAAGCGTACATTTACATTTACATAATCATAAGCACTTTGCCTATTGTGATGGACTCCTACTAAGTTGTTGGCCCAACAATATCTGAAGTGCGGAAGTCCTCCTCTATGCTACCAGGAGATTTAAGCACGATGCTAAGCTTAGCAGCTTAGTGGGAAACATATAACCATAAGTATACAGCTCACTAATACTCATTTAGATGGCTTTTCTCGCAGTAACAGATATACAATAGCCTTTGAGATATCATAATTTTCATGAATTCATATAACAAGCTTAGCACACATACTTGTACTTATAGCGAACTTATACTTGTTTAGGATCTCACGTGGGAGTTACGAGCTTATACTTGTACGAGGAGGTGCCGTAGATACTACAGAGCTAATACTTGTACAAAGGTACTCATAGATTTTAGAGCTTCTTACTTATGGAGGGCGTATCAGTAGGTATTCTGAGCTTATACTTGTCGTTGGTATACGTAGGTACTACTCTGACTTATACTTGTACGAGGAGTGCAGAGTGGGTACTATGGAAGCTTATACTTGTATAGATGTACCCGTGGGTACATTTAAAGCAAAACAATGTACATTACTTTACTCTTGCATTCGTTATTAGGACTCTTATCATAAACGTTTGACTACTAGACCAATAATAAAGAAATGAGTAGGACACAACACAATAAGTACCGATGGTGCGATCGATCTTGAGTCTTGGCCAGTCGCGAGAGTGTCGAACCTTGACAGAGTGTCGTCACACTAATCGGAGAATGCCAGAAGTACTAAATGTGTTGAAGCACGGTCGGTGTTGTCAAAAGCTTGTCCCGGAAATCTTAGGAAGTACTATGTGTGCACGCCTACATAACAGGGTGTGGTGTCATTAAATATCGGGTCTTGAAGCGGATCTGAATTATATGTGTTGAGAAACTTACTATCTTATAGTAGGGATTATTAAGTTTGCCTTAAGCTTACGCCAGAGGCTGAGGACTGGAATCTAATTTTTTTCTTTACCTTACAAACATGAATGGACCTTTCATACACTTATAGGATTCTCATTGACCAATAGACAGTCACCGAAATAGCGAATAGCAAAACTTAGCCAGAAAAACACGTATCGTGAGCGATCTTCGCGCCCGCGTAACCGCTGTAACTACGGCATCATATCTTAATCGCGTGTGGCTTTTCACACGCCTCGGCGTGCTGTCCAGCACCTACGGCATCGCGCGACGGTGGACATGCTGCGCCTTGGCATCGGACTTGCATTTGTACGTGGGATCGCATGTTGGCGTAGCGTGGACAGAAATTTCATATTACATTAATTTCGTCCATTTTTCGAGAAATCAACCAAATCCGAAAGCTTCGTATTCTCTCCAGAAAAAAATCTAAGTGTGTTTCTAACAGCAAAACCAAACATAGAGATGATTGGGTTTTCCAAACCCCAAACTCAAATACTTGTAATTACAGGTTAACTTCCTAACACGAAGCAGTATCATACATCATAAACCAAGAATCCATACTCCAAGGATTCCTGAGGTTTTAACCAAACTTCAACAAAATCTAAGGTTATGATGAATTCTAACTAAACCCTAGAAATGAACAAACCAATATCCATACAAAACCATGCAATCCCATACCAAATCCTTTTCCTTTCTTGGCTAACAACTTATTTAGCTATATTCATTTCTCTCTCAGCATATCTTCCAAATGCCTCGAAAATCCCCGAATGAGAGACCCTAATTGGTCTTATCACCCAATTTGGTCTAATTTTCCTTTTATTACACTTTGGTCCTCAAACTCCCTTCTATTTGCACCACAACTTTTCCATTTCTATAATAGCTTATCATCTTCTTATATTATGACTTTTGTGTCTTGTTTTGAAAAATTACAAATTTATCCTTGCTTATTTCCAGGTTTCGAAATATTCTTACTTAACAAAATAATAATTACAAAAAATTTCAAAATGCACTTATAATATACCCTAATTATGTTTAAAAACGACTAGGGTGTATTTCGGGATGTTATAGGTACTCTCTGATTAGTGCGACAACACTCTCCTACTTGGAGTGCTTCGGCTTTTGTTTTAGTACTCGGTACTCTCACGATTAGTCTTGTGACACTCTCTGTCAATGCTTCGGCACTCCTTCTATGTGCTACGGCACCTCAGTACTGTACCGTACCTTCAGGTACTTATTGTGTTGTGTCCTACTCATTTCCTATTACTGGTCTAGGTAGTCAAACAGTTATATGATAAAAGTCTGAATAACAAATAAGAATAAAGTAATGTACTTCGTTTTGCTCTGAATGTACCTACGGGTACCTTTGTACAAGTATAAGCTCTGTAGTACCTATGGTCTACGGATACCTCTGTATAAGTATAAGCTTTGTAGCACCTACGGGTACCTTTGTACAAGTATAAGCTTTGTAGTACCTACGGTTTACTATACATGAAAAAAGTATAAGCTGCAGTACCCGCGGTACCTCTGCCTGAAAGTATAAGCTCTGTAGTACACTACAGGTACCTCTTGTCTGAAATAAGCTCTATAGTACCTACAGATTACCTTTGCTGACACAAGTATAAGCTTTGTAGTACCCACAGTACTGTGTACAAGTATAAGCTCTGTGGTACCTCACGATTGCCTCCATCTGATATAAGCTGTAGTACCTACGGTACCTCGGAGTACAAGTATAAGCTCTGTAACTCCTACGGAGTGAACAAGTATAAGTCTACTATAAGTACATTATAAGTACAAGTATGTGTATAAAGTTTGTTATGAATTCATGAAAATTCTGATATACGCTATTGTATATTTATTCTTGTTATATCTTCTTGTAAATGAGTGTTGAATGCGTGTGTATATGTATAAATTAAGTATGTTTTCATTTAAGCGTTAAGTTTAGCACGGGTTTTTTAATGCGTGTAGGTACGAAGGAGGACATACGATCTTAGCATCTTTGGCTGGGCCAACCAATGAGCTTGTAGGAGTCCATTACAATGGGTTTTGCGCTCTGATTATGTGAAATGTAAGCGTCTGATTTTTTGTATATTTATATGTAAATGGGACTCGGACATGTGATGACACTTTGTAAACACCACTACGGTGGTAGTTTTATTTTTGTATCTTTGTATATGATATTTTGATTCAATTATAAGAATTGGGACCACCAATGTCTGAAAAAGTAGATAAAGAGTCCCAGTATAATTTCGCGCCCCCTTCATCCGCCTAGGCAGGGGGTTGGGAGTGTGACAAGTTACTATAACCAAGAGTTTAGTCCAATAAAGTTTAGAGGTAAAAAGAAGAATGAGACTCCAAGGGAAATATACATGGAGTCGAGGGATACTGGTGACATTCAAGACCAAGTTGCCAAACTTTTTAAGACAACTGCTATCGTGCCTTTCAGGTCGATAAACGGTCTAGTCATTAAGGAGATCGATGATTAAGTATTCTCATGAAGAGAATTCAGCCTCTGCATCCGCGACATTCAAAATGCAAATGTAGCAAGTTACTAAAAAAGTTGTAGAAAAACAGTTCCAAGACATATGTGAAGTTGAAGTGATTTATGAAGAAGAATCAAATGAAGAGGAGGAAGAAATTCAGATTTAAGATTTGGAGCAAGCTCCTCCTAAAATAGAAGATAATAAGCCTCAAGTACATGATCCTATGGAAGAAGTCAACCTCGGCATTGTGGAAGAGTCAAAGATTACTTACATCAGTTCTCTCTTATCCACTAACTTGAAGGAACATATCATATCATTGTTGCAGGAATTCAAAGATTGCTTTGCTTGGAATTAATATGAAATGCTAGGATTTGATAAAGGCCTTATGGAATATCGTCTTCCCATTAGGCACGAATTCCATCCTTTTGAACAATGTCCAAGGAAGTAGAGCTGAAGGTGAAGGAGGAAATTGAGAAACTCTTGAATGCCAAATTCATCAGGCCTACGAGGTATGTTTAATGGTTAGCAAACATCGTTCCTATGATGAAGAAAAATGGAAAACTTCGGGTATGTGTGGATTTTAGAGATTTAAATGTTGCTACTTTAAGGATATGTATGTGATGCCTATTGCAAACATCTTAGTTGATTCTACTGCTAATAATGAATTGTTGCCCTTTATGGATGGTTTTTCTGGTTACAATAAGATTCTAATAGCAATAGAAGATATCCCTCAGACCGCGTTCAAATGTTCTGGCTCCATAGGGACATTTGAATGGCTGGTCATGCCTTTTGGTCTTAAAAATGCAAGTGTAACTTACCAAACGACAACGAATGCCATTTTCCATGACATGCTAGGCCACCACATGGAAGTATACACTGATGATATTGTGGTTAAATCTAAAAGAACCAGTGAGCATGCAGATCATCTAAGGAAAAGCTTTGAGAGGATGAGACATCACTAGTTGAAGCTTAATACACTCAAATGTGCATTTGGAGTTCGTGCTGGGAATTTTCTCGGATTCCTAGTTCACTAAAGAGGGATTGAAGTGGATCGGAATAAAGCAAAAGCTATTGCTTCAACCAATGCTCTACAAAACAAGAAAAAAACTCCAAAACTTCTTAGGTTAGGTAAATTATTTAAGAAGATTTATCTATGACATGACGAGTAAAACCAAGGAATTCTCTAACTTGGTGAACCTGAAAGATATGGAAGAGTTTAGGTCGAAGGAATGACATCAAACAACCTTTGATAAGATCAAAGAGTACTTCTCTAAATCTCTTGTTTTAATGCCTCCTATATAAGGTCATCCACTCAAATTATATTTATCAACGGAAAATGAGTCAATAGGTTGTCTTTTAGCACAAAACAATTATATAGATCATGAGCAGGCTGTATATTATTTTAGTAGGGTCTTAAATCCAACGAAAACAAAATATACTCCAATTGAAAAATTATGTTTGGACTTGTACTTTGCGTGCACTAAACTGAGACATTACTTGATTAAGTTTGGAGTTTATGTGGTGTCTCAAATTGACCTTATGAAGTACATGCTTAATCGGCCACTGATTACAGGGAGAATTGGTAAATGGTCCATTTCTTTGTCAGAATACACCTTGGTTTATTTTCCACATAAATCAGTTAAGGGACAAGCATTGACAGATTTCCTAGCTGATCATCATTCCTTAAATATTGGGACAAAGCAATATGTGGAGCTGGGAATCTATGGAGCAGAAAAGGAGCCTTGGATCCTCAAATTTGATGGTTCAAGCATAGAAAACTCAAGTAGTGCAGGAATAATAATCATTTAACTAAGATGAGTAAAGACTACATTGCCTTTCAATCGGGCCTTTGGATGCACCAATAATGGTAAAGTATGAACCCTTGGTGATTGGCTTAAAGATCTGCGGACCACAGGGCAAAAGATGTTCGAGTCATTGGAGATTTTCAATTGGTACTTCAGTGATTGACAAGGGAGTATAAGTGCAACAACTTGCTATTAGCACTGTACTTTAGTGCTGTCATTCAATTGTTAGACTCCTTTGACAATGTGGAATTTGAACATGTGCCTAGGAAATCAAATTGGGAGGCTGATGAGCTTACTCAAATAGTCTTTGTCATAAAAATGGGTGAGGAATTGACCCATAAGCTCATTATGATAGAGAAGAATAATCACCCTTCAATTTTTGAAAGGGGAATTGACCTAGACATCTTAAAAAATGACATAAATATTGCTGGAGATTGGAGAACAGAGTTCAGAGAGTATTTGGAGAATTTAAACAAGGTTCCACAGCCACACCAAGACCGCCTAGACGAGACAAAGGGGATGCGAGGCATGCTTGAAAAGACACTTGCTCCTTCCCGGCTGATCAAATAAATCCTTTATTCTTAGCTGTGAATACTTATTTTTAATGTCTTTGCTTATTTCTTTGGTAGTTAATGCACATCAGAAGAGTGCCATCTTTCTTCTTAACAAATAAAGCAAGCGCATCTAAGATTGAGAGAGCACTAGGTCGGATGAAACCCTTATCCGATAGCTCTTGTAGTTAAGTCTTGACTCTTTCAATTTAGTTGGAGCCATATTGTAGGGGTGCCCTCGGAAATGAGGTAGTTTCACGTCTTTACGATGATGAGAGGTCCACTTCTCTTTCGGGTCCGGTAGTCTTGGAAATACATCGAGAACTCCTTAATCTGAGATATTTTTCTAAATTCTTGCTCTCTTTTGGAGTCAGAATCAGGCCAAAAGGCTTCACAACCTTTTCACCTCAGAAAAGTCAGGCCACGATAAATAACTTTTCGGTATTAGTTCCGTCAGGCCACCATGGGTTACCGACGGTCGAACATTTAAGTAGTATTGTTTTCTTATCACAATCAACTATAGCCCGATGTTTGGACAACCAATCCATGCCCAAAATCAAATCAAACTCATGAAAAGGCAAAACAATCAAATCAACTGAAAATTCCCTATCATGTACTAATAGGGAACAATTCTTATACACGTGGTTGACTCTAACACTATGCCCCAGAGGACTTTTAACAAGCAGGTCATAAGCTAACAGCTCTATTGAAGGTAATTTATCATTCATTTATTCCATGCATATATATGAATGCGTAGAGCCCGGATCAATTAAAGCATCTGAGTCAATAGTATGAAAGAGTGAAAGTACTAGTAGTAACCCCCAGTATGTCCGGATCTTCACGAGCTCTCATAGCATAAGCTCGGGCTGGGGTTGTAGTATCAGGACGATTCATCGTCTCTGAAGCACTACCTCTTCCTTGTGACCCACTTCGTCATCTACCCACACTCACGAGTGGAGTGGAGGTCCATTTGACCCTCCTACACCAGCACCATGAGGATTTACAGAGCGCTTGATCCTCGAGGGCAGTTGGCTATCACATGGTCCATGTTCCCACATTGGAAACAACCCCCAGTTACCTGTTTGCAAATACCAAGATGATATTTGTGGCAGTGCGGGCATGCATACCTTTCCTCTTGTCCGGTTGAGGTGCCTCGATCAGACGTAATCATGGTAAGTCCTTGTCTCCCTACCGCATGGCCCGAACCACAATACCAAAAATCAACTTGTGACTTTCTAGGTCTTTTCGAAGGAACCCTCGAGAACTTTTTCTCTTTCTTCCTTTCAGACTTCTCAATTTTTATAGCCGCTTGTACTAGGCGGTAGTGACAACTCCTCGTAGTAACAATTGTGAGGTACCTTTTTATGGACTACGTATAAGCCCTCCCTCAAACTGTCACATCCCGAATTTTTTTCGTAGACGGTTAGAAGCATATTTACTAAGGCAATTTGAATTCTTTCTCATATTCAGCCAGCATCGATTTCCTTGTCTTAGAGTTAAATTGCTTCCATTTTGACTCCTTGTAATCATTAGTGACATACGCCATTAACTATGGCGAGTAATCCCGTAGCGGATTTTGGAAGTAATTAAGTTCCTGAAAACCAGCTTCCACCGATCATAAAATGCACGCACAGCAATGAAGCGCACATGTGACCTTTTGGTCCACGGGACATCTCCCCTTCATCTAGAGCCCTTTCTAGTTTTTTCAAGCCAAAACTTCGGCTTTATCGGACTCTTCATATGTACCGTGAGTGCCACTCATTGCCTCTTCTTGAATCATTCGGAGTTCGAGGGGTCGTGAGTCGATCTAAGACCCTTGCCATATCCTGAGAGATCTTTACCAATTCTTCAGTTGAAGCATATTCATTTGTCATTGAATCAGACGGACCAGAAGCAAATTGATCCCGGGATTGGCCTTTCAGCTGTCGTCTGACTTCTGGGTGGATACATTCTAGGCAATACCTGGCAAGGACATCCTTTAGGCCCGACAATTACTATGTAGGTACATCCTTAATCTAAGACTCTTCCAGAAACGCCTAAACCTAGGCTCTGATACCAACTCTGTCACGCCCCGAACCCCTGCCTAGGCGGACGAAGGGGATGCGGGCTATCTTGGGACTCTTTACACCTTTTCGGACATTAGTGAGCCCCGAGTCTTATAAGCGAAATCAAAATATCATAAAAGGATACAAAATAAAACTACCACCATAGTGGTGTTCACGATCACAAACACATACGGTACTAAGTCCCATATTACATATACATATACAAAAGCGTACATTTACATTTACATAATCGAGTGCGAACTCTTTAGTGATGAAGACCCTACTAATATGCTAGCCCGGCGGTATGCGGAAGGTCGCGGATGTCTCCTCTTGTACTACCACAGTTAAAACCTAGTGCTAAGCTTTGCAGCTTAATTGGAAACATATAACTTATATGCATACACATGCATTGATACACACTACGGTAAGCATATAACGATGCCAGGATATCCAGGGTTATAGCGAATTCATATAACAAACTTATACATATACTTCAGCCTTATGTGGAACTTATGCCTTATTCGGATCTCAAGTAGTAGTTCTGAGCTTTTACTTATCTTGGGAATTTTTATTAGATAATGCAAAGCTTATGCTTATCTGAAGTACTCATAGGTACTACGAGAGCTTATGTTTACCTTATCGTTGTCGGACTCTTATCATATAAGCGTTTGACTACCTAGACCGGAGTAATAAGAAATGAGTAGGACCATGACCTGATAAAGTGATCTGATGCGTGTGCTGGTAGCCTGGCTTGAAAGTCTGAAGCATTGATTAGAACATATCTGCCCACATGTGAGTGTCGTGTCATTCGATATCTACGGTCTTAGGCATTCCTACGATTATATGTGTTCCATCTTATCGCCAAGGGCATTAAGTTTGCCTAAATCTAGTGAAGCGAAGTGCAGTCTAATTTCTGTTTCCTTTACCTTACAAGTATGTGGACCCTTTCATACACTTATAGGGTCCTCATTGGTCAATAGACGAGGTCTCGAGCTTGACAAAATAACAAAACAAAACGAAACCACGACCAATTTTGGGTGGCATTGAATAGTGAAAATACGCCCTTGTGCTCTGCTACCCCTTCTGGTGAAGCCCTTAGCTTCA
The DNA here is from genome assembly GCA_016808115.1 of Tetrastigma voinierianum. Taxonomy (NCBI): domain Eukaryota; kingdom Viridiplantae; phylum Streptophyta; class Magnoliopsida; order Vitales; family Vitaceae; genus Tetrastigma; species Tetrastigma voinierianum. The sequence continues at coordinate 717,400 of JAEQBH010000478.1, read as the reverse complement.
CTACGCCTGACGGGCGAGGGTGGGCCGTTCCTTCGACCATGTTGCGGCGTGAGACCCTAATCGGCGTGGACCTTCGTCGTTGTGTGGGGTCGTTACGCTGCTGCGTAGGACACCGAAAAATCCTAGATTTTGTTGTTTTCGTGCATTTTTCCTGAAAATTCAACCAAAACCCTTAAATATTCAAAGGCGTCAAACGACTCGATAGTTTCTAACCTCACGAAACCAAACATGGAGATTAATTAGGGACTTTCAAGCCCGATCTCAAATACTTGTAAGTTAGGTCAAATTCCTAACACTTGAGCATGTATCCATATACCATAAACCAAGAATCCATACAAGCCTTACTCATCTTAGTACAAGATTAGGAATTATTACCAACCCGACTTTCAAATAATCTAAGGTTATGATGGATTCCTAACTAAACCCTAGAAATAGAACAAACTAAAATCTATACAAAACCCAAAGCAAATTCAAACAAAACCATAGCAAATCCAAACAAGTATCTAAACCTTTCTTGGCTTCCTCTTCTTATTCTCCCTTCACGTATGAACCTTCAAAAATGCCCAAAATGAGAGACTAATATTGGTCTTATTTGGTCAATTCCCATAAGGCCTTGTTTGGCCACCAAAAATGCATTCTTTTGACTTAAGTTTCATTTTATTGCACTTTAGTCCTTCAACTCTTTTCTATTTGCTCCATAAGTTATGTTATTTCTATAATAGCCTCACATCTTCTTATATTATGACTTTTGTATCCTGTTTTAACAATTGTACAAATTCTGGGTTTTCGAAATTTTCTCGTTTTGCAATTTAAATTACGAAAATTTCAAATTTTACCTACAAAATACCCTAAACATGCTGAAAACGACTAGGGTATAATTCGGGGTGTTACATTCCCCAAAGAACGAAGGCTCAAGCTCAGAATTTTGTTCTACTAAAAGGAGAGCTTTACAGAAAATGATTTGATGGGCTATTGCTCCAGTGCTTATCTTTCCTAGACAGCATGGAAGTTATCAAGCAAGTTTATGAAGGAGTTTGTGGAGCCCATCAATCTGGAGTAAAATGCGATGGTTAATTTGAAGACACGACTATTTTTGGTCGACCATTCTAAAAAACTGCATCACTTACTCCAAAGGTTGTCAACAATGCCAAAGATATGGAAGTGTACAAAGGATTCCTGTTGTTGAATTGCATTCAATAGTAAAGCCATGACCATTCAAAGGATGGGTCATGGATCTAATTGGAAAGATTCATCCAGCATCATTAAAGGGGCATATACTCATCCTAGTTGGTACAGACTATTTCACTAAGTGGGTAGAGGCAATACCATTAAAGAAAGCAAAACAGAAGGATGTGATTCAGTTCATCAAGGAGCAGATTATTCATAGGTTTGGAATTCTCTAATCTATCACTATTGATCAAGGAACAATGTTCATTGGGGAAGAAATGAATTATTTTCCTGCGGATTATGAATACTACTCATCAGATCAACTCCTTTTTATGCCCAAGCCAATGGACAAGCAGAAGCATCCAACAAAGTGTTGATAGGAATTTTGGAGAAAATGCTAGAGGAGAATCCCAAAGATTGGCACATGATTTTATCAAAGACATTGTGGGCCTACAGGACTTCCAAAAGAAGCTCTACAGGGGTAAATCCTTTTTCTCTGACCTATGGACAAGATGCAACACTCCCAATGGAAGTAGAAATGCCTTCTCTAAGAGTTTCTAGATAAAATGGCCTTACTCCTCAAGAGTACAGTGAGGCCATGATGGTGGAACTCGAATTAGTAGATGACTGAAGAATACAAGTCTTCAACTACATATTGATTCAGAAAAATAAAGTGGCTCAGACTTATAACAAGATAATAAGGGGGAAAAACTTTGAAGAAAGAGAGCTTATTTGGAAGATTATTCTGCCAGGCGGTTCTAAAGACAAAGAAATTGGTAGATAGTGCTCCCATGAGGGACCGTTCGAGGTGCGTCCAATGCTTTACTAGAAACCTTACATCTTGGTTAGCAAACTACCTCTGAGGAGAGTCACACGAGAGGTTCATCAATGGGAAATACTCGAAGAAGTACTTCCCTACCATGTAGGAAATTGTAAAAAATTCCGAAAAGAATTAGGCCAATTCCATGGCCTTTAAAGGTGTAATGTTTGGAATAAAGTAGACTTTTTAGCCACTGTGTTCTCAAGCATTCAAGTTCTTTGGCATAGTACCTTGTTCTATTCTATGTTTGGAGAAAAGTAGGCTTTATAGCCATTGTTTCTCAAGCATTTAAAGTTTCCCTAGTATGTTGTTTTGTTTTATATTTTGGAGAAAAGTATATCTAGTAGGCATTTTAGCCACTGTTTCTCAAATATATAAATTTGTCCAACAACATACCTGTGTTCAATATATCAGTAGTGCTTTGTAGCCACTGTTTTCCAGATCTCTCCAATGTTATACCTATACTTGATATACACAGTACATATTCTCAAAGAAAGTAGCTCAAAAAACCACTTTTAATAAAAAATAGAGTTACGACATCTTTCAACAAACATCAACACACATCAAAAGGTAGGCCTAGATGTCACCTTGATCCACTAATGCAATGTCATGGCTATAGTGTACGTGTGCTGGTGTCAGTGATTTTTTCGCAAATCTTTCCACAAACACCAACACACACCAAAAGGTAGGCCTAGATGCCACCTTGATCCACTATTGCAATGTCATGGTTGTAGTGTACGTGTACTGGTGTTAAGTGATTTTTCCTCAATTCATTCCATACACTCATCAAAAGATATGTCTAGTTCCACCTTGATCCACTAATGCAATGTAATGGTTGTAGTGTACGTGTGCTAGTGTTAGTGATTTTTCCACAACCCATTCCATAAGCAATCAACACATATCAAAAGGTAGGCCTAGTGCCACCTTGATCCACTAATGCAATGTCATGGTTGTAGTGCACATGTGCAGTGTAGTGCTCAATGAGTCTCTAACAACATCTCAGGAAAAACATTCCAATTCTCCTCTTTCCACCTAGAAAAAATGGTAGATTGATGGCCACCTAGAAAAGGTAGGAAAGAGAGATATTAGCCTCAGGACAATCATTTGTCATCATAGGTTGTGGAGTACAAAAGCAAAGAGAAGATAACACAAGGAGCATAGGCAATAAATAGGCTTCACAAGGCGAAAAATATAGAATAAATGGCTCTGAAGTTCCCAAGTCAAAGTCCCATTGGTTTATAATTGTTCGGAAATGTCAAAGTCAGACCATGGAAAAATAAAAAGAACGGAGATAATCCCAATATCCAAGGCAATGCTGGCGAGATACATCAATTTCCTATAATTCTAAAGCCAACCTGGTTGTCTCGTCGAGTTGGGAAGCTAAGAAATGGCCCAAGGACTTGACTTTACATTCGTGCTTAAAGCCGTTGAACATAGTTAGTAAGATAGAGGATAGGTGCTCACCAGATCCCGAGAGGGTGTACGGTTATGTGTAACCCGTGTATGTAGCTGAGGGCTTCGCCCAGGTATTTTAGTGTCATAATAGAATTTTTGAAAGTTGTTTTAAGGGTGAAATTATAAAGTTTTCAAAGAATTGTGGCACTTTTGCAATTAAGGAAGGTGGAGGGGGTGAAAGTATAATTAATGGAAGTTTAAATAGTAAAATAATAATAATAAATTGCCAAAATAGTTCAGGGAAGTCTAGAAAATTCTCTAGATCTCGGATGTGAAAGCAGTTTGTCTTGATTAAGTTCGTCTCGCTTGAAATCTAGTAACCAAGGGAAAGTTTCGTTGGTCAGAGCCGGTCGAATATTTTATGAATTTCTGAGCGGGTTTAGAGTTAAACACAGCAGAGTTTTAGAAAATCTCGAAAAAAAATGTAAATAGTTAAAAGAATATTCAATTATGATAAATAAAATTTTCAGGATAGAAAATAGACTCGAATAGGGTAATGAAATTATTTATCTAAATAATAATAATAATTAAAGAAAAAGAATAAACATAAAATAAAAAAATAAAAAATCAATAAAAAGCAAAAACGGACGGATGCTCGGACAGAAGAGCGACAAAGCGGGAGAGATTTTTAATTTTATTTTCTCCTTGATTCTTTCTCGGATCTACGAATTGGGCCAGAGTAGGCGTTCGACGGACGAGAAGAGCGAAAGTGGACTACGCGAGAGAGGGAGCTACGCATAGGTACCCGATATCTTAACCTTTGTCAAACTTTAAGGTAGAAAAGAATTTGCCTAATTGTGTTATTTCAAGCCTAAAGGTTATGTAATGGCTTGAAATTTTCATAGAGCCGTGAAAGGTCGTAAACTTCGATCCTGAGTTTGGGCGAGTTTGGAATTTTAGGAATTTTGGGATTTATGTTCGAGACGAGTCGGGGCTGAATTTCGGGATTATTTATAGCGATTCGAGGGTTGAAATTTCGGGAGTATAGTCGGACAAGTCGGATAGAATTTTCAGAAATGTTTCGGGTATTTTTAGACTATGGAAAGTCCTTGGAGTCAAAGTTAGGCCCCAAACGGATAGTTTTATGGGGCATTTAATGTGTAGGGACATTTTGGTCGATTCGTGCTCGTATTATAGATGTCGCTTGTCGAGATGAGGTAGCACGTAAAGTTTTGTTAGAATCGAAGTTCGATTCGATATAGTCACTTTGAAAGCCACATGTGTGTTTTATGAGGTAAAGCGGTGGCGAGGGCATTTCGTAATTTGAATGAATTGTGTAGGCGATTTGAGCATCAGACGAGAATCTAGAGTGTAGCAGATTTGAAAGAAATTAGCGGAGAAAAGGTGAAGTCACTGAAATCATTTTCTAAAATGAAAGTGTTTAAATTACAAGTTTGTAAAGTGCTTTGAAAATATAGATTTATAAAGCATTTTTATTACCCTCGATTATTCCTTTTCGTGAAGAAGTTTGATTTCGGTATTTAGAAACAGTTTGGCTGGTTTAGCAAAACCCCTAGATGGCGCGGCTCGGTTCGGTGAGATGTATTTGGTTGTGCATGCAAGGTTATGGGATATTATGACTAAGCTATGTGCTGGTCGGCAATTTGGGGTTAGATCTAGCATATATTTATATGGTGAGTCGCCCTCTTGCACATTCGGGTATATAGTTAAGCGCTGACTTGAGTACACTTAGCAATGGTGTTGGTTCGAGGTTCCATCAAGGCATTTTGATTAGGGTTCCATTATGCTATATAGATCCCGCCCAGTGTTCAGGACCATCTTAAGTAGGGTGGTGTTAGGGGTTCACCCTACAGATGCGGGTCCAGGGATTAGGCATCACTTCTAAATTATTTTAGAAATGGGCCACGGTGGTTGGTACTTGATTTACGAGTATAGCACTTTCGGATATTAACCACCAACTGAAATGGTTGCCGGCGGCGAAATAGTTTTGAGCAGTTTCATGACGAGGTGGTTTTGAGCAGGTTTTCAGCGGCGACGGTTTGTGGCGAAATAGTTTTTCGGAAATGGTTTTATAGCAAAAACTCAGTTTTCTCATAAACTGTTTTACAACCATTTATGTACAGATTTTCATATTGGGAGGTACGAACGGCCAGACAACGGCATTTAGAACATAGTACTCAGCGAGCCGTTTGGCTCACGGTTTACATTTTTAAAATAATTTTTGGTCACCGAGTCGCTGAAGGCGAAAAGACCTTTCCAGGGGATCCTCGGTCCTAGGCCATTTGTGTTGTGATTATATATAAGATAAGGTGTGTTAAAACTATTAAAAGTTAAAATGTGGCATTTGGTATATATAAATATCTTTTGTAAAATATGCATGCATGAACTTTTGAAAACAGGTTGCGATAAACTTATATTTGGATTGATCCTTATCTTATATTTTGATGAGGACGAGAGGTCCTTTATTGTGTAGTGGACATTTGGAAAACATTGGGGTGTATTTTGTTTATCACGGGTGATTTTGTATTTTGGAAGCGATAGGTACGTCGTTATCGCTGCCCGGATTTTCGTTAAATCTAAATGTGTGATTTTGATGAAAAGTGAAAAATTTAAAACCCGTTTTCCAAATCTGGTTTAAGCCGGTTCGCGGCTTAGCTTCATAGTAACTTGTCGGTCGGCGAGCTTAGGCCCGAGGATTGTGAAGTCTTAGGCAGACCCTCTGTCCTTTAGGAAGGGTGCGCCCGACTTGGTATCGGAAGAAGTTTAGGCGAAAGTTCGCCTGTTTTTCGCGCGGTTTCCTTAGTATTTCCTATAGAATTGTTTTTATAATGATTTTTCTATCGCAACCTACATTGTTTTGCAAAATCCTTGCATGCATCAAATATTGAAAAGTGTCACTGAATCTTTTAACCTTGAAATTCACAACATTATGTCTGGACGAGGTCGTAGAGGTCGATCTAGGACCATATAGGAGGCACCACCCAGTAGAGAGATATGTCGGGCACACTTTTAGATCGAAAAATGCTTGATGAATCAGCCCCGACGGAACCATCGAGGGCGCATAGAGGCCTAGGTGGCGATACCTTGACGATGGATCGGGTGCCTAAATTGTTACAGCGGCTACGCGTCGAAAACGCAGAGCCTCGAAGCGAGGGCATGATAGAAGCAGCTCTAAAATTAGGAGCTAAAACTATGATGGTGCCGGCGACGAGGCGGCATAACATGGCTGAAACGGGGGTTAGTGAAATTTATGCGGTGATGGGGTGTTCGGATGAAGCGAAAGTCCTCTTTTCGAGGGGTTCTTGGTGGCGGCCCGGTGGGGCTGGTGGGAGGCCATTAGAGGAGACGCCACTACCGGGGGAGTCACTTGGGACCCCGATTAGACGGTGTTCTGAGCCCGATTTTACCGCGGTGCCCGGGATGCAAAAATAGAAGAATTCTTCGAGGTTAAACGGCGATCAGCGGTGACGAGAATATGACGAGGTTTTGAACTTCGTGAAATTAGTGCCTATGATCTGGGGAAAATGAGGAACATAAGTGTAAGCGATTCATGGGCGCGAGCAATGAATTAAAGTTCATTTAGCACAGGCATCTGGCTAATTTTAGAGAAATTTGGTTGAAGTGCACCTTGGGGTGAAAGAGACCGGTTTCAGTTCTAACTCGGGCGACAGAGCCGGTAAGAGAGAGTGCTCCAGTATTTGGTCGACCAGGCACCGGTCGGTCCCAGTAGAAAGAAAGGAAAGAAGTGGGCCAAACGGTAGAGGCCGGGACGGGCGACATCTAGCCCGGGGATGGATTCGATCTGCGGCGACCAGGGAGGTGGTAGATCTTGAGGATCATCTTTTCCATTATACATGTCGGAGGCATCTTGGAGAGTGCGGGATAGATATGACGGGATGTTTCCATTGCGGGCGGGAAGGTCACTTTATCGGTATCCCTTTCGATTAGTGGGTACATGTGAGACCTACGAGAGGTAGGTACGAGTAGCATGTACCCCCAGGCACCAGCGGTCGATCGGTGGTAGGGGTGGTTGACGAGAGGTGGCGATCCCCGGCCTGGTAGAGGTCGCGATGAGGGTCACGGGAAGCGGGCGATACCCCAGATTGGCGGTCAGTGGTATTACTCGTACTCAGGCTTCAGGTATTCTGATCCACCACGGCGGGAGCGGATCATCACGGGCGTGATTCTTGGGTATGATTTCAGTTCACGATCATGATGCATATGCATTGTGGTGGACCCGGGAGCCACTCATTCATTTATTTGGGGTACCGATGCGAGAGGCACAGGATAGAGTCGACCCTATAGATGGTCGTATGGTGGTTTAAAGTGCAAATGGGGATACTATGACATCAGAGAAAAGGATAGTTCCGGGTAGTAGATTGGTGATCAGGAATAGGATTTTCCGGCCAGACGATCAGTGTTAGGTATCCATGATTTCGATATAATCTTGGGTATGGACTGGTTATCCAGGCATAGAGCCACCTTAGATTGCTATAAGAAAGAAGTAAGATTGGTTCAACAAGAGGAACCAGACGTGATATTTCGGGGAATCAGAAGAGAGATCGCCCCTAGTCTCATTAATGCCATGACCGCCTCGAAAATGCTTCGGAAAAGTTACCAGGGTTATTTGGCATTTGTAGTGGATAGGAGACAAGAGGGGACACGGCTGGAAGACATCCCCATAGTCAAGAGTTTCGGATGTCTTTCAGATGATATTCAGTTTACAGGATAGAAATTGAGTTCGTTTATTGAACTAGTTCGGGGGATCGGTAGATATCCATTCCTCCATACAGAATGGCGCCAGCAGAGTTAAAAGAATTGAAGGCACAATTGGAGGAATTGCTAAGTAAGGGCTTCATCCGACCTAGTACCTCACCGTGGGGAGCTCCAGTTCTCTTCGTAAAGAAGAAATATGGAAGCTTACGGTTGTGTATAGGCCCATAGACAAGCGAATCGACGTGATACACAGCCGGTATCCGCTCATTATAGATGAGCTATTTGACCAATTGCATGGATCGGGTATATTCTAAGATTGACTGGGTTAGGCTACCATCGGTTGAAATTAGGAGGAATGATGTTTCTAAGGCGCCTTGAGCGAGATACGGTCACTGAGTTCCTAAGTGATGCCATTCGGATTGACTATTTAGTTCACGTTCATGGATTTGATGAACATGGTATTCGATCCGTATTTAGATAAGTTTGTGATGCGTATTCCATTGATGACATTCTAATTATTACTCGAGGCGGAGTTCGAGAGACATGCGAGCATCTTGAGACTGATATTACGATTAGAGCGCAGATTTATACATGTTTAGTAAGTGCAGTTTGGTTAGACCAAGTAGCTTTCTTGGGTCCATGTCATTTCGGCGAAGGTATTAGTGTGGATCCTCGGAAGATTGAAGCTATAATTAGGCTGACCAGCCCATGATGTTTACGAGTTCGCGGTTCCTTGGATTGGCGGGTTATTACGGGGAAGTTTGTTGATGGTTTCGAAGATAGCAACGGGTGACGAATCTATTGAAAAGGATTAAGTGGTGGTCGGATACTTTACCCGGCATAGTTTTTGAGGTGCGGGGCAGTTGGCCGGCTGACTCCGGTGTGGCACTCTGGTCGGGAAAGGACGGTTATGTGGTATATAGTGATGCCTCAGGACAAGGGTTGGGGTGTGTTTTGATGCGGGATCAGTGGTGATAGCTTATGCTTTAAAGTCAGTTAAAGCACAATGAACTACGAGCCCGTGATTTAGACTAACGTGATTGGTTTAGCTCCTAAAGATGCGGAACCTTTATCTATACGATTGTTCTTGTCGGATATTCATAGTCATAAGAACTTGCAATGTCCTTTGCACTCGAAGAGCTTAACTTAAAGAGAGGCCGTGGCCAGATGAGATGGAGTTGATTAAGGTTGTGAGTTGCATGATGAGGGGTACCATCAGGGAGGCGATGTAGTGGTAGTGCCTTAAGTCGGGAAGCGGGAGGGTTCAATGCTTATCTGTGGGACAGGTATCTCCCATTGTTGATAGAGTTGGAGCTTTGGGAGTTCGGTTAGGAGTAGGCGATATAGGGACAACTGTTGGCATCATTTATGTTAGATCCCTCTTCTCGTGGATCGGATCGAGGAAGGTCGACGGGTTTGAGATGATTAAGTTGAGAGCGGGGTAGGGTGGTAGGAAACGAGTTCTAGATCGAGACGATGGCGTAATAGTTGGGGGAATTCGAATGTGTGTACACGAAATGGGTGAACCTAAAGGAAATCTTGGAAAGGCTCGCTCTTGAATATGCCGTACGTCTGGTAGCCTGAGATGTATTTATACTTTGAGGGAGCATTATTGGTGGAAGGGGCGTGAAGGAAATTGCAGTTTCGGTATCGGTCTCTGCCTAACACATCCCGGTAGTAAAGGCGAGGAACACGAGAAGCCGGCGGGAAAGATACGACGCCAGGTGTATGGAAGTGGGATGAATTACTATGGATTTTGTTATCGAACCCAGAGAACTTCGGAGCGACACGATACCATATGGGTGATAGTGAATGAACTGAAATCATATTTTCTCCCGGTTAAGCGATGATGACCCGACCTGGACAAGTTGGCTTGATTATAGGTGGAGAGATGATTGAATTACTAGTGTTCCTATCGATAGTCTCGGGCCAAAGAGACCCAGTTCACATCAGTTTTGGTCTAGTTTCTGGCGGGATGCCATGGACTTCAGTGCACTTTAGCCGCATTTCCATCCTCGGTGGTGTTGGGTCGGAGAACTATTCAGGGCATTAGAGGATATTACTTAGAGCATGCGATAGAGTTTGAAGAATTTGGGATATCATTTATCTACGATGGAGTTTACTACGACAACGGTTATCAATCCGACGCAGGCATGGCTCCATTTGAGAGCATTGTATGGCCAGGAGTGTCGTACTCATGTCTTTGGGATGAAGTAGGAGAGAGGAAACTAATAGGCGAGTTAGTGATTACCTTAGATAAGATCCAGTTGTCAGAGACCAGGACTCGAGATGACGGAGACGGTGAGAAAAGTTGTGCGAGATGACAGCAGGATCTACAGTTTAAAGTGGCGTGGGGTCTTTCTTAAGTTTATCCTTGGAAGATGTCTCGGTTGGAAGACGCGGAAAGCTGAGGCCCAGATACATAGGGCCATATGAGATTATTGCCAGAGTGGGACCAGTAGCATATAGATTAGACCTTCCTCCAGAGTTGTCTAAGGTTCATAACGTTTTTCATGTATCCATGCTCCGCAAGTACATTCCAGATCCCTCCCATGTACTCAGAGATCAGCCAGTAGAACTAAGGATGTTCCATTTATAGACGTAATCTGAATGATGATCGAAGAGAGCAGATTTTGCGGAATAAGATCATTCCATTAGTCAAAGTTTTATGGGGGAATCATGGGATTAAAGAGGCTACATGAGAGTCAGAGGCTCAGATGCGTAGTCAATATCCTCAATTGTTTTCAGATTAAGGTATCCTCTTTATATTAGTTTTGTTCATTTCGAGGACGAAATGTTCTTAAGGAGGGAGGATTTGTAACACCCCGTCCCAAGAGGGTGTACGGTATGTGTAACCGTATGTGCACCAAGGACTTCCTTAATTATTTTAGTGTCATAATAGAATTTTTGAAAGTTGTTTTAAGGGTGAAATTATAAAGTTTTCAAAGAATTGTGGCACTTTTGCAATTAAGGAAGGTGGAGGGGTGAAAGTATAATTAATGGAAGTTTAAATAGTAAAATAATAATAATAAATTGCCAAAATAGTTCAGGGAAGTCTCGAAAATTCTCTAGATCTCGGATGGCCAAAACGGAATTTGTGCGTGGGTCGTCTCGCAATCAATCTTCGAAAGTTTGATTAGCATTCAGGCAGTCGAATATTTTATGAATTTCTAGGCGACGGGTTTAGAGTTAAGCCTGAAAACGGGATTTTAGAAAAATCTCGAAAAAAATGGCAAATAGTTAAAGAATATTCAATTATGATAAATAAAATTTTTCAGGATAGAAATAGACTCGAATGGGGTAATAGAAATTATTTATCTAAATAATAATAATAATAATTAAAGAAAAAGAATAAAAATAAAATAAAAAAAAATAAAAATCAATAAAAAGCAAAACGGACGGATGCTCGGACAGAAGAACGACAAGCGGAGAGATTTTTTAATTTTTATTTTCTCATGATTCTTTCGGATCTACGGAAGTGGATGAGTAGACGTTCGACGGAGCAGAAGGCAAAATTGGACTACGCGAGTACGCAGGTACCCGATATCTTAACCTTTGTCAAACTTTAAGGTAGAAATTTGCTAATTGTGTTATTTCAAGCCTAAAAGGTTATGTAATGGCTTGAAATTTTCTTAGAAAATTAGTGAAAGGTCGTAAACTTGAGTCCCAAATTTTCGAGGCGAGTTTGGAATTTTAAGATTTTGGGACTATGTTCGGACAGTCAGGGCTGAATTTCGGGATTGTTTATGGCCAGTTCAGGTTGAAATTTCAGGAGTATAGTCGGACAAGTCGGATAGAATTTTCAGAAATGTTTCGGGTATTTTTAGACTCTATGGAAAGTCCCTTAAGTCAAAAGTTGACTAAAACAGATAGTTTTATGAGGCATTTAATGTGTAGGAGACGTTTGAATTGATTCGTATCGTATTATAGATGTCGCTGTCGAGATGGGGTATAGCGTAAGTTTTGTTAGAATCGAAGTTCGTTCGATATAGTCACTTTGAAAGCCCTGTGTATGTTTTATGGTAAAACGGTAAAGGCGAGGCATTTTAAGTAATTGAATGAATTGTGTAGGCGATTTGAGCATCAGACGAGAATCTGAAGTGCTTAGCAAGATTTGAAAGAAATTAGCGGAGAAAAGGTGAGTACTCAAAATCATTTTCTAAAATGAAAGTGTTTTAAATTACAAAGTTTGTAAAGTGCTTTGAAAATATAGATTTATAAATGCATTTTAATACCTCGAATTGTTATACTTTGTGAGAAAAAGTTTGATTCCCGGTATTTAAGAAGCTTGGCTGGTTAGCAAAACCCACTAGATGGCACGGCTCGAGTTTCGGTCGATGGATGTATTTCGGATTGTGCATGCCATGAGGTTATGGGATATTATGACTAACTATATTGCACAGTCGGCAATTTGGGGTTAGATCAGCATATATTTATATAGTGAGTCGCCCTGCACATTCGAGGTATATAGTTAGCGCGGCCCGACTTAGTACATAGCGATGAGGTGTTGGTTAGGGTTCCATCACCCAGGAAGCATTTTGGTTCAGAGGTTCCATTATGCTATATAGATCCTGTAGTGCTTAGGACCATCTTAAGCCGGGTAGTGTTCAGGGTTCACTCTGGAGTGCCAGGTTAGGGTTAGAGGCATCACTTCTAGGGTATTTTAGAAATGGGCCACCGAGTGGTTGGTACTTGATTCTGATTATAGCACTTTCGGATATTAACCCTTAACTGAAATAGTTTTCAGCGGCAGAAATAGTTTTCGAAACGATTTCAACGGCGAGTCGTTTTGAAACGGTTTTCAGCGGTAGCTTGATTTCAACGGCGAAATAGTTTTGAAATGGTTTTATAGCAAAAACTTCGATTTTCTCATAAAGCAGTTTACAACCATTTATGCAGTTTTCATATTGGGAGAGTACAAGCGACGAACCGCGGCATTTAGAACTTATAGTACTCACGAGCGGGTTTAGCTCACAGTTTTACATTTTAAAATAATTTTTCGAGTGCGGTCTTTGGCCAGAAAGACCTTTCGAGATCCTCGGTCTAAACCCAGTGTTGTGATTATATAAGATAAGGTGTAAATTAAAACTAGTAAAGTTAAAATGTGGCATTTGGTATATGTAAATATCTTTTGTAAAATATGCATGCATGGTTTGAGAAAAAGCAGGGTTCTAGATAAACTTATATTGGATTGATCCCTTATCTTATATTTTGATGAGGACCGGAGGTCCTTTATTGTGTAGTGGACATTTGGAAAACATTGGGAGTGTATTTTTTGTTTTATAATTGATTTTGTATTTTGGGGCTTGACCAGGTGCGATCGTTATCTTCTTGGGATTTTCGATTAAATCTAAATGTGTGATTTTGATAGAAAAGTGAAAAATTTTAAAACCAGCGTTTTCCAAATACGGTTTTAACGGTTTTAACGGCTTAGCTTCATGGTAACGTCGGTCGAGCGAGGCTTGGGTGGGGAGTTCTTGTGAAGTGCCGGCTGATTTCCCCAATCCGCTAGGAAGGAGTGCAGTCGACTTGGTATCGGAAGAGTTTTAGGCGAAAGTTCGCTGTTTTAGCAGCGGTTTCCTTAGTATTTCCTATAGAATTGTTTTTATAGTAGTTTTTCTATCATGACCTACATTGTTTGCAAAATCCTTGCATGCATCAAATATTGAAAAGGTGTCAGATCTTTTAACCTTGAAATTCCTGACATTATGCAGATGAGGTCGTAGGGTCGATCTAGGACTTACTTAGGAGGCACCACCGAGAGATATGTCAGGCACACCTAGATCGAAAAAATGCTTCAATGAATCAGCTAGCGGAGACCATCGAGGGCCGCAGAGCCTAGGTGGCGATACGGCGTGGATCGAGTTATACAAATTGTTACGGCCGGCTACCGGGTCGAGCACGGGGCCTCGAGAAGAGCGGGAGGGCGTGATAGACGCGCTGCAGAATTAGGGCTAAAACTTATGATGGTGCAGGCGGGCCGGCGACATACTTATGGCTAGACGGGGTTGAGTGGGAATTTATGCAGTGATGGGGTGTTCGGATGAAGCGAAAGTCCTCTTTTCGAGGTTCTTGATGGCGGCCCGGTAGGGCCCCGGTGGGAGGCCATTGGAGGAGACACCTACGAAGTCACTTAGGACCCGGGATTCAGACGGTGTATTCTGAGCTGATTTTACCCGCGTAGTTATCGGGATGCAAAATAGAAGAATTCTTCGAGGTTAGACGATCCACGACGGTGACGGAGATATGAGGCGAGAGGTTTTGAGGAACTCATTGTTGGTGCTATGTCTGAAAATAGGAGCATGGGTGTAAGCGATTCTGGCTGGCTTGAACAACGAATTAAGTTCATTTAGCACAGGCATCTCGAGAAAATAATTTTAGAAATTTGGTTGAGGTACGCACTTAGGAGTAGAAAGGGCGATTTCGGTTCCTAACTTCAGGGCGGCAGACGATGGGTGCTCAAGCACTAGTCGGTGAGCCTGGTCGATTAGTGAAAGAAAGGAAGAAGTGGGCCAGACGGTAGAGACTCGGGGCGAGGAGCGACATCTAGCCGAGGGTCGGATTCGATCTGACCTTTAGGGAGGTGGTAGATCTTCGGATCATCTTTTCCATTATGCCCACATGTCGGAGGAGGCATCTTGGAGAGTACGGGATGAATATGTGAAGGATGTTTCCATTGCGGGCGGGAAGGTCACTTTATCGGTATCCACGAGTTAGTAGATTTGTGAGACCTCGAGGTGGAGTGCAGTAGCATCTACCTAGGCACCAGCGGTCCCGGTCGGCTTGGTAGGGGTGGATTCGGCCAGTGGCGGTCTGACGGTAGAGGTCGCGGTGGGGGTGCGGGGAGGCGGAGGCGGTCTTGGAGTTGGCCAGATTCGGTGGTACTCGTGCTGAGGCTCGGGTATTTACAGTCACGGCCCGGGCGGTCACATCACGGACAGTGATTCTTGGTATGATTTTCAGTTCGATCATGATGCATATGCATTGGGTGAACCAGGGGCCACTCATTCATTTTATTTCGGTACCATTCAGAGCACCGGATAGAGTCGGCTATATAGATGGTCGTATGGTCGTTCGTACCAAATGGGGATACTATGACATCAGAAAGGATAGTTCCGGGTAGTAGATTGGTGATCGAGATAAAGTTTTCGGCGAGCTTGATAGTGTTAGGTATCCATGATTTCGATATAATTTTGGGTATGGACTGGTTATCCAGGCATAGAGCCACCTTAGATTGTATAAGAAAGAAGTAAGATTGGTTCAACCAGAGGAACCAGGCGTGATATTTCGGGAATCGAAGAGATCGCCCCTAGTCTCATTAATGCCATGGCCCAGCCTTGAAAATGCTTGGAAGGATTACCGGGTTATTTGGCATTTGTAGTGGATAGGAGACGAGAGGGGACACGGCTGGAAGACATCCCATGGTGAAAGTTCTAGATGTCTCCCGGATGATATTCGGGTTTACCCGGATAGAGAAATTGAGTTCGTTATTGAACTAGTTCAGGATCGGCCAGATATCCGTTTCCTCCATACGAGGAATGGCGCCGACGAAGTTAAAAGAATTGAAGGCACGATTGGAATTTGCTAAGTAAAGGGCTTAAATCCAGGCCTAGTACCTCAGGTAGGGAGCTCCGAGTTCTTCGTAAAGAAGAAATACGGAAAGCTTACGGTTATGTATAGACTATAGGCAGGCGAGATCGACGTGATACCGCGAGCCGGTATCAGCTTCCTCGTATAGATGAGCTATTTGACCAATTGCATGGATCTCGGGTACCATTACAGATTGACTTTGGGTTAAGTACACCATGGTTGAGGTCAGGAGAATGATGTTTCTAGGCGCCTTGAGCGAGAGATCCCGGTCACTCTGAGTTCCTAGTGATGCCATTCGGGATTGACTAATGCCCAGGTTCAGTTCATGGTTGATGAACATGGTATTGATCCGTGTTAGATAAGTTGTGATCGTGTTGTCGTGATGACATTCCTAGTGTACTCGGGCGGATTCGGAACATCGAGCATCTTGGACAATATTACGAGATTCTTAGAGACGCCGATTATCGCTAAGTTTGTAAGTGCCACGGTTTGGTTGGAACTAGTAGCTTTCTTGGGTCATGTCATTTCGTGAAGGTATTAGTGTGATCTCGGAAGATTATTACCAGTGACCCGGAAGCCGCCCACCAAGTATTTTAAGTTCGCAGTTTCCTTGGATTAGCAGGTTATTACGGGGAGGTGATGGATTTTCGAAGATAGCGACACGTTTGTGATCTTCAAGAAAGGATCGAGAAGTCGGTGGTGGATCACTTGCCCGGATGACATAGTTTTGAGGGGCGGGGCGAGATTGGCGACGACTCCGGTGTGCTTTGCAGGTCGGAAGGTGGTTTATGTGGTATATAGTGATGCCTCGGACAGAGGGTTGGGGTGTGTTTTTGATGGGATGGTAGAGTGATAGCTTATCTTCCCGTCGGTTAAGAAACACGGCGAGCTACGACCCGCGATTTAAGAACTAAACGTGATGGTTTCGCTCTAAAGATCTGGAGACATTATCGATATGGTTTTCCTTGTCAGATATTCATTGATCATAAGAGCACATAATATATCTTTACTCGAAGAGCTTAACTTAAAGGCTGTGTAGATGGTTGGAAGTTGATTAAGGATTATGATTGCACGATAGAGTACCATTTAAGGAAGGCCAATGTAGTGGCTAATGCCTTAAGCCGGAAACCGGAGGGTTCATATGCTTATCTACAGACAGTATATCTCCCATTGTTGATAGAGTTGAGAGCTTTGGGAGTTCAGTTGTAGGTAGCTGATATAGGGACACTGATGGCATCATTTTATGTTCGTCCTCTTCTCGTGGATCAGATCGAGAAGGTCGACGGGTTCAGAGATGATTAAGTTGAGGCGAGATTGAGTGTGGTAGGAAACGAAGTTCTAAGATCGAGAGACGATGGGCGTAATAGTTAGAAATTCGAATGTGTGTGCTGAAATAGAGTGAACTAAAAGGAAATCTTGGAAGGAGGCTCACTCCTTCGACATATGCGTACATCTGGTAGCACCGAGATGTAATTATACTTTGAGAACATTATTGGTGGGAGGGCATGAAAAATTGCAGTTTGATATCCGGATACCTAACACATTGACAGTAAGGCGGGAACAAAGCCGGCGGGAAAGATCTGATGCCAGTTCACGTATGGAAGTGGGATAAGATCCACTGGATTTTGGTATGACCCAGAGCTGACGACACGATGCCATATGGGTGATGAGTGAATAGACTACTTGAAATCGGCGCGTTTTCTCCGGTCATGATGATGACCCGTTGGACAGTTAGCTGATTATGATTGGAGATGGTTAGATTACATGGTGTTCTATATGTCGATAGTCTCGGGGCCAGGGACAGGATTCACATCCAGATTTTGGTCCAGTTTACAGGATGCCATGGGGACTCAATTGCACTTTGCTTACCGACTTTCCATCCTCGGGCCGATGGTGGTGAGAGAACTATTCGAGACGTTAGAGGATAATGCTTAGGCATGCGTGAGTTTAAGGAAGTGGGATATGCATTTTATCTCAGTCTGGAGTTGCTGATAGCAGTTATCAATCCGGCTGGCGTGGCTCCATTTGAAGCATTGTATGGCCGGAAGTGTCGTACTCACGTATGTTGGGATGAAGTAGGAGAGAGGAAACTAATAGGCCCGAGGAGTTGATACGAGATTACCTTAGATAAGATCCAGTTGTCGAGACCAGGACTGAGATAGTGGGAGACAGACGAAAGTTATGCGGACAAACGCCGTAGGGATCTACAGTTTAAAGTGGGCGATAGGGTCTTTCTCAAAGTTTATCCTTGGAAGGTGTCCTCGGTTGGAAGACGGAAGAGTGAGGCCCAGAGATACGTAAGGCCATATGAGATTATTGCAGTGGGACAGTAGCATATAGATTAAGACCTTATCGAGTTGTCTAAGGTTCATAGCGTTTTCATGTATCCATGCTCATGAAATACATTCGGATCCCTCCATGTACTCGGATCAGCGGTAGAACTAAAGGATAATTTGACCTATAAGGAGGCGACCCGGTACGGATGGTAGATCGAAGGAAGCTGATTTTGCGGAATAAGATCATTCCATTAGTCAATGAGAAGTTTTGTAAGTCATGGGATTAAAGAGGCTACATGAGAGTCAGAGGCTCAGATGCGTAGTCAATATCCTCAGTTGTTTTCTGATTAAGTTATCCTCTTTATATTAGTTTTGTTCATTTCGAGGACGAAATGTTCTTAAGGAGGAGGATTTATACTTGGATCCCGAGAGGGTGTACGGTATGTGTAATTAATATTACGAGGACTTCCTTAATTATTTTAGTGTCATAATAGAATTTTTTGAAAGTTGTTTTAAGGGTGAAATTATAAAGTTTTCAAAAATTGTGGCACAATTAAGGAAGGTGGAGGAGAATGAGAAGTATAATTAATGGAAGTTTAAATAGTAAAATAATAATAATAAATTGCCAAAATAGTTCAGGAAGTCTCTCGAAAATTCTCTAGATCTCGGATGACGAAACGGACTGTGCCGTTAAGTTCGTCTCGCGAAATCTAGTAACCCAGGAAAGTTTCGTTAAATTCCGAGACAGTCGGAATATTTTATGAATTTCTAGGCGACGGGTTTAGAGTTAAACCTGAAAACGGGATTTTAGAAAAATCTCGAAAAAAATGGCAAATAGTTAAAGAATATTCAATTATGATAAATAAAATTTTTCGGGATAGAAATAGACTCGAATGGGGTAATAGAAATTATTTATCTAAATAATAATAATAATAATTAAAAAGAAAAGAATAAAAATAAAATAAAAAAATAAAAATCAATAAAAAAAGCAAAGCGGATTCGGACAAGCGACAAGCGGGAGAGATTTTTTTAATTTTATTTTCTGTAGGTCTTTCTCTCGAGATCTGGAGGGTGGGCTGTAGACGTTCGGCGATGAAGGCAAAGTGAGCTACCTTGAGAGAGAGCTACGCATAAGGTACCAATATCATAGCCTTTTGTCAAACTTTAAAGATTAGAAAATTTGCCCTAGTGTATTTATTTCAAAAGCCTAAAGGTTATGTAATGGCTTGAAATTTTCTTAGAAGTAGTGAAAGGTCGTAAACTTGAGTCCAAAATTTTGGTATTTGAGTTTTGGAATTTTTAAGAATTTTTGGGACTATGTTCGGACGGTCAGGGCTGAATTTGAGTTGTTTATGGCGATTCGGGTTGAAATTTCGGGAGTATAGTCGGACAAGTCGGATAGAATTTTCAGAAATGTTTCGGGTATTTTTAGACTCTATGGAAAGTCCCTTGAGTCAAAAGTTGACTAAAACAGATAGTTTTTATGAGGCATTTAATGTGTAGGGACATTTTGGTCAATTTCATATCATATTATAGATGTCCTTATCGAATGAGACTAGCACGTAAAGTTTTGTTAGAATCGAAGTTCGTTCGATATAGTCACTTTGAAAGCCCTGTGTATGGCATTTTTGTAATTTGAATGGATTGTGTAGGCGATTTGAGCATCCGACGAGAATCTAGAGTGCTTGACAAGATTTGAAAGAAATTAGTGGAGAAAAGGTGAGTACTGGCATTTTCTAAAATGAAAGTGTTTCAAAGCCTAAATGCATAAATCACAATGATTTGCTCATTTGGTACACCTGTTGTTTATCTTCGATAAATTGGTTCGATGTTAAGAAGCAGTTTGGCTGGTTGCAAAACCCTGAATGTATGACTCAGTTCCAGGTCAGATGTATTCGGATTATTGCGTAGCGGTTATGGGATATTATGACTAACTATATTGCCTAGTCGGCAATTTGGGGTTAGATCTAGCATATATTTATATAGTGAGTCGCCCTCTGCACATTCGAGGAGTATATAGTTAGCCTTGACTTAGTACATCTTGATGAGGGTGTTGGTTAGGGGTTCCATCAGAGCATTTTGGTTAGAGGTTCCATTATGCTATAGATCCACGTGAGTGTTCCTTGGGACCATCTTAGCCAGGGTAGTGTTAGGGTTCACTACAGATGCAGGTCCAGAGGTTAGAGGCATCCTTAGGGTATTTTAGAAATGGGCCACGGTGGTTGGTACTTGATTCTGATTATAGCACTTTCAGATATTAACCACCAGAAATAGTTTTCGACGAAATAGTTTTGAGCAGTTCAACGAATTAGTTTCGAGCAGTTTTCAGCGCGAAGCAGTTTCAGCGGCGAAATAGTTTTCAGAAATGGTTTTCATAGCAAAAACTCAGTTTTCTCATAAACAATTTTACAACCATTTATGTACAGATTTTCATATTTGGAGGTACAAATAGCAGACAACGACATTTAGAACTTATAGTACTCATGGGCCGTTTAGCTCACACGGTTTTAATTTTTAAAATAATTTTTCAGGTGCAGTCTTTGAAAGTAGAAAGACCTTTCGAGGATCCTCGATCCTGAGCCATTTGTGTTGTGTGATTATATATAAGATAGGTGTAAATTAAAACTAGTAAAAGTTAAATGTGGCATTTGGTATATGTAAATATCTTTTGTAAATATGCATGTGCATGGTTTGAGAAAAACAGAGGTTGCGATGAAGCTTATATTGGATTGATCCTTATCTTATATTTTGATGAGGACCAGAGGTCCTTTATTGTAGTGGACATTTGGAAAACATTAGTGTATTTTTGTTTTTGCTCTGGTGTTTTGTATTTTTGGAGCTTGACCACTTAGGTGCGATCGTTATCTTTGCGGATTTTAGGTAAATCTAAATAATGTGATTTGATAGAAAAGTGAAAAATTTTAAAACCCACGTTTTCCAAATCTGGTTCTGTTGCCGGTTTTGCGGCTTAGCTTCATGGTAACTTGTCAGTCGAGCGAGCTTGGCTGAAAGGTTGCGTGAAGTTAGCAGGCGAATTTCTGTCATAGGAAGAGTGCATCGATAGGCATCGTCACAAAGGACTTAACTCTTCAGGAGAATAGGTAACAGCTCTTGCTCTCTCCTCAGCTAGTTGATAGCAACCACCTTAGCTTCTTAGGAGGCTCCACCAAAGAGGTCAACTTCATCTTTTCATTCTCCAATTCTTTAGTCAACATGTTGATAAGTTCTTTTTGAGCATCATACTCAGTGCATAGCTCATTCAACTGTTGCGTAGCTTGTTTTTTTACAAGTTGGGCTTGATCGAATTTGGTCTTCTATCTCTTTAAGGCATCTAATTTGGAAGAGATCTCCATGTTGGATTTCAAAGCACGATCCAATGTAGGTAAAACAGAAGAAGTCTGAGCTAAAGCCTCTGAAATGAAAACCTTGGATTGAGAAGGCTGTACCAACACTTGAGCACCAAAGCATCATACGGTTGGTAGACAGAAAGCAAGTCGAGTCAAACAATGACTCATGATACAAGCGAGTTGCAGCCATGTACGAATCATTAGGGCGTAATGAGAGCTGGGGAGTAGGGTATACGATATAGGAAAGACATGTCAAATGTCTCTACGCTTATCACAGAAAGTTGATCTTGATGAGGCACGAAATAGAAATATAAGGAAAGAAAAAGAAAATATAGGGAGAAAGATGAAGGTGAAGAAACGGCTTGAAGATTGAGTAAGGTAGAAGTGCGCTCATGCGGCTCTGCCAGCAGTGCTTGCAACCCTTTCATCCAAAGAGCCATACTGCTAGTATCCTTGGAGTTATCCTTACTTGAAGTTTCTTCTCCACAGGCCAACCCTGGCTCACTATCCTTATAGGGATCTTCTACTTCTTAGATCTCAATGGGATCATCAATAGTATTGGAGAAATCAAACTAATGGGTTGGTTTGTGCGATGACCGCTATAGGTTGGAAGAATTCCTCACCTCCTTAGAAAGCTTGGGCTTTTTAGGCCGACTAATGGGAGTATTTTTCTTTTCCTTTGCCATCTTGAGTTTCTTGGTAGGCTTACTAGGAGAAGAAATCGATCCTGAAAAATGAGGAAATCAACATGAGGTAAAGTTATGAATAAAGATGTAATAAATTATTCTTTTACCTATAGTGGGCGAGTAAGAACTGAGAAGCTCATCAAATATGATATTCCTATGATATTCCACCAAGTAGAGAATGATGGAGCCGTGGATAAAGAAGTAATACCAATGGAGCATGTGATGAGTATACTTTATAATCATTTTATCAATATGTTTTGCTTATATTTTAGTAGTTTTATTATTTAAATAAGTGATCTAATGCTCTAAATGTTCAATTTGTGATTAGGTCAACCATGAGCCAATATGGAGCAAAAACAAATAGATAAAGCCTAAAAATCAGCAAACTACACATGCAGCAGCAACTATTGTGTTTTGATGTTTTTAGCTACAAGATGATCCCAGATGGCTAAAATATTTATATGGATGGATAGGAGACTTCTCAGGCTTTCGAAAGAGACCTTATTCACTCCATTTGGACTTCAAATGATCGAGTTATGACTCTTGGTAGTTGAAGGAAGAAGAGAAGAGAGCTCAAAAGTGACCAGTTGGAGCATTTTGTAACTTACATCTTTAACAACATTTCTGAACTATTCTTTCTGGCCATATCTAGATTGTACACTCTCTAAGCTTTCCAAAGAGTCTAAGATCATCTAAATCGAAGTTCGGATGACAAAGTTATGGCCTTACAAAGTTGGTCTGCAACGGGAAAACTGCGATAGCGTCGGCTACGTTGTAGAGGTGCGAGAAAGCGACATCACGGCGTCGTGGCGTTCGGGGTTGGTTTTGGATCAAGTTTTTTGGCCAATTTGACTCATAATTGAGGGTTTAAAGGGTAAACCATAGAAACACAAGGGAGGCAGTTTTATTTTTAGGGAGAACAAGCTCCCTTTGGGTGGAAACACCTTGTAGAGATTTCTAGGGTTCATTCTTGGAAGAGGAAGAACACTTGAGGAAGAAGAAGATAATGGAGGAGAAGAAAGGAGCTTCAACACCAAATTTGTTTTCTCTCTTTCCCTTTCCGTTTTTACGTCAACGATGGATTTGTATTTACTTTTCCACTTATGTTTTAGTTAGTTTTCTTAGGGTTTAGATGTAGCCAAAGACATGTTTGTATGAATCTCTCATAATTTATATTGATTGATTTTTTATCTCATATTTATGTTGAGTCTTTCATTTGCATCTTAATGCTTGTGGGTATTTGGCCAATATTTGTATGATTTGGGGTTTGATTTAAAATCTAAGAAGTGAGAGTTAAAATTAGTCCATAAATGATTTACTATCTAATTATCATGAGATAGAGAAATAAGTGAAATTAGGTGTGGTATTAAGATTTATAGGGTTCAATGCATCTTTATTTATGATGATTTGAGGCAGAGATGTAGTATAACCTTTTCTAAGGGTAGTGTACGAATGCTCGAGAGAGATTCGAATATACATTATTGAAATCGTCATCTTCATGATGAAATTGATCATCGATTAATTGGGTTTGGAGGTTCATACATCATTGTTTAGGTGAAATCTATGATCTAAGGCTTTTTAGTCTTTATACAGTAATTCTTACAAGCCTAGATTAGTGTCTTTGATTTTTTCTATAGATTTTCCACCATCCAAATAGAGCATAGGCTAGATTAGAGTTGGTACTTAGTAACCCAATTCTCCATGGAAACAATACTCACTTATCATTATATTACTTCAGGCGACACTTGCACTTTCGCACATAGGCGTACAAATTTTACATAGCACAAATCGGCCTATCATCATGAAAAAGTTCGATATTCCTTAACTAATGCTTATGCAAACTCCAAGTCTAGCTGAATATAAGGCAAAGGAGGTAAAGCTTGAATGAACTGCTGAACACCAAATTAGCGAGCCTAAAGACAAGGAAGGTAGGGCTATAGACTAGTCGGAGATGCAGACATCGAGGATGAAAAGGCAAAGCAACCTCTTGAAATAAGTACTCTACAAGCGATGCTAGCAGAGGCCAAAGGACTCTCAAAGTCCTGCATATATGGCTGAGATAAAGCTAGAATTTGATTCCAAGATGAGATATGTACAGAATCAGGCCTCAAGTATAAGTGTACCAATGCCCAATCTAACAATCCCAAGAAGAAAGACATAAGCTCATCAGAGGGTGTGCGATGTAGAATGGGCGACGTGGAAGTCCCAAAGTCTTGTAAGTGGGTTCACATCATAAAGCTCGGAATATCAGAAGAATTTCACATGCATGAACCACGAGGCACCACCCGGCTTTATGGTAAAAATTTAAATCAGAAGCATATTTGCTCATGACACGATAAGGCGGGGGCAAAAGTAAAGTGTGTCTGAACTGAGCAAACCTAGAGCAAGTGTCTTCGCCAATGGTAAGTACTCCATGGCGCGTTTTCCAAAGCTGGGAAAAAACACATATTAGCATAGGAGAACCCATAGAAACTCAACATGCTCAGCCATCGATGGAACCCCAATGACATCATGCCATTTCCGGATAACGACAGAGTATGAAGTTTGAGTGGTAGAAGAAACCTCTATAGCCGAGAGAGCAGAGTTTTGAATATCAAGTAGACATAATGCATCAGCACCCGGATAGGTAGGCTCTTGAAAATGGTAATATCTCTCAATGTGATGGAAATGGGGCCAAAATGGAGCAGGAAATAGTTAATACTGTTGGACTAGAATTTCAGCGCAGCACTTATCAACTCCATGTCGAGTGAAGTGTTTCACGATTAGTAATGTGAGGGCAGGCAGAAACCCTCCTAGATTCCGGGTGAAATTCACTAGTGAAGTCTACTTGTACAATCCATAGGGGACATCGATGGAACTCCACTTTAGAAGAAAGTAAACACATGCATTAATATATTACCTCGAATATATAAAGAGATCACGACGGCAAATTACAAGCAGGCCTATCTTCACTGTGGTCGTAACCACACACACACATAATAAAGACTCATATGAGTTTCAATACAAGATCAGGCATTTCTAAGAGTGTTTGCGAATTTAGGGTACAAATGAAAACAAATAAGTCCAATAAAATAAGGATAGATAGATAAGATAGAGTGCTGCGAATGGTTGAGTAATGTAGAAAATTTGGGCGGTAGGTCTCTGGGATTTGCTGGACCTAGAGGAACGGATGTAAAACAATAAAACGTGAGATAATAAATCTCGTTGAGTGGCATAATTTATAAGGAGAAAATAATGTTTTATTTTGAACATTCCTTCTCTGAGATGGTTCTCTCTTTTGTAGGTTCTAGGATTTAGAAACATTTTACAAAGCCCAGGCTTTACCCCGAGTCCAACAATATGAAATTATGCTCAAGAATTTAGCAGACATGATTATTAAGAAAATTATAACTGAATATGTTCTGACATAAAATTGAGCACTAAAATATATAACCCGTCATGTCGTAAAATAAATCAGCGAAAATCTGATAATATAATATTGAAGTAAGACATGCCTTACCGAAACCAACGATGTAGGTACCATATGCTCATAGTAAGCTAATTCGGGTGCGGCGACCTCATGACTCGAGTGGCAACTAATGAAACCTTGGATTAAACCCGGGCTATCACGGTAGATGGAAGCGATATATAATCGTTGGATGGAACCGACCTCACGTGCAGTAAGCGAACCAGTATGTTGTAATATAGGTCTTGAATCGAGACCTGCAGTCTTGCATGGTACATCAACTCTCGCAACAACCAACCATAGTATCCTTACTCGGATATACCTTTCACGACACTATAATATAACCATTTCACAAAATCACCGAAAATCCATTTCTTAGAGTATTAAATTTTCAAAATGGTTTAAAACCTCAATCCATGTACCAAAATGTTTAAAATACCACAATTTATCCATGAACTTAGTAAAATTTAAATATTTAAAATGTTGACAAAATCACATGAAATGATAACTTGTTTATATATAAAAATAGAT
Organism: Tetrastigma voinierianum; assembly: GCA_016808115.1. NCBI lineage: Eukaryota > Viridiplantae > Streptophyta > Magnoliopsida > Vitales > Vitaceae > Tetrastigma > Tetrastigma voinierianum. Next base: position 691,406 of record JAEQBH010000478.1, on the reverse strand, counting down.
AATTATATTTATGCATAATCATAGATTCGATCAAATAAGTTATATATATAATAATTAACCACAATTATATATCATACTAATACCCCAAAGCATTTAAAACATGTAAACCACTCACAAACTACAAATGCTCAGTCTTGCTCCCCTGGAGGATCGTCTAAAGGCTCAATGTGAGTGCCTGTAATAATATAAAAATACCATTTAGGCTGATAGCAACGAAAGACGTTAGATCACCCCGAAATGTCTTGATAATTTTAGAGTATAAATGTAAGTGGACCCCGACGAGGTCTGATTATCTGATGTGCCTTATGGGCGGTACACCCAAAATTAGGGCTTTTCACCGGAGGCTAATTTTCGAAATTGAACGCTGTCAACTCATAAAATGTCAATTTCATAATCCCGACTTCAATTTTGCCTAATTGACCAATTGGTGTCGATTTGGTCCAAACCTTTTGGTAATTACTGAAATGACCCAAAAATGGAAAACTAACCAACGGCGTCCAAAATTTACAAACTTTATATCAATCCCGAGACCGGGAACACAGCGGTACCCTTACGCGGTCCAAAGGTTCTTGTGGTGGTAGGAAAACTTCGATCGATAATTGGCCAAATTTGTTTCGTGTATCTTTCAAGCGTGAGAATGCGTGAAAGGACCACGGGAATGAGTTGAAAGGGTCAAAAATGGGGGAGGAGGTATGGAGTCGTGGAATGGCAGAAAAATAAAAAAATCCGGCGACCCGACGTGAATATTTGCCGTAGAGTTCATGCGCCGATCTGAGCGCGTGCGTAGGTGAGTTCGTCGTGAAACTTGGCTGGCGGGATCTTACAGTGGTTCGCGCTCCTCCCAGCGCGCGCCAGCAACCGCAGTGGCGGTGGCGCCTCCACAGCCAAAACCGTTTGGTCCCTAAAATGGTCGAAAGCGACCTGATTCGATGTTCACGGTCTTAGGGAGTTTTTCTAGGGTTTTGGAGCTAAAAATAGGTGTTTTGGGGCTAGGGTTCTATTTGGCACCAAACTAAGGTTTATAGAGCCAAGGGTCGTTTCGGTAAAACCGGAATTTGAGCTTGGACTTTGCTAAAAAGTAATGTTGTTTGAACTCTCGAGGCCATAACTTTTTATCGATACGTCGGATTTGGTCCAAGCAGATCTATGAACTCGTATCGGCCAGAGGCCTACGAAATGGTGTCTTAGTCAACTAAAATTATCCATCCTTAGAAAAGTCAACTTGGGCCCACACTAATTGTTGGTGGAGCGGTCACTTTGTTTTAAACACCCATATTATTTAGTACGAGTCGTTCTAAAAACCTACCCGTAAGAAAATTTAGATCCACTTCGGTCGTACTGTGTCATGGAAGAAAGATAGAAGTGCCCGAGTTCGCATATGGTCCTCAGCTCCCAGTCGTCTCCTCGACTAGTGGTTTCTCCAAAAGGACCTACACTAAGGATATTGTCTTGTTGCGGCTCCTTCTCTTCTCACGAGTCTGCGGGCGCTCCTCGTAGGATAACTCGTCCCTCATTTCGATCTCACGGTGTCTCGACACATGAGGGGATGCGAGATATGCCTTGCGTGGCATGGAATGTGGAACACATTATGGACTCGAAAGCTCCTCGAAACGAGTCTAATCCCCATAAGCTACTTGGGAGCTATCCTCTCAACAGTCTCAAGGGGTCGATGCTTGAGGACTTGGCACCTCAACTGCGAAGCGTACCCACCCTTCCCGAGGAGAGCTTGAATCTCGATCTTCAACACCAAACTCAAGATCCTTTCTACGCTTGTCCGCATGGCTCTTTGCACATCCACGAGCACACTTTCAATAGGAGCACGTATAACATTAACCTTGTCACGCGTCGTTTACAATCTCGGGACCTAGTAATTTCCTTTGGTCTCATTCGACCTGCGGAGTGCGACATTGCTTCATTACAATGCCTCATAAGGTGACATCTCAATGCTTGAGTGATAGTTGTTGTTATAAGTGAACTCTACAGGTAGATACTCATTCAATGTCCTTTGAATTGCCGGTACACATGAGCCTCGACATATCCTCTAAGGTGGAATAGTCCTCTCAAATTGTCCATCCAGTACGAGGGTGGCGGTACTCAAATTCAACTTGACACCTAGTTCCTTCATCAATCCCTTCTAAAACCTCGAAGTGAATCGTGGATCTCTATCAGAGATGATCGACACTGGCACCCCATGCAAACTCACTATATGGTTCATTAAGAGTTCCGCTAGCTTTCGAGAAAGCTTCTCACGAGCAGTGGGAAATCGCGGCGGACTTGGTGGAGTCGATGCGGCCCCTACTACCCGAATGCAGTCATGTCTGCGAGGCTGTGGGAGGGAGTTTGAATACAAAATCCATTGTATCATCCAGTTTCCGATGCGAGATGGGTAAAGTACGTATAGAAGTCAGGAAGGCTTTTGTCTCTCTCTTGCCTTCACTTGTTGACGAGATGAAGCATGAATACATACTCGGCAACTTCTCTTTTCATTCTGACCACGATAATATTCCTTCGATTAATACGGTACATCTTGGTACTACCGGGTATAGCATAAAGGAATTATGGGCTTCCTCGATATTTACTTTTAACTTTCTTAGTTCTTTGGAACCTGAAGCCTAGAGCAATCACAATTTCAAAATTAAGCCTCTAATAGCAAACTCAAGTGTTCCCGCTTCCTCGGCTTTCTTTCTCATGCTCATCAAATAGGGATCTTCTGGTTGTGCCTCGGAATACGATCTACAAGTATCGGTCGTGGTTGAGCCCAGCAAAAGTGCTCTGAGCGTCGTCTCGACTCGGCCTGACTCTCGCGGCTCGACATCAATGGGTTGTATTTATGCATATAAGCCCAGAGCTGTAGACTTCTGCTCGAGGCGTCATGCCCACATTTGCCTTGCACGGATGGTGGTGGTGGTGAAATCATAATCCTTAAGTAATTCCATCCCTCCCCTCTGCCTTAAGTTGCTCATACGGGTAAATAAATATTTAAGGCTCTTATGGTCGATAAATATCGACAAGTTAAGCTCCATATGATAATGTCTCAGGAGTCTTCAATGAAAATCACCGCAGCAGAGTTCGAGTCATGAGTATAGGATAATTCAGCTCGTGTTTCTTCAATAAGGCATATGCCTGACTCTCTTATGTTGCATCAACACCTGACCCTAAACCTTGGTGTGAAGTATCGCTGTAAAACTCGAACCCCTCTCGTTGCCTCGGCAATGTCAAAACGAGGCGACGTCGACTTTTCCTTCGGTGTTTGGAAGAATTTGCCTTACTGTCAGTCATCCAAATTTAACTCCTTTCCTAGTCAAACAATGAAATTAGTCCTATCTTTGAGAACCCTTATGAACACACAACGGTAATACCAGCTAATCTAGGAAACTCGCACTTCTGTCATAAGTAGTTGGTTGATCCCGATTTTCTTACTTCGAGGATCCACATAAATACCATCGTGAGAAACCACATGCCTGAAGTCATTCAGCTCAGCCAAAAATTCACATTTGTAACTTGGCATCTGTGATCTTGCTTGTAAAGTCACGCAACACCAAGCCCGAATGTCTCTCATTGCTCGACTCGCTTCTCAGTACACCAAGATATCGTCGATGAAGGGCGATGACAGCCTGATCTAAGTAAGGACGGAGGGCCGGTTCATCAAATCCATGAAGATTTCTTTGGGCATTGGTGAGTCGAAAGACATCACTAGAAACTCATAATGCCCATATCTAGATCTGAATCTTAGTCTTAGGAATGTCAGATTCCTAATCCTTAGCGATGGTACCACGACCTCAAGTCAATTTTGGAGAACACTCTTGCACCATGGGTGATAAAATAAGGTCATCAATCAGAAGTAGGATATTTATTCTGAATGGTGACCTTATTCAATTATCTGTGATCTATACAACCTCCAGTATCATCCTTCTTCTTCCTGAGTAACAGCTCAGGGTGAAATGCAGACTAATAAAGTACTATCATCAAATCTTGTTTGAATCTTTAATATTTTCATTAGTAGTTCATATAAGTTAAGAAATAAGGTACATTAAGGGTTTAAATAATGGGAGAAAATCATTTCTCTGGATTGCGGAGTAGCTTGGAAGATCGTCGGGGAAACACATCCGAAAGTCCCTCACTTCTTGGTACATCCTCTAATCTCACTTCGCTATACAGTGTCAGTACATGGTGATACCTTTACAACCTTTTTGATGTAAACATCGCGATAGCGAGAAATCAAACACGAAGGTACTTGCATAAAGGCTCCAGTAGAGACTACTCTTGGTAGTCGTTAAATCTAAATATCACCTCGCTGCCGGAAACAATCCAGAACGAGCATAGTTTGAGCTCCAACTTGATCCATCCAAGATCAAAATCCGACCACTTAAGATCTATTAATATCAAATAAAACATAACTAAGCTCAAAATGAAAACAAACACCCATGGCATTTGACTAGGCCGTAGAGACTCTCACGTAGGCGTGGCAATCTCGAACCATCCCCAGAAGGCTAGGAGTCATCGGGCTCATCGCGACATACTCACGTGAAATAAAGAGTGTGCTTAGCCCACAGATTCGATAGGTACACGTGCATCATTCGCGAAAATAGATAATGTGCACATCCGCAATGCCCGGGGTGGCACAGTGCCTCTGCTGGTCATAGCGTAAACTACGCCTCACAGCGGTGGTGCGTCCTCTCGTCCTCTAGCCGCTAGTGCAGACTGATGTCCCATGCTAAAGGAACCGCCCGAGGTCTACCCTGTCTGTGTATCCAGGTCCTCAGCATTGCCTTAGCTATTTGGAGCTGATACTGATCGAGACTCTAGTTTATTTGGATTCGATGAGGCGATCCCTCTTGAAATGTCTACGTGCGCGGCCGAAAGCATACATTATCCCACTGGCATGGTCCATCATGAATCTTGCTGCAAATTCCACAAGTCGACGGGGCATACCGATGCAGATCTGCGAAAATGGCTCACGCGTACCCGCGTTGAAATCCACGAGGAATCACGTATGTCCCACCTCTACGAAACCTGCTTTATCGTTGGCACCGCGTATGCCACCGCTGAGATCCTCTGGCACGCGAAGATCGGTGAAACTACCCCTCTTAGACCAGTCCACCCCAACTAGGGTTCCGGCGATCCGCCGTGTGATCGGCAGTACGGCGTGTCGAGTGCAATCTCTCCACCTCTGGGCGGCGTCCTGGCCCGGCCCGTCACGTGGTGAAGTCGGAACTTGAGAGACCAGAGCTGTCGGCTAAAACCGATCCATCAGAAACCTCCTCTTCCTGCTTGGCCTCATCCATGACCAAATTGGACAAAAGAATTCGATAGCTCACGAACTGCGCTCATACTCGAAGCTGTCATGCTGCCACTGATGGCGTCACCGAGCTCAGCCTCTTAGTCTCAGCCAATTTGAGTAGCTTCAGTGTGAAAGCGATCTTGAAGCGTGCCCCAGTGACGTTTCCTAGTCCTCTCATACGCCCACCACTTCAGCACTACCCAGCGAAACCATTATCGACTCTATCCTCATCAGGACGCCATACCTTGATAAAATCTTCTACGTGTCATCTAGCCGAGACAAAGCTTCACCATGGGATCCGTGGAGCGCCAAAACCTTTGCTCGAGTCACGAGCCTGATCAACAGTAACACCAGTAAACCCACTCCTCTCGAGTGATCGGGCGGCAGCCGAGATTTTCCTCGCTAAGTAGGTGCATCTGAACTTTCCTGGCCTCGTTGGGAGCTACGTCTACCTACGTGTGCCATCAGGAAGAAGAAGCTGTTTCGAATAAGTAAACGGGGTAATTTCAGAGATAAGGTTAGGAAGGTATACAAAACACTGGATGAGTTGCACAACAATGTACAACCCCAAGGAATTTAGAGCCTGGAGCTACGTGCGAGGCTGTGAGGGCAGGCCGAGCCCTCCCAGATTCCGGGTGGTCAGCCCTAGTGAAGTCCCATCACGATCCATAGGGGATATCGATGGAACTCCGCTTTAAGAAGAAAGTAAACACATGCATTAATATAATACCTGAATATATAAAAGATCCTGAAACAACTTAAATCCCTGTAGGCTTGTATCTTCTTTGAGGTCATAACCACGCACACACGTAATAAAGAGCTCGTATAGGTTGATACTAAGATTAGAGCATTCTAAGAGTGTTTGCGAATTTAGAGTGCGAATGAAAGCAAATAAGTCGATAAAATGGGACGGATAGATAAGATGAAATCTTGCAAGCTGTCGTAGAAGAGTAATGTAGAAAATGTGCTGAGTGAGTCTCTACCAATTTTACTGAACTGGAGAACGGATGTAAAACAATAAAATGTGAGATAATAAATCTCAGTGAGTGGCATAATTTATAAGGAAAATAATGTTTTTATTTTCGAACATTCCTTCTCTCAAGACCTCACGTTCTTTCTTTTGTAAGGTTCCCCGTTTAGAAACATTCCATGAAACGAGCTTTACCCCGAGTCAGTAATACTTGAAATTCATGCTTACTCAAGAATTTGCAAGCTGTGATTATTAAGAAAATTATAACTTTGAATTTGTTCACAACATAAAAATTGAGCATAAAATATATATAACCATCATGTCGTAAGTAATCATGAAAATACAATAACCATAAATATTGGGGGAAATGGTTATACCTTACTCGAGAAACCATGATGTGCAGGTACCGTATACTCATGTGTAGGTCGGGTGAAACCCGACCCTCAGAAGCCGTGGCGGCTAATAAACCTTCGGGTGGCTTAGACATCACGACAATTGAAATAATATATAACCGTTGGATGAAACCAACCTCCGACAAGTAGCAAACCCAATGCATTGTAATATAGATGCCCCGAATCGAACCTACGGTACTACATGGTACATCGACTCATAACACAGCTTGACAACGTATCCTTACTCACATATACCTTTCCAACGACACTTTGTATTATAACCATTTCACAAAATCTCAAAATCCATTTCTTAAATCAATAAATTTTCAAAATGGTTTAAAACCTCAATCCATGTACCAAAATGTTTAAATACCACAATTTTATCCATGAACTCAGTAAAATTTCCAAATATTTAAAATGTTGACAAAATCGACATGAAATGATAACTTATTTATATAAAAACAAGTAATTATATTTATGCATAACCAACCGTTCGATCAAATAAGTTATATATATAATAATTAACCACAATTATATATCATAATAATACCCCAAAGCATTTAAAACATATAAACTTCACTCACACAGGAATTTAATCTTTCGAGTCACCTTCTCACGGAGGATCGTGCAAAGGCTCAATGTGAGTGCACAGCAATAATATAAAAAAATACCATTTAGACTTCAATAGCAACCAGACGTGGGATGCCCCCCCGAATGTCTTAGAATAATTTTAGAACTATGAAACTATCTAAATTGGACCTGACGGGTCGATTATCTGAGTGTGCCATGGGCGGTACCCCGAGTGGGGCTTTTCACCGGAGGCTAATTTTCAAAAATTGAACCTTCGATAACTCATAAAAATAATACGATTTCACTAATCCAACTTCAATTTTGCCTAATTTGACCAATTGGTGTCCAATTTTGGTCCAAACCTTTTCGGTAGTACAGGAAATGACCCCGAATGGAAAACTAGCAAGCGGCGTCCAAAATTTACAAAGCTTTTATATCGGAAAGCGAGAGACCCGAGAACACAGCGATACCCTTGCATGGTCCAAGGTTGCTGTGGTGGCTGGAAAGCTCGATCAACGGTCGGTCGAGTGTTTCGTCGTATCTTTCAAACGGTGAGGAATCTGCGAAAAGGGACAACAGGAATGAGTTCAGAGGGTCCAAAAATGGGGGGAGGGAGGTATGGGTCGGCCTGGAATGGTCGGAAAATAGAAAAATCCATCGACCCACCTTGGCGACCGCCGCCGCTTTCGCCGGCCCGATCTGAGCGCGTCCAACGGTGGTTCGCCGTGAAACTTGGCCGGCAGGATCGTCTAGTGGTGGCGCTCCTCCCTGGACGGCGCATGTAGCAAGGGGGTGGCCGGTGACGCCTCCCACGGCCAAAACCGTTTGGTGCAGGAAAATGGGTCGGGAGCTGACCCGAGTTCGGTGTTCACGATCTTGGGAAGTTTTAGGGTTTGGGCTCAGTAGTGTTTAGAATTTGGGTTCTACGGCATGCAAAACTAAGGTTTGCCATAGAGCCTAGGGTCGTTTCGAGTAAAACCGGTGACTTGGACAACGCTAAATCGCATTGTTTGAACTCTCGGGCCGTAGCTTTTTATGCGCCAAGTCGGATTTTGACGTTCGGCAAGTCCTACGAACTTCGTATCGGCGAGGCTATGAAATAGTGTCTTAATTTAACCCAAAATTATCCATCATGAAAGAAGTCAACTTGGGCCCACATACTAATTGTTGGTCAAACTTGGTCAAACTTGAGTTAAGCGTTTTAAAACTTGTATTATTTAGTGCAATTCGTTACGGGTAAGATGAATGAACAACGATCCCGATTATATCCAAGTCCCTCATACAAATGCGAGAACAACATAGTAATCTATGCACCCCATCCTTCGGAAGCCTTAGACCATGATTTAGCCAGGTTTACCATAGGCCATAATTTCTTTCCAAGAAGTAGTTCGGTCATTGATCTCAATGGGAAAGGGAAACTAGGTGGAGAAGAAGATGCTCCTCGAGAGGGTGTGAACTGGAGCCCAGTAAAGGGGGGAAGAATAGATGCTATGAAAACAAAAATGATGTCAAAACTAGCACGTATTAAGGAAGAAAGAGCACATATTTGGATTACCTCAATGAAGATGGAACTGAGCCGAAATTTATAGAACCAGCTCAAGAAGCTCCTAAAGAAACAAATACAAGAAAGTTATAGTCATGAAAATGGTGAAATCTCAGGTTGAAAGGCCGAGAAATATTCAACAGGGCAGAAATCTATTTGGCAGAAAGTTACCTTTAAGTCATTTTTGTTGGTAGACAAATCAAAATTCTTAGGCAATGCCTAACCTACAATTTGCCAAAGAAAAAACTCAATTTTAGGTCATTCAACTCAAGGTTGTTGAAAATCATTCAATAGGCACTCAAGAAAGGTTTGAAATAGATAAACGATTTTAGAGAATTTTTTCGAAGATGCACTCTCGACTTTGTTAGAGTTTGCACTTAAGAAAATTTTTGTAATAAACCGAAAAGATTCAAGGAATTATTTCAAAGGGTGTAATCAAGATTATATTCAAATTATACACCTCAGAAAAGGTTTGAAATAGCTAAACGGCTTCAAAGAATTTTTTCGAATATGTATTTTAGACTATTTTTAGAGTTTGCACCTAAAAAATTTTTTGTAACAAGCCAAAAAGATTCAATGAATTTTTTTGAAGGTGTATTCTCGAGTCTATTAGAGTCTGTACCTAAGAAAATTTTCGTAATAAGTCAAACAACTTCAATTAATTTTTTCAAAGGGTGTACTCATGATTATTTTCAAATTATACACCCCGTAAAAGGTTTGAAATAGCCAAACGACTTCAAAGAATTTTTTCGAATGTGTATTCTCAACTATTTCCAGAGCTTTCACTTAAGAAAATTTTCATAATAAGTCGAAAGCTTCAATGAATTTTTTCGAAGGATGTACTCATGATTATTTTCAAAACATACACCACCCGAGAAGTGTTGAAACATCGAATGACTTGAGAATTTTTCAAATCATGTATTCGATATTTTGAGTCTGTACTATGAAAATTTTCGTATGTAGCTTCAATGGTGTTTCGAAGAGTGTACTCACAATTATTTTCAAAATATACACCCAGAAAAAGGCTCGAAACAAGCCGAAAGCTTCAAAGAATTTTTCAAGAATGCATTCAAGATGATTCTTCGAAAAAATTTGTATTCAGGAAAAGTTTCGAACAATCATCAAGGAAAAGTTTAAATTTTTGCTCATCAAATAAAGCTTAAAAATTACTTCCAAAATATTTTTCTTCAAGAAAATCCCCAATCAAGAGAATCATTAAAGTTTCAATCTTTTCATCAATAGAGATACATACTAGCAACGTTGTTTGCCCGAAGAGGAAGAACAACATCATCGGTAGATGATGCGTGTAGTGAACCTGACAACACCTGCAGACCAGATGAAACGGCGTGCCGACGTGACGTCGATAAGAGACGAATTTTTCGATGGCGGTGGTGGCTTTATGGTCTTCTCGGGTCGATGGCCAGAACAAGCGGCGCAATAGTGATCTTGATAGCATCGGCGGTACCTGCGGTAATTATTTCAGCGATGGCGGATCTTAGCCGACGATCACGAACAACAAATATGGGGTCGACGGCGAGCAATGGTGACAAATGAAGACTACCCTGATGGCGGCGGTGGGATCGCCATTGTAGGAACAATGGTTGATGAAGCGACGCGACAAGTAGTTTCGCCGACGCGGTAAATGACTTGAAATAAGCTATGACATTACTTGACCTCTGGCGTCATCAACAACCGGAAGCAGCTAAAGGCGGAGGCGGTCGCCGAAGCGGTGGCGGCGTTGGTGGCGGCGAGATCAAAACCAGCGGTGGCGGTTCTTGACTCGATGTGGCGGTGGAAAGGGAGAAAGAACATGTGCAATGTCATGGTTGTAGTGCATATGTGTAGTGTAGTGCTCAATGAGTCTCTAACAACATCTCAGGAAAAACATTCCAATTCTCCTCTTTCCACCTAAAAAAAATGGTAGATTGATGGCCACCTAGCAGAGGTAGAAAAGAGAGATATTAGCCTCAGGACAATCACTTGTCATCATAGGTTGTGGAGTACAAAAGCAAAGAGAAGATAACACAAGGAGCATAGGCAATAAATAGGCTTTACAACTAAAAAAATGTCAAATAAATGGCTACAAAGTTCCCAAGTCAAAGTCTCATCGGTTTATAATTGTTCAGAAATGTCAAAGTCAGACCATGGAAAAATAAAAAGAACGAAGATAATCCCAATATCCAAGGCAATGCTGGCTAGATGCATCAATTTCCTATAATTCTAAAGCCAACCTGGTTGTCTCGTCGCGTTGGGAAGCTAAGAAATGGCCCAAGGACTCGACTTTCTGTTGATGCTTAAGCCGCTGAGCCTTTATAGTTCTAGTAAGATAGAGGATAGGCATCGTCACAAAGGACTTAACCCTTTAGGAGAATAGGTAGCAGCTCTTGCTCTCTCCTTAGCTAGTCAATAGCAGCCATCTTAGCTTCCAAGAGGTCAACTTCATCTTTTCATTCTTCAATTCTTTAGTCAACATGTTGATACGTTCTTTTTTAGCATCATACTTAGTGCATAGCTCATTCAACCATTGCGTAGCTTGTTTTTTGGAAAGTTGGGCTTGATCAAATTCGGTCTTCTATCTCTTTAAGGCATCTAATTTGGAGAAGATTTCCATGTTGGATTTCAAAACACTGATCGATGTAGGGAAAGCAAGGAAATTAAATTGCAAAGCCTCAGAGGAAATGAAAACCTTGGATTGAGAAGGTGATGCCAACACCGCTAGAGCTGCACAAAAAGCATCATTCTAGTTGGTAGACAAAGAAAGCAGGTCCAAGTCAAGCAAATGACTCCTGATGAAATTATTTTGCGGCCATGTACACGTCTTGGACTTAATGAAATTAGGGGTAGGAGTAGTCGATGGAAGACAGTTGAATTTTGTCTCTGCCTTTATCTAGAAAGCTGATCTACACAGAGCACATAAATTAGAAGGAAATATAAGGAGTAAAGAAAATGGAAAGTGGAAGGTGAAGAACGGCTGAGAAGATTGGTAGGCGAGAAGTGTGCTCATCTTTGGCCTTCTCGATGATGGCAACCACTCGTCGAGAGCCATAATGCCAGTATCCTTGGAGTTATCCTCACTTGAAGTTTCTTCTCCACAGGCCGACCCTTGCTTACTATCCTTAGAGGGATCTTCTCTTCTTAATCTGTAGGGATCATCATGAAGTGTGGGAAGTGGAAACTAATGGGGTTGGTTTGTCACGATGGGCTATAGGTTGAAACCACTTTATAAGCTTGCCCAGGCTTTTAGGCTGACTAATGGGTGTATTTTTCTTTTCCTTGGCCATCTTGAGTTTCTTGGTAGGCCTACTAAGAGAAGAAGTTGATCCTGCAAAAAAATTAGGAAATCAACATGAGGGAAATTTATGAATAAAAATGCAATAAATGATTCTTTTACTTGCAGTGGGTGAGCAAGAACTGAGAAGATCATCAAATATGATATTCCTATGATATTCCACCTAGTAGAGAATGATGGAGTCGTGGATAGAGAAGTAATACCAATGAAGCATGTGATCAGTATATTTTATACTCATTTTATCAATGTGTTTTGCTTATATTGTTAGTAGTTTTATTATATAAATAAGTGATCTAATGCTCTAAATGTTCAATTTGTGATTAGGTTTACCATGAGCCAATATGGAGCAAAAACAAAGAGATAAAGCCCAAAAATAAGCAAACTACACATGCAGCACAACTATTGTGTTTTGATGTTTTCAGCTGCAATATGATCCCAAATGGCTACAATATTTATATAAATGGATAGAAGACTTATCAGGCTTTCCAAAGAGACCTTATTCACTCCATTTGGACTTCAAATAATTGAGTTATGACTCTTGGTAGTTGAAGGAAGAAGATAAGAGAGCTCAAAAGTGACCAGTTGGAGCATTTTGTAACTACATCTTTATCATTATTTTTAAAGTGTTCTTTCTGGCCATATCTAGATTGTACACTCTCTAAGCTTTCTTGAGTCAGATCACCCATTCGAGTTCGGATGACAAAGTTAGCCTTATGTAGGTTGAATTAAAAACAAGAAAGCTGCAGCAACGTCGCGACGTTGCAAAGAGTTGTAGAAACGTAGCATCCTGACGTCGCAATGTTGCCAAACGACGTTGCAACGTTCGGGGTTGGTTTTAGGTCTATTTTAAGCCCATTTTGAGCTCATAATTGAGGGTTTTAAAGCGCAAACCCTAGAAACACAAGGGGGGTGGACGGATTTTTGGGTGTTTTTAGGAGAACAAGCTCCCTTTGGGTGGAAACACTAGGGCTTGTTCTGGGAGATTTCTGGGGTTCTTTGTTTGAATAGGAAGGCAGCGGGAAGAGAAGAAGATAATGGAGGGGAAGAAGGAACTTTAACGCAAATTTGTTTTTCTCTCATTCCTTTTAGTTTACGTCTTTTGATGGTTGTGTTACTTTTCACTTATGTTTTAGTTAGTTTTCTTAGGGTTAGATAGCAGCCAAAGATATGTTTGTATGAATCCCTCCTAATTTATATTGATTGATGTTTTATTTCATATTTATGTTGAGTATTTCATTTAGATCTTAATGCTTGTGGGTATTTGGCCAATATTTGCATGATTTGTGGTTTGATTCAAAATCTGAGAAGTGAGAGTTAAAATTAGACCCTGGATGATTTACCTTCTAATTATCATAAGATAGATATATATAAGTGAGATTAGGTATGGTATTAAGATTTATAGGGTTCAATGCATCCTTAGTTATGATGGTTTGAGGCAGAGATGTAATATAACATTTTCTAAGGGTAGTGTGCGGATGCTCGAGAGAGATTCGAATATACATTAGTGAAATCGTCATCTTCATGAAGAAATTGATCATCGATTAATTGGGTTAGGAGGTTCATACATCATTATTTAGGTGAAATCTATGCCTTAAGGCTTTTTAGTCTTTATACAATCACTCTTGCATGCCTAGATTAGTGTCTTTGAGTTTTTCTATAGATTTTCCACCATTCAAATAGAGCATAGGCTGGGTCAAGTCAATTACTTAGTAACCCAATACTCCATGAGGTGATACTCACTTATCATTATTATTTGAGGCGCGTGCACTTGCGTACATAGGCGTACACATTTTACATAACCTGAAGGTGGCTATGAGCATGAAGAGTTTGATATTCTTGTAACCCCGGTGCTATTACAGCTCAAGTCTAGCTGAGTATAAGGCAAAGGAGGTAAAGCTTGAATGAACCACTGAACACCAAACTAACGGGCCCAAAGACAATGAAGGTAAGGTTGTAGACTAGTCGAAGATGCAGACATCGAGGATGAAAAGGCAAAGCAACCTCTTGAAATAAGTACTCTACAAGCGGTGCTAGCAGAGGCCAAAGGACTCTCAAAGTCTTACAAATATGGATGAGATGAAGCCAGAATTTGATTCCAAGTTGAGATATGTATAGAATCAGGCCTCAAGTATAAGTGTACCAATGCCCAATCTAAGAATCCCAAGAAGAAAGACATAAGATTATCAGAGGGTATCGTATGTAGAGAATGGGCAACATGAAGTCCCAAAGTCTTGTAAGAGGTAGGTTCCCCGTCAGAAAGCTCTGGAAAAATATGTGAAGAACCACATCTATACAAACCACAAGGCACTACCAACTTTATAGTAAGGCTAATCATAAACATATTTACTCATGGCCTGATAAACTGAGGCCAAGAGTAAAGTGTCTAAGGCTTTAAGAGCAGGACTAGAGCAAGTGTCTTAGCGTGGTAAGTACTGTGTGAGTTTTCTGACTGGAAAAAAACACATATTAGCATAGGAGAACCCATAAAAACTCAACATGCTCAGCCGTCGATGGAACCTTAATGACATCATGCCATTTCTGGATAACGACAGAGTATGAAGTTTGAGTGGTAGAGGAAACCTCTATAGCCAGGAGAGAAGAGTTTTGAATATCAAGTAGACATAATGCATCAACACCCCGAATAGGTAGGCCCATAAGAATGGTAATATCTCTCAATGTGATGGAAATGGGGCTAAAAGGGGCCAGGAAATAGTTAATACTGTTGGACCAGAATTTTAGCGCAACACTCATCAACTCCATGTCAAGTGAAGTGTTTACAGTGGTAAGATGAATGAACCGCTCAATCCCCAAATCTATCTAAAGTCCTCTAAAATGCGAGGACAACCTAGTAATCTATGCACCCCATCCTTCTGAAGCCCTTGACCATGATTTAGCCAGGTTTACCATTGGTCATAATTTCTTTCCAAGAAGTAGTTCGGTCGTTGGTCTGATAGGAAGGAAACGAGGGTGGGGAGAAGATGCTCCTCGAGAATGCACGAACTTTGACGAGTAAAGGGGGAAGAATGATATAAATAATATTAATAGTAAAAACTAGCATGGATTAAGGAAGAAAGAGCACATATTTGGATTACCTCGATGAAGATGGAACTAAGCCGAAAGCCATAGAACTAGCACAAGAAGCTCCTAAAAAAACAAATACAAGAAAGTTACAATCATGAAAATGGTGAAATCTCAGGTTGAAAGGCTGAGAAATATTCAACAGGGCAGAAATCTATTTGGCAGAAAGTTACCTTTAAGTCATTTCCGTTGGTAAACAAATCAAAATTCTTTGGCAATGCCTAACCTACAATCTGCCAAAGAAAAAACTCAATTTTAGGTCATTCAACTCAAGGTTGTTGAAAATTATTCAATAGACACTCAAGAAAGATTTGAAATAGACAAACGATTTTAGAGAATTTTTTCAAAGATACACTCTTGACTCAGTTAGAGTTTCGACCTAAGAAAATTTTCATAATAAGCCGAAAAGCTTCAAGGAATTATTTCAAGGGGTGTAGTAAGATTGACTCCATATTATACCTCAGAAAATGTTGTTGATTCAAAAACCCCGAATTTTTTGAAAGTGTATTAGACTCTCTTTAGAGTTTGCACCTAAGAAAATTTTTGTGACTAGTCGAAAAGCTTCAATGAATTTTTTCGAAAGTGTATTCTCGACTCTAATAGAGTGTGTACCTAAGAAAATTTTCGTAATAAGTCAAACAGCTTCAATTAATTTTTTCGAAGGGTGTACTCATGATTATTTTCAAATTATACACCTCGAAAAAGGTTTGAAACAACCAAACGATTCAAAGAATTTTTTCGAAGGTGTATTCTCGACTCTTTCTAGAGTTTGCACTTGAGAAAATTTTCGAAATAAGTCGAAAAGCTTCAATGAATGTTTTCGAATGATGTACTCATGATTATTTTCAAAACATACACCATGGGAAGTGTTTGAAATAGCCAAACGACTTCAAAGAATTTTTTCAAAGGTGTATTGTCGACTCTTTTCAGAGTCTGCACCTATGAAAATTTTCGTAATAAGTTGAAAAACTTCAATAAATTTTTTCAAAGGGTATACTCATGATTATTTTCAAATATACACCCCGGAAAAGGTTCGAAACTAGCCGAAAGCTTTAAACAAAATTTCAAAAATGCATTCAAGATGATTATTCGAAAAAAATCTGTATTCAGGAAAAGTTTTGAACAATCATCAAGGAAAAGTTTAAATTTTTATGCTTCAAAGAAAGCTTAAAAATTGCTTCTAAAATATTTTTCTTCAAGAAAAATCCCCAATCAAGATAATCATAAAAGTTTCAATCTTTTCATCAATAGAGATACATACCAGCAACATTGTTTGCTCAAAGAGGAAGAACATAACACTAAGCAGAAGAGTCTTGATTATCGTCGACGCGAAAAAACACCGGAAAATGAAGAACAACGACTAGCCGACGACCCGGCGTCTGCGAAGATGATTTTTACGATGTATGAAATGACGATGATCTTCTCCGTCGACGAGCGAACCGCGGCGCAATAGTAATGATATCTTCAATAGTGACGTCGGCTCTGCGGCGATGCATTAGCGACGACGAGATCACGCTTCGACAATGCGAGCAGCCGAATGATGGGGCCGACGGCGAGCAATGGTCAACGTCGGCGACCACAACCGACGGTGGGATCGCCAGCGTAAGACCGCGGTTGTGCGGCGGTAGCAACAATAGTTTCTTAGACGCGGTGTGCTTGGAAACTAGCTACAACATCCATGACCTCTATGGCGTCGGCAAAACCGGAGGCGGCTTCACTTGACGAGAGGCAGTTGCCGCGGTGGCGATGTTGGCGCGTCGGCGGATCACTTCAGCGGTGGTGGTTGTAACTCGGTGGCGATGATGAGAGGAGAAAGAGAAGATAAAGGTAAAATAAAAAGGTTCCTTTATCCAAATAAGTGAGGGTTGTTTTAGAAAGAGAAAATAAATTCTTTTTGGAAAGTAAATAAGAAAATTTTAAGTTACTTGGAGTAGGAGTTGTTGGTTTTTCTTTAGAAGAACAAAATCCTTTGATGTAGGAAAAACAAAAGTTTGAAGTTTAAACCTGATAATGACAGGAACTTTTTCTCGATGAATTAATAATTACTTCTTTATTCATTCAACAGCTACGATTCTTTACCATTGGAGTCGCGTGTGAGCAGCTGGATTTTGGGTTTCATTGTTGGAAATAAGCTTAGAGGAATATTTTTTGGGGCTTTAATACATACAATATGGCCCACGGGCCACAATGTATACGAGGGGCAATTATTTGCACCTAAATTGAAATTTTGGAATGATCCCCTAATGGATTAGGCTTAGGCCCAAACCCATGAATAAAAGTCCAAATGAAAGGGGCCAAGTTCCATTTGTACAAGCTCATAGAAGAAGTCTAAGAATATTTATAAATTTTTTAAAAAAATTTGGAAGTCAAACGAAACATTATTAGAGGTAGCAAAGAAATGAGCAATTATATGTTGATGTGGAATATTATTGGGGAACAAGTCTACATGACGGAGACGTAGAAGAATTCTTGAGGATCAAGACTCTACAATAGAGACGTGGATGAGTTCTTAAGGAACAAACTTCTTTAATGGAATACATGGGCAGTTACTTCAGAAAGTAGAGAAAATGGATAAATACAGACTTAGGCAACAAGTCTTCTACGTCTATAAAAGGAGCAAAGAATAATGAAGGAAATGACAGTCAAACAACTAATCAATTAATCAATCAATCGACTCAATGTCAATCAGTAAATCCTAGCTTTCAACAACCTTTAATTTAAACATTAAATTCTAGTTATAGTCAGTTTGCATTTTAACAATGTTATTTCATTCATTCGTGGTGAAATCGATATTTTATCTAGCAATTTCAACATTACGGTTCAAGTTTTGACTAGAAGTCTATAGTTTCAGCACAATCTTGCTACGGTCAAATCTAATGTTTCTTGATAATTTAAACATTAAGTTTCAAGTATTATTTAAGTCCTATCAACTTCATATAGTGTTATTTCATTCATTCATAAGGAAATCTAACATTTTTCTTCAGTAATTAATTTCTGCCATATTTCCATTCGTACTTTTTCCACTTTGATTATAGGGAACTGTCTAGAGAACCAGAAAACCTAGATAGCTTGATTAGAAGTTTGATCTTACGAATCATTCCAGTTTGGTTATTTTTTGTATGTTTCGTGTGAGATTAAAAAATCACGAAAACAAATGATTTTTTTTCTTAAACTAAAATGGTGTATTGAAATTACAAAAATAAAAATCAAATAGTGTTTTTGAGAAATTTACTTTAAATGATCAAAATCTTCAAGATTATATAACTGAATTTCACCTTTAAAACGTAATATTCCTCTGATGGCTAAAAATGAATTTGCGGAATTCCTGAATTCCTCTAATTATTAAAAAAAATTAAATTAAAATTCGATGGTTCATCAATAAAAAAATACAAATGTTTCATCATGAATTACTAGAGATTCTAATGATACAATAAAAATGGCCAAACATAGTATGATAAGCCTTTGAGGCCTGACATAATTGGTAAAGGAATGTGATATGAGAAGCAAAATCGAATCCAAAATATAGTATTATATTGTAATATGCGGAGTGAATAAATGTTATAAAAAAAAAAAAAAAAGATGACAAAAAACAATGAGTTATTAAATTTAAAGATTGAAGGTGAATAAAAATGCAAGGGGCTATTTGTTTTTTGACTTTTTGCTAAAAGTTATTTAGCTTTCAGTATTCGACTATTTGTTTTTTAAATTTTTTACGACTTATTGTTTGAAATTTTAAAAATTCTTATTAATAAATATTTGGTTTTATTTATTCGAGAGAAAAATTAAATGGCAAGTGAAATAGAAAAACTTCATCATTGTCTAACAAGGAGAGTTAGCAACACTCACTATTATGGATGACAACAAGGGGGGGTGCTCGAGACGAGGCGGTCCCATTTCGACCTCGGCCCGTTTATTTTTTTCAATTTCCAAACTTGTCCCATTTAAAAAATTAAACGGAGTGGGTCGGATCGGGTTGGCGGGGATGAGAAAATTCTCAAACCCGTGCCCGTTTACATTTGATAAAATATTTTTAAAATATAATTAGGGCGGGGCAGGGCGAAACGGGAATAACAATACTCGAACTCATCTCGGGTTTGACAAAATAAAATTGAACCTGCTAAAAACCTGATTACAGTTAAACCAAACCCGTCCCATTAAAAGCAAGGCAGACAATAACCCAAAATAACTTGTCCCATTATCATCCCTACTCATCCGTAACGGTATTAAGTATTAAGCTAAAAAAAAGTTATATTCAACATTAAATAAAAAAACAAACACCACCTAAGACTTCTAGTTTTATCATGTTACTAAAGAAAAATAGTTGTCATTTGTCATACTACAAACAAACAAAGCAACAAATCTTTAATTAAAAAAAGTATTTGTTATCTATAATGAAATTAGATTTTACTAAAGGTATTATAAAATTTAACTTTGAATATTATTATTTTTAAATAAATAAATTTATTGATTAAGGTTAGCAATACAATCCATAGAAATATATAATCAAAAGCGTTAAAAACTTTAGAGGATGATGTAATATTCAGGTCAATAGAAAAAATGATTGGCTCAAGGCCTATAATAAAAAAATGTGTAGAATTCCTAAAATTTCATATATGCAGCATATTGATGAATATGATTTGATCAGATGACTTTGTTGAATCGAACTTTGTCATTTGAACTACTAATGCGAAAACCCGTAAATAACTTAACTGTCAACGACACAACTGCTCATTACAACAAGTCGACAATAAAACACACTGCAATAGTTGGTGACAAAGAGACGAAAAAATAAAGGTAAACCCAGATTGGTGTGAAATAAATCACTTTATTGAAAAATAAAACCCGAATATGAGGAAGAAAACGATGAAATTGATGATTTCAGACCAAAAATGATAAAAAAAATCACTCATCTTTGACGAACTAGGACTTGAAAGAGATGATAGAGGGAGAGGCACTTGGAATTTTTACTAAAAAAACTTCGAATATTATTATTTCAACCAAATGTAAAAATTTGATTATAATATTCATCCATTCCATTTTTGGACTTTTAATATTCTTATTTTATTAGATACCAAATATGTCACATCCCATATTAGCACAGGAGAGAGATTATTACACTATATAAGTATAAGTTTGTCTTGACGTAGTTAAAATGTTTTAAAGTCATGAAAATTATTTGGCCTAAAGCGAACAATATGCCTAACCCTAGTGTGGAATCTGTTATGTTTGGCTTCACAATTCCACGAGCACAATAGTAGGCCCAATGAGACAATATCTATATGGTTAGGAGTTACAAAATAAATCCTTACACCCATGCTTCAACAAGTGCATTATTGCATATCTGGAGTTAATAATTTATTTAATCATGCAATCTCTCATATGTAAAATTATTTTAGTATTTTTTTTTTAAAATTAGTATTGGAAAGTGAATAAAATTAAAATTAACAACATTAATTTTTTTACTTTTAGTTACTACTATTATTATTTACCAATATATAACATTGTTTTTAATTCATGTTTGTATTTGTTGTTGCCATAATAATTTCAAATATTGTCATCAAACTTTAATATTTAAAATTATTCTCATTAAATTTTTATTTGATAAATTGAAGATGTTTAATATCTTTTAATATTATTTATATTTTATTTATAAATACTTTCAAAATGATAATATTCTTTATTAAAAAAATTTACAAAAAATTAGAAATTTAGGTTTATAAAAATTTAAAAACATAAAAAATAGAATCATAATATGAAATGGTTAAAATCATAAATAAAAAATGATCATAAAAAGAAAATAACATTATATATATCTTTAGTTTCATTTTTTCCTTATTTACATCACAAAACTGGAAATATGCATATATTACTCTTTAATAAGAAAAAATAACGGTTTATAATACTGTACAAGATGATTACACCAATTGCACAAGGGAAATATACTAATTAGACAAACTTGCAATTCTCATAAAATTTAAATACTTTTTTTTATCTAAAATATTTTTCAAAGTTTGTATAATATTACATATTTATGTCATAAACTTTCACAATTAAAAAATATGGTTGATTTAATTTTTTTTCCTTATTTCTCTATTAAGCCTGGAAATATATACTATATATATATATATATATATATATATATATATATATATATGTATGTATGTATTGCTCTTTAATAACGTAAAATACGAGTTTTCTATAATATACAAGGTGATTATACTAACCGTACAAGATAATAATATTAATTGTCCAAGGTGTAAGAACCAATTTTGTTCGTCTGATATACAGGGCATCTGCGACGTAATGTGAACCTGCAAAAAGGGTGATCCGAAGATAGTGGGTCGGCCGCCTCTCCGATGATTAAGTCAGCAATATGAAGAGGAAGAAGGAGGAGGTTGAGATAGTAGGAATTGCATACCTTTTCCTGTAGAGGATCTTCCCAATTTATAGGTTCGGTTCCCAAATCTTCGTTCTTATTTTAGGAATAATATATGTTTCATGTAATGATTATATTTTATGGGATAAAATATGTTTTCCTTATTAATGATTATCTTTTATATAGGATAAGATATGTTTTTACATTATCAAGTTATCCTTTTAAGGTATAATATATGTTTTCCTTATTAAGGATTATCCTTCCCAGCTCATGATTTAGAGATTAGGAAGTGGGGACCATCTCTTTGTATATTTTCTCATATGCGGTTAGGTGGCATTTGGGGGTTCGGGATCAATATTGGGTTTAAGGCTGCACCTTCTTGTGGGTAAAGTGTGGTTTGATGTAGTGGGCCATCTTGGGTCGCTTCATGAGGCGGGCCAAGCAGTGGGTCTGCGTGGGCGTCGGGCCTATTGAATAGTGGGTTTGGGCCTAAAAATCCATGGTACCCACAATTTACTTCCGGGTGAAGGTTGAATGCTTCTTGGTCGAGGAAAAATATGGTGTTTTAAACCTTAGTGGAAAGTTGAAGGGACTTAGAATTAATGGTATTATTGAGCGTGTGTTTGATAAGAGCGATATGAACCGCATGTTTTACCGACATCGATCGATCTTTCGAGATTCTTGAGAGGAGAGCAATTAGCTCCCTGTAGCGGTGAAAAATTCGTGGGTTAAAACCAGACCACTTTTCTTACATAGCTCATGTTATACCCCTTTTGTTGCCAGGAGAGGTCGTTGGGGGTGAATATTAACCACCACGGTTTTATTACCAGGTTAGATGAACCATGCGGGGCGGACAGGGCATTGGCGCCGTCGGGACTTTGGAGATGACCCGACTAGATATTATTTATCTTTTGGGCAGAGCGGGTCATTTACTACACCACGGACTTTTAATTTGACATTGTTGATCCCCTATCTTTGGTAGAGACGGAGTTAGTTCCCTATGCCCAGGACTTTAAATTGATGACTATAGTACTCATCTTTGACGAGCGAGATAGTTTCTTGCCTTGGACTTTTAATTTGACTAGCTAGATGTGATCTATGTTGGGCCCGGACGGTCGGTTCCTTCGGACTTTGAGGCCAGACCCCGGTTGAAGTTATCTATGTCTAAGCCAGAGACATGTCATTTCTTTGCGCCACCCGGACTTATAATTTGACCGACTAGATGTGATCTATGCTTGGTGAACAAGAGTCGATTTCTATGTAGGTCGGACTTTAGAATTGGCCAAGGAATTTATAAGTTATCTATGTTAGAGTGGTAGGTGTTTACTAGCCACTCGGACTTTAATTTGACCGAGTTAGATGTGATCTATCTTTGTAGGACTAGTCATTCTTCGCCACCCGGACTTTAAATTGACCATTTAGAAGTTATCTATCTTGCCCCAGGTCGAGGCGGAGTCCTATTTGCACCTTTGGGACTTTAATTTGACCCTGACTATATGTGATCTATCTTTGGTCGGACAGTCGATTTCTGTACCCACCGGACTTTAAATTTGACCAACTAGATGCTTGATCTATCTTTGGGTCAGGCCCAGTCGGGTTTCTACGCCCTTTAGGACTTTAGAATTTGACCAGCCATATGTGATCTATGCTGGGCCGGGCAGGTCATTTCTTGCATACTTCGATTTTAAATTTGACCTTAGATATTATCTATGTTTGGGACCGGGCGGTCATTTCCTGTACGGACTTTTTTGATATATAAGCAGATTAGGTGTAATCTATCTGGTAGGACGGTCATTTATTAAACCATCCGGACTTTATAGTAGGCAAGATTTGATAGAGGATCTTTCAGGAAGCTTTATTGATAATACCTCTTCTAGGTTTCATTCTCGATGGGTTAGCAGTGTTAACATGACTTTGCAACTCCTTCTTGTTTCTTCTTCTTCCTCTTCCTATCTTGATGCCAATGGAGGAATTTATCTTCTGGCGATTGGATCACAGGGTTGCATAACATTGCGACTACCCTAGATGAATCAGATGTGGAATGGGGGATTGACCGAGCTCCAAATGACGAGGGCTACTGAACAGCCGTTGGAGCCAAGTTCTTGCCAATCGTCGGCGAGACTTTTTTGTTCGATTTCCCACAGACGGCGCCAATTGTAAGAACCAATTTTGTTCGTCTGATCTACGGGGCATTTGCGACGCAATGTGAACATGCAAAAAGGGCAAGCCGGCGGTAGTGGGTCGGCCGCCTCTCCAATGATTAAGTCAACAATATGGAGAGGAAGAAGGAAGAGGTTGAGATGGTAGGAATTGCATACGCTGCAGCTAGGGGGATGCTACCCGATTTATAGGGTTGGTTCCCAAATCTCTAATTCTGTTACAAAGACAAGATATGTTTTAACCTCAAGTTATAACTATGAGATAAGTATGTTTTCCTTATCAAGGATTATCCTTTTTAAGGTATAATATGTTTTCCTTATTAAGTTGGCCTTCCAAATAAATGATTTAAAATTAAAAATTCAAGGGATAAATATCTACTGTGTATTTTCCACTATGCGGTGGTGGCTGTGAGTTCGAAGGATCCACACGGGTTTCAAGTTGCACCTTCTGGTGAGTTCCTGTGTGGTTTTAGTGTAGTGGGTAGTGTGACGCTTCGCGAGCGGGCAAAACGTGGAGCTGCTTGTGGCGCAGACCTATCGAGCAGTGGGTTTGGGCCTAAAAAGTCATGGTACCCACACAAGGGTGTGCAAACTTGTATTTCTTACGGAATTTATTTTATTATTATTTTTATCTCAAATCACTTTCCTAGGTTGTACAAACTAGGACATTGTTCCATGTTTTTTTTTTGTTTAGTTTAGAAATTTTGAATACAAGCTCGACTGATATGTTATATTATAAATAATATATTATTATTTTTTTGTGAGACCATGAGTTATCCTGAATGAGCTCGTGTAGATACGGAAAATGTCTTTAAGCCATATCATATTTTTAAATTAATTCTCATATAAGTCGAAAGAGACCATAAGGGCAATAAAGGTCTATGATGAGTGCTTAAAACACTCACGTTATACCCATGTCTGTCTTACGTTTTTAGCATTATTTTACATTTAAATACATATTTTCATAGCTCAATATCTGATTAGTATAGTTGGTGAGTGTGCAGGTGCAAGCCCAGTGCGAAAGGACAATTATTGGAAGCCAATTTTGATGAGCGGAAGGTAGTGCGCCAGGATGGTACGGGCGTCGCGGCGTCCCACGCTCGTCCCCGCCATGACGTCCCACGTCCCCGTCGTGAAAGTCTCGAGCATTCGCGGCGTCCCCATCTGCGATCGTGACGTCTCAGCGTCGCGGCGTTGGGTGATAATACAAAAAAAGTCAACAGCGGCAGCGTCGGCGTCTCAACGTCGGCGTGATCTGTCCCGTCTTCTCATCATTAAAAGCAAATAAGGGTCTTTGGTGAGGTATGTCAGTCGTCACGAACGAGGCGAGGAAATCGGAAGCGGCGTGACATCGATCTTGAAGAAGAGCCCGTGATTTGTATTTTCTTTGTTTTGGATAATAGAAGCGATGTTTTTTATATATCACGTATTAGTATTTTCTTATTCATGATGTTCTAGATCTATATACCTAGGGTCTTGTTGAACCTGTCCGTTTGAATGGATTAAAGATTTATTAAATTTATATATTATTCATTGATTTATGATTCATTATCATCTGTTTACCTCATTGGATCGATTACATGATGTTTGTGACATTAGCATGATCATCACCCAGAATCCAGAGATTCGAGAGATGGATACGGATATGAGTAGAAGAGCGACCTTTGGTTGATTTGGTAAATAGAATATTCCGATCACGAAGGTGGCAATTAGGTTGAACATTTAAGCATTTGAATTATCGAGGTTGGGGTGAGATACACCCATCTCTACTAGCGAGATAGCGAATACCTCAAGGGAGGTATTTGCGTCAAGCAAAGTCTTCTAGCTATTAATAAATCATAAATAAACTAAATATCACCTTTAAATAATTATCGAAGGCGGGAAGTATAACAAAATCTCCATTATAGTAATTCATTAGATCAGTTGTTTTTTATTTTTCAGACATGTTAACATGCACACAATAAGTACATCAGGATAATATTTGAAAAGTAAATCTACGTAGTCGACTCACCTATCCCACAGTGATTGATGTCAGGTACCATTGGTGCATTGTGACTATGAGAGCGCAGCGTGCATGCGCACATAGGCGTACATTTTACACACCACGTTTTCGGCATGTCAGTCTACCACATAACATAGCTGCATTTCCAAACCTTGAACTCGAAACTACTCATTGTCGAGAACTAATTTTATTGGATTGATCTCTGTGGAGACATCTGAGCACAATGTGAACTGCAAAGGGCGGTCGGTGGTGGGTCGGCCGCCTCTCCGATGATTAAGTGAGCAATATGGAGAGGAAGAAGGAGGAGGTTGAGATAGTAGGAATTGCATACCTTTTTCTGTGGGAGATCTTCCCAATTTATAAGGTTCGGTTCCCAAATCTCCGTTCTTATTTTAGGAATAATATATGTTTTTCCTTATTAATGATTATCTTTTTATGGAATAAAATATGTTTTTCCTTATCAAGAATTATCCTTTTATGAGATAAGATATGTTTTTCTTTATTAAGGATTATCCTTTTAAGGTATAATATCTATTTTTCCTTATTAAGGATTATTCTTCCAAATAAATGATTTAGAGATTAGGAAATTCATGGATAAATATCTACTTGTGTGTTTTCTGCCTCTGAGTGAGGTGGCGTGGGGGGGACTCGGGATCCCACACGGGTTTTTAGGGCTGCACCTTCTAGTGGGTTCCCGTGTGGTTTTAGTGTATTGGGTCGTCTTGGGCCGCCGCAGGCGGGCTAAGAGTCAGACTTCTTGGCGGGCGCGGACTTTGATGAGTGATGAGGTTTGACCTAAAAGCCTGGTACCCACGAGGGTGTGCAAACTTGTATTTCTTACGGAATTTATTTTATTATTATTTTTATCTCAAATCACTTTCCTAGGTTGTACAAACTAGGACATTGTTCCATGTTTTTTTGTTTAGTTTAAAATTTTTGAATACAAGCTCATTGATATATTTATATTATAAATAATATATTATTATTTTTTTGTGAGACCATGAGTTATCCTGAATGAGCTCGTGTACATACGGAAAATGCCTTTAAGCCATATCATATTTTTAAATTAATTCTCATATAAGTCGAAAGAGACCATAAGGGCAATAAAGGTCTACCACATAACATAGCTGCATTTCCAAACCTTGAACTCGAAACTACTCATTAATGTAAGAACCAATTTTGTTCGATGCAGTCTACGGGACATACAGAAGCAATATGAACTACAAAAGGCGATCAGCGAAATAAATTGTTTGTCGCTCTGGGTCAAGTGAGCAATATGGAGAGAAAAGAAGGGAGGAGGGGTTGAGATAGTAGGAATTGCCTTTTAGCACACATTGGGGATCTTCCCGATTTATAGGGTTCGGTTCCCAAATCTCAGATTCTTATTTTATGAATAATATATGTTTTCCTTATTTAATGATTATCTTTTTATGGGATAAAATATGTTTCCTTATCAAGTTATTACTTTTATGAGATAGATATGTTTTCCTTATCAAAGTTATCCTTTTAAAGTATAATATATGTTTTTCTTATTAAGGACTATCGCTGTAATGGTTGAGATTAGGAAATTCAGTTATCTCTTTATTGTATTTTCCACGTATCGCGGTGGGAATTGGCTGGCAGGGAGCTCAAGATCCACACGGGTTTTTAGGTGCACCTTTAGTGGGTTCAGTGTGGTTTAGTGTAGTGGGTGCGTCTTGGGCCTTCGCAGGCGGGCTTAAAAAGTGGTACCTCTGTGGGCGTTAGACTATTGACGTGGGTTTGGGCCTCTAAAAGCCATGGTACCCAAAGATTGGTGGCATATTCTTCATAAGATTTATTTTGTGTATTTTTATCTCAAATCACTTTCCTAGGTTGGCACAAACTAGGACATCATTCCATGTTTTTGTTTAGTTTGAAATTTTGAATACAAGCTCAACTGATATGTTATATTATAAATAATATATTATTATTTTTTTGTGAGACCATGAGTTATCCTGAATGAGCTCGTGTACATACGGAAAATGCCTTTAAGCCATATCATATTTTAAATTAGTTTCTCATATCAGTCGAGAAAGAGCCAGTAAGATGATAAAGGTCTCTTAGCATGCTGTGCGTGCGTTTCGAAGCGCGAGCTCGAAACTACTCATTAATGTAAGAATCAATTTTGTTGTCTGATCTACGGGACATCTGCGGCCTTGATGTGCACTGAGGCGATCAGGCGGTAGTGGGTCGGCCAGCCTCCCGATGATTAAGTAAGCAGTATGGAGGAAGAAGGAGGCGAGATAGTAGGAATTGCATACCTTTTTCTGTGGGGGATCTTCCCAATTTATAGGGTTAGTTTAAATCATCCAGTTCTTATTTTAGGAATAATATCTATTTTCCTTATTAATGAGGTATCTTTAACAGGATAGATATATTTTCCTTATAAAAATTGTATCATTTTATGAGATAAGATATGTTTTTAAGCATCGGATTATCCTTTTTAAGGTATAATATCTGTTTTCATATTAAGGATTATCCTTCCAAATAAATGATTTAGAGATTAGGAAATTCGGGGATAAATATCTACTTTGTATATTTTCCCATATGCGGTGAGGTGGCCAGCTGGGGGGACTCGGGATCCCACACGGGTTTTTAGGACTGCACCTTTTGGTAAGTTCCCGTGTGATTTTAGTGTAGTGGGCCGTCTTGGGCCGCGTCATGAGAGCGGGCGAGCCAGTACGGGCTTTGCGGCGCCGGAGACCTCTTGAGTAGTGGGTTTATTTAAAGCCATGGTACCAATGCCCCCCTTTTCCGGGCTGGTTGGTACTTGCTTGTCGGGGAAAAATACGATGTTTTTAAACCTTGAGTGGAGAAAGTTGAAGGGACTTAGAGAATTAATGCGTGTATTGAACGTGTGTTTGGATATAAAGCATGTGTGAACCGCATATTTCTCAACATCAGTCGATGACTCGAGATCACCGAGAGGGAGAGCAATGAGCTCCTCTTAGTAGTGAAGAACTCGCAGGAGTTAAGCTCCAACCATTTTCCTTACATAGCTCCTGTTATACCCCTTTTGTTGGGAGGGTGGTTCAGGGTGGGCTGTTTTGTTTTGAATCTTGAAGTCAATCTCGGATTGGCTCTTTCCCAAGCGGGGTGATCTCAGCCTCTCTCGGCCCGGGGTATTTGAAGGGGCCTTATTAGCCTCGTCAGGCCCTAGTGATACCTTTGAGGAGACGGGACGTGGGGCACGCTGAGGCGGTGAAGAGAAGAAAGCTGGCAGGCCATAGTCGGCCTTTATGAGATTTCCGGGCGGCCGATGGTCTGGCCCAGAGATGTGGGCGGCTTGGGCAGCATTAGCGTCATCGGACTTTATTTTGGTAAATTTGGGCATTAGTGCATCTTGGGACGGATAGAGGCGTTCATGCTTATGAATTTGTAATCTAAGTAGAATTTGAGAATTAACCTCTGGAGCGGGATAGTGCGTGGCCTTGATCCCGGGACTTTAATATGGTGTTTTGGATATTAACCATACCGGGTCGGATAGGGCATTTAGCGCCATCCGGACTTTAATATGAGCTAGTTGGGTGTTTTCCATGCCGGGCATGGCCGGACAGTCATGGCATCATCCAGGAGCTGTATAAGTTGACAATTAGATGTTATCATCTTTGGGCCGGATAGGTCATTTCTTGTGTGCCATCGGACTTAATCGGCTGGTTGAAGATTGCGCCGTCTTAGAAGCGCAGGATAGGTCGATTAATCGCCATCCAGGGCTTTTAAGTTGATCGGTTATATAATGTCTATCTTGTAGGATAGGTCATTTCTTTAGCCATCAGGACTTGTCGGCCGTGAGCTTTGGCCATCTTAGGTCGGGATCAGAACGACTAGCGCCATCGACCTTTAATGTGGTAGGATGGGCATTAGCCATCTTGGGCCGGACGGGTCATGTAAATGATCGGGCTTTTATTAGGGCTTTGTTCATCGTTCTGATTGTGCGGCGCGTGTGAACTGCGAAATCCAGACGATTAGTGAGCGTACTTCTAATGGTGGTGGCATTGGGAGGAAGGAGTTGAGATAGTAAGATTGCATACCTTTTACGTAGGGGATCTTCCCAATTTATAGGGTTGGTTCCCAAATCTCGGATTATTATTTTAGGAATAATATGTTTTCCTTATTAATGATTATCTTTTATGGGATAAAGGTCGATTTTTTAACTGCTCAAAGTTATCGCTTATGAGACTGAATCTCTTTTTGTATTAAAATTATCGCTTTTAAGGCATAATATATGTATTTCCTTATTAAGGATTATCCTTCAAATAAATGATTTAGGAATTAGGAAATTCGGGGATAAATATACACTTTGTGTGTATTTTCCCGTATGCGGTGAGTGGCGAAATTTGGGGGGACTGGGATCTACAGGTTTTAGGCTACCGCCGAACAGGTTCAGTGTGGTTTTTTTAGTTTAGTGGGTAGATCTTGAGCCGCTTTATGGCGCAGACAGCAGTGGAGCTCTTGCGGGCGTCGCTGATGTGTGATATGGGTTTGGGCTAAAAATACATGGTACTAATAATTAAGCTATATATTTATTTACCTCGTGTTCGATGGTTTATATAATTATTTTAAAATTCGCATTTGAAGTGAAATGATGGGTTAAAAATTTTGTATTATACTTTTAAAATTAAACACTAAAATGTTTATTACTATTTTTTTGTTGAATAGTTAATATTTGCATATTACTTTTTTATTTTTATTTAAAAAATAATTTAACACGGGGAAAATGTTTTTTATTTTTATTTTTAAAAATTCTAGGTTTATAAAAACTTTAAATATAAAGCATAAAAAAGAAATTATAATATAAAATTATGATTTAAAATATTAGTATTTATTAAATTATCTATTGCTTTAGGGAATGTATTTATATAAATATATATTAAAAATTAATTTAATTTAATTTAATTTATTATTCTTGTACAAAAAATATAATGAAAATAATGAATAAATAAAATTTTAAATGACTTAATTAAGTAGATTTTTAAATTAAGTAAAAATAAGATATTATCTTATAAAATTAATTAAAATAATTGTTTTTTTGACATCCATTCACCAAAAATGATAAAATATAATTTATTTTTAAAGATTAAAAATGAAGGGCATTTCCTATGAAAAAAAGTATAAAGAAAAAGATGTGTGGTTGGGGAAGGAAGGGTGTTGGATTGGTTATGGGTATTTTTGTCTTTTCAACATATAGCGTTAGACATAATTTGGGTAGTTTCAAAGTTCTTTTATAAAAAAGGAAAAAGAAAAAAGAAAAAGAAAATAGTAAACGGCATATTTCAAACAGTTTGAAATAAAGAAGAATAAATATCACTTGTCCTGAGTTCAGAACCGTATCACCCGGGAAAAGTTGACAATTAATCGACTGATCGACTGTGATATCACTCAGAAAATTGAATTCAAAAGTACTGAACTCTGAAACTCAACTCCGGATCCCTAATTTCCATTCACAACCAATCCTTCCTTTTTCTAAACCCTCTCTAAACAACCCCACCTCCCGCCTTTTTCCTCCCTCAGTTCCTTCTTGGGTTTTCTTACCCCTTACTGGTACGTGAAATTTGTTTGGTTTCCGCATCTGGGTGCCCAGGATTCAGGCTTTTTGCAGCAAGAATCCAAGTAATTTTTGTGGGTTTTGTATGTTTCTTACAGGACAGGTGGTGGTGAAGATGACGATGATGGAATGCAGCGTCTGCCATTCAAGGCTCACAGCCACTGGTACGAAGACCGTGTCAAAGGCATATCACAGGCATAGGAGTGACTTCTCCTCCAAGTCTCGTGCCCTCAACATCCTTCTGGTTGTGGGCGATTGCATCTTGGTTGGTCTACAGGTGATCATTCTCCTTTCTCTGTACCTATCATATATAAAAATTTCATTGATGTTGTGATACTCTCCCAAATCGGCTCCATATGAAATTATGTTGTGGTATTTAATGAGAGGTTCTCCCACCTATCAAGTCTTATGGTTTGGGCTTGGATAACTATCATCGATACTTTCATCGAGAGTCGAACTCAAGACCTCTCCTTATCAAAAGGGTGCACTAACCATTTGAGCTGTGAAAGCTTGAGAGATAGACAATGATACGATCACTCATCGGCTCTGTATGAAATTGTGGAGTGGTACTTAAGTTTGAGAGGTTCTCCCACCTATCATGCGGGTCTTTTGGATTGGGTTTGGATACCTATCATGTCGTGACAACTCTGAATGTGATTATTTGGCTATATTTCTTTGTCATATCTTTTGTCAATTTTTTTCTTTGTCCAAACACCAGCAATGTTATTCTAATATGTTTCCTTTTTCTGATTGATTTCCCACTTAGTTCTTTCATTTGTTTGGTAATGATTTAACATGGGACTAGAGAATTAGTTGCTTTACGTCACTTGCAGGCCTGCAGCATGTTCAATTCTTTACTAGTTTCATATACGTTATCGGCATATTGTCAAAGACTACATATTTGAGCTATATCATCAGTTTTCTACTTAAGCTTCACATGATTTGTTAATTAAGATTTTCATGGCTGAAATGACAACCAAGTGTTAGGAGAAAATGCCTACTAATTGGGGCAATAACACACAAGAAGCACATACACGAGATTCATAGTGGTTCGCTTTTAATGCGAGAGCTACATCCACCTAGTCATTGTAGGTTTTCCGCTATCATGAAAGAGAAAAATTGAAGGGTATCTCTTTCACACACCCTCTCTTTCGAAACAGTTACACTAATAATAGTTTATATGATACAAAACTTTAGGACAGATTATTGCTCGTGTAGAATGCCTAAAATACTCCTAAAAAATTGGGCTCCAGACAACTCAACATTGAGGCATGCTACCTTGCTTCAGCTCAACTGCCCGATAATGTGATGATACCATGTGCTGCCACAAGATGGGATCATGCTACACAAGATAGTAGAAGGAAGTTAGTTAAAAGTTGTACACCTGCCAATTTTCTTTTCTATTAGGGTATGGTTTATGCAATTATGCTTCAATATTCTTTATTCCTTTTTCCCTTTCATGGTCTTTGGCAGCCTATACTGGTATACATGTGTAAGGTGGACGGAAGCTTCAAGTTTAGTCCTGTGAGTGTCAACTTTTTGACAGAGGCAACAAAAGTGCTATTTGCAATTATGATGCTCTTGTTCCAGGTATGCTTTTAGTTCTTTTAGCAAATTTGTTCAGTTTTCCTCGTCTTTTGGGTGTCAATTGCTTGTATTTCATGTACATTCATAGTTTGGAATAAAGAAAGTGTTGAGACTTCACAAACTAGCGGCTCGCGTTATCCATTCCAAACTATACTGTTAAGTAGGTCATCGTGGTTTTATAATAAGTTAGTGGTTCTTTGAGTAACATAGAATAAGTACTCGAGCTTGGTTTGACTTATTTAAAATAAATTAAATTGACATAGGAAACTCCTCATAGTCATTATAAGAAGAAAGAAAAAATAGGAAGGGATGGCCCTTCTTAGGTAAAGTTGAATAATCCTTGGAGCATCTCTTAATATATTGCCAAATGATTTGGAGTTTATGGGCAGCACTCTCAGCTCTCCCAAGAATAGATTGGTTTTGTCCTTTCTCGGTTAAAGACTTCTTGATGGGCAGGTTGTTTTTTCCTATATGGAAAAACGCTAGAAAACTTTGGCTTGCAGTCCCCTTCAGTCTTCTTTGGGCAATACAGAAGGAGAGAATTAGGATAGTTTTTGAACATGCCACTTTCTCTTACAATAGACTGAAGCTTTCATTCATTACGGCATTAAACTCTTGGACTGGTTTAATTTCAAATGTGGACCACTCTATTGTAGGAATTCTTTTGTGCATTCCCTAGGGCATTTCCGAGGGCAGTAAGTATGCTGTTCTGCCCTTTCTCTTCTGTACAGGCCCTCAGCCCCCCTGCATACTCCTTGTATACTTTAGGGTATGGCTCTTGGGCTCCTTTTTCTGCTCTAATATATATTTTTTTGTGCTGTTTGCCCATCAAAAAAAAAAAAAGAAAAAAAGAAAAAAGGAAGGGATCAAGACATAATGAATCGGTGGAAATAAGTTCTAGTCATGGGATAGAAATATTGTCTTGCAGGCATGGCCTAATGTGTAAAGATAAGGAGGAACATTTGTTGTAGATGGTATGCTTGTTGCCAACAAAAATTGCCTCTGAGTTACTAACTTTGAGTTCAAGAAGAATAGAAAATTATGTAGAGAAAATCTGTTGTTTCATTTGGTTGATAATTTGTCCTTGAGGCATGACTCAAGTGGTAAGAGGATCTGGAGGGTTTATGGGAGGTTCTTGTTTCAAGTCCCAATGGGGAAGTAGTTTATTGATCAAAAAAATGAAAATCATTTGGTTGACAAGTAATGCAAGGTTAATATCTTCATGAGGTTTGCAGGAACTTCTCTCTTTAGCTTCTTTAAGAGCCTTCCGGACCTGGAGTAGCCATACCCTTTTCTAGTAAGCAAGGAATTTTCATACAGGCCCGGAAAAAAGAAAAGAAAAGAAAAAGGAAAATGAAAGAAGCAATGATGAACCCCTTGCTTCATGTACTATTGATAATGGCGAAATAGAAGATCGAGTGCCCTCACTCATGGCTTCTACCTTGCATCATTGTAGATCCTAAATCTTCTGGCTTCTATTCTGGTATCTCCCCTGTCATATGTTATCATATTTTACTCCCTCTAAAGTCTCTAAACACACCATGATATGACAAAGATGCCTGACCTTGAAACTTCCTTTCTATGCTTCCTGATAAGCTTTTTGTACTGACAAGCTACAACTTCTGGTGCTTTCCCCAAGAGGATCTTGTCTTCTTGAAAATCATAAAAAGATTATGGACCAAATATCCTTAACCAATGGACAAGTCCAGAGCAGGTGATTAGCCATCTGTTCATCCATTTGTGTGTACAGCTTCAATATGAGAAAGTGATTCCTTTCCTTGAAGCTGATCAATTGTCAGGATGTGGACTGCTACCAAATGCAATATGCAACTTAACAGTAGTGATGATGGGGTACACGGAACCATCAGAAATCTCTTCAAACCCATAATCCAAGTTTCCCCCTGCCATCTAATTATAAGAAGTGCTATTCATAAATCTTCAAATGATCATTAAACCTTAAATTATTTGAGGATCTTGGGGCAATTACAGGGGATTGAATTCCTGGCATTTAGGCCAGGTCTACATTGACCAGCTTTTATATCCAGGCCTGGGACTGTGATATATGCAAGATTGCTAAAACTTTTTTTGGTTTGGTGGGTTCCTTGCCCCATGGCCACCCTAGAGCCAGGGGAAATGCATTTTTGCACTTCTCCACATGCTATTTTAACATTTTTATGAATTTGAATTTAGAGAACAATAATTTTGTTTTGTCACGACTACACTGACTCTCTATACCACTTTCAATTCCTGCAGGCTAGGCATCAGAAGGTTGGAGAGAAACCCCTTCTCTCTATTACTACATTTGTGCAGGTAAGAGAGTTCTGCCACTGCACTTTTGATTTTCTTATGTAAGATGGAGTTTAGAGACCATTCTTATACTATTGAAGTGACTCAAATCTTATGAAATTTGTGCGACTTTGGGCTGTTTGGGAACTTTTTTGAGAACGATTATCTGATGTTTTCTAGAATAAAAAAGTTTATTTAGGAATTTGGGTTGTTCTCAACCTTATTTTTTGTATTTTCAAATTCTTTAATTTTTATATATAGTTCTTTACTTTCATCATCCTCCATCTCTGTACAATTATTTTTTGGTGTCTTTCCTCGAAAATAAGTCAAAATAATTAAAAATGATTGAAATATAATTATCGGAAAACAAAAAAGAATTGGTTTCTCTTAAAAAATTACCAAACATCTATGAAAATTAAAACCCACTTCTAAAAATAGTAAAGAGGCTCTTTAGTTCCACTTTAGTTCTTTCCTCTGCCTTTCTCTTTTCTTGCTCTTTTAAACTTGAGTTCCTCATGTGTCAAGTTCCAGAATAACTATCAAATTTTTTAGTTCTTTAAATGTCAAAGGTGTCCTGTTCTTGCTTGTTTCTTGATCTCAACGTGGTCATTTCATGCAAAGTCACCAGAGACTAGAATATAGCTCCAACCTGTTCTCTGCTTTGGCAAAAACCTGCAGTGCATAATAGCAGTTTTTCTGCCCTTGCAGGCAGCTCGAAACAATGTGCTTCTTGCGGTTCCAGCTCTCCTTTATGCTATTAATAACTATCTAAAGTTCATCATGCAGGTATCGTCATGTTATATGTCTTTACAATTTTCTTTTACTATTCATGTACTTATCGCCTTTTGTACATCTTTCAACATTTCATTTTTCTTAACTCAGCAAGAAAGATGATTGCTAAGATGTGTTCTTTTTTTTTTTCCTTCATCGACTTTGTTAAACTCCTATTTATTACTGGAAACCTTTCTAGTAGTTGAGTTCTGATGTTTGATCTCAGTTGATGCTCCATAACAACAGTTGTACTTCTGTGCAGCTTTATTTTAATCCTGCAACAGTGAAGATGCTGAGCAATCTGAAGGTATCTTATTTCATGTTATAAATAGCTGTTAGTGACTTCTTATGACGTATTTATCATCAATGGTTTCAATTTAGAAATTCTGGTTTATCACTTGGGTGGTACCCATCACTAGATGCTCTTGCCATTGGTTAAATGCGTTGAGACTTTAAAGAATATTTATGGAGCCGACACTGTATACTAGCACAAACGTGGTATTAAATTGATTTTTTTTTTTTTTGAGACTTGGTAGTTTCCTTAAAAGTATGAATGAATGTTTTTGGGATGTGTGTAATTCATGATGACATTACAGAGAGAATTTTATTTCAAAAGGAACTGTTCTATTGCTTTTCATTCATCTTATACTGTGTTTCATTGAGAACAGCAGCCAGTCTATGCTCAATATTAATTAGATTCCTCTTCCAATATTGTCCAATCAAGGAAACACTATATATATATATATATATATATATATATATATCATGTGGTACTAGTTATTTTGTTAGGGTATATAATGTGGCAAGATGGACCAAGTTATAGTTTCCCAAGTTTTTTGGCTTATCATTCCTCTTGTGTGTCTAATTGTTTCTGGAATAAGAAGAGATCAATTGCGAGAAAATCTATCCACAAGAAAATCTTAGCAGTTACATCCAATCACTAACTATGCCGAAGTTGCCCTCTTTCATGGGGATTTATGTGGTCTAAGTCTCATGAAGATGTGGTGCTTCAAAAGACGCTTTTAAGCCCATTTTGTTGATGGTGGGTGAGCAACAATATTGATGATGGGTGAGCAACAATAAAATAGTGCAATTGGAAAAATTAGGGAATTCCCTTTTTTAATGGGAGATGAAAGTAAAAAATAAAAATAAAAATTCAAAGCATCTTTCCTGCTCCTCTAAAAAACACACTAGAAATCACCTCGAATTTATTCTTAAAGAAACAGTTTTCAAATCAAATTTGCAAATAATTGTTTCCAGTTTAAATTTTATCAAGCAGGATTTTTAAGTTAGAAAATCATTTTATATTCTAAAAAAAAGTTGTTTTCAAGAGCAATTTCCAAATAAGCTAATAGAAACTTGACAAAAAGTATACAACTGATTAAAAAAATAAATTTTACAAAAGATGAAACTTGATATAAATTAATCATCATAAGTCTTGAGAGGAACTTGAAGCATTATTTGCATCCCAAATTAAGGCTTGAGAAGTGGAACCATCCTAACCCTTTTTTTCTTCTAAGTATTTGAGGGATATTTCTCATGTTGTTCCTCACCAACACTGGTTGGCTTCATAGTTATTTGAGGCGCAAGGCGCACAGAGGCACAAAAGCCTCTTGGGGCCTTGAGGCCCAATCTGAGCAATTGAATGTGAACAACACAATCTGAGCAGACCTATGTACCTTGTTGACTCTAATACATTGTTAAGGCAGGAAATTCTTACAGATTAGGAGCTGGAAGTATCATCAGTTTATACTTCAAAATTGGGGTTTATGCCAGTTCACTGATTTTTTTTTTTTAAATTTGGAACTTAAATAACTGATCTATGAGTTAGTTTTGAAATTCAATCATGTAAGACAAAGGTTGCATCATTGAAAGTCCCACCTTTTCTTTCATGTACTTTATTTTTCTACAGACTTTCCTGATAACTTTGTATGTTAATCTTACGCTGTGAGGAAACGTCTGCAGGTTCTGGTCATTGCTGTTTTGTTAAAGATAATCATGAGACGGCGCTTTTCCTTAACTCAGGTTAGTTTGAGCATTGGATATCTTTCCTTTGATCAAAACAGGATTGTACCTTTTGTGAAGGACAATAGTTAACATAAGCATTTGGATTGCTTACTTGTGTGTCTGTATATATATATATATCTTTCTGAGCAGGGGCGGATCCAGGATTTTATATTTGGGGTGTCGGCATTTTAATAGACAATAGTATACAAGAAAAAAATTTGGCATAATTCATAAGTTATCACATTTATCTTTTGATTTTTTTGGGGTGTTAGCATTATAATTTTTTTAAAGGGCCAAAAAAAAGACTTAAAAATTTTTTTTTTTGGGGTGTCAGTTGACACCCCATAACAACACGTAGATCCCCTCCTGTTTCTCAGACATGTTAGTGCTGGCTTATACATCTGACTCACTGATGTTCTCTGACAGTGGGAAGCTCTTGCTTTGTTACTCATTGGAATAAGTGTGAATCAGTTGCGGTTTCTACCTGAGGGTACCACTGCTTTGGGTCTTCCTGTTGCAACAGGCGCATACTTATACACGCTTATCTTTGTAAGTATCTATTGAATTTAAGCTAATGTTGACATTTTTGGTATAGTATGTATGATGTTCCAATATTCTAGGGTCACTTAGTGAATAACCATAAATGATCAATGACTCTTTAAACTGGTGGAATATTAAAATGTTGATTATGTCCACAATGATAGCATACAATATTGTCCCTAAACAATATTTGTATTTGGATGCAAACTTTTTCAATGTTTTCGTCCCTTGGATATTTTGATTGAGATTTCTGTGTGTGAGCAAAAAGTGGTTGCTGCACTGGAGGAAAGCTTTTTATGCAGCCAGTACTCGACTTTGTTTTGAATTTTATATTCTTGGTATTGGATGGGTTATAACATTGAAGAACAGCTAAAATACCGAAGCTGATCAATGATACATGCAAGCATGGGGTAGTAATAGCTAAGACATCTAATAGCTCCCTGAAACTCTCAGAAAAGTCATAGGGACAGGAAAAAATTAGAACACTAATTCTAAAGTGCAAAGCATTGGCTAGTTTTTTTTTCATGCTTAGATGTTTTCTTGCTCACTCGTTCCTTCCGTGCTAGTCAAAATGTCTGATAAAATAGTGGCCTAAGTTGCACAATATGAAAGCAATTCTAATATAAAATAGTGGGATCTATTTTACTTTTGTTCATCTTTGTGGGTTTCTTGTACCAAGGCCTTTCGAGGGGTTCCTTTTTCAGTTTTACAGCTAGATTGGGTAGTAGTTTGTAATTCTTCGCTTTAGCTTTGGATTTGAAAGTTCTTGTACTGTAGAAAGGAAATCTCTTCCTTCCTTTGTACTTTTATCTTCTTTTTAATATATTACTTTTCGTTTCTGAAAAAAAAAAAAAAAAATCTATTTGAGTGCATAAGGATGAATATTAGGTCTAAAGTGTTTTGTAATATACTAACCAACTCTAAGAAGAATTGTTAACCATGTGAATAGCAACTTTGAGGGGAAAAAATTTTCTGTGTTTTTTTTTAATATGCAAAAGCATAGAATATATTATATATAGAGAAAACACCTTAAGGATAACCCAAAACATACAAGGAGCATATAACAAGCACATAAAGACAAGAGGCAAAAGAGATAAGGGGATACAAAAAACCATCTAGCACTAATCTAAGACCCAACCAAATCAAAGAGTTGAATAAAGAATGAGGTTTTTCATCTATACACTAGT
This sequence comes from Tetrastigma voinierianum, assembly GCA_016808115.1. Lineage (NCBI taxonomy): Eukaryota > Viridiplantae > Streptophyta > Magnoliopsida > Vitales > Vitaceae > Tetrastigma > Tetrastigma voinierianum. The sequence goes on along the minus strand of JAEQBH010000478.1, from coordinate 651,802 downwards.
TTAAGACCAGAATTACAAACAAAAGAATTTTTTCATCTTATGAATTAAAATCTCATCATTATCAAAAGCAATCCCTTTTCTTCTCTTTGAACTGTCCAAAAGAGGCATAAGAGAGCTGCCATCCATCCTTTTTTGCATTTCTTACCCACAAATGATCCTCACCAACCAAGAAGAGTCAAAGACAGGACCTAGAAAAGACCAACTAATTTCTCCCACAAGACCCTGCCTTCGAGCAATGGATTAAAATGTGATCAATTAATCTCTTCTTCAGCACAACAAAGGGAGCATCTATTAGCAACGACTCTCCCCTCCTTTTTAATTGATCCAAAGTCAACACTATCTCACGAAGCTTCCCAAGCAAAAAGGCTCACCTTGGTGGGAACAATAGAGCTTCCCCCATTGTACATCATACCACTCACATACAATATTGGAAAGATGAAGCTTATAACTAGCGCAAAGCAAATTACCAAATACTATGTGCACTTTGTTGAGCTGATATGCTGTGAATCTTCCCTTGTTCATTGCTACTATCATAAAATCCAGGGTATGAAAATTGGCCTTTAAATCAGAGTTAGGATTTCTTAAACTATTTAACATGTAAATGATATAGGCAATTTCCATAATTTTCAATTTGTCCATAGTATTGATAAGATCTGTATCCTTATATGTAAAAATATATCTATATGGCACAAAAGAAAAAATTAAATGGTAATAGACTTCTGCATTATATTAGAAAAATGTGTTTCTATACATCCATATGAAAAAACTACAAAAATAGGAACTTCAGGTTATAAAATACATATTTCAAGCTGCTTTGTAAAAATAACGAGCATTTCATGTAGTTTTTGGTCAGAGGCACCACTTTTGACCACTTGATTACTACATTTTAAAGATATAGGTACTGTATTGACCATCCTAGGTACTATATTTGACCGGTGAGTCATAAAACTTGAATTATCTTTAGAGGGTTCTCATTTTGTGATATTTTACTCGAGTGTGTGGAAAGGCTTGCATTGGACTGGGGGCTGGGATTCTCAACCAAAGCTTGCCCTTTTGTTAGGTTGGATAAACTTCAACTTGTCTAACTTGCTGCCCTAGTTTCATAAGGGTAGTTTCATACGAGGACAAGCAATACCAATGAAGATTGAACAACGATGAAAAAATGTGGGTGGCATTTTTTTTCTCTAATAAGAAACTGCAGTTATGAAGACAATATGCTAAAAACATTGAGCTCTAACAGCCAAGATACTTCTTGAGGCAAAAATAATTATTTGTTTCTTTTCTTGCCAATTGACTTATTTTGTTTTGTAAAAAAATGACGTATGTGTCCACTTTTATGAACATAGGTATTCTTATACTAGATAGATTTTGCTCATGACCTATTATGTAAAATCAAGGTGACCACTCATAGAATGCCACGTGTCTATTATGTGTCATGTGGGCTTTGTACTGATACAATCGATATCACAAAACGCCACTTGTCTTAGACTGTAGTAGTGCATGTTCAACACCACTCTCCACCAACATGGTGTGTGCTACATCTCACCCTTAGTCTCCAATGCATGGGCGGATCGATTTCCTCCCTTCATAGCTCCTATGCCATAGTGTTGTGTCATTTGAAACTTGGAAGCCAAAGCCCAAACATACTTACTGGTTGCTTGGATGCCCATCTATGGAAGATATTAATAGGATTGCTCAGACTATACCTCTCTGTAAAGATGACACTATGTACACATGAGAGAGTTAATTGTTTCACAGGTTCAATGAGGTGGGATTAACATGCATTGAACTCATCTTAGCTAAAAATTAAAATGAGAAGACATGTGTCATTTCCAGGAGCTTCTACATCATCATTGCTCATTAATAAGGAAGTCACTATTTTGACGAACTACAAAAAGTTTCCATTTCCTGCTAGACAAAGAAGAAGTATTTTTCTCGCTCTCCTTGGTGCTTTTCCTTGATTCTACTACCATCCTCTCTAACCCCATCTTGCCTATTATTCTGTGCCAAAGACGTGGCTGACCTTTTACCAAAAAGAATCTACACAAATAAATATCATTCTACTTCATATTCCTTTTATAATCTGAGTGTTGCTAACTTTAGAACATTAATTTTTTTTTATTGGCTTCTTTTTGTTTTTTGTTTATTTAATGCTCATTTGGGTTCACTTCCAGTATTTCTTTTAATTGATAGTAAATTTTATAAGAAGAATATAGTACTCTTTTACAAAACGTGTGGACTGACCTTATTTCCTTAAAATATACTTTCAAAATTTTTAAAATTTGAGGTAATAGAAAATTTATATTCATCTCTTTTAAGTGAAGTCTCAAAGAGGTCTTGCATTTCATACGGAACTTAATATCATTTTCTCTTTTCAAAAATAGAAAATGAAAAGCGTATACAAGCAACACCTTATTTATTTCCTTGTTTTGGTTTTGTTTTTTCTTATATATGTAAATTTTTTGTTGGTATATTTTTTCTTAATCTCTCATCATGTCCTAACTTTAGGACATTAATTCAGGTCACCATTCCATCACTAGCTTCAGTATTTAATGAATACGCATTGAAGAGCCAATTTGAAACGAGCATTTATCTTCAGGTATGGTCTTACCGCTATCTATACTTACTGTACACCTGCTGTAGTCTGGAAGCCACTTTTTGATAGTAAGACGAGGAGAGTCATAGCTGTTTAGTCTTATGTCAGTTCTGCATCGGCTTTTGGCTGCCTCCGTGGTTGGGCTTATTCAAACCTACATGGGATCATAACATGGCTACAACTTTTAATGAAGTGTTCTGCAAGAAGATTTGTGAAGGAAAAATAAATAAATAAAAATTCCAAAACCTCTTTTCTAGTAACTTTGATACCTAAATCATGTAACCCAAAATTTTAAAAGTTTCTTCAACTTCTAAAGTTCTTTAGTATGAAATTAAAATTCACAGTAAAAGCATTAAATGTCAGGAAAAGCTTTTAGGAAGTCCAGAAGCTCTGCCATAGGAGGTTCTTTCTTTATAAGCACTAAATGTCCATGTTTAAATTCATCAGCTTTATATACCTGCTTGTTTAAGAGAGTTAACTGTATCTTTTGTTGCAGAACTTGTTTTTATATGGGTATGGTGCTATATTCAACTTAATTGGCATTATCGGAACTGCCATTTTGAAAGGTAAGCATTAAAAATACGCATTCAGAAGCAATCCAATTTAAGAACATTGTTTGAACCAGAAGTGTTCTCATGGATGTGGTTTATGATATGCCAAAATGTTGTAAGGAGAACATTATATTAATTTTTTTCTTGTTAAGAACATAGCATATAGTATCCATAACTATGTTTACATTAGGTGAAGATTTATTTATTTTTTCCAATTTGCTCTTTGATCTGATTATCTCAGAATTATCATCACACACATTATATTTATTATCTTAATTGATGTATCAGAAATAGTTGTCTTTCTGGCATAGACCATTGGTTGGATTGGATCAAGTGATTCGAGAAATTGCAAATTCACACTTGTTTGCATATATTAATTGTCTGATCCAGTTAGTGCATAGAGCTCATTTTCCCTTGGATAGTGAGTGGTAACATGTGGACTCCAGCTGAAAACCTGGCAAAAAAAGAGTATTGGAAACCTGATAGTATTAAACTATGTATTATGATTCCATTTTGCTTGGGGTTTGGTTTTTCTCTTCAACCAAAAATGTGCTGGTAGTGGCACATGTCAAAGTTTCATTTTGGTACTATTTCACAATTACATGTTCCAACCAGATATATACATGTATAAATACATAAATAATACAAATTATACAATCACAAAGGTATTTATCTAGAAAATTCTTAAACACTTCTTAGGTTCTCTGGTTTCAAACTCATAAATGAGTACTGTCAAATTGCACTTGAAATTGCAGGAAGTAGCAATCATGCATGATTGAGTTTTGTCCATTTTCTTCCTGCAATATCATTATTTTTTATCCCAAGACAATCTATTAAATTGGTAATGCAAAAACAAAGATAGACAACCAAACCAGCAAGTATGAAAATTAAAAATCATGAAAATCATGAACTATATTTGGCATAAACAAATATATGAATGTAGCACACATGATTACTTGTTTATGCCAAGTGCCACATTCATATTAGAGGGAAGTTGGGATGGTATCCTCAGGAGGTGAGAGTGGCTTATGATGTCTGGATGTGGAAAGGGCTAAGGAAGGATTGTGAGTTGGGAAGTGCAGGTTCAGCCTAAAATTAATCTTTTCATTTGGGAGACAACTTAGGGTGAAACTTTAACTTTGGATGGGGTGCAAAGGAGAAGATGGAGCTTAGTGAATTGATGCTACTTGTGCCTTGAAAAAGAAGAGACAATAGATCATCTTCTTCTACGTTGTGCAAAAGCAAGAGTTTTACGAATATGTTTTTTTGCTAGTAGGGGTTGTTTGGGTGCTTCCTTCTTCAGTTGAAAAGACAATATCCAGCTAGCATGGATCTTTTCAAGGGAAAAAGCAGAAAAAGATTTGGAGAGAAGCTCTTTTGCTCTTATTTTGGACAGTTTGGAAGGCGAGGAGCAAATTTCTGTTGGTTGTGATAGGTTGTCTATCCAAAGGCTCAAGTTCCTTTTCATTTTTTCCTGTGGTCAGAGGCAAAGTTGTTTATAGATGTTCATTTAGTTTTGTTAACTGGTTGGGTTCTACATAAGGTTGGAGCTGTTTTTGTTTTTTGGAATTCTTTCTTGGTTCCTTCGTTTTTTGATGGGTATATTGGTTTGTATACCTTCTTGTATTCCTTGAATAACTATTTTGGCAGCTCCTTTTCATGAATTTTTCTTACCTATCAAATAAAAAATAAAAAATAAAAAAATTGAGGTAGCTATGTAAGTGGAAGTGCCAATATTATGTGAAAATACTAGAGATAAGGCTGTCACAAACAAAATGACTAACACAATAATCAAAATAAATTATTAAGGGCCTTGCACAAAATAGATATCAAAAAGAAGGGGAATGGGAAAGAGACAACCAAGCTCAGAAGTAGCAGGGGGGGTATTAGCCAATCCATCAGCTTCTTAGTTTGCCACTTTAGACATCCGTGAGAAGGCAAATAATTATAATTCAAGCAAAGAAAAATTATTTAGGAAAGTTATATAAAACCCTTTGGGCTTCTTCATCTTGCAAACATGTGAGTGTAATTATGTCTCTAATCATATTTTAAATATTCTAGGCCCTAGTAACTTTGATCTCCTGCAAGGACATTCCAGGGCTACCATGCTCTTAATTTTCAACAATGCAGCACAAGGGATCCTATCTTCATTTTTCTTCAAATATGCAGGTTAGCACTTTTTCTGGACCGTTCTAATTTTCTAGTTTATGCCAAATATGTGGGTGGATGTGCAGTTCGGGTATGTGCACTGTTAGTTTTTACGTAAAGAAGTTGTTTGAGTGAAGATGATACTATGGAGCTACTCTTGGAATCTGTTTTCAAATCTGATGAAGATTCTTCTATGTCTTAGTTCCATATTTTTGCATGAGTTTCTTAATTACGTATAGCCCTTGAAGAGCTCAGCTTCCCTTGTCAAGCTATGGCTCAAGAGTGACTATGATGGTTATATGGTTGCTTATATGGTCTTAATCTTGTTTTGTTGTTTTAGTTTTCTTGATATAGGAAGTTTATCTTTTCCCCATTGGAAAACATGAAAGTTTTGGCAATTAGTGCCAAATTATGTTTTAACAATAATAAAAGCCAGTCTGCCTCTCTCTTTCTTCTTCCTCTCAGATTCAGGCAGTCTCTCTCTCTCTCTCTCTCTCTCTCTCTGTCTGTCTGTCTTTCTTTGGGTGTGATTTATTTTTCAAATAAATAATTTCTTATGAAGAAGATGAATTATGGAACATCAGGAATTGGTTTTCTCAGAATGAATCAAGGTAAAAACAGAGTGAGCTGCCCGCTTATAACCTATTTCATCAACTCCCTGCTTTGAGTATATGAGGTTTGGGAAGACCAATAACCATCTCATTTATCATTGTCAGAACTGATATACCATGTTTAAAAAGAGGTCATAAGAGATCACTACTGGTGCATCAGCTATTTAAGATGACAATTAGCAACCAACTACTAGGGCTATCAAAATGAAAGGTTTCTAATTAGTTCTACATTCTTTTTACTTTTTTTTTTTTATTTAGTCTTTTCTTTTTAGAGGCAAATATCAAATATGTTCCAGTAGCGTTTTATTAAAAGATATTATTCCAAAATGCTGTACACTTTCTTGTGGTGCATAACAGATACGATTTTGAAGAAGTATTCTTCAACTGTTGCCACAATTTTCACGGGCATCGCATCTGCTGCATTGTTTGGCCATACCCTGACTATAAACTTTATCTTGGGAATTTCTATTGTATTTATCTCTATGCACCAGGTAACTGACTCTGTCTTTTCCCTTTTTGGTTTGGAGTGCTTGCTTATAATGACAGAATGGATGAGAGAGTTGATTGACCTTTCAAAGGCTTGGATTTTTTTTTCCTTTTTTTCTGTTCAGTTCTTTTCACCCCTTTCGAAGCTTAAGGATGAATCACAAAATGGTTCTTTGGAAATGACAGATGGTCAGAATAACCAAAGGTATGACTGTCTTTCTTGTATTTACTGTTGAGAATCATTGGATATTCTTAGGATATTCTTTGATTTATCTCCTTCCTTACTTGTACATTATTTTCCTTTCTTTTTGTACTTTATTTGTTTCCTTTCTGTGTCTTCCTGATGTATATAAATAGGTAGGACCTATGCTGTATTTTACTCACTCATTCAATAAAGAAAAGTATTCTTTTCTTCTATCCTTTCACATTTACGTACTACAGAATTCTAGTTTTCCTGATTGGTGGAATCCCACAGCTTGCATTCGGCATTGCATATTGTGGAGCCATCCTCCCTTGTGAAGCATCTTTGCTTTATAGGTTGTTAAACGACCAACTCTCCTAAAAGCTCATTTTTGTAGGATTTGAGTTTAATATGAATGTCATGTCTTTTAACATAGGTTATTTAACCATGATATGGATTAACTTGAGAAATCGTCCTTTCCTATTCTTTACAATAATGGCACCAATTTTAATCCTTTAGGCTTGACTCAAAGTGAGGTTAAAGGGCCTTGGGGCATCTACTAGAGTTTGAGTTCACCGGAATCTCATGCCTCAAGATTTGAAGCTCTCAAGTTGGGTTAGCTTGACGTCTAAGTTCATCTTATGTATGACATACACACATTAGGCACTAACCACATATGAGGGATCTATAAACAAAATCGGGTCTTAACACATTTTATTCTTTTAGCTTTCTAGTTTGTTTCTTCAGAATTCTGGATCTCTTTTACAAACGAGGCACAACACTCCTGTATCCCCCCTTGAGGTCTCCTTGTATTGGATAAATGTACTTCATGCAGTAATTCTGACGTATTTTACTTCTGAATAGCATCATTATTTATGCTTGAATTACTTCGTATTTTTGTATACTAATCACATACAAAAGAATTCCTAACTGATGGGCTTTGTATTCATCTTGGCGATTAAACTATACCTGAACATGCTTAGGATGGACCAAATTCCAAAGTTTATCTGCATTGGTGGTCCAAAATATAATGTGCTTTACTTCATAAAATCAAAAGAATATGTATAATGTAAAGGTTTTTGAATTGTATGAATCGATATTAAATTCAAATTTCTCCCCTTCGCCACTCGTATACTATATCCTCGATCAAATAATATGTCTACACCCTTGCCTAAGGCTCACTATTTGCCACAAGTGGTGAAGACCCATCAGAAACTTGTGGGCTTCACCTTCCCACATATATCTCCTTATTTTAGTGCTTACAGCTTGCAAATTATATAATGGAATGCCAAATGTGGAAGGTTATTGCAATACAAATTTCAACAAAATGAAGATGAAAATTGGATCTTTTATGCTCCATTGCATTGAGTGTTTCTAAATATTTTCATTTTGCCTTTTATTTTATTTGGTCACAATTAGATCAAAGAAACTATAGTTTGAACCTATTAAAGTTTTAACAATATATATTTTGTTTCTACTCTCTTCCTTTTTCTAATTTAGATATGAAAAATGTCCATAATTATTAATCTGATTCTAATCACCCCTACTATTTAATTTATACATTTTGGGTTGCTTGGTTGAACTGTTTGAGTGAGTTGATGGATTTGATGGAGATGACAAAAACAGAATTGTAGGTTCAATGGTTATTATCACTTGTTCATGCTAGTCTTTCAGGAATCTCCTCAGTGGTTGGCATCAGTTAGCATTATAACACACTGATTAACTTAATTTGATTCTTTTTCTACATTGGGCAAGTAGCCAAGTTCCCAAATTCCATTTCCAGAAAATCCTCTTCCTTACATTAAACTTGATTTCATTTTCAAAGGGAAAAGAAGCATCAAAATACCTAAAATTTGATGAATTCATATTTCTGTTTTTCCAGGTCTAAGGATGCATCCTTTATTAATATGACTGCTGGGGCAAACAAAGATGTGAGAACCTTCAGCTACATTTTTCTTTAAATTCTATTAAAGGATTTGTGTTTTAATTTTTAATATTATATTTTTTTTTCCTCTTCCATTTTTCCAGGCGAGTCATCATGTTGGACCAGATGAGAGAGCACCGCTTCTTCCCGTATAATATTTCAAGTAAGCATCTCCCTTTGTGTGTTACTGCACTTAAATCAACTAGTTGGAAAACATAATCGAATGAATACTTTCTTGAGTTTGATAAAAAAAATAATCATAATAATTTGTTGAGAGTTATTGACAACCTTTAAACAACTGTTAAGATAGCAGAGTAATGGCACCAAATACCAAATAGTTAGGCTCCGTTTGGAACACATAAAGTATTAGGGAAAGGAAAAAAATGTTAAGGAAAATGATTTTCTCATGTTTGGTTACACAGTAGAAAATATAAAAAAAAATAAAATATAATCAAAATTTTACATATTTTTAAATTTTGGAAAAGTTCATGCCATAGGTCTGGGCATACCCTATAGCAACAAGACGGACTTTCAACCGAGCAATGGATCCATCGGGATTAACCTTCACTGAAAACACCCAATGGCAACCAATGACTTTCTTCCCAGCAAATAAACAAACCAAGTCCTGGGTACCATTATCAGTCAAAGCATCCATCTCTTCTATCATAGCACTACTCCAACCAGGGTGAGCGAGAGCTTTAGAAACCTTGTTAGGTAACGAAATAGAGTTCAAGGATGCAATGAAAGAACAAGAATGTGATGACAAGTTCTCATAAGAGCAAAATGAGGAAATTGGATGAACACATTGACATTTACTTTACTGAGAAAGAATAGGAAGATCACTTGAACTGGATCTGATGTCAAGTAGCCGGGTGGAGGGCCTCGAGACCAAGGTGCTTGCCGAGTGTAGAATCGAGTGATGTTATGTTTACTTCGAAGAGCGACAAGAAAGGCGTCGTGGAGAGACAATGGGTGAGGCAAGAGTATTAACAAACAAGTCGTCTCCCTCCCCTTGACTTGTGTGGGTCGGAGGTGAAGAGAAGGTACATTCTCAAGAAAGGTGACATCAATCGAAACCAAATACCTATGAAGATTCGGCACAACATCGAGCAAATTTTCCGAACCCTCGGTATCAACCAAGGAAAATACACTTCAATGACTTAGGATCGAGTTTAGACACATGCAGACAAACATCTTGAACAAAACAAGTACATCCAAATATCCAAGGCTTAATAGGAAATAGAGGTTTATTTGGAAAAATGATATGATACGGAGGTTCCCAATTCAAGATTGAGGAAGACATTTGGTTTTGATAAAAAAACAAGTGGTGGAAACAACATCGGCCCAGAAATGCTTGGGCACATGCATTTGAAATAATAGAGCTCGAGCAGTTTCAAGGAGGTGTCTATTCTTTCTCTCAATCACTCCATTGTGGGAAGGAGTATCAACGCAAGAGGTCTGATGAAGGATGCCATTTTGAAGCATGGATGACTGAAACTGTTATGAAACATATTCTTTGGCATTATCACTTCTCAGACTTTGAATAGAAACATGCAATTGAATGTATCTCTCAGCATAAAAGGCACGAAAATGAGAAAATAACTCATAACAGTTTTTCATTAGATATAACCAAGTGGTTCATGAATAATCATCAACAAAAGTGACAAAGTATCGAAACCCAGTTGGGGACACAACTGAACATGGATCCCACACATCTGAATGGACTAATTCAAATGGAGCACTGACTTGTTTATTGACTATAGGACTAGAATGAAGACGATGATGCTTTTCAAATTGACAAGACTCACAATCTAATGACGACAAACTTGACAACCGTGGACAGAACTTTTTCAACAAGGGAAGAGAGGGATGACCCAATCGTCAATGCGTCTCAAATGGTGAGGTAACTCTAGAACAAGTGACATGTGTCTCGGTACTGCATGATCAAGAATGTAGAGAGCTCCAGACTCACTTCCTCTACCAATAATCTGCTTCGTCATAAGAACCTGAAAGAGACTAAAGCTAGGGAAGAATGAGATATAACATATAAGTGCTCGAGTTAATTTGCTCACATAAATCAAATTAAAAGAGAAATTAGGTAAACTCAAGACGGATGACAAAGTGAGAGATGGAATGGGAAAAATTATGCCTGACCTAAGAATACATGACTGTGATCCATCCAAGCAGAGTGACAGTATGGGGTCACGGGATGCGACCAAAGGCAGAAATAGCGCAATTACTTATCATGTGATCTGTGGCTCCAGAATCAATGACCCATTCGGAAGACAAAGAAGAGATAAGACATTATTCCCGTTGCTCGACTCAAGAATAGCAAAAGAATCGAGTCGATGGAGACTTCAATGATTCCTAATTCCAAGTGGAACTCGCTAATTCTTCGGCTGCGGAGTCAACCGGATGATCTCGATGCCTTTTGGGCAGCTATATGAGCATACTGAAGTCTCTGATTCTGACTCTGCCACTTCTTATAGTCTCGTATCACATGTCCAGGCTTATGACAATAATAACAAACAACTCCTCCTGAGCTTGTCCCTCTAGAGTTACCGTCAGGACCACTATTTTTGTAATGTTGCTTCTTTGACTCCACCAAAACTCCGACCAATAAGCAGACCGCCATTCGGGGTGTATGAGGAGGATTTAGGAGGTCTCCCATGTGGAGTATCCGCTGAATGCTTCGAAAGATGAGATCTCGTGGATCGACAGACCGGGTGGCTTTAATGTAATCATACTTCCGAAAGGAGTGCGCCTAGAAGCCATCTTTCCCCCCATCGAAAGTCACTGAATCCTTAACATCTGGACTAAATGACAGTAGTGTATTTAGTTCTTCATAAGTCTTGTTATAATCCATGAAGAGTTATGTGAGGGACCGATCTTGTTTCTTAGTGTGATAAAAGGCTCTACATACATCAAATATGCGAGAAATATCCCCTTTACCAGAATACACAAATTCCAATTATTCCATTAGTTCCTTAACATACTCAGAGTGATTAATGAGGGTAAGTACTTTACCGTCAATAGAATTACGAATTTGTAGGAAGAGATGAGCATCATCCTCTAGCCATTGTTCTTTAGAATCATTAGTAGGAGGGTCCTTATCAAGATGATTGGCCATGCTTTAATATCAAGGTATAAAGGAGGTGACTGCTTTTACTCCAACTGTACTGAGGAGCGTGGCATGTCTTTGTCCTCCGTGATTTTGCACATCACTGGGAGCACTTCAGCCGAAATGCTTCTTATCTTCTCCTCAAGAATCAACTATTCATTATGAAGCCCAAGATGTCTTGATTAGTATGCATGACACCTTTAGAAACCAAATCGTACAGGATTCCCATGAAAAACCCTAGATCCCGCAACAAAAGATCTCAGAAATCCTTACAAGAGTTGGATTTTAGTAGCACAAACCACCTCAATGGGTTCCTGGGAGGGAGTTGCACCCTGTGGTGGCTGTCGGAGGTCTCACGCTCCCCCACACGTGGTGCGTGTGGAATAGTGCAGAAATACTAGAGTGGCGGGTGTGGCCTACGCACTAAGTTTCTGGCCACCGAACTTGGTGGCGAGGCTCGTTAGCTGTCGGCGCTCCTCCCTGTGCCGACAGTGAGTTCCCATGTGCCCTCGAGATGCGTGTTTCAAAAAACACACCTCCACTGCCCTACAAATTGCTGCCGAGATTGGAATTTCTCCAAGAGATTCCTCAACCCTAAGCCCTAGGCTCTAATACCATGTAGATAAAATAAATAGATTACATACTATGTTAACTAGCTCCATCACATGTAGATATTTCTCGCTTTGTGCCAAGGCCCACATGGCTTTGAAGTATGTTTACATCATTATAAAAAACTACATATATAATATAATGTCACGAGCTTCTTTTCCTAGCTCTTATATAAGATCTCGTACCTAAATACTATGTAAAATGTCTGTACTCTAATTTTCAAGACGAGAAAACCATGAGAGATCCATGCTAACAATTATGAACCAGGTCTTAAGTATTGGATCCCATCGGAGTAGGATAACTAAACTACATGGAAAAAAAGAAAAGTTCCTTAGCTTCAATATGAAAAAAGAGCTCCAACAAGAAGACGGTAGGCTATATTTAACAATTAGCAAGAATCATAGGGTAACCCTTTAAAAGGGACAAAAAGCAAAAAAAAATTGCAAATCTAACCCCTTTTCTTAAAACCCAAAAAGTAAGGATATTTTTACATCATTTTGAAAATTTTACCCCTCTAACCACCATACAAACTTAGACTTAACCCCCTTCAAGTTTGTTGAAATATAATTTAACGATAGTTAAGTCCAACATGTATAGAAGTTGTGTTAGAAACTTGGATTTGACACCTTTTAAGTTTGTTCAAATGCTAACTTAACGATGGTTAAGTCTAACATGCATAGAAATAGGTTAGATTTACAATATTTTTTACAATAGAAAGGGGTTAGAAACCTGGACTCGACACCCTTCAAGTTTGTTTAAATGCTAACTTAACGATAGTTAAGTCCAACATGTATAGAAAGGGGTTAGATTTGCAATATTTTTTGGGTCTTAACACATTAAGGAGTAATTTGGTCTAAAGTGGGAATATTTTAAGATTATAAAAAGTAAGGGGTTAATTTTGTAAATAACTTTTGTTTTTATCCCTTTTAAACCAAATCCTCTAAAAAAAACACGAAAATGTCGTATCAGTGTATCTAACATGGCATAAACTTGCCTAAGTAAGAATTCTTTTGCCTTTTCATTGATTCTTCTTGTTTTATTGTATGAAGGAACATTGATTCTTTTCTCAAGAAATTGTGAATCATGAATGATCCCAACATGTTGCAGGTTTAAAGAGGATAAAATCTGGAAAATGCATAAACTTATCCCATCCATTAACTTAATTTGACCATAATTTGCTTCTCCACCCTTCATTTCTGTGTCTCTCAATCTTTTCAGTTTATTAAGATTGTCATACTAATTAACCACTCTTTGCATAATCTCTATGAATTCCCTTTACAGGAATCCTGTTTGACTGATAGCATTCATTTAGCTGGACTCATCAGGAAGTTAAGCAGACGAAAGCCGATTTCGTTAAACCCGAAAGATCGTCTCTTCCCTTCAGAGGTCTCTCTCTTCATATCCATGGTAATCCTCCTCCTTCCTCAGTATTTAGTCTTCAGTAACCAGAGGCCTTTCTATACAGAAGATTTTCGTTACTGAACCATGTTAGATTAATGAACTTTCTGCTAGAGAAAAGATTTTCTATACTGAGAGCCATAGCTTTGTATCCAACCTTAGATCATAAGGTGTCTAGTTCTAAAGTTCTTTTCTTCTCCCATCATTGGCTTTTAGGATCTTGTTAAACATGATATATATCGAAGTTAAAATACTATATTGGACTAAATTAGCAAAGATATCTGGAGAAACATAATCACCCTGTTTCAGCACAATGGAATCGGTTCAAAGTTCTTATATATTCATAATTCTACGACGACAATACTTATGATGACTCACTTCTATAAAGATATCATGATCGTGATTTGATTTGATGTCCATGTCAGATCGAATATGCTTTGTCATTCGAATCACCCACACAAGAAAGCATCGTAGCAAGACGACGAAAATCAAACCGTCGTACTAAGATGACACAATACCACATGCGCCGCACAATATAAAAACATGAAAAAAATAAATTAAAAATCTAGATTTTTGTCGAAAAACCATTTTATTGCGTAAGAAAAAGGTTGAAAGAGATGTAAATGAGTGATTTTAGGTTAAGAATGAATAAAAAATCACTCTTCCTTGCTTAAAGGAGAAAGAGGCTAGAAAGAACAGAATGAGAGAAAGGGCGAGGCGTCTAGGGTTTTTTTTTTACACTGAGATATGATTCTTTCCACATATATTAAAAAGTTCATTAAGTTAACAACTTTTCTTAAAAGCTTAAGATTTTCTATACCATGTTAGATTAATTAACTTTATTCTAGAGAAAAGATTTTCTATAGTGAGCCATAGATTTGTATCCAACCTTAGATCATAAGGTGTTTATAATAAATATTTTGTTTTTTATCCTCACTCTTGTTAATTTTCTTGATGAATACCATAAATGATCCGGAAAGTACCAGGGAAAGGAAAAAAAAACCCAAGGATAATGATTTTCTCATGTATGATTTTACCATGAAAAATAAAAAATCAAATCAAATATAATCAAAATTCCTTAATTGTACATATTTTTAAATCCTTAGTCCTTATATAATAGAGAAACAAATAAAATGAATTTGAATTAACATATATAATTAATTTATTTAAGTTTAAACCTATTTTTTATTTTTTTTTCTGAATTTTTTTTCCTTTCATTTTTCCACTCTATTTTTCGCGTTATTTTACTTTTCGGGTTTCAAACAGAGCAGAAGTGTTTTGTTATGATATGATAGTTCTAAAGTTATTTTCTTCTAACAAGTTCATACTTCACGCATAAATTAAAAAGTTCATTAAGGCGTTTGTTTTTTTAGCGTTCAATCTGTTTGTTTTTTTAATTTTTTCATGACTTGTTGATATTTGTTTTTTGGTTTTTTGTTGAAAGCTAAATACCTTTTAGCATTTAGTTTATTTATTTATTTATTTTTTAACTTTTTCATGAATTGTTATTAAATAGAAACGTTTTTAAATTTTTTCTTAATTTTTTAAAATGTTTTTTTCTATTAAGAAAAAAAACTAAATAATATAATATCAGAAAATCATATTATTTATAATTCAATCGAAACTCTCATGATCTCATTTATGCTAATTAAATAAAAACATACATTTTTTTAATTTTTTATTTAAAAACTTATTGTTTTAAATTTTGGATAAAAATTTAAAAGTTGATTTTTTTTAGAAAAAACAAACAATTAAATACTTAATCCCATTAAGCACCATCCAAAACAAAAGTTTTATTTAACATTAAGTAAAAAAAAAAAAAACATCACTTTAGTGTTGAATTTTTTAAAATTTTGGCTAATAGAAAAAACTAAAATATTTAGTTTTTTCTTAATATTTTTTTTAATGTTTTTTCTATTAAGAAAAAAATGAATATTCAAATATGAGGCAATCAGAGATACTTTATGTACAATTGAAACTCTTATGATCCGTTTTATGTTAATTAAATAAAAACATATGTATTTTTAAATTTTTATTTAAAAATTTATTGTTTTAAAATTTAGATAAAAATTAAAAGATTGATTTTTTTTCCTAGAAAAACAAATAACTAAATACTTAATTTTATTAAGAGAATAAAAGTTAAATTCAACAATAAGTAAAAAAACAAACCCTACCTAAGTAAACAACTCTTCTTTAAAAGCTTAATGTCATAGGCTTAGGTGACATTTGTTTTTTTTACATAACGTTAAATATAAAATTTTTTAAGTTTCCATCGCCGGACAGACGAATCACACAAGATTAAGTCATTTGCTTTTTTTAACATTGCAATGAGGTATGACAAATACTTGCCAGCTATTTCAAGCTTTCGCCCGCCTCGTTTACTTAACCGTTTTGTTTAATTGTAATCGGGTTTTTAGTGGGTTTAGGTTTATTTTCTCAAACCCGAGACAAGTTTGAGTATTGTTATTTCCGCTCCGCCCCGCCTTGATTATATTTTAAAAATAGTTTTTTATTATTTTCTTATACTAAGATAAATAATAATAATTAGAATGTTTTAATAAAATTAAAATAAAACAAAAATCAAACGAACAGGTGTTTGTATTCTTTCCTATCCCCGCTAAGTTTCTTTTAAAACACATGTCTGGGAATTGAAAATAATGTGCCTGCATGAACGTACAGCCCCGTCCCAAACACCCCTCACCCCCCCCCCCCCCCCCCCCCCCCCCCTTGCTACCATATCTAAGAGCAGCAAGCCAGCCCTCCTTGTCGGGTGTGGGGCCTGGTAGAGTTTTTTCTTGTTTTGATGGAAATGACCCTTTTTCTCGAATAGAAAACAAAATGAGTTGCCATTTTCTATTCAAAACTTTTTTTATAAATTTCAACAATATGTCGTGAAAATTTAAAAAAACAACCAGTTGAATGCTCAAAACTAAATAGCTTTCAGCAAAAAGTCAAAAAACAAACAACCTCTTAGTCTTCCCGCTAAGCTCCCATGCGGCATTTAGACAACTCGTCAATTAGATATTACTAAGTCAGTCTCCTACTTGTTCATTTGTTATGCTCTGCCACTACGCTAATTAGCGAGAACTAATCTAGAAGCCTAACTTGGTCGGGTGCTCACTAAACAGGTCTTCTATTTATAGCACCTTAGGGAAATTTCTCAGAACATTGGTTGGAATTTCTGATAAACTCATTCATTAGTCAAATAATACACTGTTAAAATGAGTTTTGTAGATTGTAACAATTCCACTCTACTACATTACACTTACAATATGGAAATTTCAATGAAATTATGTCTTCAAACATGACTTTATAATTAGATTGAAATTATACTTCAAAACAACACTTATAATTTTTATACCAAACTATTCAAAACATCAATATCATAATTTTTTACACTCAAATCGTGGTTTTCAAAACATCTAATTTCACAATTTTACACTGAAGTGTGTCTTCAAAACACAACTTCGCGATTTTAAAAATTTACACTGAAATTGTGTTTTCAAAACTCAATTTCGTATTTTTACATTGAAATCGTATCTTCAAAACAAGACTTCACAATTTTACAATTTACACTGAAATCGTGTCTTCAAAACACGATTTCACATTTTCACATTGAAATCGTGTTTTGAAGACACAACATCCATATAGTGCTTAGTTGGCAATAAGTGTCACAGAATTAGAAATATTTATTTTTGTTCTATATTTCAAAAAATATTTTTTCTAATTATGGTATCATCTAAAAAAGCCCTCGATGTGAGGGTGAGTGTAAGAGAATGAGGGCACACATTGCTTTGCTCAAATTTCAGAAGCCTAGATTTGGGGCACAAAACGGTTAAATTTCACATATTATATTTAAAAATAAAATTATTTATTTTAACTCATCAATAAAGATTAAATAATTTAAAATTTTGTAAGTTTCTAGATAATTTTGCTTATACTTAATTTTCGTTAAAAATTTTTTTGATAAAAACCAAATTTTCTTTTTGCTAAAGTGGAAAACACACTTGATTAGAATTTTGATAATTGACATTGTTGTGTGTCCACAATTTTTTAAATATCCAATGATCTGATGTCACCCATGAGGCTCCACCGCCCGCCCCGCTCGCGGCGGCTCAAGGCGTACCCACTATATAAAACCATACGAGAACTCCACTGTGACGGCAATTCTAGAACCCGTTTGGGGTCCCGAGACCCCACCGGCGTTATCTCACCGCATATGGGAAATTTGCATGGAAAATACGCAAAGTAGATATTTATCAAGCAATTTCCTAATTTCCAAATCACTATTCGAAGAATATCCTTAATAAGGAAAACAGATATTATCCCTCAAAAGGATAACGCCGATATGAAAAACAGATTTTATCCCCATAAAGGATAACTCTTAATAGCGAAAAACATACATTATTCCAAAATAAGAATGGAGACGTGACGCCCAAACCTCGGGGTCCGCTTGACTAATCTCACAACTCGCGACACAGAATACTCCAGTGACCCGACATTTTTCACGAAAATCTGGGGCAGAAGGTCTCCTTTGTACGGAGCTCTACCCAAATACATAACTCCGCATAAACCCGTCTCCAAACAAATTCAATATACGCAGATATATATATCCAATATGGCCACTGGGGCCCATAACAAGACTCACATGCATATCCAAACTATATCCAATAGTTTCAAGAGGTTAATAACCACTTTATACAATACATATATTAAACTTAAGTGGAGTTATAATACATGTACACATCAACAGCTTCACATTCCCGCTTTCTTCTAGCGCCGCCCCCAGATCTAGCCGTCTCTCGCACGCCCGCACTGCAGTGGGGATCCGACGACCCGGTGAGCTAAAGCCCGGCGAGGGAGAATCGCCCTGCGGGCCACTCACCACCTAAGTGCGCAATGTTCCACTAACAAAAACATCTACAAATGCATGATCCTACTCAATGTCTACGTGACTAACTCGCATCCCGAGCCTCACATCGACTTCACACTCGCCTCAAGCCCCGTATGAGAATTACCATTTTATTAGTGGAAACCCTCCGATGAATATATATATCAATCGGGCCGTCCGACGATTGATATATATATTAATCGCTTCAGGGACTACCTCCGATGAATATATATCAACTCGCGCTCCGACTAGCTGGGATATATTATTTAGCTCAGGGACTACTCCTCCGATGAATAAATATTTAACCGGGGCTCCACTTGATATATTATTTAGTTTGACTACCCTCCGATAATTTACATTTTAGACTACCCTCCGAACCTTGTTTCTCAGACTCATCTCATGCACTCATTCCTATATTCCTAGGATGTTCCAAAGGCATACGGGAATGCATGTGCGCCCAATTCGCCTTAAATCACATGCAAATATATATATATATATATATGAATATATTTACATAAACTTTAAATCACACATCAAAATTAGCTCACTGGGCTAATGATCATACACGAGTAATTTTAATTTAAATCACCGCCAACATCGCATTTCTCTTCACAAAAATATATATTTTTAGAACATATTCGGGAATAAGTGAAACCCCGTTTACTATTCCTAAAATCACAAAACACTCTGCTCACTAGTGAACTCCGGCACCACTCGCCATTCCCTACCAAAGCATACCAAGCAAACATTTAATACACAAATTAAACAAACTACACCCAACAGCCATGAAAGGGGCCTACGCCGCACCTTGGCTCAAAGAAAACTCAGATCAATTCCTGGCCCCATATTTTAGGACCGATCATACTGCCCATTCCCGACCTTTTATCATCTCAAACATGCATTTTAATGACACTTCCACACAACAAACACTTCGCTTCAAGGGGCCACGCCAACCCAAAAATCCCAAGAAAATTCCCACAATCTTGGCCCCATGTTTTTGGATCGATCAAACTACCACTACTAAACTAACCGAACATAAAAACACTTAAATGGGAGTAAAAATCAAGAGGGAGAAAATCCTACCGAGTTGTCAAAAACTCGCAAACCCGGGTCCACGCTGTAGGCCTCGTCTCGCGTAACGCCCTCTCGTCTGGCCGAAATCCAATCTGGCCCGACGTTTTATTTCTAGAGAGAAGGAAGACCTTCTCTCTCTAGAAAAGACTCCATTTTCGATCTGCAGCAGCTCTGGTTCTCCATTCCCGTTTTTGCCTCCTTTTCATTTGAGAAGGTCACTGTTCATGATTTGACATTTCTCATTTAATCCATTTTATTTGCTTAATTCCCTTCTTTCATCAGTTTTGACATTCTAAGACTATCTCTACTGGGTCCATTTTCATCATTCATCTACTCATACCAATTTACGCATATGAGTACATGCTATATGCGCCTTCGTCGTGATCGAAAACCGATTTATTTAAGACCTAAATGCGATGTCTCGAAACGCGCTAACTCCGACCGTCTCAAAGAAATTAGCGAATTTTACGTGCTAACTAGATTTCATGAGATCGATTCCAACTGCAACTGCTTCATTATCCGAGATCTTAGAGAATTAATTACGGACTTTTAACCGTAATTAAAATTTTGTAATCAAAATTACGATTTTGCCCTTATTCCAGAAATTGGAATTTCTCGGGTCTTACAGGAGATTTGGGAACCAAACCCTATAAATTAGGAAGATCCCCCATAGAAAAAGGTATGCAATTCCAACTATCTCAACCTCATTCTTCTTCCTCTCCATCACACTTAATCATCTGAGAGGCTACGGCGACACCGTCACGTCGCTCTTTTGTAGTTCACATTGCGCAACCAATGCCCCGGAAATTAGAAAAAAAAATTGGTAACAACAATTGGCGCCGTCTGTGCGAAATCGAACAAAAAATTTTCACCGATGATCAGGCAAGAGCCGTCTAACTGCTATCCAAGAAATTTCTCCTCCGTCACTCCTGAGTCTTGGCCGATCCCCATTCCACATCCGATTCGTCCGGGCGCCGAGAATGTCATTAACCCAATGACCCAATCGTCAGAAAATCAATTCTTCCATTGGCGTCAAGAAATGGAGAGAAAGCAAGAGGAACAAGCAAGAAAGATAAAGGAGTTGCAAAGTCATGTCAAGGCTCCACAACGAATAATGACTACCGCTGGACTCGTATTGAGAAAGCCACAACCCCGAAAAGGTACTATCAATAAAGCATTCTTTAAAGCATTCTCTATCAATCTTGAATTGTACCACTTAAAGCCTCCGAACGGCGAGTAAATGATCTATCCGCCCGCAAGATGTGATAACATCTAACCCGGGTCAACATTATAAGCCCTGATGGCGAAGAATGACTCGTCTCTACCTGCAGAAAGATAACTTCTACCGGTCAACTAAAAGTCCTGATTGCACAAAGAACGACTTGTCCGCCAGAAGACAACTTCTTTATACCACCAACTAAAAGTCCTGACTAATAGTCGACCTCGTCCTACTGCAGAAAGATAACTTCTAAATTTCAATAACTTAAAAGTTCTGATGGCAGTGAAATGACCTCGTCTGAATTTCAAAGAAAACAACTTCTAAATTTCATGAACTTAAAAAAAACCTGGCGCGAGTAAATGACATGTCCGCCGCAGAAAAGACAACTTATGCTCATATCCTAAAAGTCCGGACGACGTAGTAAAATGACATGTCCGGTCTAGTAAAGATAACTTATACTCTGGCCAACTTAAAGTCCACGCCTACAAGTAAGAAAGGACCTGTCTGCCCTAAGAGATAACTTTTAGCTCTGGCCAACTTAAAAGTTCTGACTACTACAAAGAAATGACCTGGTCGACTTAAAGATAACTTAAATACCAACTTAAAAGTCCCGATGGCGTAGTAAAATGACCTCGTCCTACCATAAAACAACTTCTAAATTCTAAGAACTTAAAAGTTCTGACGGCAGTAAGAAATGACCGGTCTCTGGGCTCTAAGAAAGACAACTTCTAGCCTGGCCAACTTAAAAGTTCTGACGACGCAAGAAATGACCCTCCCATTCCTGGGTGAAAGATAACTTCTAGCCGGCCAACTTTAAAAGTCCCATGGCGCAGTAAAATGACATGTCCCATTCCTAAGAAGTACAACATCTAACCTGGCCCACTTAAAAGCCCGGATGGCGCAAAGAAATGATGACCTATCCACCCAGAAAGACAACATCTAACCTGGCCCACTTAAAAGCCCTGGATGATAAAGAAAACGACCTATTCTACAGATAGACAACAACATCTAACCGGGGCCTACTTAAAAGCCCGAATGGCGCAAAGAATGATCTATCCTACTGCAAGATATAAACATCTAACCCGGTCCACTAAAGCTCTGGATACGCTTAAAATGCCATTCGCCACTCATGGCTAATGCCCAATCGTCAGACAAAGTCCTAACGGTAAGAATGCCCTATTCTACCTCTGCAGATGGCTAATGCTCCAACCGGCCCAAAGACAAAGTTCGACCGGTGCTATCGCTCGTCCGCCTAACATAGGTGGATGCCTAGCCGTTCATTACTAAGTCCCAGAATGTCCTATCCGACCCAAGATGGTTGATGCCAACCGGTTATTTATCGTCGACTTCGGCTCTGTCAGCTTGACACTTTCTAATACCGCACTTCTCATTTGCTGCCGTCTGAAGACTTCCTTTAATGCCGTATTCTCGCTCTATGTCAGCCCGGCACTCTTTAATGTCGACCAAATTTAAGTCAATCGACACTTCAAAAGACCAGACTCAGGCTCTAAGTCGCTCGGGGCACTCTAAAAGACCAGACTCTTGTGGCTCCAAGTCAAGCTTGACATCTTCTTAATGCCGTAATTTCTAGCCCAAGCCGTCCGACACTTTCTAATGTCGACTTGGCTTTAAGCCGTTCCACCTCTTCAAAAGACCAACCTCAGGGCTCTAAGCCGTCCGCACTTTCAAAAGACTAGACTTGTCGCTATAAGCCAGCCCGCACTTTTCAAGACTGGGACTTGTGGCTCCAAGTCGTCTGCATCTTTCTTAATGCCGCACTTCCACGGTTGCCCGCAATTTCGGAACCGGTAGATGACACTTTCTTAATGCTAGATCTCGGCCTAAGCCGCCCGACACTTCTTAATGCCGACTTCTCCATTTGTCGCCTAGCACTTCCCTTAATGCTGACCGCTTGCCGTCCGACACTTTCAAAAGACTCTCAAAAGACCGCAAGGGCTCTAAGCCTCCGTCGACACTTTTAAAATACCAAATCCTTGGGACTTATCAATACGCATGTTTAAACACAAGAATGGCTCGCACTGGTGTATCTTTCTTACCACTGGGGGCGACTCGTGAGTCTTTGTTTCCTCAAGCAGACTGATCGTTTCTGGACGGTTAACTAAGGCCCTTCAAAGGATCTTGGCTCGAGGCTCTCGGAGCCGCCTCCCCGCTGGGAAGAGCTACCCGAGATTGACTTCAAAAGATCAAGAAGAACAAATGTTCACCTCCCCAACGACCTCTCCCCCGGCAAATCCGACCCGGGGTATGACGGGGGCTATGTAAGGAAAGGGGCTGGAGCCTAACTCTTGGGAGTTCTTCACAGATAAAAGGAGCTCATTGCACTCCCTCTCAGTGATCTCGAGCCATCGACTAATGTTGAGAAACATGTGGTTCACACGTGCTTTATATCCAAACACACAATCAATACACGCATTAATTCTCCCAGTCCCTTCAACTTTCTCCACTCAAGGTTTATTCGATATTTTTCCTTTCAATCAAGAAGTACCAACTCACCGTGAAAAGGGGAGCATTGTGGGTACCATGGCTTTTTAGGCCCAGACCCACTATTCAATAGGCCCGACGCCGGCTCGGGCCCACTGCCTGCCCTGCCTTATGAAGGGGCCCAAGGAGGCCCACTGTATTAAAACCACACGAACCCACCCGCATCTGGGCGCCTCCTAGGAACTCGTCTCTGGGTCCCAAGACCCCCTGTACCGGCCATTCACCGTATATGGGGAGATTTGTTGCGGAAAATTACAGTAGATATTTATCGCTGAATTTTCTAATTTCTAAATTGTTTATTTAGAAGAATAATCCTTAATAAGGAAAAACAAATATTATCCCTTGAAAGGATAATTCTTGATAAGGAAAAACATATATTATCCCTTAAAGGATAATTCTTGATAAGAAAAAACATATATTATCCCATAAAAAGGACAACTTAATGCGAATAGCATATATTATTCCTAAAATAAGAATCTGGCATTTTAACCGAACCCTATAAATTGGGAAGATCCCCATGTAAAAGGTATGCAATTCCAACTATCTCAACTCTCCTTCTTTCTTTTCCACATTGCGACTTAATCACCTGAGGCGCAGATCAAGCACATTGTCGCCGGGTCACCCTTTTTGTAGGTTCACATTGCGCAGCCGATGCCCCGGAGATCAGACAAAAAAATTGGTAACAACAATTGTAATGACTCATCTAACACATAAGTACAAATTTAAAAAAAACCGATATGATTTATAGTGATCATGATAAATGGTATTAAAGTTAATTCTCTTTTTTTAAGAGAAAAATAATTTTATTATTCAAATTATCAATACATCGATAGAAATATAAAATCAAAATCGCTAAAAATTATAGACGATAAAACATTATCCAAGTTAATAGTATAATGAATCGGCTCAGAACCTATACATTTGATAGTTGAGTATGCTAAATTATTTCGTAAAATCAAGAGTATTTATTGAGTTAAAAAACAATTGATCAACAATCAATAATAGCCAATAAATATATTACAAAATAAAAACTTTAATTGTACAGAGAAGTATATCATTCATAGTCTATAGAAAATATACCTTGCATAGATCCGGAATTGTTGACTGTCATTTGCCTCATAAATCTACAAGGAATGAGATCAAAGAAAAGTCAGGGTTAAAGATGACTCTGTCCTTCTCCTTTTCACGTGTTCTACAAAACCCTTTAAAAAATTATAAGGCTTAATTTACTTATATATAGAGTACAAGGGAACAATTGAGTTTTGGTCAAATTGGTTGACCAAAGCAAGGGAGAAGATAGAACCATGGGCTCGTAGCAAATTAAAATTAAACCATCCCATAAATAACCCATAATTAACATGCACAATTGTACAATTAAAATTGTAACATGATTACGCTTAGTCCATAATTAATAAATTAATCCAACATTTTCCCACTTGGGCGACATAATCATAACTCAAATGATTTTACAATAGATTTACATGTCATAACCAATCACATACAATTAACATAATGAGAGGATGCATAAATCGTACATAATTAAGTGTTACTAATTAAAATCATGACTCAAATGCTTCAACAAAAGACTTATATAGCCATAACTAATCATATACAATTAACATAATGAGATGATGCATAAATTGTACATAATAAAACGCTACTAATCAAGAAGCATTATAATGACTATAGTATTGATTCAATATAAAGAAAAACATCATTTTGTCATTCATTTGGTCAAAATGATACAAAATCACAAGATAATGACAAACGTCAAAATGTGCATGTAATAACGAAAAAGCATGAACTTTTCTTACAAAATACATGAAAAAGCAAATCCTCATCAGAAGACCCGAAATTCTAATTTCTTAAAAAGAAAATCGCACTTTGCTATTACAAATTGAAATTCTCGTTAAAAATCCGTAATTTATTCTCTAGATCTCGGATGACAAAACGGATTTCACTGTTGGAATCGTCTCGAAATCTAGCTACCACGTAAAATTTCGTGAGAATTCCTGCACGCCGAGTTGGCACGTTTTTCTGCGATCAGATGAAACAGAAAACGATATTCACGCGATGCAAAATCACATATAACACGTACTATGTGCCATATGGTATGAGTGTAGAACCCATGAAAATGGACAGCCGAAATAGTGCCGAATGTCAAAACTGGGAAAAGAGGGACATAATGGTCATTTTGAAATTTATTAAATGAGAAAAAGACAAAACACTCAATAGTGTTTGTCTTCTCAAATGCAAAAAGGGGAAAACGTGAATTGAAAGAGGAAGGGAGATCCGTAAATCGGGAATGGCTGCTTTAGGAGAGAGGATGTCCTCCTTCTCTAGAACCTGCAGGGAGATCCGACCGTCGGCAGTCTTCGGGACAAGAAGGAAAGCCGCTCTACGCGGAGAGGGCTTCGCGCGTCACTCTGCGAGCTCAAACTCCGAGAGAGGCCCTACTTCAAGGTTTTACACTTTATTTAAGTGTTTTTCAATGTTTCTAAGTTAGCTTCGAGGCCTCAACGTAATATTGACTCCAATTCCAAAACTCGGGACCGACCGTTGAATTTATTGAATCCAAAAATGTCCAGCCATGACCGTGACGGGCTGTTTTGGGTTGCTTATTGTGAAATCATGTGTTCATGTATGCCTTGATGTGAAAAAGGTCGGGAATGGCCGTGAAATTCGGGTTAACAAAGTGAATCGACGATTGGTGATTTTCAGGGAATAGTAACCGAGGGTTTCACTATTCCCGAGAATAGTGTTCACAAAATTAATTTTTGTGAATTAATATGTTTAGTCGAGTAATTCAAGTAGAATTGCTCGTGTTTGATCATTAGCCCATATGAGCTAATTTGATGTGATGAAATGCGTAATTATATAACATGATTGCGCTGGACAATTTTGGCGCGAATATACGACAAGCTTATATATTTACATGTGACATGTATCGTAATGGACTGGCATCATTGATTTGTGCCACAAAGAGGGTGATCCTAATCAACAAAATTTATATCCTAATTTTTCTCCTACTCCGCCGTAGTCGGGCTACCGCAAAGATAGTGGTCTGTATTCGAACACACATGCACGGGTTTTCTTCGCATGTATCGATTTTAAGTGAAGTTAAAAATGGTGAATTTGATTCGATTTTAAGGTGGTGATAAAAACAAGGGGGCTGTGGTTTGCAAGGAAAATAAAATGAAGAAAAATAAGAAAAAGAACCTTTAAGCATCGGGCTACCGGTTTTAGGTCCTAAGGCAAATGAGAGGTCCCTGCTCATTTCTCAGATTGAAGGATACATATAGTCATCTCCTCAATCGGATCTTCATTTAGCTTTAAAACTAAACCCTAATAATTTTCCTTTGATAGAAAGCATTTATTTAGCATTTATGATTCCTTCCGCTGAAAATCTATCTCGACTCATCCTACAATGATTCAGAAGGGCAAACTAATGAATCTCAATGGATCTAAAAATAAGCATCCACCGAACCCTAAAAAGATTACCAAGTATTGATCAAAGAGGATGCACTTACAAAGGAAAATATAACCCTTAACCTACCTCCAAATAGACTCGTAAAGAGCAACTATTAATGGCATCGCGGTATCTAAAGCCAAGAATACACCGAACCCTAAAAGCTTGCCAAGTATTGGCCAAAGAAGGTACATCAAAAGCTTTTTTTTAAACTTAGAGTTGAAATTTTAGGAACCAAAATGTCAAAACTTGCTGCGTGAAAAACAAGGGAACCACCAGCAGCCTCGGGATTCTACCTCAAAGAAATTCTTCTACTCAAGTAGGAAGGGGTTTTAGTCGCACATCCTCCAAGTTGTCATCCTTGGAGTGGTGTTCGCAACCAAGAAAGGGAGAGAGAGGAGAGAGAAGAGAGAAAATGAGAGCCAAAACAGGGGTCCGTGAATTTCCCTTCCAAAACTAAACTTAGGTCAACAAAGGTGTTACAATGGCTTATATAGCCTTACAAACATGTGAATACCAAAATAACCAAACTAGAATACCATGCTGAGGGTAGAAATGAGAAAACCAAAAACTGAGTCGCTCGGGATCAC
This sequence comes from Tetrastigma voinierianum, assembly GCA_016808115.1. Taxonomy (NCBI): domain Eukaryota; kingdom Viridiplantae; phylum Streptophyta; class Magnoliopsida; order Vitales; family Vitaceae; genus Tetrastigma; species Tetrastigma voinierianum. Next base: position 624,432 of record JAEQBH010000478.1, on the reverse strand, counting down.
AAACAAAGCAGAATTTCACAGTATCGTTGAATTCCCTCGCTATCATAGCGAAAAATTCGCTTATGATAGCAAAATTCCCTCGCTATCATAGTTTAGGGTCCAGCATAGCTTAAATTGAAATTTTCGCTATGCACAGTAATTTTCGCTATGATAGCGAAAATTTCCCAAGCGTAGCGAATTTTGGCACTGTTCAGCACTGTTCCATTGATCCTGCTGCTACTATTCCCTCTGCACTATTCCATCTCTTCTCGCTTTGATATTCTTCATTCCCGGCTTGTTGAAATTGATAGAAAACCATATGAAATTGATGGAAATCAACCCGACTGGGCTATGATTGATTGGACACGATAATTTGCCTCCAATTCCTGCAAAACTATAAAAAATGTTCCTCGAATGCACCGTAAGTGCACAGTGGACCAACATGTCAATCAAGTTAATTATAACAATTAGTACACAAAAAGCGCCAAAACCTATTAAAAATAAAGGGTCTGTAATAGCACTGGGGGCACTAATCACACCCCTTAACCTACACATTGCTAGTCCCCTAGCAATGAAAGAAGAAAATAATAAAAAAACATATAAAACTATAACAAAATAACGTTCACAAAAATGGTATTTCAAAAAGGTTGTGAATGAGTAATGCCTAACCCTAAGTAAAAATCATCAAAGCCTTGTCCAATAATTATCATGAGAGAATGAATGCCATAAAAAAATTGAGTATTAAAAGAGTCTCCTTCTTGGTGAATCAACCAGAAACTTCCACAAAAATCTAAGTGTTTGTTTGATCAGCTCTCAACAATAAACTGCTAAACTACACTCTCCCCCCCAACCTAGCTACTGCCACAACCTAGCATGCTAACCAACCTAAATAGATCAGGACCCACCTCTTATTCCACCATTCTTTGTGCGGTGTAGGGTGCAATGCCGAGGAATCGACCTCACCAAAGTCCATGTAACTAGGATCTACCGATGACTCCCCAACCAATTAAGGCTTAGGGCACTGAAGTCATAAGGATCTTCAACCACAAACTCTTTACCCCCTGTGACCCGAATGATTTCGAAACTCCAAAGACCTACACTTGCTAAACCCACCCATCCACCCGCGGTAACGAACACTAAGCTCTGCGGGCTCCCAACCGCTGAAGGTTTAGGGCACCGGTTTTAAAGGCTGCCATATACCCTCATCATGTTTCGTTTTAAGGCAAAGCGCAGCAATTTTTATTCTTTTTCTTTTCTTTTTCTTTTTCTTTTTATTTATTTATTTTTTCCGAAGACGCATTGGCCTTCTTTCCACAGAGGGTCCTTAACCTATTAAAGGTGGTCAATGAAACTAGGGTAGGTTGTGCAAAGTAAAGGAGGTTGCGTAGTTTCTCAGCCTATCATTGAAACCTAATGTGCTCGGTGTGTGGTTAGCTAAAGGTGGAAGAAAGAGGTCGAAAGCAACAAGAATTCAACTAACCATCCACTCAATTAGGCATGGAACTAATCTAACATCAATAGAATTGGACAATGCTTCAATTTTTCAAACTATAGGTTGTGTGCAAAATACAATAAAATTTTTGGTTGCAAATGGGTCCAATTTTGAAAAAGTAAGCTTTTTACAGTATAACAAATTTTTATAGAAAGGGAACTCCAAGAAGCCACTGAACATCACAAAATGGGCTTACTCAAAATAAGAATTAAAAAACATAATATAAAGCCACTTCCTTCAATCCTCCCAACCCAAACATCTCGTTGTTCGAAATGGGGCTCTGATTGAGTTAGGCTGGCGTTACCTCCTTGATGAGATGTGATCGTTGTTGGATAGGGACTTCGCAGTTTTCCATCGACACTTATTCACTCCGCTTCAGGGCTTCAAATAAACAAGTTAGGAGAAGAAAAGAGAGGAAAAAAAGTGACTAGTTGAGCATTTTAAAAAAATTACACATTCATAAAAATTTCAAAAGTGTTATTTCCTCGCAATATTTGGATTCTACACCTCTAAGCTCCAATCCAGTATCAAAACACCTAAAACGGAGTTCGGATGAAAAAGTTATGAGCGAAACAAAATTGAAGGCAAAATAGTGTAATGATAGCGAAAATTTTCGCTATCATAGCGAATTAATATATATTTGAAAAAATAAAATAATAATAAAAACGATTTTTTTTTTGAGACAATTTTTTTTATAAAAATAAAAAATAAAATAAAAACAAACTTTTTTTTTTATATATAAAATTAAAATTATTATTTTTTTATAAAAATAAAAAAAATAAAATAAAAACAAAAGTTTTTTTTTTACTTGTTACTGTGCACTATTTTGTCTATTCTGGGAACCATCCGTACGCCATTTTGCTATCATAGCGAAATTTCACTATGATAGCGAAAATTCAATTTCGCTTAACATCGCAAATTTTCTATGGTTATAAAATTTCGGCCGCTTCCGTATCGCTTCTCCTTGCCTTCATTCAACTAAAATTCGCATTAATAAACCCGCAAAAAATTAATGCAAGAAAATTTAGAAAAATTGTAGAAAAGTAAAAATTAATTTAAAAACAAGAATTAATCTAAAAATTGTGAGAAAATATAAGAAGAAAAATAAATGAAATCAAATGTAAAATACGATAAAATAACACAAAACAAGAAAAATTAACACAAAAATGGGGATGAAATGCCGAGGTTCGGGTGCTCCAAATCCGAACCAGCACCCGAACCATCCACTATGCCATGCAATGTAGGCAGCTGCTTGTGTCTTTGATGTAGTGGCAAAGGCTCTAACAGTGGCCACTAATTTTCTAATGTTTTGCAGCACAAGCAGTGATGGACTGACATGGGTTTTGGGGAGCAAAGCCGCAGTTTTTGGGTTTGCTGTAGTGTGGGCAATATGAACACTGGCAGTGGGCTATTTGGGGTTGGGCAGTGACACAAGGATTCAAATTCATGGGGATTGGTTGAAGGATAGGCTCCCGGGGCCTCTCCCCGCTTCTTTCCCTACCTCCCTACTTCTTTCCTACCTCCCGCTTCCCTCATTGCAATTCCTCGAGCTTCCTGCATCAATTCCTCCTGGTCAGTCAGCCACTCTCCCTCTAGGTTCTCCTCCTCTTGATGAACAAGCTGATTGGCAAGCTTTGAAATGGAGTACTGAAGGTTGTCCAATTTCTGCTGCATTTCACTTTGAAGTCCATAAATTCTCTGCTTACATCGTTTCCATGTCAATTTTCTGACTTAATTGAGCATTGATTGTCCTCTATGCTTCCACAAAGTTACCCACTAGCTTGGTAAGGTCCAGAATGGCCTGCTCAACTGGAGAAATTAATTGTGGTGGTTGTGGTGGCTGAGGAGTTGAGGTATACTGTGGAGGCACCATGTAAGAGGGTGCACTAACCATCGGGTTCTATAGTCCCTCATGGATCTGTGGGCTCTGGATTTCTCTCCTGCTGCTGCTAATTTTGCTTACATGCTAGGTTTCTATAGTCCCTCATTGTCATGTATGCTCTAGGTTTCTTTCCACTAAATATTCACTATATTGTTCTCCTCTTCCATTTGATCATAAATAATTTCTCCACTTAACCTAAATGAACCGCTTGCCTTCGTAATTTTTAATCCACCGAACATGTTCTCCGCAAAGAAATACAAATGGCAACCCAGACAACACCAAACAAAAATCCTGCAGACTCTTTTTTTTTTTTTTTCACAAAGGAATTGAAATAAAAAATAATCGACAAGAAAAGGATAAAAGGAATTCACCAAACCCTGTGATGAGGATCACAAGTGTTCCACAAATCAAATGCACTCCAGGCACCATCCTCAATCTACACCATTTGATTCGTACACAAAGAGGTGATCCGAATCAACAAAATTTATATCCTAATCTTTTCTCCTACTCGCGTAGTCAAGCTACTCAAAGATGGGCTTGCCTAGGGTCGAACACATGGATGAGTTTTCTTCGTACAAATGATTTAAGTGAAGTCAAAAATGGTGAATTTGATTTGGATTTTAAGGTGGTGATAAAAATAGGGGGGTTAGTGGTTTGCAAGCTGAAAATAAAATGAAGAAAAATAAGAAAAAGAACTCATTTAAGCTATCACACGGTTTTAGGTCCTAAGGCAAATGAGAGGTCCCCGGTTCATTTCCTCGTATCGGGAGGATGACATATAGTCATCTCCGACCTGGACTTCATTTAGCTTTAAAACTAAACCCTAATAATTTTCCTTTTGATAGAAAGCATTTATTTAGCATTTATGATTCCTTCAGTGAAAATCTATCTTGACTCATCCTACAATAATTCGTAAAGGGCAACTAATGAATCTCAATGGATCTAAAAATAAGCATCCACCGAACCCTAAAAGATTACCAAGTATTGATCAAAGAGGATGCACTTACAGTGAAAATATAACCCCTTAACCTACCTCCAGTGGTTCGTAAAGAGCAACTAATGGGTATCAGTGTATCTAAAGCTAAGAATACACTGAACCCTAAAAGTTTGCCAAGTATTGGCCAAAGAAGGTACATCAAAAAGCTTTAAACCTAGAGTTGAAATTTTAGGAACCAAAATGTCAAAACCCATCATGAAAAATGTGGGAACCACCAAAGAAATTCTTCAAATCCTACCCCCACAGCCTCTCTACTCAAGGAGGAAGGGGGGTTTTAGCCGACATCCTCCAAGTTGTCATCCTCGAGGGTGTTTAGCAACCAAGAAAGGAGAGAAAGAGAGAGAGTAAGTGAGAGAAAATGAGAGCCAAAAACAGGACCCATAAATTTCTTCCAAAACTAAAACTTAGGTCAATAGTGTGTTACAAATGGCTTATATAGCCTACAAACATGTGAAATACCAAAATAACCAAACTAGAATAATTACAAAGTGAGGGTAGAAATAGAAAACAAAAACTGAGTCGCTTGATCACAAAAAACAAAAGGCACTTTCGCTATGCACGCGAATTTCGCTATCATAAATCCGTGCATAGCGAAATTGAAATTTTCAGTGTGCACGCACTTTCGCTTATGATAGCGTACCCCAAGCGTATAAAATTTTGGCACTGTTTCAAAGACTGCTCCATTGATCCTGCTGTTACTATTCCCTCTGCACCATTCCATCTCTTCTCGCTTTGATATTCTTCATTCCCGGCTTGCTGAAATTGATAGAAAACCATATGAAATTGATGGAAATCAACACGACTTTGGGTATGATTGGATTGACACGATAATTTGGCTTCCAATTCCTGTAAAACTACAAACAGCCTCTAATGCAATCGTAAGGCACAGTGGACCCGACATGTCAATTGATTAATTATAACACTACATAATAAAAAGCGCTCAAAACCTATTAAAAATAGGGTTCAAAATAGCACTTTTTGTGCACTAATCAATCATGCATTCCATATGCACCGGAGCACCCTAGATGATAGGAGCGAAAGTGCATGAGGAACAGAGTGAATGGGTTTCCTGAGGGTTGTCTAAAACTAAAAATGATCTGAGGTAGTCCATAATAATATTAATCGTCTGAGACCTAATTCAATTGATATACATTGGAGGGGTAGTCCATAAATAATATCAACGCCTGAGATTCAAATGAATTGATATACACACTTGAGGTTGTCCACAAACAAATAAACATAATAATTCTCATACAAGGCTTAAAGTAGTGTGAGGAGCTTCCATGAGGACTCCTGCACGAGATGATCATTAGACATTCAAGTAGGATCATGCATTTGCTTGATGTGTGTTTATTTTGATATCAGACCGCACTTAGGTGGAGAGTAGCCCACTTAGTGATTCCACTATCGAACATTAGCTCACCCCCGTCGAGGATACCATTTTACGTACGTGGAGCGTGCGAGGGGACTACTTGTCCTAGAGACTCAGGCTTGTAAGAAAGCCGATTGGTGACCCTGGGTTATGATGTATTACATGTATTAGAACTCTACCTGATTATATGTGTCAGATAAGAGTAAACTTTGAACTCTCGAACTATGGTCGGATAATTGATATATATATTAATGCATGAATATTGGTTTATGAGCCCGAAGTGGTCGCTTTAATCATTAATCGTTATATCGATTGTTTGGGATGTGTTTTATACGTTGTATTCGGGGCAGAGCCCCGTATAAGAGACTCCCGCCCGACTCGTGAGAAATGCTCGGGTCACCCGACATTCACGAAAGTGTTTCGCGGTCGACCGGTAAATAACTGGACCCCTGGCCAGCGTCACACTCACTAAAACAAAGAGTCTATGCTCTTATGCGGGTGACATGTTCTTGAAACACACAAATAGGTAAGCCTTTGGTTAGTGGGTCTGTCAACATGCTAGTCATAGGCGTGTGTTCAACTGAAATGAGGGACTCTGCACCTATCTCTTCAACAAAATAGAACTTTGTATCAATGCGCTTAGAGCTAAAAGTGCTGCTAGCGTTCCTAGAGAAAGATATAGCTACAGAATTATCACAGATTAATTTCAGCGATATAGAAATGAAGTGAACGACCCCCAAAGTTGAAATGAAGTTTTGCAACCATATTGCATGACAAATAGCCTTATAACATGTCATATACTCTGCCTCCATAGTAGAAGACGTTGTAAGTGTCTACTTGACACTTTTCCACGAAACAACTCATTTAGCTATCATAAAGATATAACCATAAGTAGACTTCTTATCATCCATGCAGTCTGCATAATCGGAATTACTAAAACCAACCACCTTAAGAGTGTTGGTACGTCGATATGTCAACATGAGATCTTTGGTACCCTGAAGATACCTCAAAATTTTCTTAACTTCTTTCTAGTGGCTTTGACCAAGATCTTTCAAATACGCCCAACACGCGTACAACAAAAGCAATATTAAGGCGTGTGCATACTTGAGCATACATCAAGCTACCCATAACTGAAGAATAAGAATTGTTTTTATCTTATCTCTCTCAATATCATTATGAGGACATTGGCCTTTGGAAAATCTGTCATCTTTCACAATTTGGCGCCTTAACAAAAGAACATGATTGCATATTGAACCATTTTAGAATGCATTCAGTATACGTCTGTTGAGACAATCTTAGAATGTCACTAAGTTTGAGATAATCTCAGAATGTCACTAGGTCTGTCGCGAAGTATATGTATGCCCAAGATATAAGATGCTTTCCCAAGATCCTTCATATCAAAATGGTTAAACAATAACTGCTTTGACTTAACCAACAAGTTAGTATCATTGGCTACGTGCAAAATATCATCAACATATAAAACTAGGAATATGTATTTGCTCCCATTGACCTTCATATATATGCATTGATCGACGATGTTCTCCTTGAAACCATTAGCAGTGACAACTTCATCAAACTTGAGAACCATTGCCTAGAACCCTACTTTGAACCATAAATGGATTTCTGGAGTTTACAAACCATGTGTTCCTTACCAACTTCCTCAAAACCAGTAGGTTGAGACATATATACATCCTCAACTAAGTCTCCATTCAAGGAAGTTGTCCTCACATCCATTTGATGCAACTCCTAATCAAAATGAGCCACTATAGCCATAATAAAGCATAGAGAGTTTTTAGTGGACACAAGAGAGAAGGTTTCCTTGAAATCAATACCTTATTGTTGATTGTAACCCTTAGCCGCTAATCTTGCTTTATATCCCTCTACCTGTCCCTTGGCATCACGCTTGGTCTTGAACACCCATTTGCACCCATTGGGTCTACAACCAACTAGCAACTCTACCAAGATCCACACTTCATTCTATGACATGGAAGTCATCTCATCTTTCATTGCATCGATCCAGAATTTGGATTGAGGACTAACAATGGCTGCTTTGTAGGTAGTCGGATCTGATACATCACCTACATCATACTCATGCTCCTACAAGTAGACAATGTAGTCATCTGAAATTGTAGGCCTACACACCATCTCTAATCTTCTCAAGGGTATATCCATGACTACATCCATGGCTTCCGGGTCTATTTCCTCAATTGGTTCATTATCAAGAGTGGCTATTGAATGTTGGTCAACAACAAGGTCAGTGATTGGAGCGGAAGCGATAAGCACAAGAATAAAAATAAGGTGTTCTTTGAATACAATTTTTCTTGGCTCTTGGCTTAGACCATTATCATCCTCAAAATAAATAGCTCGATCTGACCCAATCACTTTGATGGTGTACAACGAGCAATAAAACTTGGAGTCTCTTGATCGCACACAATAACCAATAAAGTACCCATTGACGGTCTTTAGATCAAGCTTCTTGGATTGCAAGTTGTATTATTTCACTTCCGCTTTGCAACCCCAAACATGGAAGTGATGAAAACTAGGCTTCTTTTGTGACCATAGCTCATATGTAGTCTTAGGAACAGACTTACTAGGTACTTGATTCAAAATGTAACCTACAGTTTTCAAAGCTTCACCCCACAAGAACTCAGGTAGTGAGAAATTAACAAGCATACATTACACCATATCAAGAAGTGTGCGATTTCTCCTCTTTGCAATCCCATTATGTTGAGGAGTACCAGACATTGTATATTCAACATAAATGCCACATTCTTAAAGGTACTTCGCAAATGGTCCAGGGTTGTGTCCCGTCTCATCATATTTTCCATAATACTCACTACCTCTGTCAGAATGAACCACTTTGATATTCTTCCCTTGTTGGAGCTCAATTTTAGCTTTGAAAGCTTTAAATGCCTTTAAAGAGTCAAACTTTTCATGAATGAGCTCAACAACACCATAATGGGAATAATCATCAATGAATATGATGAAATATTTGTAACATCCCGAAATGTACCTTAGTAGTTTTCGGACTTGTTTAGGGTATATTATAAGCTAAATGGAAATTTTAGGAAATAAAACGAGAGACCCGGAATTAATAATAGAGCCAAAGGTAAATTAGTCATTTACCACTTAAGGACCCAAGGGTAATAAAGCCAAAAGATAATATGCCAAACTAGAATTTAAAGAAGCAGGGATTCAAGGCAAATAGAGAAGATGGAAAAGAAATAAGAGAGAAATGGGGGACCAAAATGCAAAAATGAAAAGTTAAAAGCAAAAATGGGTTTTTGACTTGGCCAAACATGACCTTAACAAAACATGGGATTTAAGACCAAAAATTGGTCTCATTTGGAGGTAGAACAAACCGTAGAGATAGAAGGGAAGAGGAAAAGAGAGAAGAAGAGGAAGAGGAAGAGAAGAAGAAGAGAAGAGAAGAAGAAGGGAGATCAAGCAAAAAGGTATGGAAACTGAACTTAAGTATGGAATTGTATGGATCTATGGAATTTTAAGGCTTTGTATGGTTAATAGCTTGTCTCCAAATCTAGGGTTTTGATAGAATTGCATCCTAACCTTAGATTTCTTGAAGATTAAGGTTGGTAAATCCTACAGGGAGCAAGATGAGTATGGAATTTCCCTTTGAGGTTGGATTCATGGGTAAATGACAAGTAATTGAGTTAGGGTTTAGAATAAACCCTAACAAATCCTTGAGTTTGATTTGTGTATGGGTTGTGACCCATATTAGAGTTGTTTTGGGGGAAATTCATGGAATATTTTTGAGGAAAGATATGTAATGAAATATGATTTGAGTAAAAATAGAGATTTCAAGATGAATTGGAGTGGTCTTGACGTGTTCATGAAGTATTGAGTTGATTTGGGTATCAACACATGGAAAAAAGAGAAAATACACATTTTGGGCATTTTTCGGTGACATGTACCGGTACACCTTGAACATGTACCGGTACATGTTAGGTTCTGGTCATTTTGGGCCAACATGGACCGGTACATGTCAAGGGTGTACCGGTACATGTGATGCTCTGTTTCCTATTCTGACCAGTTTTCGTATTTTAGCCATAACTTTCTCATTTATTATCTGATTTGAGTGATTCAAGAGGCTAATTAAACTAGACTTCAAGGAGAACCAAACATCCTCAAATAGGCATCGTCAAATTGTGACTCTAAATGGCCCAGAAATCCACTCCAAGTGAGGCTATGTGCAAGCCAATTCCTGTATCAGTTTTGAATCATAGAGTAGTTCGGATTGTTTCGGACGTATCTTGAGTTCCGGTGCTTCGATTTGGGTGATTCCAGTTGGAGGAGAACCCTTATAACCTTAGCTTTAAAGGATTACAAAGAACCAGTGTCAAATATGGAGACAAGGCACTGGAAAATGAATATTGCAAACTGTCCCTCGGTAAAATCGGAAAACCGACTAGTTAGCATGAAAATACCATAACTTGAGTTTGGATGATCCGATTGGTCGATTCCACTTTGGCAAAATATTCATAGAGGGACTAGAATACATGAATGATGTGTGAATACATAGGCATTATATGGTACACGTATATGAAAATGCCATATGTAATAGTAATACGAAAAAAATATAAGAAATGCAAAATGTATAATGTGTTCATGAAACATAAACATGATAGTGAAATATGAAAACGAACTCGAAACGTAACTATGAACGTGAAATACACATATGTCGTGAACACATAATGTGGCTAAGAATGCCCCTATTATAAGACAGCAAGTTATCGATCCCATAAATTGTAAACCGCCTAAGACTAGTTTTATTCAATGACACAACACTCGTCCCGACAAGGTTCTACACTCCCGATTAAGAGACGGCATTCCGACAATGTCTCCAGACTTTGACAGACTTCTATGACTTAATTAAGGTTCAAGACTCTCGATTAGTACTTCTGCAGATTTCCCGATTAGTGCCCGCACTCCCGATTAGTACTTCGTACTCCGATTAGTGCTACGGCACTCGCCCCGTTAAGTGGTATGGCACTGTCTCCGATTAAGGCACACAAGATCAGATCAGACAAGATCTTCGGTACTTATTGTGTTGTGTCCTACTCACTCAGACACGGTCTAGGAAGTCAAAATGCTTATATGATAAGACTCAATAAAGAATAAGAGTAAAGATCAATGTACTCAGATATGTTCCGTAGTGACCACGTACCCCGTATCTAATTGCCCCGTAGTACCCCACGTACTCAGATCTAAAACGTCTCCGTAGTACCCACGAGCACTCCGCATCGGTAATATAAGCACAAGTTCCAGAAGTACCCACGAGTACCTCCGTGATCGGTAAATTAAGTAAAGTCCAAGAGTACCCACGGCAATCTCGCATTGATAACATTAGCATAGTCCAAAGAGTACCTACCTGCACTCAAGACGGGTAAGACAAGCTCAAGATCCGGTAATACAAGCACAAGAAATCGATAAATCTAAAGATGACTCGATGAACCGCCAACTCGTTTGTGCTGGGATATGTTCCTAATCCTGGCAAACCCGTATATGTATTTGATGTGATCTCGCATCGCTATGGACTATTGCCCATTCCATATAATCCGCATAAGTCCGATCGGTTCGACCATCAGACTCCACGTACCTTCGCACATGAATAAGATCCGAAATATAAGAATCAGCTAGAACACTAAAGATAGCGATCCGTAAGACAAGTATATGCTCAGAAGACATGTATAAGATCCTCAAATACAAGAATAAGTCTGGTGAATACAAGTATAAGTTCCAGAATGCCAAGATATGCTTCGTATACAAGTTTAAGATAATGGCGATCAAGATAGAAGTTTGTAGTACTTAATGCAGTACTCCGTATAAGCACAAGTTCCGCAATACAGATAATGCCCACATACTAGTACCTAAGGTACCGAACGCGCGTAAACCCGTGAGTAAGTATGTTTTTATCGCACTCCATGATACTCCTCCAGAGCAAGCATAAGTTCTGTGAACTCCTACTTTCGAGATTTGAGAGAGATATAAGTACGAGTGGCATGTGGATAAGCATCATCGACTGTGTTCATATATATATATATATATATATATATATATATGTCCTTTGGGAGTCTCTGACGTTGCTACGATACAAGCATAAGTATGTGTCCTACGGGAGATCCGTATAAGAATAAGTCTGCTATAAGTAGATGATCTGAATGCTATAAGTATAAGATCCGAATAAGATTAAGCCTGCTATGAGTATAAGATCCAAACAAGAATAAGTCTGCTATAAGTGTAAGACCCAAGTAAGTATAAGTTTGTTATAAATATAAGTAAAAGTTCACCCAAAGATACGAGATGTTAACAAGCATAAGTTTGTTATAAGGATAAGTATATGCAAAATTGTTATATGATAAATAAGTATATGTATTAGTCCTGTTATATGAATTCGAAGATTTTATCTATTACTCGCTTTTATGTGATTTATGATTCAAAGATAAATGCGGTTTCTCAGATAGTTATGTTTCCACTAAGCGAAGCTTAGCACTTGAGTTTTAATCGTAGGAAACAGAGAAGACGCCTAAAACATCCGCATACAAATTCGGGCCAACACACCAAAGAAGGGTTCATCACAAAGAGGTCCCGCGCTCCGAATATGCAGAACAATGTGTTGTTTTGTATATGTATCGCAAATGGACTCCGCCATATGTGTCTAGATTTTTGATGGACACCAATTCGATGGTAGCTTCTTTGATTTGTATATAATATTTTGATTCTGTTATAAGATGTGGGCTCATAACCCACAGGTACAAGTTCGGCTTTGAAAAAAAAAAAAAAAAAAATCAGGTAAAGAGTCCCAGTTCGGTCTCGCGCCTCGGAACCCGGTTCGGGAATCGGGGCGTGACAATATTTATGGCCACCCATAGTAGGATGAGTGAATGACCCACAAATAGTTATATGAATAACCCTAAGCAACTCAGTGCATCTATTAACCTTAGCATTCCTAACCTTGGCGATTAGTTTACCTTTGATGCAATCTACACAGGTATCAAAATATGAAAAATCAAGATTCGAAAGTGAATTCAATCTTTACCACATTCCATTCTTTGTTTAAAAATACACTGCAAACAGACTTTTTCCAATCTCAATCGTTTCATGCTACTAACAGTATTAACAGTAGGAGAAACATAAACATAAGGTAAACTATATAACTCTAATCTGAAAGATTTCCCCAAAGTATTCCATTGCCAATCAATAACGAGTCTCGGTACAATTTAACTTTTCTAGTTTAAAAAAGAAAACTATATCAAAGTCTATCCAAAATAGGTACAAATATCAAATTCCTCCTAATTGAGGGTATGTACGTCACATCCTGCAATTCGAAAAAATTATATGTACTAAGCTGCAATCTAACAACTCCAAAGAAAACAACTTGAACCTTATTACCATCTCCCATGTATACGTACTACTCCAAACTAGTTGGATTTTTTTTTGTTTATCACCGCTTGCATAGAATTGCAAGCGTGAATGGTAGCACTACTATCTAACCATCAAGTATCAGATGACACATGAATGACATTGGATTCAAAATAAACATTTACCTAATGATTATCATATAGCTCATTTTTCTCGTTCTTTGAAAACTTTGTATATTTCTTGCTAATAGCATTGAAGAACTCTTTTGCAGTCTCAATCTTAGGAATGATTGCATGAATAGAGTCCTCCCTTTATATGATTTTCTATGATCATCAAACAACAACTATTAGAATACTCATAGAACTTTTTCTCATTTGCAGAACTCTGAGTAGTGGGTTTTGGAGGAATTTCAACTTTCAAGGCTAAATTTAGTTTCATAATTGTCAAATTCATCATAAGAGATTTAACTCATTATTTGTAATTACTCCCATTAAGTTTCGTGATAGCAGAGAACTGAGGAAAACTCAGAGCTGAAGAATAAATAAGAGAACAATATAAAAAAGACATGTAAAACAAAGACATGCAAATTGCTCAATTCTTTGGCTTATCAAACGGCCTACAAAAGTGGTAACCAAATGCTAGAGTCTATAAAATACAAAAAGACTCATACACAGGTAAGAGCAATGCACTAGCCATCAGAATCAAATCCGTCAATTCTCATCGATAGGTTAGTAAAATTGCGCAGCTTATGACACTTAGTGAAATCTCTTCACTAAACTAAGCATCCTACCAAATAATAAAGTCATCGATAGGACAACTTCACTATCCGTATGGATCTTAACAAAATTGATGCGTAATACAGAAAAAATTACATTTGCAACATCAATTCCAAAAATATCTGACATGCTCAGACTCACAAGAGACAAGTTCATAAGCATTCAATTTTTACCTAAGTGCAAAATAAGTATTCAATCTTATTCACAACATGATACTATATATAATCCTAAATAGCAAGAGCATAATTGCAAAAGCAATATGTAAAAAAGCGTAATAAAATCATTTCAAAATTGGGTAAAAAAATTCAATTATGTTAAAAACCAAATTTAATGCTTAATGGGATAAAATACCCCATGAAAAAACCCAAAAAGAAAATGAAATTAGAAACAACCAGAATCAAAGAAAGTTCGATTTCATGTTCTGTTTGATTACTAGAAAAAGTAAAAAATAATAATAATAATAATAATTGTTCATATTTATATTCTTTTTATCAATATCCCAACAATCAATCAAACAATTGGATTTTAAAAACTACTTGATTTGACAAAGAACACAGTTTCTCGTACATATAAATTAAATAAACAAATCATAAAAAAATGATTTCTATAAGAAATCTGATAATGTCATTATCAATAAAATAAAATAATAATAATAAAAATTATGTGATTGATTTAACATGAAATAAAGTGAAGATCATCTATTGCCAATCAAATAAAAAACTATTATTCTTATTATTATTTTTATATTATCGGCCATCGATTGTCAACCAAAAATGAATTAAAAAACGATTTTTTTTTATTGATGTTACGAAAATCAAAGTGGCAACTACTTTGCAGCGATGTGGACCTTCAATTTGATAGCTTTACGATATCAATTGCTAAATTATTTAAAAAAATCAAGTGTATTTATTAAATTAAAAAAAAATGATCAATAATTAATAATACCTAGTAAATACATTACAAAATAAAAACTTAATTGTATAAAAAAACATATCATCCATAGTCTATAAAAAACATACCTAACATGGATCCAGAATTATTGACTATAATTTGTCTTATAAATCTACTGAGGATGAAATCAAAGAAAAATTAGGATTAAAGATGACTCTTTCCTTTTTCCTTTCACGTGTTCTATAAAACCCCTTAAAAAATTATATGACTCTATTAACTTATATATAGAGCACAAATGAATAATTGAGCTTTGGTCCAATGGGTTGACTTGCAAATGAGAAGATAGAACCATGGGCTCCCGTAGCAAGTTAAAATTAAAACATTATTATAAATAGTCCATAATTATCATGCACAATTATATAATTAAAATTGTAACATGATTATACTTAGTCCATAATTAATAAATTAATCCAACATAATCTACATATTTGATATTACGATTGTAACTAGAATACTTATAATTCTAATTCTGCAGCATATTGACAACTATTGATTTGATCTCTTGTCTTCAATCGGATGTTGGAAGTCGAAACTTAGTTATGAATATAAAAACACTAAAATAAATTTTATTTGGTATATTGAAGTTGATAGTTGGAAGTTGCGTTTATGATATATTATCAAATGTAAAAATATTTTATTAAAATTCGATTATTACCTAAGTTAAATTTTATTTTTAAAAGTAAAACATTAAGTTAGTAAAGAAATTATCATCAATTAAATAATCATGAAATATCATTTATAAAGTATTTGAATATCACCAATTCATATAAATTGATTAATTTATACATGTTAATGGAAACAATTTTTTTTAATACATTTTTATTGGGGATAATGTGCATAACTGCGCCTGACTTTTGGTTGTATGTCTAATTTTACACTTAAACTTTTTTTGGTCCCAAGATACCCTCGATGTTTACTTCCGTAGCTCTATGATAATCCTTCTATCACTTATTTGTACAAATATATAAATAGGCGTTTAACGCTGCTGATATGAAATGCCACATATAAACAAGTATATATCTCTTTTGAAAGAGAAATTCCCTCAATTTAACTCTAAATTTTTGTCCATTTTCACCCTAATCTGAGATCAAAATTAATTGGGGATAAAACTCTAACTTCCTGTTTACTTAAATTGAAGCAAACATGAAACAAAATACTTTTTGTCGAGAAATATTTTAGCTAACGAAATTTAAAAACTTTTAGTGATAAAATATTGTATAAGAGATGAAGCTTTGGATTTTGTTTATTAGAGCTTTAATTCCCACATTTTAGTCCCCTGTTTTTTTATTGTTGTTTGGGGAAGATAATGTGCAGACAATACTATTAATTAATTATAAAAGAAAATGTTTCAGATGAACACGGTTTGAAGTTAGGGTTTTATCTCCTTTAATTTCGATCTCATATTAAGGTGAAATTACTAATTAAGGTAAAAATTTGATCTCAATTTAGGATGAAATTGAGGTAATTTCTATCTCAAAAGAGATACACAAGTGTTACATACATGGTGCCCCATGTCAGAGGGGTTAAACGCATGTTTGTCCATCTTTGTAATTAAGTAATGGTAAGGGTATGATTGTGGTACAGAAATAAACATCGGGGGTATCTTAGAGCCGAAAAGAAATTCAGGCGCAAAATTGGATATATTGCCAAAAGTCAGAGGAAATTTGTGCACCTTATCCCCATTCTTATTGAGACAAAAAAACAAGATTGGTAATTAAACGTACAAGAAAGTTTTGAATTAAAAAAATTATTAAAAGATTAACACCTTACAAAAAAAATTTCTTCAAGAACAAAACATAGCCTATGTATGTTTTGATGTTAATAACTAAGTTAAAAATATATTAAAAGAAAAAAGTATATAAATAAATAAAAAGTACAAGTAAAACATTCACGAATTGAATAACAACAACATTAATTATTTTTAAAATTTTATCAAAGTGTTAAAATAAGGTGTTTATGTGTTTCTCTTAGAGAAGTAAAGTGAATATTATTTACAAACTTTGAACCAAATATGATAGTGCTTCATCGGTTTAATGAATTTCAAACCAATAAAAATGAGATACGTTTTACCAATACCTAAAAGTAAGTAAATGAAATTAATCCATAATAATATAAATTAAACTATTTATTTTTTCAAATCTTCATGACTTTATGTTGAATTTTTAAAAAAAAATTGGTTGAATAGAAAAAGCCATATTTTCAAACTCTTACAACAAATGTGAAAGTATATATTACTTAACAATCTAACCAAGAAGGGGGAGGGGGATAGAGGAGGGGCGGATTAACAAGAAATTTACAAAATTAACTACAAGAAATAAAGTAAGGAGTTAGAGAGTAGAGAAATCAAACACCAGATTTATAGTGGTTCGGCACACCTTTACCTACGTCCACTTCTCCTCAACCTTCAAATTGGTGAGGGTTCACTATGCTTGAGTTCCAAATCGAGCTTGTTCTTGTACACTTGGATTTTGGCTCCAAGCTCCAATAGACTCTTCACAATCTTTTCTAGCTAAATACACTTGAAGCTTTCACTCTTAAGGCACAATAAATTCACTTTCTAGCTTAAAAGATCACTCAAATACAAAGAAAGTTAGAATGAGACCAATGGTGCACTAGGTATGCAGGTGAGAATTGAATATATCAAGAATTTGAGAATGATCCCCAAACATCAATATATAAGGAGGAAGTCTCTTGTAGCAAACAGTTTAGGACTGGTCGACTAGTTCATCAACCGATCGCCCGATTGCATTAATGAACTAGTCGTTGTGCATTTAATGTACTACAGGTGACAGGTGACCGTTGAGATGACTGTTAAACTCGATTGGTTGTCAACTGGTCGACCGTTTACTCTACCAATTTACAAAAATTGAAAACCAACACTTTCTAACTTTAAACGATCGAGTTTTGCACCTCTTCCAATTACAACCAGTTGATCGTTTAGACTAAATAGATTGGCCAATTGCAACTAGCTGACCTAACAACTCAACCCGTTGACTAAGATAGCTCAACTGGTTGCTTGTCTAAAAATGCCGTTTTTGGTCAGTTTCAACTTCTTTTCTCTCCAAATAAATACCAAACCTTAGATAACTCTTTTAAACTTATTTTAAACTCCAAATAACTAAGGTTTGATGATTAAGCATTAGCTTTAAAATATTCAATTAATTTAAAGAAATTGAGTTAAAAACACAATGTATGAAAAGAGTATCTAAAAGGACCAAAAAATGGTCATGTTAGGTTCTTTTCATTTCAAATCAATTTCAAACCTTAGATAACTCTTTTAAACACATTTTAAACTTTAAACACCTTAGGTTTGATGATCAAACTCATTTTTTTCAAATAATATGCAATTCAAACAGAAAAACTGAGTTATAAAGAATATTCATGCAAGAGATGATATCCCTAAAGTACACTAATGTATTCACCTTACATAGACATCCTAAACTTGAAAGATCTTCATATAAGTTCTTGAGTATAGAGTCTTGGTTGCTTGTCATCTTTGACTTGAATTCTTGATTCTTTGAATGAGTGAATTATCTTCCAAGAACCCAATCAAGTACACCATTGTCATCTTAAAGCATGAAATATATTCATTTAATGATTGATCAATTCCAACCTATCACGCATCTCAATGTTAACCATTTGTAACCCAATAACCTTGGTTTGTTATCATCAAAACCTTAATTAGAGGTATCCTTACGCCAACAATCTCTCCCTTTTTTATGATGACAAGCCTTGTGGAAACGATAGGTATCTAAATACTTAGCCAGAAAATCGTATATTCTATATGAGAGGTGATAAGCCTCATCTATACAATTAAAGAGAGAACGGAAAAGGAAACTAACTCCTGATTTACATCCATGAAAAGGAACTAAATCAGTCATATAAAGATTACAATTACTTTCCTAAAACAAACATTCCTAATAGGGACTCAAGGCATCCTTCCAACACTCCCCCTCAAGTTGAACCATAGTTGTCAATCATGTCCAACTTGGATAAATGTTCTTCAAATCTGACTTGTGATAAGCCTTTGGTTAAGAAATCCACCAGTTGTCCCTTAGATGTAATGTAGGGTATACACACAAGCCCTTCTTCAATCTTCTCTTTAATGAAATGTCTATCTACTTCTATGTGTTTGGTATGACCATGGTCAGTTTGATTGTGAGCAATACTAATTGCTGACTTAGTGTCACAATAGAACATTATAGGATTCTCATTTTGAAGAGAAAGCTCATCAATAATTCTTTTTAACCATAGAAGTTCACATATTCCTTGTGCAAGTGCTTGAAGTTTAGCCTCAACACTGCTTCTTGCTACCACTGGTTGCTTTTTGCTCCTCCAAGTCACTAGGTTACCCCATATAAATGTACAATACCCAGTAGTAGACCTTTTATCACTAGCTAACCCAACCCAATCAACATCAGTGAATGCCTCTATCTTCCTTGAATAATTTTTTGAAAAGAAGTCCTTTCTTGGGGGTTCCCTTGAGGTATCTCAAAATACGATGAACTGCTCCTAAATGTTCCTCATAAGGCTCATGCATAAATTGGCTGACCATAATTAGGACTAAGATCTTCTCATCTTGAGACTTCCTGAAAAACAATGTATGATACTTTGAGCTTGAGTGTAGCTAAGTCTTCACTATCTTTGAAAAACTATCAAACCAAGCTCTAGGAGATTGTTTCAATCCATAATGGCTTTTTTCAGTCTGAAAATTGTATCAATACCATATGCATCTTCAAAACCAAGGGGAGTGTCCATAAAAACTTCTTCTGCCAATTCCCCATTCAGAAAAACATTCTTGATGTCCAATTGTGAAATCTTCCGGTATAAATTAGCTGCAACAAAGAGAAGAACACAAAAAGTATTGAGCTTTGCTATCAAAACAAATGTTTCTTGGTAATCTATTCCATAAGACTATGTGAATCCTTTTGCAACCAAGTGAGTCTTGAGCCTTTCAATTGAACCATCAGAACCATACTTCACTGTGGATACCCACTTGCACCCCACAGTTTTTTTTTCCCTTTAGTATTGGCACACACTCCCAAGTTCTAATTTTCTCTAGTGCTTTGTTCTCCTCCATAATTGTTGCTCACCATTCTAGAATACTCAATGCTTCTTGGACTGACTTGGGAGTTGCTATACTAGTCAGATTATTAGTAAAAACCCGATAAAAAGGAGACAAACTATTATAGCACATGTAGTCTGAAAAATGGTGAGAAGTACCAGTTCTTTTTCCTTTTCTAAGAGCAATAGGAATATCTAGATCCTCAATAGGTGTTGACTTACATAGATTTTCAATGGAAGCATGATCTGCATGAGAGTTCTGATTCCCATTATCAAGAACCGGTGGATCCAATGACTTGTTCAACTTAAAAGTGTGAATTCCTTCATTTTCCTTTATGTTTCTTCTCTCATAGATAAATAATTTTGGACTTTGGATATCTAATTATGATTCTTTAGTGAGAGGAGTTGACTTTTACTCAAGTGACACAATAGTGGGTATTTCTTGGTTTGAAATAGGAAAAGGAGTAGGAATAGGTGCTGGAGATGAGGCATGGTAAGAATTGACAGGGTTAACCGAGTTTGATTTTTCTGAAGGAAGAGTAGGAGTGGTGGATGTGGAACTTTTAGAGGTAGGAAAGGTATCCCAAAAATTCCAAAAACTCTATTTTGTGGTCACATTCTCCCCTTGAAGTGAGTTTTTGGTGAAGTAAGGCTGATTCTTGAAGAAGGAAACATCCATACTTACAAACATCTTAGTTTTTGGATCAAAGCACTTATATCCTTTCTTTGTTGGTGAATATCCTAGGAAAACACATTTGACAACCCTTGAGTCAAATTTGCCTCGATTATGAGAATGAATATGAACAAAGGAGGTACACCCAAATATCTTAAGTGGTAAATTTGTAATTAGGCGATTTGTTGGATAGACACTTTGAAACACTTCCAGAGGAGTCTTGTATCCTAGGACCCTAGTAGGCATCCTATTAATGAGAAATGAGGCAGTGAGAATGGCTTCCCATACAAGGTTTTTGGCATATTACTGGTGAGCATTAAGGACCTAGAAACCTCAAGTGTTTGTTTTTTCTTTCCTCCAACCCTTTTTGTTATGGAGTATCTACATAACTACTCTGATGAATGATTCCCTCTCCTTGAAGAAATTCCCTAAGAACATTCTTGAAATACTCACTCCCACTGTCTATTCTTAGAATCTAGATTTGGGTTTGAAATTGGGTTTTGACCATTAAGTGAAAGGTTTTAAAAACTTGCTATGTTTCAGATTTTTCCTTCGAGAGATATACACAACATAGTCTAGTATGATTATCGATAAAGGTAATAAACCATCTAGCTCCTGAGAAATTTTTTATTCATGAAGGACCCCAAATATCACTATGTATCATTGAGAAAGTAGTTGAATGTTGTTATGACTAGGCTGGTAAAGGTACACGATGAGGTTTAGAGAGCTAACAAACCTCACACTAAAAGAAAGAGGGATCTCTATTATTGAAAAGATATGAAAATAAAAATTTTCAAGTATGGAAACCTAGGGTGGCAGAGTCTATAGTGCCACGACATGACATTATTTTCACATAAAGAAACTAAAAAAGATTTGCAAACAGGATTTTGTCTACTTGAGTCTTCTTTATCAAAGTAGTAAAGTCCTCCATACTCTTTAGCATTGCCAATCATCTTCCCCTAAACCAACTACTAAAATTGACATGAGGAAAAACCAAATTTAGCCACACAATTTTGATCATGAGTGAGTTTACTAATGGACAACAGATTGCATGTAAGCAAAGAAACAGCACACATTTTAAGGTCATGTTTCTTGACAAAATAATTGACCTTTTCCCTGCTACAATGGCTAATGAACCATCAATAATCTTTACTTTCAAGTTACCAACACAAGGATTATATGTAGAGAAGAATGAAGAATAATCTATCACGTGATGTGAGGCCCGTAAATCTAAGATCCAAGGATTCTTATCCTCAGTTGGCACATTGAAGGACTGAGGAAAATTACCTTTATGTGTAATAGAAGCATATGGAAATGAAGTTGAATTCAGGAGTTTCATGAGACTTTCCAACCCTTCTTTATTGAGGGAAACTAGATAACTTTCAAGTGTCGATTCTTCTGAAGTCATTTCAAGAGCTCTGTTGGTCACTTGATCATATTGTCTATTTTTCAAATAAGAAGGTTTTCCATGCAACTTCCAACAAGTCTCACAAGTTCAACTTCCACATGGTACGTCTTGATTATTGACAGCTCTATTGAATTTATCAATCAGGACATGATTAGGGCATTCTCAGATTCCTAGATCTCAATTGCTTCAGGATCTTCCTTTAGTTTTTGCGTTGCTCCAGTTAAAAACCCGATCTTTCCTCGACCTTTGATGAAGAGATTATCTGACTGTGACCATTGGAAATAATTTTCTCCATTGAGTTTTTGGGAGGTGACAGGTTAAATTGATAGACTATCGTGAGACAAAAGAGGGGAGGATTTCTTTGAACCAGAATCACTCACACTTGATGAGGCAGAAATGGTGGCTTCTTCTATAAATAATAAATAGGAAATAAAGCAAAAAACAAAGGAAAAATCAATAAGAAGAATGTTATGCTTTGAGATAAAAAAAAACTAGGTAAGAATAAGGCACGATCAAGTAGTCTAAACCAGAAGATGAAAGTCTAGGACAAGATTATGATGCCAGAAATGAGTCTAGGGCTCTGATACCATGTGGAAATGGTAGGTTTTTGAATACCTAGCCAAAAAATCGTATATTCTGTATCATAGGTGTTGAGCCTCATCAATATAATTAAAGAGAGAACGAAAAAAGAAAACTAACTCCTAATTTACAACCATGAAAAGGAACTAAATCAGTTATACGAAGATTACAATTACTTTCCTAAAAAAATATTCCTAATATGGACTCAAAGCATCCTTCCAACAAACCTTGGTTATCTACGAGAAGTCATTTTCCCCCTCAAACCAATAGTAAAATAAAAAAATAGCATGATAGCAATTTTAATCATTTCAAACAAATGTGAGGTGGAGAATTCAAGAATTTAACTCATAAGACAAGATTATGACCAAAGGATGATGCATATGTAAATATATCATAATTCATAAAACCATCAAAATATTAGATATAAACAAGTCTCCCCTTTGGCATATAAAACATAAACACATAAATATATCTTCCTTTCCTAGATACATATCTTTCTCCCTCTTTGGCAACATAACAAAGGAACATGGGGATAGATATAAATATAGCTACCCCTTTGTAAATACAATTAAGAGTTGAGGAGTTTGATTTGAAGCATAAAAAATTTCCAATACTAAGCCATAGGCTAATGAATCATGGACACCGAAACAATTCAATCAAATTTTCACAAAGAGATAACTTCTAATTGTCTACTAATATTAACAAATTGATTCTCATTAAGGGGTTTTGTGAAAATATGTGCAAGTTGGTCCTCAGATCTAACAAATTCAAGTGTAATATCCCCTTTTTGTGCATGATCTCTAAGGAAATGATGTCTAGTCTCTATATGCTTAATCCTAGAGGGTTGCATAGGATTCTTTGATAAGTTTATGATGCTTGTGTTGTCATATTTGAAGGTAACATGAGAAAATGTCAAGCAAAAGTCACTAAGTGTTTCTTTCACCCAAAGTACTTGTGTACATCGTAACCTAGCGGTGATGTATTCGGCTTCCACAGTTAATAAGGCAACCGAATTTTATTTCTTACTATGCCAAGATACAAGTGAGTGACCTAGAAAGTGACATGTTCCACTAGTGTTTTTTCTATCAATTTTACAACCACTCAAATCCACATCCGAATAACAAATCAATTCAATGTTATCACATTTTAGATGCCAAAGACCAATATCAATAGTGTCTTTCAAATATCTAAATATCCTTTTAACCACATTCAAATGAGATTCTTTAGGACATGCTTGAAATCTAGCACATAAACATACACTATACATGATATCAAGTTTACTAACTGTTAAATACAATGAAGAACAAATCATGCCTCTATATTTAGTTTGGTCAACAAGCTTACCTTTCTCATCCATGCCAAGCTTGATGGATGACCCCATAGGTGTGCTCTTGGCCTTCACTTCTTCCTAATTAAACTTTTTGAGGAGGTCTATTATGTACTTTTCTTAATTGATGAAGATGCCCTCCTTAAGTTATTTGATTTGAAGACCAAGGAAGAAGTTGAACTCCCATATCATGCTCATCTCAAATTCATCATGCATGGATTTGACAAACTCTTCACAAAGTAAAATATTAGTAGCACCAAAGACAATATCATAAACATATATTTGAACAATAAGTATATTGTTATCCTTTGACTTAATGAAGAGAGTTTTATCAATTTTGCCCATTTTGAAACCACTTTGAATGAGAAAACTACTTAACTTTTCATACCAAGTCCTACGTGCTTGTTTCAAACCATAAAGAGCCTTTTTTGAGTTTGAAGACATGGTTAGGGAAGTTGAAACTTTCAAATCCTAGTGGTTGTTCTATAAAAACTTCCTCATTTATAAAACCATTTAAAAATGCACTTTTCACATCAATTTGATATAAAATAAAGTTCTTATAATAAGCAAAGGCAAACAACATTCTTATGGCTTCCAATCTAGCTATAGGAGTAAAGGTCTTTTCATAGTCAATTCCCTCTTATTGATTATACTCTTGGGCCACTAATCTTGCTTTGTTCCTGTATAAAGAAATAAAGAATTAGAGGAATTAATTCCTTGTATTTTCTATTGATTCATCATGTGTATATATACAAGACGGTTAATATATACAATAGGTAAGCCAATCTGTTCTTCCTAATTGGTTACAACCCTACAAGTTAAGCTTCCTAATCAGTTACAATTCTATATATAAAGTATGATACGTACTATAACACTCCCCCTCAAGTTGGCGCATAGATGTTAATCATGCTCAACTTGTTACATAGATAACTAACCTGGTCCCTATTTAGAGACGAAGATATCACCCAACCGTTTCATCAATTTCACATATCCCGTAGAAATAAAATGAGTTACTTTTTTCACGAACTTAAATGACACCCATTCAATGTTCTTAGTTCGTTCATGAAATACAAGATAAGATGCAATATGAAAGGCAACCTGGTTGTCACATTAGAGCTTTGCTTAGACATAAGTTTTAATACCAACTTCCACCAAGAGTTGATGAAGCCACATGATCTTGCACACATATTGTGGCATTTCTCTATATCCAGATTCTGCACTCAAATGAGAAACCACATTCTGTTTCTTACTCTTCCATAAGACTAGATTCCCTCTAATAAAGACATAGTAACCCGAAGTGGACCTCTTGTCCTCCTTAGATCTTGCCCAATCAACATTTGTGAAACACTCAAATCTGTTATGCCCATGATTACTATATAAAATACCACATCCCGAGGAATTCACATGGGAGAATTTCGCTAGATAAGTAAAATTTCGCTTAGCCTAGAGAAATTATTGATTTAGCAGATAGCTAAATCTGAAAATTTCGCTATCACAAAGGAATTTCGCTAGTTGCTTAGTCTCGCCAGGCCTAGCGAAATTCACAGAGATAGCCAAACTGCCACTCACAGGCACGCTGAACTCCCGCTAGCCTAGCGGTTCTTCATTTCGCCAGGATCAGCGAAATTTTCGCTATGGTTGCAAAATTTTCGCAATCCCAGCGAAATTTTCGCAATCATAGTGAAATTTCCTAGAATTGCTCCGCTTCACTGCTTTGCCACTGCATCCTCCACTGCACTCTTTCTTCATCACATTGCCTTCAATTCCACACTGAATTTTGATATTTTTGGATGGTTGAAAACACCGTGTTTCCTCATAATTCAAGTACATATATTATATCTAATCAACTTAGGGGTGGCCAAGGCATGCAAAATAACCAAAATAACTCGCAATGGCATAAGCGATACTAAGCTGACCAACACCCCAATTGCTATTTAATTGATATGATTAGTGCGCAAAAAGTACTCAAAACCTATCTCGAATGAAATTTCAAAAATAGCACTTTTGGTATTTAATCACCCAACCAGAGCAAGATTCTTTGGTCCATAACTGATACCAAGAAACAATAAGGACAGCCATGTAGTGCTTTTCTCAAAAAAGTTTATGGTTCAAAAAAGAATTTATGTATAAATAAATT
Source organism: Tetrastigma voinierianum (assembly GCA_016808115.1). NCBI lineage: Eukaryota > Viridiplantae > Streptophyta > Magnoliopsida > Vitales > Vitaceae > Tetrastigma > Tetrastigma voinierianum. The sequence continues at coordinate 598,415 of JAEQBH010000478.1, read as the reverse complement.
ATTACCTTTAAAAATGAATAGTGATACCTTGTTCGGCAAACCACGAGAAGAAACGAAACCGTTAAGATCGAGTTTAGGTCAACATCGGATCCATAGTTCTCAACACGAATTTCCACGAAGTCTAATGGTTCCTAATGTAACGAATCGAGCGATAAATTGCAAATTTTCTCCCCGACACAGCTCTTGGCCTTAGTGGTGAACAACCTAGATAAGGCTTCACACTCTTCTTTCTTTATTTGACTAAATTGTAGGGTCTGATGCTTAAAAACTTGATTTCACGAAGTCAGTGTAGCAGATTACCAGATGACTCGACCAATTAGGTTTAGGCGTCAGTAAAGGATCACTTGACCTGACTCGAGGCTTCACCGGACTTCAAATGACTTAGAATCAAGCACCTACAACACGCTAAACTCCACAATCACCGTATACTTGAACAAGTCGATGACTCCTGACCACTTAAGGTTTAGGGCATCGGGCTTGAGCTTCGCCATATACCCCTCGGACACGTGCCTGGGTTTCAAAGCGAAAGCGTCCGACTTTTATTTTCTTTTTCTTTTCTTCTTTTCTTTTCTTTTGCTTTTTCTTTTCCTTTTTTGGAAAATGCATTTGGTCTTCAAATATAGATCTTTCTAAACCTATTATGGGATGTCCAAGCAGTTTAAGGCCGGTATGCGAGAGTGAAAAAGAGGTGAATAATTCACAACTTGCTCCCGGCATAATCGGTGTGTAGTGTGTGAATTAGCTCAAAGGAAATGTTCAAGTTGAATCTGTTGGAATCTTAATTATTTAAAACTAAATCATCGTGGAATTGTTCTAACATTAAGGTAACATGAGGTTTCAATTCTCCAATTAAAGGCAATTCAATTGTTGATTAAAGCAATTGGTGTCGATTGAAAACGAAGATACACAAAGTGGAGACACAAGTATACATACAAAAGTATCACTGCCTACTATGGCTAATACATAGAACCACTACCTGAAATTAGTAGAGCGATTGATAAAAGTGAAAGCTATACAAAAAACATAACGAAGGCTTGCTCCCACCTCTAACTTTTCCTCCCGGGAAAAGCATAGACATGTAATAGGGATAGGAAGTTAGAAGTGGGAGTCACAACCATATCTACGTGGTGGTGGTGGATCCAGAAACCATTCTTCTTTGCTTTGTGGCGACATGTCTAGAGAGAGCTCTTCTTCTTCAGTCTTTCTTCTTGGCTCATCTCGATGTTCGGGGAACATGCGGAGTCAAGTGGGTGACTCATGATCCTCACTGGGACACTGCCAAGTGATCTCGATAAGTCAATCTCTAATCCTATGCTGCCCGGGGGCGCCAATGAGCATACAACATCCATAACTCCCCGCTTAGCCCTCGGTAATCGCACGCATGAACATACCCGCCACGCCGTGGTCGTATAAGAGGCCCCGATACAGGCAGTCGAGCTGGAAGTAGGTGGTGGAGGAGATGGAGATATATCCGCACCGGACTCAGCCTCCATCTCGACTCGTGGAGCATGCACATCTCCTCCTGAGTCCTTCGTTCCTCGCCCGCACCTCCTTCGTCTCTGCTGGCCAGAGGAGAAAGATACCTAAGATCACCATCACGCCGCCCATCGACAGGACCTGAGGGCATCTAATCCTCCTCTCTATCCGAGGCTCCTCCGGAAAGCCCAAGTGCTCCAGGACCTGCCTGTGCCTTGCGGGGAAAAATCAAGAAGGGTAGACTCTCTCCGCTTCGAGCCAAACCCTCGCGGTGGACCTTATCTTCAAATGCGCAGAGGTCATCACCAAACTCGTAGGGATCAACCATAATCCTCCGAGATCCGGCATGCAGCCTCGAGGATGGCCCCCCCTACGCCGTACACGAAATGGGCTGGAACAGGGCCGTCCGCGGCAAAGATGTGATCGATGAGGAGACCGAGGTGCGAGCCGCTCCGACAAGACAGTCTTGCTGCAGGTTCGAGCGAGACCGGATCATCTCCCTGAGCGCCTACGAGAGGCTGGCCTCGACATATCTCTGCAAGATACCGCACCGTCGGTGTGTTCGTAGCCGATATGTCCGTTGCTCGGAGCACTCCTGGTCGATCATCTATAGTGAACCGGAGCTCGAGCGACTAGCGCCCCGAGGTCATAGAATGGTAGGACCGAGCACCACCGGTAATAGAACTCCGCCTCGAAGGCCAAGGAACTGCGCAATGAGTAATGCTCGACAACCGCGATCGAGTCCCCGACCTGGGCCGCCCATCGCCGCAGTGGATGTCAATAAGACCTCCATGGAAGTCTCTGTGAGTGAAGCCCTTACATTCCCGTGATAGGGTGCCCGAAGAATAAGGGCCCCGATCCGAGGCAGCGATAACTCGAGGAGATGATGTCGCCCGCCGATGTGGTCGGCGACTACCGAGGCTCAGAGGATGAAGACTCGGACTCCGACAAGTGCCCTTCGGGAGGGCTGGGCCCTCCTAGATCTCACGCGCACGTGAAGGGGGGCCCGGGTCCCATCCGTGAAACCGTATCGTCGAATCCCCGAGGCTCCTCGTGTGGATCGCTCGGGATTGAGCCGGGTAATCGGGCCTAACCGGAGTCGAAACCTGAGCCGCTCCCGGGCCAGGGTAATCGAACCCGACCCGAGGGCCCGAGGCTGACTCCACCTCCGTGCGAACCATAGCCGTAGTCCGGTGCGATTAATCGGATTAGGGGTTCGCCGACAAAATGGAACCCGCACTACTGGCCAACTGGGCTCTCTCGCGACGATCGAGTCACATCAGCAGCAGGGAACCCTAGACACAGACGAACTGTGTAGGTCACGGCATGGGACTGTGGCACCGAATGCACGAGCAAAGCAGGGCTACGGCAAGTATCGTGGCCGGCTCTCAGGTGCGTGGGCTCGGGCCGTGGCCTGGAATGGCGGCCCAACGCGCGTGTGGAGGCGGCGGCTGAAATGGCGGCCGGCAAATGGCCAGGGCTTCAAGAAGGCGGCAGGACTCGTGAGAGGCCGTGGCAAGCTGCAAGATGGCTAAGTACTGGCCGTGGAAGGCGCGAACAGGCTACCGGCAAGAGTGGCACCGGGCCGTAATATACAAGACGCTGGCTCCCAAGTAGCTGGTTCTGGTATCGTGGTGGTTGTGGTATGAAGTGAATTCCAAAAGTCCCTCCCCTGGTTCATTTTTATAAGCCGCTGGGCACTTCCAACAGCTCTTGCGCTGAGATTTCAATGCACAATAAATCAGATTAGCTCCTAAATTTCACTCGCAAATCAAATTCAAGATTAAAATTATAATAATAATATTAAAAATAAAAAATTATTATATTAAAGTATATCTAAAATTTTAATATTAAGTAAAATAAGATTAAGACAAAATTGTTAAAATGGAAAACTACTAAATTTAGTAACTTACTAAAATAGCTAAAATTATAGGAATTGACTAAATTAAAATTAAAAACAAAAAACATTGAACTTAATTCGCTTTTGAGAACACCAAACCACCCAAAGTCACTCAATTACTCATGGAGGGTTAAGGAGGAGGATCTCCTCAACCCCCGCAGCTGGCCCGAGTCATCTCCCCGTCGTTTGATTTCCTATCAAGGACTTGATTCTCATTGATTGAATTTGAACTGAACAATTGCCCTGCAGTGGCTACTGATGGTAATACCAAAACACCTGCTTCACCTCGTCATATTTCCTCGCACTGGACATACAAATTTTCCTTTGAATTCTGACCCATTGAACAAACTTCATCAGTCACTTGATTTTCATCTTCCACCATCTTGTGCTTGTTATTCAAGTGAAATATGTTCAGTTCCAATGTCATGTTGCCAAATGTAAGTTGCATGACTCATTCCTAGCACTACGATTGCATTGGCAAAGGGCCAAATGGTCTTCCCAGATGATCGCACATGATCGGGGCCATTTGCTAATGCTCTGTCAAGCACTACAAAGTCTACTGGGTAGTAGAATTTGTCTACCTTCACTAACACATCCTCAACTATCCCCTTAGGGATCTTCACCGATCGATCAATTAATTATGTTAGAGTGATGCTGGTAGGTTTAAGCCTTCCCAAACCTAACCGCTTATACATTGAGTATGGCAAAGAGGGTTCACACCGCCCTAAATCTAGCGCTGATTTGTTCATGCAAGTCCCACTCAATGTTAATCGAAATTGTGGGAGATCCCGGATCCTTGTATTTGACTGGGTTCTTGCTTTGGATTATGGCACTGACTTGCTTAGTTAAAAATGCCTTTTTCTCAATGCCCAACCCCTTCTTGATTGTACAAAGGTCCTTCAAAAACTTTGCATAGGCAGGGACTTGTTTGAAGATGTCCAAAAGGGGTATGTTGACCTTCACCTACCTTAGGACTTCTAGGATGCCTGCTTGCTGGGATGCCTTCTTCTTGCCTCTGAGTGCCTGGGGAAATGGAGGTGGCATGCGTTATTTACTGAGTCCTCCCTTCAGAAAATGTGTCTCCGCTCTAATTCTTCTCTCCTTTTGGTTTCCCATTGTGCTTGGGCATGGGGCTGATCAACCTCTTTCCACTCCTCAAAGTGATTATTGTCTTCACCTCATCCATTCCTGAATTGCTGGATGAACCTACCTCATGGACTCCTTCTGGATTTGAGAATGTTCGGGGAAGTGAACCTTCCTCTCTCCCGCACTTCCGTAATATTGTTGATCTTTGTGATTGAATACCGCAGTTGTCAATTTTCCGGGTTAAGATTGCTCTCAAGCCCATCTATTCTCTCATATGTGCTCTACAAAGATCAACCTTTGCAGCTAGCTTGTACATTGATCCCCTTTGCTCTCCACAAAGTCGCCTACCAATCTTACTAAAATTCAATATGGCTTTTGCTCCACAGGGTAGAGGACAGGTGGTTGTGGTTGAGAGGTGGAACCAAACTGTGGTTTGGCACCTGGGGGCACATAGGCAGGGGGATTAGGTTTCCAAGAGAGGTTAGGGTGATTCCTCCAATTGGAATTCCCATATGGAGCATTAGGTTGTGATTGCTTGTATTGACCTACGGCATTTGCATATTCTGACATCAAATCCTTCATTGAAGGGGCCATAGGATACTGTTCTTCTGGGTAGGCAGTGGATTGGAAATTGGTGCATGGATTTCTGGCTCCTCGTGCAGATTTTCGCCACGTCGGTACTTCATGGAGCCGTTGCCTTCTAGCCTCCACTTTCCCAGCTAGGGCTGATATTATTTTCGTTTCATTTCCATGTCCTCTCGAAAGTGTATAAATTCTCCCTAGGGCTGACTGATGGCCTCATTTTCTCCATTTCTCTCGGGTTTGGCTCATCCCAACTTTGAAGTTTCAAATACACAGTTCAAGAAATCCATTGCTTCATCAGAGGTTTGCTCGTAGCCTCCACACATGGTTTCTGTAGCAGCTGTTTCCATGGTCGGGAGACATACCATTGTAAAAATGGTTCACTACATCCATGTATCAAAACCATGGTGTGGACATGTATCACTGGCTTGGTCTCTATGAATCGTCCCAACACCGGGTGTAACTTCTCATTGTCATAGCCGAATAAGTGTAGATCTCGCTCCCTTCAAACCGTTGGTCTTAGTGGCACTAAGAATTTCTTCAAAAATTCAGCTTGGAAGATCAGCCCACTTCTAATAGTCCTTGGCCTCGTTGAGTTGCCAAGTTTTGGCCTTGTCTTGTCGCGTGGAAATGCTTTCAAATTTCGAGCAAATCCATATCGGTTATACCCTCCTTAAAAGTAGTACATACCTCCTCAAAATCCCTTATGTGTGAGTATGGATTTTCATTCTCCATACCATGAAAAGTGGGAAGCAAGGGCACTAGGTAGGGTCTCACTGCCACATCCTCAGCAGGAGGTATGATGCAGGAGGGGGCACTAACTCTTGGAGGGTGTATGTGGTCCATCTAATTCGTATGTCGCCGTGGATTCAATCGGGTACTGGCCGACTGGGCCGTTCCTCGAGGATCCATTCGTCACTTCTCGCACACCGACCTTACCTGCCTTGTTCAATTGTTGCACTCACTCTTTGCAGTCTACCTGATGTCCCTCTGTCCCAGTGCTTCATAAACACCTGTCACACAAAATGAGACACAACAAAGAGCACAAACAAGCTTGCAAAAAGGGTTAATGTTAGTCCAATTAAAAACTGACTGTAAGAAAAAAACAAAACAAGGCAAGAATCGTCAAGTAGTGATAACTCTGCGCTATTAAGAACTAAAAATTCAAAAAGGGTCTGGGAAGGTCGCCCGCCACTTGTAATGAGGATTACAAGCATACTCCTCAAACTCATCAAACGTAGTTTGGCACCATCCCCCGCAATCCGCGCCATGTTTGGATTCGTGCCACGTAAGGTGAAATGAATCAACAAAATTTGTTTCTATAAATTCTCCCATCGCGTAGTCAAGCTACCGCAGCATAGCGGTCTGTGGTCGAACACGGGGATGGGTTTTCATCCCACGAATGATTGCATTAGTGCTCAAAATTGGTGAGGCTTTAGCTCGATTGATTTGGGTCAAAACAAAGGGGGTTGTTTGTTACCGACTAACCGGGGTTGTTTGTTTACCGAATTAACCGTAAGGGCCGAAGTGAAATGTGAAATGGTAACCTTGAAGGTTTAGGTCACTAGCTTGATAACATAGGCTAACAACAAGTCCTGTCATATCCTCGCATTATGGCAAGTAACATATAGTCAAAGCCATAACCGGATCTTTGTTTAGCTTTAAAACCTAACCCTAGAACCACTTATTTGAGTCAAAATGTGTATTATGCATTTACAAATTCCTTTAGTTTAAAACCCAGCACTTCAACCTCATTTCAGCTGGCTCGTAAGGGCTATCTGAATATCGCATCTAACAATAAGTATGAATCGTAATTTCAAAGCATTGCAAGTATCACAAAGTAATGACATTAAATGGCATTAAACCCTAGTTTGAAAAGCCGGAGCCATAAATACAAGACCAGAGCATTTAAAACATGAGGACCCGCAACTCCGCTCCCAAAACCAAGCTAGCCACCTTCCTCTTCGAGGGCTATAAGGCTTAGCCAAGATCCCTTGGTTGTCATTCCTCAAGGGTGTTTGGCAGCCTAGAAATGAAAAAAAGCAAGAGAGAGAAGAGAGAAAAGCAAACCCTAAAATGAAAGTCATGGAATTCTTCTTGAAAATAAAAGTTGCTTAGGGTTACAAAATCATGGCTTATATAGGCCACCCAAAGTGTGAAAATACAAGAATGCCTAAAACATTGGCTGATACAAGGGACAAGGTGGTAATACACCAAAACGTAGTCGTTTAAGAACAAATACACAAAATTAACAGGGGCAGGAATTTCCGCTTATGTGAGAATTTCGCTAGATAGCTTAAAATTTCGCTAGCCTAGCGAAATTGTTATGCAGATAGCGAAATTGCACTACGATTAACAGTGAATTTCGCTAGCCTAGCGAAATTCATGTGAGATAGCGAAATTGGTTAATTTCGCTTAGGCAATGTTGATCTTCTTATAGCTAGCTTAAATTTCTCGCTTAGCCTAGAAAAATTTTCCAATTTCGCTAGGATTGCGAAATTTTCGCTATGGTTGCGAAATTTTCGCAATCCTTGCGAAAATTTCGCTAATTTTCGCAATCATAGCGAAATTTCCTGGAATTGCTCTGCTTCACTGCTTTGCCACTGCATCCTCCACTGCACTCTTTCTTCATCATATTGCCTTCAATTCCACACTGAATTTTGATATTTTTGGATGGTTGAAAACACCGTGTTTCCTCATCATTCGGCACATATATTGATATCGAACTCGAACTTAGTGGCCAAGGCATGCAAAAACCTGCAAAATAACCAAAAATAACCTCACAATGGCATAAGTGATACTAAGCGGACCTGAACACCTCAATTGGCTTAATTGATATGATTAGTGCGCAAAAAGTACTCAAAACCTATCTCGAATAGGGCTAAAAATAGCACTTTTTGGGCACTAATCACCAAGAAATATTTTAGCATCCTTAAGTCCTTTGTGTGGAATTAGCCATGAAGAAAGGACTTAAGTGATGATATACCTACCATATCACTCCCAGTAATGACAATATCATCAACATATATACATAACTAACAAGATGATACCTGCTTCAGAATTTTTGTAAAAGACAAAGTGATCAGATTTCTCTTCTGCATGCCAAACTTCTCAATTACTTAAATGAATTAGTCAAACCATGCACATGGGCACTGCTTCAAGCCATATAATGATTTACGGAGACGACAAACTCTACTAATTCCCTATGAGCAACAAACCCTGAAGGTTGCTCCATATAAACTTCATTTGGAAGATCCCGTTGAAGAAAAGTATTCTTAATATTAAGTTGGTGGAGGTCCCAGCCATGAGTGGCTGCCAAAGATATAAATAGCTTAATAGAAGTCATCTTAGCAACCGGGGAGAAGGTATCAGAATAATCCACTCCATAGGTCTGGGCATACCCTTTAGCAACAAGGCATGCTTTCAACTTAGTAACGAGCCATCTGGATTAACCTTCATTGCAAAAACTCAATGGTATACAATGGTTTTCTTCCTAGTAGGTGACTGTACCAAGTCCCAAGTACCATTGTCATTCAAAGCATCTTTCTCCTCTATCATAAAACTACGTCAACCAAGGTGAGATAGTGCTTCAAGAACATTGTGAAGCAACGAGATTGAGTCTTAGGATGTAATAAAAGAACATGCATAAGAGCAAAATGAGGAAATTGGATTAACACAATGACATTTACCTTTACGAAGAGCAATAGGAAGATCATCATTGGGGATTGGATTTGATATCGAAGTAGCTGGTGTAGGACTCAAGACTAGGGGGTTTTAGCACCGAGTGTAGACCTAAGTGATAGAAGGCTTTACCAGAGAAAGAATATGAGCATGACTTGGTGAGGCAATAGTATAAACAGGCAAGTCGTCATCCTCCCCCTAACTAGTGTGGATTGGAGATTGAGAAAACAGTGTTTTCTCAAGAAATGTGACATCAGCAAAAATCAAGTACTTGCGAAGACTATGACAATAGCATCTATACCCCTTTTAAACTTGAGAGTAACCAAGAAAGATACATTTCAATGACTTAGGATTGAGTTTAGACACATGCGGACGAACATCCCGAACAAAATAATACACTCAAATTTCCAAGGCTCAATGGGAAACAAAGGTTTATTTGGAAAAAAGGGTTTGAAATTGAGTGTCCCAATTCAAGACAGATGAATGCATCTGATTAATCAAGAAAGCTATGACGCCCCAAAATCCGAGGGTCCCGTTGACCAATCGTCAACCTGCAAAATTACTACCTTAGGTCATAGTGCACATAAGTCTTGTTACCAAACGAGTACCAATTACTTGTGGGCACTGAGTTACTCGGAACCACCTCGACACGTCCCTTTCTACCGGGGCCCTTTCACCCATATTTATGTTGCAAATATGAGAATAATACACTAAAACAGTCCGTAAGAGCTCGATCATGACCCTCTTATCATTATTACATACCCGACTATATTGGCAATAGTCCAAAAAGAATTTAATTACAATTCTTTAATATAAAACACATGCTAGAACTAGTTTTCCCCAAGCACTTTTTACAAAATGATTTATCAAGGCCACACTTCAACCTTCTTCGCAATCATGGCCTCGTCTAAGCGCCATCCACTGGTGTAGACCCTATACCTGAAAGGGTTGTCCCATAAAGGGTGAGCCACGCCCGGTAGAGAATACCTCCTATAAGGCCTACTCCCCACCTAAGTGCACATGCAATGTTCACTCAACATTTTACATTCATATTCCAACAAGAACATGCCAATTCTATAAGGAATCCTACATGCCATGCCATGAAATGAGATACAACTCATCATGTACCATGCGCCCGAGTCCTCACCGACTCCCTCACACAACACCTAAGCCCATGTGTGATAAACCGTCATTCTGGACGACATCCAATGATTATTTTCAAAACAAATTTCATTTGTTTATAAACCATAAGCTTTTTGGATGATACATCACAATGATCATTTTATATTCAAAATCATGCGCCTTTTTGTGGGTAGCGGATTTTTGGCGTCCCATCACTGGCTCCGCAAACCCAGACACTTTTACGGCCTTTTACTGTTGGGGACTATGTCTAACCATAATTGGTGGGTTTTCACCCGAGTGGGGATCTATCCCTACTTACTGATACCGACACATGTTTTCTTTACCATTTTATTCAACCGTGCGACTCTGTTGGATGTTGTCCCATTTACCGAGCCCACCCAATCAAACACCAAACGAATCGTCGATTTACCAACCATGCACTCACACCCATTTAATGTGATGTCCCTGTGCATATGCAATGCAATATGCCATTACATGTTATATCATGTCACATGCATAATGAATGCTACATGGACCTCACAATCCACACCACTTATCGGTGTCACATCACCTGCATATGACTTCCATACATCATTTCATTCATGTCAATATATCATACAAGCATATATCAACATTCATATTCATCATGTCATTCTGCTGACTCAAGCAATGACATTTACAAAAAGGTGTTTCATGTAAATGGCCATTGCACAAAATAATTCATCACATGTCAACATATTTGAACTCCAGCTAATATTATCTCCAAAACATGTCACTCTTAGTCAAGAATGACACACTCAAACAGTCATACAATGGCCTAAGCAAGCTTTCTTCACAACAACTAACCGCCACTGCAGATCGACCCCAAACAAAGCCAATACAAACACAAGCCTCGGACAGCCACGTGCCGTTTTAGCGGACCGTAAAGTCCATCTCCATCAGCCCCCGAGCCTCAGCCAGGCGTGCATGCCTGTTCCAGGTGAACCCCTTCATCTTACAATCTCTCCCTTGCTCAGACAAGAACCTCAACCTTCCATGGGAAGTGATCCGCTTCGCCACCTTCGCTTGAAGTAAGGAAACACGGCTAGCTCAAACCCCGTTTTCCTCGCAAACAGCCCTTAAATAAAACCATCTTTTCTCGGCCCAAAGATGGAAAGAAAGCCAAGGTAGTAAGAATCCTTTACCTTTAGGAGCGTGATACACGTGTGAAAACCCTTAAGTCGACAACTTCACTTCAACTCCGCCTCGATCTTTGTGCAAAATCCTACTCTAGGTACTCATGCGTACCCCTCGTCGATGCGATGAACTCTAGTTCTTGGCCTGACGAAAACCGACCAATGGAACTCCGTAGATCTTAGGAGGAAGCCTTGGCTCTTCTCTTCTCTCTCTCTCGATCAAAACAAGGAAAATGGGCCCTTCTAGCCCTAATTCCTCTTTTGTCCCTGATGAGTCCAAAAACTCATTAGATTTTTAATCCATTTTTCTGAGTTTATAATGAGAATAACGTTGAATTGTCTCAGAAAAACTGGAGAATTAAAATCAAATTCACCTTGGTGTGAAAATACAAGAGAAAATCAAATTTAGCAAAATCATAAGAAATTCACCATGCTAATCAAGTCAAAACTGTAATTTAAGTCGCGAGAAGCCAAGCCAGCAATTTCTCAAGTCACTTACATCAATAAATTAGCTTTTGAAGAAGAAACCAAGAGTGAACAAGTTTAAGTCAGACTGGGTTAATGGTCGAGACAAAATATGACTCGTCGAGATTAAAAGAAGCAACTAAATGCAGAGTTATGTCGCGACATCATTAAGTATGTCGCGACACTAAAAAGGAGACAAATGATGTCGTGGATACCAACATGAGGTCGCCATAAGGAGTTGCTGTCTGGTAAAGATACAAGAACAAAATTTCTCGTGCAAGAAGCTCTTTAAATCAATTTGAAGAAAGGATCACTGCCGCGACCTTGACAAGAATGAAGGAACAACACCAAGGTCGCACCGTAAACTCCAAAATCAGACAATAAAAGAACTACCAAAGCAAAGTGGATATTATTGTCGCACAATTACTCTGGTGTTTATTATGAAAGCTTAGCAAGAGACATGGAGGTAGTGACAAACAATAGAAATTGCAAACAAAAGATTTTAAAGGAGATCAAACATGGAGGTCAATGTAATGTGATGTGGAGATGATCAAACGATCGATTCAAGATGTCACACCGCCCTTCAGTTGGTCGTGACATCACCGGCAGGCTATGGTCGCGACGCCCTTCAAGAGTCGCGAACATCAGCCGAAAGAATGGAGGTCGCGACATCATTTATCGTCATTGATTATCATCCAGCGATGCCGCACAAGTCACGATAATAGAAAGCTTCCACGACCCCCAAAAGAGTCATTGTAAATGTTAGAAAGGTGAAGTTGGGTTAACATTCAGCATCACACACCATAAGGAAGTGGAAGGTCGCACATTATTGAAGCGCGGCACAATGTATCATAAAAGTAGCGCAGTCGCGGATCGATGCTCGCTATGTATCGCACAGAAACTAAGTCGCTGACGTAGAGGATTTCAGCCGCACCTCAAAAGAGATCATCATTAATGTGAAGATAGCTCGCCACTGCAGCAAGAGAAGTCGCGACATCGTAACAAACATAAGGTAATGCGCCAGTCACGATGGAAGAGAAGTCACGACATCGTAACAAATATAAATTGTATCACAGCGGAAGTTCACGAAAAGAGCGAGAGGTCGCGAAGACGTCGGGCATCGTGGATAAAACAAATCTGGAGCTCAAGTATGAACAAAACATCGGGCGCTTATTTTGAAACTACAACAGTGGACGAAGGGGTCCAACTTCCAAACCCTATAAATACGCAGCTGCCATCGAAAGAAAAGCGTTTCGCGCCGTAAAGAGAAGTCCCGTAGCCGGCGTCAGGTAGTTTAATTTTCTTTTCTTCGCTTTACTATTTTAATTAGATTAGGAGTAGATTGTTATTTAATGAATTTCTCGATCTGGGATGTTAGTTGTTGAAGCTGGTGTCAACGTGTAATGTTATTTTCTTCAAATTATCGCCCGGTTCGTTGGGTCCAAACAAATTTTGGAATTCAAACTCGCTGGATTTGGTGAGTTCTTTGATCAGAGAGCTACTGCTAGTGTAATGAAGTAATTTAGAAACCCAAATTCTTCCATTGAAATTACTCGTTGTTAGAATTTATCTTTTCTCGTAAATTTATATCGTAGCTCCACGAACTTCCGCCTCAACTATTCATTGCTTTTGTTTATTTGTTGTATTCGGTCCAAAATTAGTAGTCCTAGCACCTAATAGGATTACTTGCAGCTCATTTCCAGGAGGCCCTCTGAAAGACACAAAGAAGGCATCTCTGAGGTATTGAACAATATCTCGAAGGGTATGCGAACCTAATATCGGGGATCTGTTAATGGGCTTTGTGAATTTAATCGATAAATCTTCTTCTCTACTTGAAACCGAGAATGAGCTGAAACGGATCATCAAATTAAAATGAGCAGAGAGTTCGCCTCGATTCGAACAAAGAAGTTCAATCCCATGTTAGCAAGGATCAATCACCAAAGAAAGAATGAACTGCTCCACTCTTTTGAGGATGAGAAACCAAAGATAGGGCAAACCATGCTTGTCACTAAGGTCTTGTGAGCTTGCTACAAATTCATGTTCGGGTACGGCATTGAAAAGAAAAATAATCTTAACAAGGCAACTCAGATTAAAAGTAGTTATCTAATCCTCTGTCTTCGAAAGAAACAGGGAAGATTAGATGATGAAATGTGTCATTACGGAGAGATCCACTTGGCATTACCTTCTTCCTTGGACGGATTCTAAATCTGAAGTTCATGAAGTAAAGCTACAGAGTTGTCTGCAGGAATTGATGTTTCACAACAGTTGTATTTTCAATGCTCCCTTTAAAACTAACTCGATCGCCATTTCTTTAATTTTTATTTTAGTTTAAGCATTATTTCATTTTTGTTCTAGTTTACATATCTTTATTCTTTCATTATTTCAAGGTTGCTAGGATATATCAATCGCAAATCATAGTCCAAATATTATAGAGCCTGGCAGTCGTGGCAGTTGATCGAGAATTTCAGATCTCCTGACTTATCCATCAAATCCACTTTATTACTTGTCTGGACCAGATACCGTTAATCATGATCAAACCATAAAGAAATCTATCTACTCTTAAGGAAACCGTTTTTAATCAGTATAATTGCAAAGAAATATAACAAACAAGTTTCATGGCATTATTGCTGGGGATTAGATAATAGTCCTTTGGTAATAGTGTCATAAATTTGTATATGTTTTGTCCAAATGGGTCCCAACTTCTAAGTTTAAGTTAGATGCCCCACGTCAGGCCACATGTCTATCCTCTCGCTTGAGTCCACCTCGCCCGGGCTTATTTATTTCGTCTCCGTTTAGGTTAAAATTATATCCTATGAACTTGACTTGAGTCATTTCCCAACTTTCGAGATTTTTGTAAGTAATCTCGTCCCTAGGAGTCATTGGACACCCATCACCCCGAAAAACGTGAAAATCTGACTGTTTCGGAATTTGATGAAATTCGTCTGGGTAACTAGATTTTGCGAGACAAATCCAACGGTGAGTTCTATTTCGTCACCGAGACCTAGAAAATTTCAGGTTCTCAACCTGTACTATTCTGGCAATTTACCGTTTTGCCATTTTTCAGAAAAATTTGATTTTTCTCCGGTTTTACAAAACAAGTCGTGGAAACAGCATAAGCCCAAAAAAGCTTGAGCATGTGCATATGAAACAATAGAGCTCTAGTAGTTTCAAGGAGGTGTCTATTTTATATTTTAGCAAATCCATTATGAACACAAGACGTTTGATGAAGGATGCCATTTTGAAGCATGAATGACTGAAACTATTATGAAAGATATTCTTTAGCATTCTCACTTCTCAGACTTTGAACAAAAACATGAAATTGAGTGTGAATCTCAACACAAAAGGAATGAAAGTGAGAAAACAACTTAGAAAGTTTTTTCATTAAATATAACCAAGTTGTTCAGGAATAATCATTGATAAACGTAACAAAGTATTGAAACGAGATACAACTGGACATGTGATTCACACGTAAATGTGTAGCTAGGCAGCTCCGAAACAACAAAATTTATAAACCTATACCTTCTACAACTGTAGCCTAGCTACTTAGTATAGCGGCTCTAGTCAAATTAATGTGGATGGTTTTTCGCACAATTGACTGTGCTAAGTTCTAATCGTGAATTTAATTTGAATTTTAAGGTTTGGTAAAAACAAGGGTGAAATGTTTGGAAACCAAAATAAACAAGTTAAATGTAAAATAGAACTCCTTTAAGTAAAAGAAATACCGTTGATCAGGGCAATCAGGGTTTCTAGGGTCCTATCCTCACGTTGGGGAGGATGACCTATAGTCATTTCCCGAACCGGATCTTCATTTATCTATAAAATCTAACCCTTAATAACTATCCTTTGAAAAATTGGTAATCACAGAGCATCGATGGTCTCGGCAGTGAAAAACAACTCTCTTGACTCACCTTACAATGGATCATAAATGATAACTAACAAACATCAATGGATCTAACATTAAGCATCCAAGGAGCCCAAAAGCCATTTTCTAAGTAATAACTATATTCATGTGAATTATGGATGGAAACCTATAGCTCAAGGGAAACACAAAACCGCCAATGAGTACTTGCGTGAAAACCATGGAAACCTCCAAACGCCTCTTCGTATCTTATACACTCAGAATCCTCCTTTCAAGGAGGAAGGGTTTCTAGCCACTCATCCTCCTAGTTGTCATCCTCAGAGGGTGTTTGGCTACCTAGAAAGTGAGAGAAAAGAAACTTTTATTAATGGAGAAGATGATTTTCTTTACAGTGCTTGTCTTGGGCTTTTGTAGCCAAACTCCCTTTACAAAATACCAAAAAAACCAAAAGCAAAAGCTATTACAAGGGACAAATTGGGAAGAAACCAAAAAATGTAACAAAAAAGGTCAAAACATCAAAAAGCAAGAAAGGTGAATAGTGGCATGAAAGGTGAACAGTGACATGAGGTGAATTTCAATCTTCATAAAATTTTGTTGTGGGTCCTTTTCTTCTGTTTTCCTCGCTCCTTCCTTCCTCGCTTATGACCCGCAAACCGGAAGCTCACTTCGATCGTCAATTTGTTATGATCTAGCCGACTTTAAATTTTTGGCCCGATTAGCTCGCAAAACTGCAAAATTTGCCACAAAATGGGATCAGTAGCATAGCAGGGACCTTAATGTGCCAATTGGGTTAATTACGCTGATTAGTACACAAAAAGTGCTCAAAACCTGCAATAAATAGGGTTCAAAATAGCACTATTTAGGCACTAATCACACCCCCCAACCGAGACATTGCTAGTCCCTTAGCAAAGAAAGAAAGAGAGAGCAATCGAAACAAAATCGAAATTATGTTCACACAAATGGTATTTCAAAAAGGTTGTGAATAAGTACGCTCTAACCCCGCAAGAATCACCAAAACCCTTGCCCAATAACTATCTCGAGAGAATGAATGTCATACAGAATTGAGTATCAAAAGAGCCTCCTTCTTAAGAATCGACCTAGAGCTTCCACCAAAACCTAAGTGTTTATATGATCAGTTTTCAACAATAAATTGCCAAACTGCACTCTCCCCCCAACCAAGCTATTGCCACAACCTAGTACACTAACCGATCTAAATAGATCAGGACCCGCTCTTATTTAACTTTTTTTTTGTGTTGTAGGGGTGCAATGCTAAGGAATCGACCTCACTAAAGTCCATGTAACGGGGATCCACCGATGACTCCTAACCAATTAAGGCTTAGGGCATCAAGCCGTTAGGATCTTTCGACCACAAACTTTTCAGGTTTCACCTCGGACTTTGAACGATTTTGAGACTCCAGCACCTACAACTCGCTCAACCTCACCCATCCACCCAAGTAGCAAGCACTAAGTCAGTGGCTCCCAACCAGTCGGCTTAGGGCTCTAGGCTTTAAAGACTTTCGCCATATACCCCTTGGACTGTGCTCGGGTTTCAAGGCAAAGCGTTGCAATTTTTCTTCTTTTTCTTTTTCTTTTCTTTTTCTTTTTCTTTTTCTTTTTCTCTTCTCTTTTATTTTGAAAGACTCCATTACCTTCTTTTCTTGGGTTCCTTAACCTATTGAAGGTAGTAAAATGAAACTAGGATTTTTGCAAGATTTTTAGGAGGTTAGACGCTTCAAATTATTGTTGAAACCTGATGTGCATAGTGTGTGGTTAGCTAAAGGCGGAAGAAAAATGTCGAAAGCAATAAGAATTCTACTGATCATCCCACTCAATTAGGCATGGAACAAATCTAACAACAATAGCATTGGACAAAGTTTCAATTTTTCACACTACAGGCAAAACACAAAAAAATAAAAGTAATTTTTGAAAACTCGGAAGTGTGTTAGAGAATGTATATAAAATAATGACTATATTTTCGCCTTTTCAAAACAACTACCGTACCTTCACAAACAAGACAATCGCAGTTTTTACTGAACAACACAAAATGTGGGCTTGCTCAAAAATAGTAACAAAAGCATAAAGCCACTCCTTCTCGCTAACTCTCCAACCAAATGTCACATTGTCCGCAATGGGGCTCGGATTAGAAAGTTAGAGAAGGAAGTGATACCTCCTTGATGAGATGTACCCGTTGTTGGATAGGAGACTTCGCAAGCTTTCCACCGAGACCTTATTCACTCCATTTGGACTTCAAATGAACAAGTTAGAAAAAGAAAAGAGAGGAAAAAAGTGACAAGTTGGAGCATTTTGAAAATTACACCTTCATCATAATTTCAAAAGTGTTCTTTTTAGCTATATTTAGATTCTACAATCTCTAAGTTTTCCAACGATACCAAAATTACCCAAAACAGAGTTCAGATAAAAAGGTTATGATCAAAACAAAATTGAGCTACAAAAATTGAGGGAGTTGCGAAAAAAAAATTCAGAGGTTGAGAAAAATTCAAGAATCGTGCGATTTTAAAAAGGAAAACAAAAATATATATATTTAAAAAAAAAAACAAAAAAGTTTTTTTTTATTTTAATTTTTTGAAATATATTATTTTATATATATAAATAAAAGAAAAGTTTTTTTTTTTTTTACCAACACTGCTCCTCGTTTTGTCTTCTCTTACGGGGTGGTTCCAGACGTACTGCCATAGTGCGGTTATAAATTTCGCAACTCCGTGCTAAATTCGCAGGTCGCTAAATTTATGGATTTTGCCTTCATCATAGAACTACAAAACTCAAAATAAGCCAGGAAAAATTAAACAAAGATGCTAGAAAATTAAAAATAAGCTAAAAACAAGGATTAAATTAAAATTAGAGGAAATCTAAAGAGAAAAACTAAATAAATCAAAATAAAATAAAACAAAAAAAGAAAATCAAAACAAAAAATGGGGAGATTGAGACCCCCCCCCCAAAAAAAAAAAAAAAAAACTAATTTCTCAAGCCTCGAGGCTAACAAAACCAGCGGAGCTTGTAGAAATGCCGAGGTCCAGAGCCAACTGGGAATCCAAAGACTCAAACCATCCGCTATGCCATGCAGTATGAGTAGCTGCCAATGTCTTTGATGTAGTGGAAAAAGTTCGAACATAGGCCACTAACTTCCTAAAGTTTGCAAAGACGTAGCGGAGATGGATGGCCTGGGCAGTAGGTGTTCTGTGTTGAACGTGTCACAGAAGGCGTGGATGTGCACCAGGCCTGGGACAAGGCGCGGGCTATTGGTGGCTTGGGCAGTGGCCTTTTAGGCCTCTTCCCCTGCTTCCTTTCCACTACCTTCCTCATCAATCAAGGGGAGGATTTCTTCTTTCCTCCATGACCCAAAGACACATAATTGTGGTAAGCATCCCGCCCTCGTGAGCTTCACCTGGTTCCTCTTTCAATTCCTCCTGAAGCTGCAGTTGAGCCTGTTCACCCAAAATAGTGTCAATCAGGCACTCTTCCTCTAGATTCTCTTCCTCTTGATGATTAGGGGTGCAAATGATGCGAGCCCAGTCTGTTCAACCTGAGCTCGAGTCGAGTCAAGAATATTTTCGAAGTCGAGCTGAGCTCGAAGTCGAAGCATTGAAAGCCGAGCTCGACTCACTTAACATTCGAAATGCAGCCGAGCTCTCGAGTCGAAGCCACTTTGTTCAGTTTTGATGAGTTTATCCGAGTAGCTCGCGAGTTGTCTCGTTTCATTAGCACCCCTAATTATTATATATCCAACTTAGAGAATTCCAAGTATGGAATATATATATATATATATATATATATATATATATATATATATATATATATATATATATATATATATATTTATCATTGCTTTATAATACTAACTTATTAATATAATTTATAGAATAATATCCTATTCTCTTACATCTTTTCTTTAAAGAAAATTAATTATTTTTAAAATAAATATATTTATAACTAAATAAATAATAAAATGTATGATTGTTTATAAGAATTAAAAATAGAGATATATTATTTATGTCATCCCCTAGAAAGTAGAGATATAAAATTAAAAAACTTTTAAAATTTTATATACAAAAATATTCGAAGCCGAGCTTTCGAGTCGAAGTTGTATGGGAGTTGCTTGATCAATTAGCACATTTCGAGTCGAGCTCACACGAGTCAAGTTTTGACCGAGTTTTGACCGAGTCGATTCCGAGTAGCTCGCGAGTTGTCTCGTCTCATTAGCACCCCTATTGATGATCATGCTGATTTGTGAGCCTTGAAATCGATTTCTACAGGTTATCAAATTTCTGATCAATTTCTCTTTGAAGTCCATCACCCTCTTGCCTAGAGATTTCCAATCGTGTCAACTTGTTTCCATTGTGTCAATTTTGATCGCCCGGATATTCATCGTTTTCTCGCTTCTCTATAAAAGTATCCACCAATTTGCTCAAGTTCAGATGCTTACTAACCAAGAGGGATAATCGGTGGTTATGTGGTCGAGAGTTGAAGCATAATATGGAAGAGTAGGGTGTGTATACTGGGAGGTCTTGATTTATGAGAAATTTGAGGTTTCAACTATGGTTGTGCACGCTATATGGTGTATTAGTTAGAGGATTGGTGCAAAAGGGTACTCACCCACGGAGGTTTCATGGGCTTCTACTGACCTATATGCATAGATAACTCTCCACCGGATAATCACCATGATGCCTTCATTTGGGGTTCCATTTGATCACAATTCAAGCCCACTGGAACATGCACTCCTGCAGCAAGAACAGGGCAAGCACAAGACAACAAAGAAACAATCCTACTTCTTTTTTTTTTTTTCTTTTTTCTTTTTTTTTTCTTTTTTTTTTCTTTTTTTAAACAGTGAAATGAAACTAAAAAAAAAAAATTGACAATAAAATACTAAAAAGACTAAAAAAGGAAAATTCACCAAAACTTGTGATGAGGATCACAAGTGTTCAACCGGCTTCATCAATTGCACCAGGCACCATCCCTAACGACGCTTATTTGATTCACACGCAAACGTAGTAGCTAGGCAAATCGAACCAATAAAATTTATAAACTCATACCTCTACTAATCCAGAGCCTAGCTACGCAAAGATAGCGGCTCTAGGGTCGAACATAGGGATGGGTTTTCTTCGCACAAATGACTTGCAGTTAAGTTCTAATTAGTGAATTTAATTTAAATTTTAAGGTTTGGTAAAAACAATGGGGTGAAATGTTTGGAAACTGAAAATAAAACAAGTTAAAATGTAAAATAGAACTCCTTGAAGTGTTAGGTCATTGGGGTCGGATTCATAGGGCAACTGAGGGTTTCTAAGGTCCTTTCCTCGCGTTGAGGAGGATGACCTATAATCATTTCCCAAACTGGATCTTCATTTAGCTGTAAAACCTAACCCTTAAGAACTATCCTTTGAAAAATTGGTAATCATAGAGCATCAATGGTCTCGGCAGTGAAAAACAACTCTCCTTGACTCACCTTACAATGGATCAGAAATGATAACTAACAAACATCAATGGATCTAACATTAAGAATCCAAGGAGCCCAAAAGCTTACCTAATAACTATTCAAGGTGAATCTAAGGGATTTAAACCTATACTTCAAGGGAAACAAAATCACAAGTGAGTACCGTTGAAGCATGGAAACCTCTAGCGCTCGATCCTACACCCACCACCCTCTCCTTCGAGGAGGAAGGTTTCTAGCCACCATCCTCCGAGTCACATCCTCGCAGGTGTTCTACCTAGAAAGTGAGAGAAAATGGGAGAAAGTAGGAGAAGTTGAAAAGAGGCGGGAGAGTTGAAAGCTTCCCGCCAAAAAGAAACGTTTATTAATGGAGAAGATGATTTTCTTTACAAGGTTTTGTCAGGGCTTACACAAACCCCTTTACAAAATAATTAAAAAAACCAAAAGCAAAAGCTATTACAAGGGACAAATTGGGAAGAAACAAAAAAAATGTAACAAAAAGGTCAAAACGTCAAAAAGCAGGAAAGGTGAACAATGGCATGAAAGGTGAACAATGGTAGGAGGTGAATTTCGTAGGTTGCGAATTTTCGCAACCTACGAAATTTTTGTTGTGGTCCTTTTTCTTCTATTTTATACCTTCTTCTTGGGCTTATGACCCGCAGCCTGAATGACTCGAATTTGTTTGATTTGTGATGATCTAGTCGACTTGAAATTTTTGGCACGATTAGTCATAAAACCGGCAGAAAATTTGCTACAAAATGCGATCAAGAGCATAGCGTGGACCTTAATGTGCCAATCAAGACATTACCGATTAGTACACAAAAAGTGCTCAAAACCTGTAATAAATAGGGTTCAAAATAGCACTATTTGGGCACTAATAAACATGGACCCCGCATATCTAGATGGACTAATTCAAATAGAACACTAGCTCGTTTATTGACTCTAGGACTAGATCTAAGACAATGATGCTTTGCAAATTGACAATACTCACAATCTAATGATGACAAACTCAAAAGTTGGGGACACAATTTCTTCAACAAGGGAAGAGAGGGATAACCCAATCGGCAATGAGACTCAAATGGTGAAGTAACTCCATAACAAGCGACAAGTCTTGGTACCGCAGGATGAAGAATGTAGAGACTCCTAGACTCAACCAATAATCTGCTTCGTCATAAGATCCTGAAAGAGACAAAAATCATGAATAATGAGACACGACAATTAGGTGCTCGAGTGATTTTGCTCACATACATCAAATTAAAAGAGAAATTTGGTAAACTCAAGATGGGTGACAAAGGAATAGATGGAGTGGAAAAGATTATGCCTGACCCATGGTTAATCTCATCAATCCTATTTCTCACCATGCCATTAAGGCTCATCTTATTGACATGGTTATTCTACAGTAAGCACCACAAAGTTTATTTCCCAAAAATTCTCATCGATTTATATACTAATGGCTTAAACAAAAGAATAAGTTAACCTTGACATAAGAAAAACAACCTTAACATATGTGGTATACTAATGGCTGCCCTGTTTTGACCCTACATATTGTCCAGAATTTGGGATTGATTTTCGGGAGGGCAAAAGAGGGAAATTGGACTAGTATCCTTCGTAGAAATTGTAGCTGCATTTGAGAACTTGATGTTAAGCTTTCGAATCACCAAAATTGGACCTCTATAACTCAAGTTATGGTCCATTTTTCGGGATTACCACAGGCTGCCCTGTTTTGACCCTACAAGTAATACATGATAGTTTACGCCTTTGTGATTCACTTACATACATGAAAACCTTAGTTCTCCCATTCAAGTATCAAGCAGCATGATAAATTATCATATCATGTACTAAAGAAGATAAATTGTAACATTATGAAATGGTACTTTGGCTGAGCCAACCCACTTTACAATTTATATGTCTATCATATGATTGATACCTGTTCACAAATGATGCTGAATTGTCCGCTTGATAGTTTAGGTAATACATAATGTCACTAAGTGATTTACTAGTGTTTTCTTGGCAATGAGATCCATGCAAAATTACCCTTTTGCTCTTTGGTACATTCGATAAGGTGATATAATATTAGCTACTTAGCTGGCAACTAATATTGCGCTATACCTTAATTCAAATCATGTACTTGATAAACTAAGGGGAAATGCTGCTAGAATTTTCTCAAAATAGAGATGTTGACTAAGTAATCGATCAGTAGGAATTATGGTACTTAAATGGATAAGAACCACCACCTAACTTATAGTAAGAAGTTCAATGACATACTTGTAATCTACACTAAATGTTTCACAATTAAGTTTTTTTCAATTTTCTAGTAGAGTGTGTTACACTTATAAAATATTGACTTATTCCCTAATGTTGTCTACAATTGTGAAGCTCAACATTTAAAATGGCTTCAAATCGAAGTTAGATGTGTTCTAGGCTCATAAATGGTCTATTAAACTCATAGACTTGCTGGTTTGGAGGAATTGCAGTGTAATTCTCATGTAAAGTGACCCGAACTGATGGATGGTAACAAGATAAAGCCTATGTACACTAACGAAGAGCCGAAAACCGTAGTTATCCCCGGCAAATTGATACCTGTAAAGTATCACTAATAGTGAATTTCATACCGGGAAAGATATGTTCAAGTAAGACACTGGGAAATGGAACCAGATTCAATTCAAAATTCTGATGATGCCCAACTGGCATCTGAGTCAGTTGAAAATGCATACCATAGTATGGTTAAGTGATGTTGTCAGCTCGATTAATCCAATGAAATATCGGATGGAACTCTCCCAACTCTGCAAAAAAGCGTTTTCGACATAAGTGTCGTGAATAAAGAATTGTGGTCTAAGGTTAAAACATTTGTTTACCATGATATAAAAATGTTGAATATGTAGCTATGCAACACCACATGTCCTGGATATTGCCTAATGATAAAGAAGGTTGTACCATACGAGAATCTCGTGACTCGAGAACTTATGTGGCTAAAAGGTCAAGTTGAGGTTTAGGGCTTTACTGGGCTTGGAGAAGATCAATTGTTAAAATAATGCTTATATGTTGTTTTGGGGAGAATACAAATGATCCACAATTTGTAAGATTTGTGGCCATCAGCATACAAGAGACAAGACTCGAGTAGAAACAAATACAAGAAGAAAACAAATTCCTACAAGAAAATGTACTACTTTCCTCGTTTCTCGATCATTCAAGGTTGTGGTTTCTAAGGCTACCGCTAATGATATGAGATGGCACGCTGAAGCATGAGGTTGTGAAGAATGTGGCACCCGTTTCCGATTCCATTGTTTGAAGCATTTCAAGACGTTAGACCTGATTTTGCAAATGAGAGAAATGTGAGACTAAAGCTATGTAATCGATGGGTTCCAACCATTCAGCAAATGTGGCAACGGCATATTCATTATGGCCAGTGATTTTAACGGTTTATAATCTGCCGCCATGGTTGTGTATGAAAGAGACATCTATGTTTCTAACTGTGCTTGTGTTGGGTCCTAGGAATCCTAAACATAAGCTAGATGTTTTTTTGCAACCGCTTATATCCGAGTTAAAAGAATTGTGGGATGTGATTAGTGCTCAAAAAGTGCTATTTTGAACCCTGTTTATTTAAGGTTATGAGCACTTTTTGTGTACTAATCAGCGTAATTAACCCGATTTGCACATTAAGGTCCCTGCTATTCTACTGATCGCATTTTGTGGCTAATTTTATAGTTTTTGTAAGCTATTAATGCCAAATTTGTTGAATCGATTCAAGAATAAGAATTGAAATAACTCAAAGATTTAGATAAGAAATCGTGGAAGGAAATGAGGAGCAAAAGAGGAGCAGTAGAAGAGCAGAAAAGTAGGAGCAATTTCGCACCCCTGTGCGAAATTTTCTCCTGCACTTTTGACTTTTTGTCATTTTACCCCTTTTTCCTTACTTTTGCCTCCTTCATGCAGTGTGAATTGAGGGTATTTTTGTATTTTTTCTTTAAGTGAGAGCTTTATATAAGCTCAAACCTTGTAGAGTGGGGATCTATTTTTGGTTTGGTTGGAAATACAGAGCACTAGACTCCGTAAGCTTCCCGTCGGCTCTCTTTTCTTTCATTTTCTTGTTTTCCTTTATTTTTGCTCGCCAAACACCTCCTCGAGGATGACAATTCAAGGGATGATTGGCACCCTCCATCCTTGAAGAGGAGGGCTACTGGGCTAGGGCTCAGGTAAAAATGACTGGGTTCATGTATTTAATGCAAGCATTTACGGGTATTTATGTCTCTATTTCTCATAATAGGTTTAAATCTCTTTGATGCACCTTGGTTAACCTGTACTTGGCAAGCTTTTAGGGTTCAGTGGATGCTTATTGTTAGATCCACAAAGATTCATTAGTTGTCATTTATTAGTTAATGTAGGGTAGATTTTTAGGAGATAGATTTTCACTGCCCGAGAACATTTATGTCCAATAAATGCTATATTTCAAAAGGAAAATTATTAGGTTTCAGTTTTGATAGCCAAATGAAGATCCGATTCGGGAAATGACTATAGGTCATCCTCCCCAACGCGAGGAAAAGGACCCGAGAACCTCTCATTTGCTTTAGGACCTCAACCCCAGTAGCCCGATGCTTCAAGAAGTTCTGTTTCTTATTTTTCTTCATTTTATTTTCAGCCTACAAACCACCATACATCACTATTTTTACAAAACCCCAAATCCAAATTGAATTCACCATTTTTAGCCAATTGCAAATCATTTACACGAAGAAAACCCATCCCTGTGTTCGACCTTAGAACCACTATACTGTAGTAGTTATGCTACGGCAATAGGAGGAATTTAGGTTTATAAATATTGTTGATTCTGACACACCTACTGTGGCACAAATCAAATGGCGTCGTTGCCGGGGATGGTGCCTAAGTGAAAATGACCATGTATTGAGCACTTGTGATCCACATCACAAGCATTGGTGAATTCTCATTTCTTTTTTTTATTTTACCATTTTTCCCATTTACAGTTCACTGTAGGGGAATTTGAAATTTTTACTGTACAAACAAATTTTTATCTAGTTTAGCTAACTTTAACCTTTTTGGTAGCCTTGTTTTTGTTGTTTTCTTGTTGTTTGTGTTGTGTTCATAGCAATTATGCAAGTGGGGATTGTGAACACGCAGTGATTGAAAGGCTCAAGTGATCCAGCTTGAATGTATCGTGAAGGTACAATACAAAGAATCAGATGGAGCCTCCACCCAGGAGCAAGACAAATTTCTGTGGGGCAAAGAAACCTTAACCTATCGATCTATGAGGGATCACATACACCCAATCTGCAGGAGTGCACCATGCATAATTCCCCTCGCGAGGAAGTACCGTGAGGACCCTACCTAAGGCCCCGCCTCCCAACCTTTCACGGTACGGAGAATGGAAACAATCCATACACTCACATCGTGGAGTTTGAGGAAGTATGCACAACTTTAAAGAGGGTACAATTGACATGGATCCGCCGGTTGAAGGCTTCCCATTGACTCGAAGACAAGCCAAAATTTGGCGACCCATTGAGGCTAAGAACCATCGAATCGGGCAGAACTCGCAGCGTAATTTCAAGAAATTCTTCAGTGCACACAAGACCAATAATTTGAAGTGACAAATCTACACGTTTGCAGCCCATGCCAATGAAAGGTTCTATCAATGCTGGGAGAGATACATGGAAACCATCAGTGCATGCCCACACCATGGATTTGATACGTGGATGTTGGTGAATCATTTTTATGATGGAATGTCCCCTGCCATGAAGCAACTATTAGAGACCATGTGTGGAGGGGACTTCCTAAGCCAAAATCTGGATTAGGCCATGGATTTCCTCAACTATATAGCTGAGACATCCAAGGCTTGGGATGAGCCAAATCTCAGGAGGCAGTATTGCAATAGATCCTCAAGAACCTTAAAGGGGAGGCATCTATTCACTCTGCGTAAGATGTAATCAAGGCTAAGCTATCCATCTTGGCTAGAAGGTGGAAGAACCGAAATGCGCTACATGAGGTCCAAAGTAAAGGATCAAGTCCTCCATAGACCAAACCATGCTTCACTAAGTTAATCCACTGTCACTCAGAGAGCACTCATTCAATTGCTCCTCGCAAGGGATTTGATGGTTGAACATGCAATGTAGCGGCCAAATAGTTATCGCTGATCTCCGTACGGCAACACATATAACCCCAATCGGGAGGAACCACCCAAATCTCTCTTGAAGCTCAGCTCAACATATGTTCCCCAAAGATGTAAAGAAGCAAAGAACCACCAACCTCATCTACTGTCGAACAAGCTATTGAAAATTTGAGCAAGGTGGTAGGTGAGTTTGTGGAAGAGCAAAAGGGAATCAATGTGCAATTGGCCCAGAGAATTGATACTGTGGAAAGCACCCTGAACAAAAAGATAGATGGGCTCCAAAGTGATCTCAATCAGAAAATAGATAATCTGCAGTATTCCATCACCAGGATTACCAATCACTGGAGGTACAAGAGAAAGGAAGATTCGCCCAAACTCACCTAATCCTGTGGGAGTCCATGATAGGTTCGCCAAAGAACCTCGCCTCTAAGGATGGATGAAGTGGGGTGCCAAAGGGTCACTTTGAGAAGTGGCAAACAGGTTGATCAACCTGTGCCTAAACTTGCTAAAGAGACCAGAGAAGAAGAGGAAGTGGATGTGAGCACATTATTCACAAAGAAGATTCAATGAAGAGAAGTATGCTCCCTCCATTTCCCAAGCACTAAGAGGCAAAAAGAAGGCATCCGGCAAGCGCATCCCGGAAGTGCTAAGGTAGTGAAGGTCAACATTCTCCTGACATGATCAAACAAAGTCCCTACCTATGCAAAATTCTAAAGGACCCCAGTACGCCAAGAAAGGCTGGGCATTGACAAGAAAGCCTTCCTGACAGAGCAAGTGAGCTCCATTATCCAATGCAAAACATTAGTGAAATATAAGGATCCAGGATCCCCCACCATCACAGTCAACATTGGAGGGACCTGAATAGACAAGGCACTGCTGGATTTGGGAGCCAGTGTCAACCATCCCGCCATACCCGCGTATAAAGCGCTAGGGCCTGGGGGGGAGCCGCCGGCTCACTAACATCACTCTTATTCTTAGTCGACCGACGGCAAAATTCCTAAGGGCATAGTTGAGGATGTTTCGTGAAGGTGGACAATCTCTTATTATCCGGTGGACTCTCGTAGTTCTGATAATGGAGCCGGTGGCAGTGGGGCACTCAACCGCGCCCATCATACTTGGGAGGCCATTTTTGGCCACATCACGCCATAACTGTCGTTTAACGGGAGTCAGTAGCCTTACCTTTGGCAATATGACTTTGGAGCTTAATATCTTCCACCTAGGCAGCAAGCACAAATCAATGGAAGAACAAGAGCCAGATGAAGTCTGCCTGATTAGCCCAGGTGCAGGAAAACACAGTGTTCACAAACTGCAAGAGGGATTGATGAAGAACAATGAAGAGTCTGATGGAGAATCCAAAGGCCTCAAATACCACCCAAAGACCACCGTAAGGCATAGTGCTTAAAACAGAGGGGCAGAAACTCAACTCTACTGCAGCTCACCTCACAGCAGACATGGAGGGACTTCTCCTCCTTGACCCTCCATGAACCAGAAGGACTACCTGAGTAGGAGTGGTTTCTACAGTAAATTAGAAGCCACTCCAATTTTTGTTAGACTTTTATTTGCTTTACTTTAAGTTTAATTTGTAGTTTACATAATTTTCTTTACTTTAGATTTGTTTTTATGTAATTTTTTTCTCATTTTCAATTGCACATTCTCATACTTTTGGTATTTTGCTCACAGCGAAGCAGACTCTCCAAATTTCATCAAGAACTTCTTAGTTTCCCTCACTTTTTGTTTTGCTTTTCATGTTTTATTTAATTTTGATTTATTTAGTTTTTCTCTTTAGATTTTCTCTAATTTTATGTTAATCTTTGTTTCTAGCTTATTTTTCATTTTTCTATATTTTTTAAATTTTTTCTGTGTTTATTTTTACAGTTTTTGGTGAATTTTTTGAATGAGAGGATTTAGATACAAGAATTTAAAAAATCAAAATCAAGGCAGTAGTGCGAAATTTTCGCACTGCCATGAATTTTCACCGAACAAAGAATCCCATTTTGTTTCGCCCATAACTTTCTCATCCGAACTCCATTTTAGGCCTTTTTGGTACCGTTGGAAATCTTAGAGAGTGTAGAATCCAAATATATCCAGAAATTACACTTTTGAAATTATTATGAAGGTGTAATTTTCAAAATGCTCCAACTGGTCACTTTTTTTCCTCTCTTTTCTTCTCCTAACTTGTTCATTTGAAGCCCAAACTGAGTGAATAAGGTGTCGGTGGAAAGATTACGAAGTCTCCTATCCAACAACAGGTACATCTCATCAAGGAGGTAACACTTCCTTCTCTAAGTTTCCAATCCGAGGCCCATTGAGGACAATGTGACATTTGGTTGGGGGGAGAGTTAGCGAAGGAAGTGGCTTCTACATTTATGCTTTTGTTACTATTTTGAGCAAGCCCATTTTGTGTTGTTCATTGGCTTGCTGTTTGTCTTGCTCAGGAAGTCAAGTATACTATACAATTTATTTCTTTTTTCTCAAAAAATCGCACTCAAATTTTTTTTTTTTTTTTTTTTTGTGTTTCGTTTAAATTAGTTTGAAAATTGAAACACTGTCCAATTCTATTGATGTTAGAGTCAGTTCCATGCCTAGTTGAGGGATGACGCTGAACTCTTGTTGCTTCTAATCTTTTTCTTCCAACACCTTTAACTATCCACACACCACATCGTGTTTCTTCAATGTCGAAAAACTACCTAGCCTTCTAAACTTTGCAATAACCTACCCTAGTTTCGTTGACCACCTTTAATAAGTTAAGGACCCCCATGAAAAGAAGGTCAATGAGTCTTCCAAAATAAAAAGAAAAAAGAAAAATAAAAGAAAAAGAAAAATAAGAAAATTGCAACGCTTGCATTGAAGCCCGAGCACAGTCCGAGGGGTAAGGCGGCAAGTCGAAGCCCGGCGCCGCCCTAAGCCAATCGGGTTAGGAGCCACCGACTTAGTGTCGCCGCACGTGGATGGGTGGAGTTTAGCAAGCAGGTGCTGGAGTTTTCAAATCATTCGAGTCCTGCAAAACCTAAGAGTTTCAGGTCGTAAAGATCCTTTCGCTTGATGCCCTAAGCCTTAATTGTCAGAGTCATCGGTGGATCCTCGTTTCATGACTTTGGTGAGGTCGAGTCCTCAAGTATTGCACCTCACAAACAAAAAGAATCGTGGAATAAGAGTAGGTCATGATCTATTTAGGTTGTTATGTCCTAAGTGTAGCAATAGCTTGGTCAGAGTGCGCTCAGCTTTATCATGGAGAACTCGATCAAACAAACACTTAGGTTTTGTGGAAGTCTCTGGTTGATTCACCAAGAAGGAGGCTCTTTTGATACTCAATTTTGTATGGCATTCATTCTCTCGAGATAGTTATTGGGCAAGGGTTTTAGTGATTCTCATCGAGGGTTAGCATTACTCATTCACAACCTTTTGAAACACCATTTTCTCAATAGTGGAACATCATTTTGCTATCATTCAGATGCCTCTCTCTTTCTTTTCTTTCTTTCATTGCTATGACTAGCAATGTGTAGGTTGGGGGTGTGATTAGTGCTCAAAAAGTGTTATTTTGAACCCCCTGCTTATTTAAGGTTCAGCACTTTTTATGTACTAATCAACGAATTAACCCGGACGGTATATTAAGGTCCCTGCTATTCTACCGATCGTATTTGTGGCTAATTTTGTAGTTTTTGTAAGCTATTAATGCTAAATCTGCTTGAATCGACTGGGCACTAAGAATTCGAGCCGAACCTCAAGATTTCGTATAAGTGAAATTGCAGTGAAAGGTGGAGCAAAAGAGGAGCGTAAGAAGAGCGTATGCAGAGTACTCAAGACTTCGTGCAAATTTTCACACCACTACGCTAAATTTTCTCCCCGTACTTTGACTTTTTGTCATTTTTACTCCTTTTTTCCCATTTTTGCCCTTCGCGTGGCGGGCAGGAATTTTTAAAGTATTTTGTATTTTTCTTATGAGAGTTTTTATATAAGCTCAAACCTCAGAGGTGGGGGGATCATCTTCTTTCGCTCGTCGAAAATGACAGAGCACTGTGACTCGCAAGCTTCCCGCTGCCTCTTTCTTTCATTTTCTTTGTTTTCCTTCATTTTTCTCGGGAGTCACAAAACACCCCTGAGGATGACAACTCAAGGGATGATTATTAAACCCCCCTCCATCCTTGAAGAGGAGTATTACTGGGCTAGGGTTTCGAGGAAATGACTACTCATGTATTTAATGCAAGCATTTCTGGTATTACGCCTCTATTTCATAATAGGTTTAAATCTATTTGATGCACCTTGGTTAACCCGTACTTGGCAAGTTTTTAGGTTCGCAAGATGCTTGGCCGGTTAGATCCACTGAGATTCATTAGTTGTCATTTATTAGTTAATGTAGGGTAGATTTTTAGGAGATAGATTTTCACTGCCCGGGAACATTTATGTCCAATAAATGCTATATTTCAAAAGGAAAATTATTAGGGTTCAGTTTTGATAGCCAAATGAAGATCCGGTTCGGGAAATGACTATAGGTAATGCGAGGAAAAGGACCCGAGAACCTCTCATTTGCCTTAGGACCAACCCCGCAGCCCGAAGGCCAAGGAGTTCTGTTTCTTATTTTTCTTCATTTTATTTTCAGCCTGCAAACCACCGTACATCACTATTTTTACAAAACCCCAAATCCAAATTGAATTCACCATTTTGAGCCAACTGCAAATTATTTACACGAAGAAAACCCATCCCTGTGTTCGACCCTAGAACCACTATACTGTAGTAGCTATGCTACGGCAGTAGGAGGAATTTAGGTTTATAAATATTGTTGATTCCGGCACACCTACTATGGCACGAATCAGGATGTTGGAATTTTAGCATATGACATTTCAACGAAACAAAATTTCCAGTTAAGAGTGGCATTAATGTGGACCATCAGTGACTTCCCTAGTTATGCAATGTTGTCGTAGAGCACGCTTGGGTTTGGCTGGTATGTCCGTACGTACGGGTCACTTAGAGGCATTCACACTTTCAAAGAGTGGAAAGCAATCTTGGTTTGACACCCACCATAAGTTTTTACCTGCAGACCACATATTTCAAAGGAATAGATATGCTCTTTTTAAAAATATGGTGGTAACAGCCATGACACCTCCTATATTGAGTGGAAACAAAATTTTACACCTAATTACTAACCTTGGATTGAAAAAGGTAACTGAAATTGGAGCCTCTGATATTAATGATCCGAAATGTAAAGCTCACAGATGGAAAAAGAGGAACATCTTTTAGGATTTTCCATACTGGAGCACTCTACTCATTCGACATAACTTAGATGTCATGCACATTGAGAAAAATGTCTTTGAGAACGTGTTTAACACAGTTATGAATGTGCCAGGTAAAACTAAAGACACCTCTAAGTCTGGACAGGAATTGAATGAGTACTGTCGATGCCTGGAGTTGGAGAATGCAGAGGGAATGACCAAGTACCCTAAAGCTTGCTACACGCTTGATAAGATCGGAAAACAAGTGTTGTGTGAATGGGTTAAAAATCTAAGATACCCAGATGGCATCAAATTTACCGAGCGTGACATGCAAAAGCTAAGTTTGCTCGGGGATGAAGCCACAGGATTGGTCGTGTTTTCATGCAAAGGTTGTTGCTAGTTGCTTTTTGTGAATTGTTGCCACAGAATGTGTGGAAGGCACTAACATAGTTGAGCATCTTTTTCAAGGATTTGACTTCTACAATTATCAAAAATGATGACATGGCCTTAATTAGAGGATCCCAGTTATTCCGTGTAAGTCGAGATTCCTCCTAGCTTTCCATGTAGCATTTGCCCGCAAACTTGCCTCCCATGAAGCGACTTGCTAGGCCACCGCACAGCCTGTGATGTATCCTTTTCTCGAAGGCAATTCTTGTTACTATGATTACTTACTTTCACTTATGTATTATTCCATCGAGACATATAATGTAGGTACCCTTCGTATTAAAAATAATGTGAAAAATAAGGCACTTTGCTGAAGGTTCACCATGCAATGCCTATTTAGTTGAAGAAGCTTCATTATTTTTGTTCATACTATTGAGGAGCATGTACACACAAGGCAATGTATGGTGCTACGTAAATAATGATGTTTGTGGAGAGAATCGTGATGAAAACGAGGAGACATTGCATTTTCAAATATCTTGGACGAGCATTTGGACAGGCCACATCGAGGCAACTATCATTGGAAGAGTTTCATGCTACACACGCTTATATATTGTTGAATTGCTCAGAAGTGGATCCATATAATAAGTATTCTTGTTGATTAGGATAATGTGTATTAATCAACTTTTGCATTTTTTTATGTAGTTATCTATAATATGACTATGTAAATTATTTGGTTTATAAGGATTTATACTGATGAGCTATGCAAAAGTCGAGTGGCCATAATTGATACCGAAATAGATACACTACTAGAAAAGGAATTCGCCTCTTGGTTCAATACATATGCAAGTAATGGTACTATGCCACTTAAAATTACTTTTTCATATATATATATATACAGTATATATATATATATATATATATATATATATATATATATATATATATATATATATATATATATATATATATATATATATATATATATATATATATATTCCATACTTATACTAACCAAATCACTTTAATTTTTATAGGTGAACAATCCTTCAAATAATATCATGAACACACAACTTAAGGATCTTGCTAAACGACCTTTGAGGACTATAAGAACATATCCAGGGTATTTTGTAAATGGATATAAATTCCACTCAATGGGACATGGAACCGTAAGAGTGACAATGAACAAGCATGTCGCAGATCAAAGGATAACTATAGTGATCATCATGAGAATGACAACTATGGTCAACTTCAGGACGTTGTAGTGTTGGAATATCTTGGCTAGCCAGTCAAGCGAACAGTATTATTCAAGTGTAAATGGTTTGATCCAACACTGAATATTGGGACAAGGGTTCATCCTAAATATAAAATTGTAGAGGTAAATCACCGACGTAGATTTAACAAGTATGGACCTTTTGTTTTGGCTCAGCAAGCGACTCAAGTGTATTATTGTCCATATCCTAGCTTGAGACGCGATAGAGCTGATTTATGGGTTGTTAATAAAATAAAAGCGCGGTCTATTGTGGAAATTCCTCAATCATCTGGAATAATTCATCCACCAACTGAAACCCAACCATTCCAAGAGGATGATATGCAATTTCATGCAATAGAGGTTGCCTCTAATGAACCAATGTCCTTGGTCGATCTTAATGGAGCAGTAATACAAATTGATTTGGAGTCAGAAACTGAAATGGAGGATGAATCTGAGTTGGAATTTGATTCAAAAGAACCGGATGATAATGATAATGATTAGTAGGTGATTTACATCATGTTCATAACTATTCACATATGTTTTATTTATTTGTTTTTTTCATAACCTTGTACTAACATGTTTATATATTCTACTATAGACATGCGAGGTCGATGTGAGTGATCGCGACGTTGAGGGGTACATCATCCTGATGCGTAAGGTATAGCTAGTACCACCCACTAGAGGAATTGCATACTTTATCTATAATGTACCCATCTATGAAATCATCTTCGGCATTCGACTTCACAACACAAGTTGTGGTTATTTCTTCACTACCAATCGGTCTACAATCCATCGACCATGTCTACAGCTATGACCTCAACAACTGCAGGACTCACTGATTGTGGAGAAGAGGTAATATAAGATATTGAAATATTTTAGATTATTGTTCTTAATTTTTTTTTTTATGTGTGAAAATTGATATTTGCATGCTTTTAGGTTTGTTGAGTCTTACCAATGCGCATCTCGCATTTCCTCCATTTTCAAGGAGCGGTTTGACATTGAAGGGTATAAATGGAGCACCATCACAAAAGAAATAAAATACTTTTATTGGGAAGAGTTCAAGGTATAACTCATTCACTTATAGCCTTTATACGTAAAATGTGTACATGACAAATTGGATATATGAAGTGTTGTGTTTGTTGGTTGAGATGTTGTTGGATTAGTTGAGGAGTATTATGTAAGTGTCTTATTATATTACAGGTACTTAATATGTTTGTCTTATTAGGTTGGATTGTTGCCAATACAAAGGAAACTCTGCCAAAATTTCCTTAGAAATATCATTATTAATTATTTTAACATTTATTTCTTACTTATATGAGTAACTATTACCTTTCTTTATAGAAATATTTCCTATGGGATGGCAAGATGGAGGGTAGCATCAAAGTAACTTGGGAGGTGCTTGCTAAGTCTAGGTATACAGATAATTTGAATAAGCGGAGGAAACATGGGAGACCGATGCATGTTACGGAGTCCATCTGGGCTAGGTGGAATGAAGCATGGGGTACTGCAGAGTTTCGGGCTCACTTAGAACGAATGTCTCTGAACCGCTGAACTGAGAAGGCTGGACCAAGCACAAGACCTTCAAGACACACTGGGGGTTCCATTTCATTCTCAGAGCATGTTAGGAGGATTGTAAGTACTTAGAAATCTTGCTTTAATTTTATTTTGATTCGTAAGATCATAACAAATATAATTTCTAATTTTACTAATATTTCTATATAGGAGAAAGAGACTGGGAAGAAGTCATCTCTTATCCAGATCCATCAGCAACCACACACTTCTAAGACCACTCATCTGTGGGTTGACGAGAGGGCTCGCCAAATCAAGGTAAATAAATTATAAGTATATTATACTACTTCAGGTGTTTTTTAATTATATATGCATATATTTTGAATATCAATTCCAATTTTGTAGGAAGTTGTGCGTCAAGAAATGCAACGGATGGTACAAATAGATGAAGGTTCAGGAGAGAACATTGCATCTATCTATTAGCGATGCAAGCATACTTACGAAGTCAGGCAAACGATAAAAAGCCAAAGACTCATATACGGATTAGGTGACCAATCTTCAACATACACGAGTGGCCCATCTTACCATTCCACTGCATGCTCATCCAGGAATGATCTTGAGCTACGTGAGCAACTCAAGGACGAGGTTCGATAGGAGGTGCGAGAAGAAGTGGATACTAAGGTTAAAGTGCTGCAAGATCAACTTGATGAGGTTAAGGCTCTACTGAGGGCTTTAGCTCAATCGACACAGGTCTCCTCATCAGCTACAGCTCCACATGTGGATGACCCCCCTACAGATGACCCTACCACAGATGATCCCCCCATTGGTGATATATGAATATTCCTATTATTGAACTTTTTTGGTCTATTTTTTATAGCTATCTAGAACATGGGATTTAGTATACGTTATTTTGGTTTATGTTATTCGGTGGACGTTATTTTTTGCAGTAATAGGATCTTATAATTTTTATTTCATTTTAATTTTTTTATTATTTGTTTTAAGGTTCTAATAATTTAATAATTAATTAAATTAAATTAATTACTGTAATTAATTTAATTATAAATTTAGCTACTACTTTAGTTTAGTTACTAAATAGCTATTACTGTTTAGTTACTACCTGCAAATAAATATTACACTACATACTACTACAAAAATTAATCGTTAAATAGCTATTACTATTAAGTTACTAACATAGTAGCCTAAATAGCTACTCGCTTAACTACTAAATTTTTTTAAGATTACACATTATTTAGCTACTAACTTAGTAGCTAAATAGCTACTTTTTTTAGCTACTACAAAAAATAGTTACTTAATAGCTATTACAATTTTGCTACTAATATAGTAGCTAAATAACTACACTTATTAGCTACTACATTTTTTCCATCGCTAAATAGCTACTCTGTTAATAGCTATATAACTATAATACTTAGCTACTAACTAGTTCAGACACTAAATAGCTACTACGTTATGTAGTAGCTATGTAGTAGCTATATATTGTTTTAGTAAACTATTGTATTCTCAATTTTAGCTACTATTATTGTGAATAGCTAATTAGTAGCTATAAAATAATCGCTCTTTCACTTTGTTAATTATTATATTCTTTATATTAGCTATTACTATTGTTGGTAGCTATTTAGCTACTACGTAATATAGTAGCTAAGTAGTAGCTATATATAGTCGCCTCCTTATATAAATTAGCTACTACTTTTTTCATTTTAGCTACTATTATTTTTAGTAGCTAATTAGCTACAACATCCTATAGTAGCTAAAGCAGTAGCTAATAGCTACTTAGCTACAACATCCTATAGTAGCTAAAGCAGTAGCTAATAGCTACTAGCAGTAGCTAAAATTAGCTTAGCTAAAAGGAATTTTGCTACTACGTCCTGTATTAGCTATTTAGTAGCTAAAGAAATTTAGTTGCTAAAATAAATAGTTTAGCTACTACTTTTTTGTAGTAGCTAAAATCAATTTTTCTAGTAGTATTGTCACATGCCCAACTTTTGGCTTGTGTGCAGCGCTTAGGAACCCGCTAGGCCAGCCTTCTATGCCTCACTAGTCTCTCAAACACAAGGCGTACAGGGCACTCTCCCCAACTTGTATTTTATTAGCTACTAAAATACAAGACTCTTTTGCAAAGACTCCCACATTTTGGGATACTTAATGCTCTCTGTGGACCCAATTCACAATGCCTAACCAAGTGGGCACGCGGGCCCTTTATATAGGCTGCGTAAGGGCAGTCCTAGTACAAATTTGACTAAGAGTCCTACTCTAACTCTAAGTCTTCAATTTGCAAGCCAATGCCAATCCTTCTCGGACTAGGAGTCTGGACTGATCAGAACTCCTATGCAATCCATCTACCAAAGTGACAGTGGAAGTTGAAGGTAGTGACTGAAAAGTAGAAAATAGGCTAGAATTACCTGTCATATGATATGTGGCTCTAGAATCAATGACCCATTTGAAGGACGAAGAAGAGACAAGACATGTATTCGGGGTACTTGACTCAACAATAGATGTAATCGGAGTAGATAGAGACTTCAATGATTCCAAATACAAGTGGAACATGGTTAATTCTTCTGTTGAGAACTGAACTAACTGATTTGATGCCTCATTAGTGGAGACTAAATTGAACATGACTGTGATCCATCTGCCAAAGTGACAGTGGAAGTTGAAGGTTGTGACTGAAAGGTAGAAAATATGCTAGAATTACCTGTCATATGATTTGTGACTCTAGAATCAATGACCTATTTGGAGGACGAAGAAAGAGAAGGCATGTATTTGGGTTACCTGACTCAGTAATATATGTAATCGGAGTAGATGGAGACTTCAATGATTCCTAATACAAGTGGAACCTGGCTACTTCTTCTGCTAAGAACTAAACTGACTGATTTTATGCCTCATTAGTGAAGGCTATATGAGAAGACAAAAATCTCTTATTCTAGTTCTACAGCTTCTTACAGTCTTGTATCACATGTCCAGGATTATAGCAGTAATAACAAACAACTCTTCTAAAGTTTGGCCCTCTAGTGTTACCTCTTGGACCATTGTTTTTGTATTGTTGCTTCCTTGACTCACCAATATTCAGACCAATAAGGGCATTGCACATCTAGACAAATGGAAGAGTAGGTGAGGAGATTTCTGTGCGAAGTATCCTACTAAAGTTATCTTAGAGGGATGATATCTCATGACTTTACATAATCTGAACCTTAACTGAATCATATTAAGAAGGAAGGGTAGCTAGGAATCTCATCATTGCCATTTGTTCTTATTGAGCTTATTAAACTTTGACATATGGACTAAAAGGCAATAGCATATTAAGCTCCTCATATGTCTTTTAATAGTCCATACAAATTCCATGAGAGACCGATCATTTTTCTCTAATCGATAAAAGGTTTTACACACATCAAATATACGAGAAACTCATAGTGATTAATGAGACAAAGTATCTTATTGTCGATGGAACTATGAAATTGTAGGAAAAGACGAGCATCCTCCTCCATCCATTGCTCTTTCGAATCATCAGTTGGAGGATCCTTAGTGAGATGATTAGCCATACATATGTTCCTTAAGTAGATTTGAATTATTTTACTCCAATCAAAATAATTAGGACTAGTTAGTTTGTCCTCCATGATTTTGGACATCATCAGGACTACTTCAAGCGCCGAAACAGGCTTTTTATCTATTGAACTACTCATTAGGACATCAAAGGAAGGAAATCAAATAAAAAGAATACCTCCATAAATCAAGAACCAAAAAATCGCTTGAGAAACCCTAGATCCCGCAAAAAAAATTCTCATAAATCCCCAAAATAATTGAAGGAACCAAAAACCACATCAGTGATTTCCTGGGAGAGAAATTCACCCAACATTCACCGGAAGGTGATTGAAAGCCCCACGCTCATCCCATGTTTGACGCGTGCAGAACAGGGTAGCAACATAACACTGGCTCATGAGCTTCACGTGCTAGTGTTCCGGCCACCGTACTTTGTGGTCGTGGTCATCGGCGATCGACACTCCTCCTTAGGTGGGCGGTGTCACCCCACTGCCTGCCGAAATTGCTTGTTGCCTACCGGAATTCTCCCCAAAAATTCCTCAAATATGAGCCCTAGGCTTTGATACCGTGTAAAAAGAAAGAAAGAATTTAAGGAATGAAGTCCTTGTATTTCCTATTGATTCGTCATTTGTATATATACAAGAGGATTAGCCTATACAATAGGTAAGTCAATCTATCCTTCCTAATTGGTTACAACCCTACAAGTGAAGCTTCCTAATAAGTTACTATTCTATATGAAAAGTATGATACATACTATAACATTTTCTAACTATTATGCCATTTTCATTCATTTTGTTCCTAAACACCCATGTAGTACTAATAGCACTTTGATCATTTGGCTTATGTCCTATAACATCATTCAATTTATTGGGTTTAATTTGAGAGATAAAAGCAAGGTTATTATAAATATTTCTAAGAGAATATCTAGTTCTTACCACAATAGATGGATTACCTATAATTTGATCTTATGGATGATTTGTGACAAATTTCCACTCTCTTGGAAGTACTTCACTTGATTCTCCTTCCTCAAGTTGAGAAGGTGGAGGAAGTGTTAAAGGTGATTGCTCTTCCTTCTGTAAGACTCGAGAAATTCCAATTTCTGGAAAAAGGGTAAAATCGTAATTTCGGTTACAAAATTGTAATTTCGGTTAAAAAAATCCAAAATTTATTCTCTGGATCTCGGATGATGAAAACTGATTAATAGCCAATTGCCTCACGAATCTAGCTAGCACGTCGATTCGCTAAATTCAAACATTTTTAATTTAACGTTTTTTGAGGCATCGCTGCCAAGCCGTAGTAACCATTTTCGATGCGACAAAGCCTCACATATAACATGTACTCATGTGTCATATGAATGAGTGGAGAAATGATGAAAATTGATCACGAGATAGTGTCGAATGACAAAATCGGGGAAAAGAAGACATAAATGCCATTTTGGAATTCTTGGTTGAAAAGACTAAATACTGGCCAGTCATCTTCTTCCTTCAACAATAGGAGACCAAAAAGGGTGGGAAAAACCGAAAATTTACAATGAGCTGGGTTGTGGTGTTTTAGAGAGAGAACATCATGCTTCTCTCTAAAATATCGGACGATCCGACCGTCGGCAGTCTTCGGGACAAGAAGGAAAGCTACTCTACGCGGAGAGGGCTTCGCGTGGGTACCGGATTTAAGGAGTTTCCTCAAACTCCGAGAGGTAGGGTTTCTCCCTACTTGGGTTTTATTCCCTTCTTTAAGTACTTTGTCGATGTTTGACCGAACGAGGCCGCGAGGGGTCGGCGTTTTGATCGTCCCAAATTCGACCGAATTGTTATAAATTCTTGAAACTCAATGGAGCGTACCGTGATTGCCACGATCGACGGATTGTTAAATTTTGCAATTATGTATTAAATCATGTATTGGTTTCTGGAAAAGGCCGGAATGATCATGGAAATACTAAGTTCACTAAGTGAACCAATGATTTAGATTTTTCGAATAGTAAATCGAGGGTTTCAATTATTCCCAAACAAAGGTTCTCAAAATAATTTTTAGAATTAATATATTTGGTCGAGTAATTCAAGTAGAATATCTGTTTGATCATTAGCCCACGTTGAGCTAATTTTGATGTGATGAAATGAGAAATTACATAACATATTGATTTAATTTTTACGTGAATATATGCATGTTTATATATTTACATGACATGGGATCAGACTTCACTGGTATCATATTTCCTATATGACTGAGCACTCCTAGGATGATAGGGGAGTGGAGTGCATGAGGTGAGTCTAGAGTGAATGCCTCGGAGGGTTGTCTAAAACTAAAAAATGATCGGAGGGTGAACCATAAATAATATCAATCGTCGAGACGGCCCAATTGATATATACAATACCTGAGGGTTGTCCACACACAAACAAATAAATATAATAATTCCTTACAATGAGGATGAGGCGAGTGTGAGGAAGTCGGTGAGGACTCCTGGGTAATAGATGACCGCTAGACATTCAAGTAGGATCATGCATTTGCTTGGATGTGTGTTTATTTTATTACTGCACTCGCACTTAGGCGTGAGAGTAGCCCACTAGAGCTGATCCCACTAATGAGCATTAGTTCACCCCTGTCGAGGGATAATATTTTATATGTGCACGGAGCGTGCGAGACTACCATTCCTAGAGGCCGAAGCTTGTGAAGAAGCCAAAGCTGTGGCTTTGATGATTTTATACACGTATTAGGAATTTCTAATTTTAATATATGTGTCGTGATAAGAGTAAAACATTTGGAACTCTTAACTATCGATATAGTCGATTCATAGCTGGTATGTTTTACGGGTATTGTTTATGGCCCGCGCCGCTTTACTCATGTTGTGATGATATTGATGTTTGTAATGCTCTATACAGTGTTGTATTCGCGTAGCTCCCCGTATTAAAGGAGACTCGCCCGATTGAAAATGCTCCAGATTACCCGACATTCACGAGTATTCCACGCCGACGGGTAGTCAACGGACCCCCTGCTCAGCTCACAACTAGATCGTGAGCCTAGGTATACGAATACCTAGGGAGCTCGGGTTTGGGTATCCATCACCACTTGGGTGGTTTGATGTAGAGTATAGGTATATGGAAAACCTAGATAATGAGGGTTGGGGCTTAGGCCATAGTCGGGTAAGAACATCACCACTAGGTGTGGTTCGATGTTGAGCGTAGGTATGAGATTACCTAGGAAATCACGGGACAAAACTAGGACACTACGTGCATGTGTTTTAGGTGATTGTTTGATAAATGATGTGTGAACATGTAAATGTTGGATGAATGGTGTATACTATGTCAGATGTGTTATGATTGTTCACAAGTGCTTAGTGATATGTGAAAACAAGCCGCATGTGTTAGAAACTTTTAGAAGTTTTTATAGTAAAAACCGAACAAAGAGGAGAACAAAAATAAATTTATTTGAGTTGTTGACAATGAACGAATTTTACAATTTGAGGTTGAACACTAGGTTAGTGTTATATGTGAGTAGCTGAGGAAATTCTCGACCTTTTTCCGTAATTAAATGAAAAATAAACAAAAATAAATTTTTAAGCAATTTATTTGGTTTATTGATAAATGAGAAATATATATATATATATATATATATATATATATATATATATATATATATATATATATATATATATATATATATATATATATATATATATATATATATATATAAGGTGGAGAAAAAAAAATTTTTACAATGAAAAACTGGAAAAAGAAAATAAAGAAAATAAATTTTATAAATTTATTTGGTTATGAGGTGAAGAAAATAAATTTCTACGGTTTGACAAGTTGTAAAATTGAAGAAAAATGGAGTAAAATAAATTTTTATAAATTTATTTGAGTATTATGGAAAATGAAAAAAAAATATATATATAATATAGGTGTATATTTTTTTATTTTCCAATAGCTGGAAAAAAAAATTATTAAATTAAACAAAAATCAAATCAAATCAAATTTGACAAAATTTTCGAAAAATAAAATTTTCAAAAAATGAAATTTTTGCTGGATAAAAATGTTTTAATGAGACTGATTATTCTCAGACACCGTAAATGCAAGGACAATGTGTATATTAATCGATTATGTGTATGAATAGTGTTCCTAGGGCTGTGTTTGGAGCCGTGAGAGATATCAGATCGAGAATTAACTTGCCATTGAACAGAGTAGATGGCTAGTCGAGGACGAGGGCGTAGAGAGATTGTCCACGGGGTATTGGTCGGGCACCGATTGTTTGATCGGCGGAGCTTTGCGGGGTACGTAGGTGACCGTAATTTGCTATCGCACGGGCGGTATGGCAGTGCGCGGGAAGATCTAGTAACCTCCGGAGGTTTAGGGCGCATCATCCTCCGGGCATTCCGCGGAGGAGGGCAGATGATGTGAACCATTGGTTCATACAGGTCGAGAAGGTGTTAGAGGCTATAGAGATTACCTCTGACCTTACGGGATCTAGACTAGCTATGTTCGGCTAGAGAAGTGAGGCTAAATGGTGGAAAGCGGGCAGGACCTCTTGAGACCTTAGGAGGAGCCTTTGTATGCATGAGTTCTCCCCTAGGGATTAGGGTGAAATAGGAATGATATGTCGAGGTTGGGAGTTGGAGGTCTGGGGACTCTACTCACGGTGGACTTGGGATCATAGACATCGAGTTCGATGTCATCCTAGGGATGGATTGGTGACGGCTTACGAGGTCGTTATCAATTGGCGTAGGAGGTTCTGCCACACGCGGGACGGTGCCGTGTGGAATTTTTAGGAGACCGACATGATATTTTACCCCGGACGGTATCACGAGTCCAGTGTCGGGGGCCAGGTTAAGCGGGTTGGCTAGCGAGCCTTACCGCAGAAGGGCGAGGAGGGCCGGACTTAGATCTACCTCGATTAATTTGCCAGTATGTGTATGTTTTCCGGATGAGCTACTGGACTACCTCCACGAGGAGGGTCGTGAGCTTGGTATCGAGTTACACCTGGTACTTCACACATCTCTATGACTCATAGGATGACACGAGTTGAGTTGCATGAACTCGAGTCTGAATTGGGAGCTGGACAAGGGTTCATTAGGCCAGGAGCACTTCACCATGGGGCACTCCGGTTCTATTTGCGAAGAAGGGCAGAATATATTGTGCAGTGACCGCAAACAATTGAAAAAAGGATTCGATGAGAATGCAAGTACCCATTACGAGGATTGAATTTGATCGGTTGAGAGAATCTGATTACACTCAGAGATAGACCTTGCCGCCTTGGTTACCATCGATTGAGGGGTTAGGGAGACGAGATATTCCTAAGACGGCATTTAAGGCGCGTTATGGGCACGAGTTACTTGATGCCCTTTTGGATTGACGAATGCTGTACAGCAACATTCATACGGATCTCGTGCATAGGGTATTCTAACCCATTCAGATCGCTTTGTCGTGAATTTCGATGACATCTTGATCTACTCCCAAATGAGGGAGCATGAGTATCATTTGAGGATCAGACATAAATTGTTGAGAGAATCAACAATCTGTATGCAAGTTCAAAGGCAAGTTTTAGCCATCGAGGTGAGATTCTTGGGACACGTGTGTTGCGACTGCGCGTCAAATTTTTAATCTAAGAGAAGGTCGAGGTCGGATGGTCGGGACAGACTGGTCACTCCTTCAGATAATAGTTTCTCGATTTACCGGGA
Source organism: Tetrastigma voinierianum (assembly GCA_016808115.1). Lineage (NCBI taxonomy): Eukaryota > Viridiplantae > Streptophyta > Magnoliopsida > Vitales > Vitaceae > Tetrastigma > Tetrastigma voinierianum. The sequence goes on along the minus strand of JAEQBH010000478.1, from coordinate 553,948 downwards.
GCGTAGGAGACCGAGAATGGGTCAAGTTGTCCATTCGAGGTAGGATTGTAGGACTTCTCCTACATGACATGGACCCACTATCTGAATGACCGACCATGTGAGAGAGATCGAGGACGCCTACACTGTGAGATGCGAGTGTTAGCCAAGAGGGAGGATCGAAATTCTCTTCTAGTTCGAGGAAGAAAGGTAACACTTCTGGCTTGCTTGGCCATTTGAGTTTCGTGACCAGGCCGATTGGGGCATGTGAGACTCGGATTTCCAAAGACAGGATCCTTGCAGATCTCGGGACAAATAGAAATCTCGCCACTGTGAAACAGAGAGTATAAGGTTCATTCCTCCACACCCTAGTACGGGTCAAAGGAACCGGTTTCGCGGGGTGCTATACAAGCACTTAACACACAGATAGTGCCGAGGGCCAGTGTGGGTCAAGCCTGTGGGATAGATCAGAGTCATGTTAGCCTAAGCTGGTGGACCTGTGGTGGCAGACTATCGTCATTGATGTCGCTTGACATGGATGAGTTGACACCATCAAAGTCACAAGACTGACCTTAGCCACTGTCATATTACGACACGATCTTGATTCGGGGCTTAGGTTAAGGCCTTTAGAGAAGCCAGCATAGATTTACTTCCCTAGATGTGGTGAGTTTCTGGAGCAGGCCTGGGTTAGCGGCTTAGAGATCTCCTCGAGATTCCCGCTCACAGTGACCCCGTGATCGCATCACAAAGGTGGCATGATCAAGGCTTCGCGGTACACTGCATCGCGCGAGCCCGTGTGGGTGCACCTGTACAACCATTCACCACTCGTGAGTGCGGGTTGAGCTGGGTTTTGCACCACGCTAAATGAAGACTCATAGTTCGATTCAGGAAATGTAAGAGGCTCGAAGTGTAAGCCGAAGAGATATGTTAATCGAGATGAAACCATACTGTCAGGTTATCACGTAGACTTAGAGTCATTAGAGCCCGAGTGACTCGAGAATCGATACCCCTGCAATTGCATCGCGTTGTCACGCCAAGGGCTCCTATATATGGATGTCATTCATGATAATGGACTAGGCTGATTTCATCCATTGATCGCTGTTGATCATGGACCTTGGGAAGTCAAAATAGCTTACACACAAAGTGGGTGGTCACAGAGGTTACACGTGGTGTGGATTATTTACAGGTGATAGAGGACATGTTGCGAGCATACGTCCTGGGTCTTAAGGGTAGAGGAGCAATTGCTCTTAGTGGAATTCGCCTACAACAATAGTTATCAGACGAGTATACAAATGAAACCATATGAGACATTCAGGCCGGGAGGCCACGAGATCACCGCTATGTTGGACCAACGTGGGAGAGTAGCTCCATCACTCGGTCCCGATTCGATTAGTGACACCACCGAGAAGGTGAACTTGATACGACAGCCTCACTACCGCAGCCGTTAAGAGCTTGCGCGGATGTACCACGCCAACCCTTAGAGTTCGAGGTCGGGATCACGCCAAGGTGATGTCTACGGAGTGAGTAGTTAGGTTCGCAAGCGCAAAGCATCGCCGAGGTTCATCGGGCCTTCGAGATACCGAGAGAGCACCGCTTATGCGACGGCTTGGCATTACCGCCAAAGATGTCGATGTTCACGCAGGCATTTCACGCCTCCATGCTCCCCGAATATAGTCCAAATCCAGCTCATGTATGGATCGTGACAGACGTGTTACTACCATGGAACTCTGGCGAGGACCGCAGATGCATTTTGATAGCCGTGATTGTGGTTTTGCGACGCAAGACCGCGAGGCTAGTGAGAGTGCTAAGTGGCTAAAGACTACATGGAGCGGAGGACTCAATTTGGAACGCGAGGACACACGCGGCAACCTATCCCTTCTCTTTGCTTAGGACGAAGGTACGTGGTTTAGTCGCTTAATAATTAAATGACATGTCTATATGTGGTAGAGTGCACGCCATATGCATGTGAGTGAATGGGATTGTCCGTAATTTCGAGACTAAATTTCTTTTTAGCGAGGGAGAATGGGAGACCCGAGAAATTCCAATTTCGAAAAAGGCAAAATCGTAATTTCATAAAATTGTAATTTCGTTAAAAAATCCAAAATTTATTCTCCTGATCTCTGATGATGAAACGGATTTACCGTTGAATCGTCTCTCGCAAAATCTAGCTAGCACGTCAATTTTGTCGAATTCCAAGATAGCCTGAATTTACACGCTTTTTCGGCGCATCGCTAAGCCGCGTCAGAAAACGATTTTCGACAGCGACGAAGTCACATATAACATGTACTCATGTGTCATAAGTGGAATGAGTAGGAGAAATGATGAAATTGACGGCTGAAATAGTGTCAATGACAAATCGGGAAGTTAAGGACATAAATGTCATTTTTTGGAATTTTGGTTAGAAAAGACGAAATAGCCAATAGTCATCTTCTTCCTTCAACAATAGGAGACCAAAACGGGTGGGAAAAAAAACGAAAATTTACAATGAGCTGGGTTGTGGTGTTTTAGAGAGAGAACATCATGCTTCTCTCTAAAATATCGAGATCCGACCGTCAGCCTTCTGATAGCGAAAGCCGCTTTACGGGAGAGAAGCCATAAAGGGTACCGGATTTGTGGAGTTTCAAACTCCGAGAGGCAGGGTTTCTCTCCCTACTTGGGTTTTATTCCTTCTTAAGTACTTTGGTCTATATTTTTGAGGCACGAGCCGTGAGGGGTTGCTTGATCGTCCCAAATCTGGGACCGAATTGTTATAATTTTGAAACCTGAAATGGAGTACCGTGATCGCTGCTTCGCCGGATGGTTGTTAAATTTTGCAATTATGTATTAAATCATGTATTATTTGGAAAGGCCGTGAATGGCCGTGGAAATGCGTTCACTTAAGTGAATCGACATGATTTATAGATTTCCCAGAATAGTAACCGAGGGTTTCACTATTCCTAAATGTTGTCTTCAAAATAATTTCTTGAATTAATATGTTTGGTCGAGTAATTCAAGTAGAATTGACTTGTTTGATCATTAGCCCACGTGAGCTAATTTTGATGTGATGAAATGAGAAATTACATAATCCGATTGTGTGATTTAATTTTTTACATGAATATATGCATGTTTATATATTTACATGTGACATAGAATCGTAATGGAATTGGCATCGCATTCCATACGACGAGCACCCTAAGATGATAGGAGTGAGTGCATGAGGTGAGCTTATATGAATGGTTTCTGAGGGTCAGGTTTTTAAACTAAAAAAATGATCGGAGGTAAGTCCAACAATACTCAACTGAGACATTTCTAATTGATATACATCTGAGGGTAATCCATAAATAATATCAATCACGGAGACTACCAACTGACATATACACATCTGAGGGTCATTCACAAACAAATAAATATAATAATTCTCATACGAGGCTTAGGCGAGCGTGAGGAAGTCGCAGGACTCCTACTAGACATCACTAGACATTCAAGTAGGATCATGCATTTGCTTGGATGTGTTTATTTTGGAGCATTGCACTGCACTTAGGTGGAGAGTAGCCCACTTAGGGTGATTCCACTACTGAGCATTAGCTCACCCTGTCGAGGGATACTATTTTACAGGTACAGGGAGCGTGTGAGGAGACGGCTCGTCCTAGAGGCCGAGTTTGTGAAAAAAGCAGGGTTATGGCTTTGATGATTTTATACATGTATTAGAATTCTCTAATTTTAATATATGTGTTGTATAAGAGTAAAACATTTGAACTCTTAGAACTATCGGGATTATAGTCGATTCATACAAGTATATGTTTTACGGGAGATGCTTGACGGGCCCAAGGCCGTTTTACTCATGTTGTGATGATATTGATGTTTGGGACAGTTTCATACAAAAGGTATCTGCAGAGCTCCAGACAAAGGAGACTTGCACTTATTTTGTGAAATGCTCAAGTTACCCGACATTCACTGTGAGTATTCCACTAAGTTTACCTGGATAGTCAACTGACCCTGGTTTTTTGGGGGCTACACCTTCTCTGAATCCATATCCTTTTTTGTTGAGGATCTCCATATTCAATTTGAACCCATATAAAATTAATTTATTAAATTTAAACATATTTTTTATTTTCCTCAAAATTTTATTTTCTTCCACTTTTCCTCTCCATTTTCCCATTTATTTTATTTCCTTAGTACTTCGGGTTCCAAACAGAACCTTAGGTGGCGTTTGCTTTTTTGTTTTACTTTTTACTAAAAGCAATTTGCTTTTATTAACTTTAGATTGTTTGTTTTTTAAATTTTTTATGACTTATTGTTGAATTTTTTAAAATTTTGGCTGAATAGAAAAAACACAAATATTTAACGATTTTCTAAATGCTTTTTTCTATTAAGAAAAACAAAAAATTCAAACTCTTAATACAATAACATTAAAAAGTCATATTTTATGATGCATTTGAAACTCTCATGATTTATAAATAAACTTTTAACTCTCGATTATTACTTAAGTAAATTTTTATTCTTAAAAGTAAAATATCACATTAGTAAATAAATTATCGTCAATTAAATAACCAAGGAATATCGTTTATAAATTATTTGAATATCACCATTTCATATAGATCGATTAATTTAAACATGTTAATGGAAACAAATTTTTTTTTTTTATAATATAATCTTATAGAGATGAAAAACAAGATCGGTAATTAAAGGTAATAGAAAGTTTTGAATTAAAAATTTATTAATAGATTAACACCTTACAAAAAAAATCAAACGGTATTTAAAAAAAACACAAAATCAAATATATAGTCACAAATGATTATTAATACAAAGAAAAAGTCCTTAAAGAATTTCTTTTGTTTTTTTCAAATTGAAGAAATTATGTATATTTTGATCTTAATAACGAAATAACAAATATATTAAAAGAAAAAGTAAATAATAAATAAAACTTATAAGTAAAAATGGATATACATTCACAAATTGAATAACAACTATATCAATCTATTACAATCAGTGTTTGAAATGTCGCGATATATCATCAAAATATCGTCGACATTTCGGGTGTTAGGCTATCCCAACACGATATCGGCCCACGATAGTCGGTTAGAGAATAAATTGAAAAATATTGGCCAAAATAGTTGATATATCGGCGATATATCAATAGAGAAGCGAAATATCACAGATAATTTCAATGGGAACCAACACGTGGAACAATACGCGTGTCTCTGTTGATTTTTTAGCAATTTACTGATACATCGGTAATTATCGGTGACATATAGGTAAAAATTGGTGTTATATCGCCGATATATCGAGGATATATCAGTGATGATCCAACGGTTGAGATTATGAGGACACGTGGAAGGTTGAGATTTCGTCCGATTTTTTCAAAACCTCTAATCCGCTTACTCACGGATGACTAATGTAATTGAATCTGCGGTCGATCCAACTACTCAGATTTAACTGGCAATTCCCTTTGGTTCCAACCATCAAATTTTTTATCTAACAGTGGATTTTGAATATTTGACTTGATCTAAACGTTTAAAATGATTTCTAATGGTTGATTATGACTGTACCTGTCATATTTGATCCAAAATCTAAATCCAATGTACCAAAATTCATTTTTAAAGGGTTTTTGACGAAAAAACGACTAGTTTGACTCCAAAAATTCTATAAATAGCCATAAAATTACTGTTTTTCATATCAAAGTATTTCCATGAATTTCAAAGTATTTTTGTTAATTTTCGATATATCGATATTCATGTAAAAATATCCACCGATATATCTTATATATCCGTAAAATTCAAGTACCCATCGAAACCGATATTTTTAACCTTGATTTTAATATATAAAAGAGTGAGGTCCCTTGGAACTGCTTTATTAGGATCACTGCCTTTCTTATTGGTTGTTTTGGGTTCTTGGAAATCTTGTGTATGGTTTATAGAGTAAGGAAATACAAATAGGCAAAACAAGAAATCAAAATAGAAAAATCACCCACAAAAGCAAAGAAAAGATGGAATCCTTTGAAATAACTCCAAAACACAACCAATTTTCAGTCCATTGTCCATCGTCTTCCTTACATATTAAATACATGCAATAAAGAGAACCTTCAAGAGGATATTTTCTTGAAGATTTTCCTAAATTTGTGTTCAGTGAAAAACCCTTCTCCGTGCTTTTTCCCATCATTGATTCTACAACACAATCCATGTAACGACTCAGTCCACTCATATAGATATTATCCGCTTCGGGCTCAAAGGGGCCCTCACGGCTTTAAAATGCGTCTACTAGATTGAGAGGAGCCTATACTTATACAGTGTCAAGAAGTTTTTCCCCTATCCGATATGGAATATGACAAACACCCCTCCCCAGCGCAGACACAACGCCCCGTCAGGTCCCATGGGATTGGCTTCGCCAAACTGAATGCATCACACGGCCTGGATAAAGCCGATACCATTCGCTAGAATCGACCCGGCCCAACCATATAGATATTGTCCGCTTTGAGCCCAAAGAGTCCTCACAGCTTTAAAACGCGTCTACGAGGTTGAGAGGAGCTCATACTTATATAGTGTCATGAAGTTTCTCCCCTATCCGATGTTAAATGTGACAATCCATGCCTCATCAAACTGTATTAATCCCCTTCAATAATATGGGATGCAGGTAAAGAAAAACCCATAAAAATGTCAACAAGATAAAAGGGAATTTCATACAAAAATTGTGCGAATAATTCCCTGAAATTTCAGGTGAAAATCATTTCGAGCAGGGTAAAGAGTAAAATAAAAATCTTCTAGAATGATTTAGGGGATAGTAAAGAAAGTGAGACAAGGAAGTTCACTCAATCCTGTTTGGCCATTCACAGACCCCCCCCCAGAAACCTTTTTGTTGGTAAAGAAGACAATGAGGCAAGGAAGAAACTGGAGAGAAAAGATTGAAAAAAAAATAACCCATGAGAGGGAGGCCTTTATTTGATGTGGCTGGCCATGCATGGCATAGAGTATGGAAGCACTAGAGTTCGTGGGGAGTTGGAAGAAATTAATTTAATTTAATTTACTACTTAATGTCGTGTAAGTTTCCTGTTGGGGTAGCTGAGATGAAAAATATATATTTTCAAGCACAAAAATGGTCTGGATTATACTATAATTAGCATATCATTATATATAGTAATACTATTACAGTCTAAGGAGGATAGCTATAGAAAGAAAAAATCTAGAGACAGTGATTTTTCCTAGGATATCGATTACATTAAAAAAAACATGGACGAAAACAAACTTCCATAGAGGTACATAGCAGATCCAGAGCTGTTGTTAGAAAACAAAGATCCCTACTCTTTGCTCCTATGGTTTTGATATTAAATAGAAATACATGAAAAATGTACAAAAATAAAAAACTTTTCTTGTATTATAATTTCTTATATTATACACTTTTCCGCCTATGGATGTCTATGGTTTCTAAAAGTTGATTTTGAATGCTACTTTTAATAAATACTATGGTCTTTTTGTATATCACATATGTTTTATGTTTGCCTCCTATAAGAGTTTCACTAATAGCCTATTCAAATGTTGATTTTACGAGTACAATTTCCATTTAACTCAACATTTACAATACTTTGATACTAAACTCTTTACTTTACTGTGTTACAAAGTTATGACAGAACGATTGACATGCCTTGCATGTGGACCTTTTCTAGTAATTTTATAAAAAAATTAATTTTTTTTTCTCAAGTGGTATAGGGATGGGATAGGGTGGGGATCCAGGTCTATAAGAACATAATGCTACAATGTGATATTTAAAGTTAATAGATGTCAAAAAATAATTATCAAAGTGTTAAAATAAGGTGTTGGGGTTGATTCTCTTAGAAGAGTAAAGTCAATATTATTTACTATTTAGAACTTTGAACCAAATATGATGTAAAAAAAAAACCTTTGAACCAAATATGACAATGTTTTTTGAAACCTTATGTATTCATCCCCCCACATTGGTATGATATTATCCACTTTAAGCCTAAAGCCCTTATAGTGTTGCTTTTGGGCTCCTCCCAAAAAGCCTCATACAAATTGGATATTATTCATGCTTATTAACCTATGACCTTCCTTATTTCTAACCGATGTGGGACTTTAGACGCATACCCAACAATCATCTTCTCGAACAAAGTTCCACTGAGCCTCCCCTCAAATCACAATTTCCCTATCTTTTATTGCGTTCAAGCACATACCTTATGTTAAGCACCACCTGTCAAAGGCTCACCACACCATTTCGTTCAACATCCATTCACACAGTTAAGCTTGAACTCGACTGTGATACCACTTGTTGGGACAAGCTTGCTAAAATAAATAAAATATTTTTCCTATATATGAAATTAAATAGGTTTTCAACCCAATCAACTATTTATGTAGAAAATAAGTAGGTTAATAATAATCAAAGTCAAGACAACAAATGTTAACGTGGAAAATCATCCCATGTGAATGGAAAAACCATGAGTCCTAAGCCACCAAAAACTTCCCCTAATAAAATTAATGGGTACACCAAAGTTCTTCTCTAGGATAATTTAAAGGATAGAAATAAACAAGATTCACCCCAAAAGAACGATCTTGAACATAATAAAATTAAACCTAAAAGATTTAGGTCTCATCAAGCATGTGCAATAGAGAGCGAGAATGACGATCCAAACTGGTAGATACATAGCTTAGGTCGTTGTGAAAATTGAACAAAATGGTGTGGTGAGCCCCCTGGAAAATGGTGCTTCATGCAAGGTGTGTGCCCGAACGCAGTAAAGGAAATCCTGGTTTGAGGGAAGGTTTAGTGGAACTTTGTTAGTGGGGAGGATTGTTGGGTGTGCACCCAAAAGTCTCACAATGTCCCACATCGGTTAGGAATGTGAAAGCTTATGAGTATATAAGCATAGACAACATCCAATTGGTATGAGGCCTTTTATGGAAAAAACCAAAAGTTGACAATATCATACCAATATGGATAGAAAAATGGTCCATAAGGTTCCCAACACCTATCTTGCTTTTGTCCTATCTCTTGAAGAAACCTCTTCATCCATAAGACTTCTTTACAAGCTTCAATGATGACTATATTCAACTTCGGTGCTTGACAAAACAACATATTTTTTGCAATTTAGATTATCATGACACTGCTCTCCCTGCAAAGGTATTTAGAAAACCTGAAGTGGACTTTCTACTAACAACATCATCTCCCAAATCTGCAAAACTACTCAACTTAAGTTTATCTTTTCCAAATCATAAACATAGTTTGGAAATACCTCTAAGGTATCTGAAAATCCATTTTATCACCAACCAATGCTCCTTTCCCGAATTAGACAGAAACCGATTGACCACTCCTATTGCATGGGCTATCTGGTCTCGTGCATACCATATCATACATTAAACTACCAATTATTGATGCATAAGGAACACCCTTCATTTCTTCATTCTATTTCTCCCTAGGTGGGCATTGAGCATAACTCAGTTTGAAGTGACTTGCAAGTGGAGTTACAACAAACTTTGCCTTACTTATATGAAATCTCTTTAACACCTTTCAATAAATTTCTCTTGCGAAAGCCAAAGTTTCTTCTTCTTCCTATCACGAATAACTTTCATTCTTTAGCTTCTTGATCTTAGTCATATCATGACCAACAATCAGCATGGCATCCACATAAAGCAAGAGAATCACAAAATCATTATTATAAAATTTATATATAAACACACAATGATCACATTGTGTTTTAGTGTACCCATTTGCTTCTATAAAATAATCAAATTTTCTATACCACTTCATGGATACGCTTGAGTCCATACAAGCTCTTTTTCAACCTGCAAACAAGATTTTCTTTACCTTTGGCCTTAAAGACTTTAGGTTGCTTGATATTAATATTTCCTTCTCTAAGTCTCCATGGAGGAAAGCAGTCTTCACATCAAGTTGTTCTACTTCCAAATCCAAACTAGCGGCTAATCCCTAAACAATTCTAATGGAATACATTTTTATAACAGGTGAAAAAATTTCTTCAAAGTCAATACCCTTTTTCCAAGTAAAACTCTTCACGACCAATCCTGCCTTGTACCTTGGTTATGAGCTATTTTCATTAGTCTTCAACCTAAACATCCACTTGTTCTCCAAAGCCTTCTTACCCTAATTAGGCAATTTCACTAAGTCATAAGTATGGTTTTCTTACAAAGACTTTATCTCATCTTGCATGACATCTAACCACTCTTTCTTTTCTTCATGAGACAATACCTTTTCATAGGTCTCTGTCTCTCCCCCTTTAATGAGCATAGCATAATCTGTAGCAAGATATCTAGAAGAAGGTTTTCTCTCTCAAGTAGATCTTCTCAACTAAGGCTCATCTAGCGGTTCTGGCAAAACATCTGCATCTTTATCTTCAACTATAGGATCTTCATGCACATCTATCCTATCATCAAAATGCATAATTGGTGGACGGAACATACCTGAATCAACTAGCTCACCACTAGTAGGCTTTCGATATCCGTCCATAGTCCCACATCGGTTAGAAATAAGAAGGATCATAAGTTAATAAGCATGAACATTATCTAATTGGTATGAGGCCTTTTGGGAGAAGCCCAAAAACAAAACCATGAGGGCTTAAGCCCAAAGTGGACAATATCATACAAATGTAGAAGGATGAGCCCATAAGGCTTCCTAACAAGTGGTATCAAAGTTAGGTTTAGGCTTAACCTGGGCAGATGCCAAAGAAACAGTGGTGAGCTCTCACATGTGTATTTCATAAGGCGTGGTGCTCAAACGTGAAGAAAGACAAGGAAATCTTGCTCGAGGAGAGACTTGCGGGAACCTTTTCGAGGGAGATTAGCTATGTGCGCCAGTAAACATCGATCAAATAGGATATCACAAGTTAATGAGTATGAACTATATTCAATTGGTATGAGACCTTAAAGATTTTTAAAATGCAAATCATGAGGGTCTTAGCCCAAAGTGATAATATCATCATGGAGGTAATGCAGAGTCTATAAGGTTTCCCAACAAGTGGTATCAGAGCCAGGTTTAGGCACACTTGCCAAGGGCTCACTACATCATTTTGTTCGGCATGCACCTACACAGTTAAGCCTGAAACCGACTCTAGTACCACTTGTTGGGAAACCTTATGGATCCATCCCTCTACAATGGTATGATATTGTTTAATTTGGGCTTGAGACACTCATGGTTTTGTTTTTGGGCTCTGTGCAAAATGCCTCATACCAATTAGATTTTGCTCATGCTTATTAACTTATGATCCTCCATATTTCTAGCTGATGTGGGACTTTAGGTGCACACTCAATAATTCTCCCCTCGAACAAAGTTCCTCTCCCCTCAAACAAGGATTTCCTTGTCAATCACTACTTTCGAGCACATGCCTTACATAAAGCACCACCTACTAGGGGCTTACCACACCATTTTGTTTAACATCAGCCCACACGATTAAGCCTAAACACAGCTTTGATACCATTTATTGGGAAACCTTATAAACTCATCCCTCTACATTGGTATGATATCATCCACTTTTGGCCTAAGGCCCTCATGGTTTTTTTTTTGGGCTCCTTCCTAATGGCCTCATACCAATTGGATATTATTCATGCTTATTAACTTATTATTCTCCTTCTTTCTAACCGATGTTGACTTTAAGACACCAAAAATGATAATTGCCATTAGTTAGATTAGTCCCAAACTAAAACCATGTCTAATACAAAATCCAAAGTAATAAATGAATCCAAGAAATAAATTTAATGGGTGTTTAGTAGTCTTAGGGGTATTTGTTTTTTTTTTTTTTTTTTACTTTCTGATGAAAATAATTTGTTTTTACACTTTAATTTGTTTGTTTTTTCTAATTTGCACCATTCGGCTTTGAAATTCGGTTGAATATAAAACCCTAGATTTTCAAACTCTTAAAACAAGTGTATGTGAAGATCATATTTTATGATCCAACTCAAACTCCCATTATTTTTCATACTAATTAAATAAAAAGAACGTATATTTTTTCCTCAAAATATAGATAAAAATGAAGAAGTTGATTTCTTTTCTTTTTTTTGTAGAGAGAAGACAATTATTTTTATTTTAAAAATAATTTTTTCAAAATTTAAAGAAAAAGTTTTTTTTTTTTTATAGATAATATTGAATGTGACGTATAGGATGATTTTCTCATAATAATAAATTTAAATTATAACCATAAGAATATATTATGTTATGTAAATTATTACTGACATGTTAAAGTATTATTAATATATAGAAAACAAACAACTTAACACTTAATAGAAACAAAATATTTAAAAATAAATGAATAAATACTTAGTACTATGTACACCATTTAGGAATAAGTCTTATAAAATTTATTACTATAAAAGAAAGAATGAAGATTCTTAAATTATTTAAAAGTGACTTAGTAATTTTAATTAAGTTATTGAGTACGTTAGATTGTTTGTGTTTTTAATTCTTCGTATGATTTACTTATGAATTTTTTAAATTTTGAGTAAATATAAAACCAAAATATTTAGTTTTTTTTCTTCTTTAAAGCACATTTTCAGAAGACCTCAAAACAAGATGTTCACTTTACCCATTGGTTGCCAACATTCAACTTTCTCAAGGTAATTTCTTTCTCATTTTATTTCAATTTCTCTATAATGATCCAAATCTTCACTCGATATTGTCTAATCTGTTATAGTATTACCAATGCTATTACTCCTTCTCTACAGTCGTTCCGATTGGTTTTTTCTTAGGTCTACACCCTTAAGAAAATACCTCAATAGTGTTATGAGTCTTCAATATGTGAACTTTCACTCCTCACTATCCACAACAAAGATATCACACTTTAATTTCATCTTGTCGTAGTCTCCGTAATCTAAGTCACCGGATCATCGTGAATACACTGCCTAGAACAACTCATGCAAACAACAGAAACGGTTGGGGAAGGGCTCCACACCTCCGCTACGGTTAGGCTCTCACTTATCAAAAATTAAGGATTCTCTAGTCTCTAATCTCATAATCTTATTTGTGATGACCTTCTTTATCGAGAAGGATCCGCCTCGTGGAAAGTGGATGATTTCCTCCCAACCCATGGTATAAAGATATTTCGCTGAAGACTAAACGTTTAAATAGATGTGTTTCCCGAATTGAGGGTCCCGAGAGCACTTGTTCATCTCGTAAGTTTAAATAGTGTTTCCCGAATTGAGGGTCGAGAGCACTTGTTCTACATCTCGGTGACATTATTATGATTCATGGCGGAAATGTGCATATTCTCCTTTTTAGAGTTCATTCGATGACATTGCTAAATAAGTCATGTCGAGAGATGGCATGTGTGGGCATAACGACTCTTCACACCGGGTAGGGGAGGATGTCTTGTATGGGTCTCGGCTCTTAAATTGAAGCGACTGCCCGAGCCGAGAGGCCGTTTGCAGGCGTGATGCCTCTTCTATGATTAGTTTTTAATGGGACGGGGCTTGTTGGCTGAAGGACTGAGCGAAGCCATAGCACCTGATGCCCCTTTTCTTTGAGGAAGCTGATCTTCTGTGGAAAAGCATGGTTAACCCGACATAGCATGAGGAGCGATGTGACGATCAATCTTTGGTATGTTCAAGTGAATTTTCAACTTTGGATGCATTAGATGTGAGGTAAGCTTGAGATGACCTTGGGTACGGAGGTTGCTATAAAAGTAGGAGGGTGATGGAGTCCATTGTTGCCAGCGGTTATCACGTTTTCCGATGGAGATGTTATGACGATTGATGAGACTTGGTGATTCTTGACGAAGGACGATTGCGATAGGCCCCATTTGGCGTGTTTTCGAGCACATAAAGCCGGATCGGAGTGCGAGAGGTTTGAGTGGGTCGACAGTTATCCATGTTATATGATGCAGGCCTTTGGATTGTTTATTCAAAACTTCTGAATGGAATCCTCTGCCATCCAATGATGACACTTTACTGAATGTCTTAGGCATGGCTTTTTATTTCTTCTTCCCCTTCTTGAGTCCCCTTTTTATCTTTTCTTTTTCTTAGTTTTTGTAGCGATGTTGCTACTACTTCTTCGGCCTCTCACCTCTTGCTTACCTTCTTTTGGCCCTGCCCTTTCACCCCACTTCTTCTTCACCCCTTTCTTGCTTCTTCTAACTTTGGCCTCTGCAGTATTCGATTCGGATGAATTCGCTAACTGTTAACTCTATGTTGTGTCCCCACAGCTTGGATGGGGCATGAATGTGTAATGATGGATCAATGCGTTTATTGATTAATAAATCGTACTTCTTTGACATTTATGTACTTTGTTCCATCTCGATATTTCTGCACTTTATTCTCTATCTCGAGGCAGGGGCCAATTCATTGTCCATCGGTTGGGATATTCAGTGATCCGGTGGTGGAGCGACTTTGCGATTGTAGGGACGACAAGTTAGAGACAAGCAACGAGGAGAGGCCCACCAATTTGGCTATGTTGTTGTGCTCTGGGGTTGGGCATCGCTTCTGTTGAGTGGCTGCGAGGAGTGAGGTCAGTGTTGCATTGTGTGCTGTGGGTCTGCGATTGGCATGTAGAAGCGCCGTCGTTGGAGTTTCGAGTCTCTCATTCTTATCATTCTCGGGCTTATTCCACTTCACGATTAAACAATCTGCCGGATACCACTTTATTCTGACTTCCGTTCTTTGCAAATCGTTCTTCAAATCTTGCCAATTCTAAGTTTGTGAAATCCCAATTACTATTATTTCCCTTGGGTGTGTTGAATCTTTCTTCCCCAACACTCGATACCCTTTAAATACCGTAGGAAGTCTCTACGGGGTGAAAGGTAGGTCTGAACCCCATGATTAGGCAGGAGTGATTCTCGCCCAGGTTTGGTAGTTGTGCCTTTTTACCCGTTTGGTATGTGGCTTGGGGCTGATACTCGTTCTCTTCCCTCCCTATAATACCTTGTACTAAGATGTGTGGTGAGGAAGAAACTTCCGTCAGCCGGAATTTCATGAGGGCTGTTCGAGGGACGCGTGTAGCTTGACATCGTCATCTCCCATTGATGGAAGAGGAGTTGAGAACTACGTGAGATCCCAGGTAACATTGACTTGAAGTGATGGAAATTTGGATTCAGTCACTCTGGTGGAGAACACAATGCGTGTTTTTTACGAGGGAAATGTGCGGTGGGCACACTTCGGCGTACTGCACTCATCGGCGGTTCCTACATTTTACCCAGGCGCCTCCAGCCCTTATCCATCCAAATACTATCCGGATATTAACCGGTTGTAGCGTGCTAAATCTCTTATACCAAATTAACCTTTCATTGGTTGAGATATGTTTCATCTATGCCTTAAGGTGGAGTGTCGGGGTGGCGGGATTTTGTCCAGCGCCGGTCAGGTGTCTGTGGTTGCAAGTGTCCAGCCGAACTCCTTGATTATGAAGATGGAGGCGAAGGGTGCATTTCTAGTAAGGGGGCCTTGGGATGAGACCCTGGGTTCCCCTGGGCTTCCTTGTTGGGTTAATCGGTCGCAACCTTTTCTAGGTGTGTACTGGCAATGGGTTTAGTTTGCTGGTGTGTATGTGTGTAAGTTTTTGTACGTAACTGATTGTGGGTTATTGGTGTAGAGAAAGGCTGGAAGGTAAGCGTTGTGGTGGGATGGGTGGAGCGGCTTCGAAAACATTCGCCATTTGTTGGGGTTTTTAGAAGCGAGAGCGCCGCTATGGAGATTCTCCTTATGAGAGCCCCAGCGGCGACGTGAAGTATAGCTTGAAACGCTGTAACCTCCACACATAATCTGTGCTACAAGTTATCATGATTGTTGATGGAAGTATTTATTCTTGTCACGATCTGCTACCATAATATATAGGTGGCATCGACCTTGCTTGTGCGGAGGCTAAAATAACGGATAATGGTGTGCCAGGATCTCAGTGAGGCTGTCTCTCTATGATGGGGGTTAAGTTCGTCACCACTAACGTCTAGACGGGTAAGGGGTAGTAGATCTTTGGACGCCTTCCTTTACACATGAAGAGAGAACCGTCTACCCAAATATTAAGGTTAAGAAGAACATGGCAGTGTTTTCTATACCTGTTTTCCCACATTGGCTGGACAGGGATAAGCGCACTGGGAACTTGAAGTGAGAGATTTTGTCCCTTGGGTCCATCTTGATTCAACTTGACCCCCAGTTCGGAAGGAGAAGAGGAAGGAGATGACGAGGTTACTTGGCCAGATTATGCCATCGGGAAGCGACGACGGGAAAGATGTCTCTGTGAGGTCGGCCTCGAATCGAGGGCCAGTGAGTGTCGGCTGTGTGGCGGTGGATTCGAAAAACGGCGATTATTATTCCGGGCTCGCTGAGGGCGGATCATGGTCGCCCAGAATATGGGGGCAGTCTCTGGGGGGGAGTCGGGAGCGCTCCGGAGCAAGTCGCCTTGAGTGATCCTCTTGTTCAGGTGGAAGCCCGATCCAGGCACCTCCAGATTCCCATCTTCCCGGGCTGAAGAGCGCTTCAGCCTTCTGAACTGGGATACCAACGAATTCCTATCTTCCTGCTCACGGCCCGGCTCCTTCGAAGGAGGAGGTATTTCCAGATTCGGCCGGAAGACGCTAAGTACATTGTTCGGCCATTAGAAGCCCAAAACTGTGCATGAACCGCCGACTTTAATCGCCTAAATGCTTGTATCCAAGATGCCCGTATGGTCAGTACACGTGCTAATCAGGTGGGCTTAAGATTACTTTGTGACTGTTCCTACTGGCACTAACAAAGAAGATCTCCAACAGATAATTGATGATGGGATACAGATCCGCAACCGTAACTACATCTAATCATCTGAACTGGTAAGATAGTGAGCCCTTATGTATAATACTAGCATCGAGTCACGAAAAGCACGCACTCACATGTTTTCTCACAGAATGCTGCCATCCTAAACATGGCCCACCAACATCGCGATTTTGAACTCGACCGAGAGACGCCGGTGAGGCTTCGCTATTTTTGGCGCGAGGCTGATCAAGAGGAGCTCGGATGCCTTTTGAAGGGAGGTCCAAGACATTCCCGACGTCAGGAGTTGGAAGCTAAAGAGGTCAGGAAAGGCTGAGAGGATCACTACATGAAACTGGCCACGGTCTTGCTAGAGATTAAAGCAATGAGCGGTGCCCAGCACGTGAAGTCGTTGGTCCAGATTCAAGGTGTCTCGATACCGAGGATGCTCGACTACTACCAAGATGTCACTCGGCGGTGGATTCCAGCCGTTGACGCCACTTCAACAAGCCTTAGTCGCTGCAAAGGAGGCCCGTCAGAAGGCGAAGGAAGAGAATGGTCACCTAACGGATGAACGATTGTCTTTGCTCATGGAGCTATGGGCTACCAAAGACGATTTTTCTGCTTTCTAGGAGAGGACTTCTGTAGAGAAGACGGCAATGGGGGCGGAATTCGATGCGAGAAGTGATGTGATTTAACCCGCTACCATGCCAATGCACCTTGCGCACAACATGTAGGAGTGAGCTCGATCCCTATCGATGCCGCATTACATCGACCGACCTGCACTTTGCGAATCCGATGCCCCCAAGTTCTTCATTTGTTTTTCCCAATGCTGAGACTGTCAAGATTATTGGGGAAGATTTGCTAGCCAAGAGTCTCTCGGCTGTTGGGGATGGAGTAGATATTCCTCCAGGGCTTCTGGCTAGATATGATAAGGAGCCTAATGTTGCTGTTGAGGGCTAGGGCTTGAAATTGTCACTCGCTCGTCAAGCGTACTCACTTTGCAAGGCATTTTATTTTCTGTTTTTGTACCTTGACATTTTGGAAGGCATTTTATTTTCTGTTTTTTGGATAAAATACTTCCTTCCGGTTTAGCCGAGTGGCGTTGAGTTATAATCATCCCGATTAGGCGGGATATCTCATTTTGCATTCCTGCTTGGGATTTTATGCTAAGAATTGAGTGATATCATCTGGAGTGCAGTTGCGAATTAGATAAGAGTTACCTATAATAGCCTGATAGTCTTTACCGCATCGCGCCTATCCGACTTCTCATGTAGACCAAAGAAGATATTAAATTCATGCTAGGGTCGGATAAGCTGGCCTTTGCGCTATCCGACTTTGTGCTGTCCAGCTAGATGTTATCTACACTAGCCTGACAAAGTCATTTTCTCGCGCCTATCTCGCTTTAGTTCTCGACCCGCTAGGATGTTATCTAAACTGGGCCGGATAGGTCATTTTTTGCGCCATCCGGGCTTTGGTTTGACCAATTAGATGTTATCTAAACTGGGTTGGACATGTCATTTTCTACGCCATCCAGGCTTGAGGTTGACTAGTTAGATGTTATCTAAACTGGGTCGGACAAGTCATTTTCTACTCCATCCGGGCTTGAGGTTGACCCCGCAAGAGGAGAAAAATAGACAACATATTGATGAGTCTAAAAACTCATTAGGTTTTTAATCCATTTTTCTGGCTTTATTATGAGATAAATGATGAATTGTTTGAAGAAAAGTGGATAATTGACTCAAATTTCATTTTCATAGAAAATACAAAGCAGAAATCAATTCTTACCAAAAATCGAAGAAATCACCAGCGTTAGAATTGAAGTCACGACCGAGTTAGGTCGCAATGCAAAAGCCTGGCCACAACCATCCCAAGTCACGACATCACGAAATCTCGTCAAGAAGAAATGTAAACTGAACAAACGGTCGCGACTGGGTTAAGGAGGTTTATACAAAGAAGACGGGTCGAGACTAAAGGAAATGGGTACTAAATGAAGAAATTCATGTCGCGACATCATTTCGATGTCGCGACGCTAAAAGGAGATAAATGATGTCGCGACATAACTCTGAAGTTGCGACAAGGATCTATCTATGAAGCCACAAGAGAGGTCCTCAAGTAAGGTTTAACTTGTTTTAATTAAAGGTCAATCGGGGTCGCGACATGCTATACCGGTCGCGACATGAAAATGTGAACCTAAGTCTTGACAAGAGAAATGATGTCGCTGGTTCACTCATTCAGTCGCGACCCAAAGAAGAGTCGGTGCGTACAGTGCGATATCGCGACATCACTTTGATGTCGCGATTTGGAAAATAGTCGAAGAAAGAAATCACCGCAACCTAAAATTGATGTCACAGCATAGACGCTGGAAGAATAGGAAGACAATGATGTCACGACATCAAACTGAGGTCGCGACATAAATACTGTAGGAACACTTAGCAAAAGAGGTCGCGACTAATCATGAGCAATCAAGACAAGTTTATGTCGCGACATCAACTTGAGGTCGCAACATAGGAAAGCGAAATGGCTTTTCTTCGATTTCCACCGAAACATTTGATCAATAAATTCTTTTTACGCATAAATAGAAAAGCTTTCAATAGTAAAGTAGTTTTCCTTCTTCATCACCCAAAGAAAGGGAAAAGAGGAACTCAGTGCATATTTTCGTGAGTAGATTTTTATTTTTAGATTTTTTAGTTTTATTTTTCGGTTTTGAATTCGCGAACCGCAAGGTGAGGCAGTAGAGCTTGTGATTGTTGCCTCCTGCTATTTTTCTCTTCAAGATTATCGCTCTAGAAATTTATGAAATCTAGACAAATTTCTCGAATTCATTTCTTTTTCGTATGACAGGCTACAAAGTGGTCGGGCGAGACGCAGATCACTTGATTCGCAATGCAAGAATCAAAGCTACAAATTTCACCAGATTTGATTTACATTTAGTTACAAATTTCTTTCCCGTGACAAATTAATGAGAATTGACCTGGGCTTAGTTTTTACTTAACTTATGTCGCTTTTAATGGATAAGTTCCCAACAGTAGTACTCTAGTACCGCGCATGGAATGTATCTTACTATGATGACCAGATGCCCTCTCTCAAGTGATTACGTAGACTTTAGATTCCCGAGTTGAGAGCATTCTTTCTCGGGGTATGTTCGACTACCATTGACGAACCGACCAGGGCCTCCCGAGAGTTCATTTCATAAATCCTCCATTCGCTCATAATTGAAGTCGAGGGTGTATTTAACAATATCAATAATCAGAGAGTTCACCTTACCCGCGTAATGCTCCCATCCCCCGTGTTAGCTTAGATCTAATCAAGGAAAGTGGATAAACCCATAGATCCAAGGTCGAGGCTACCAATTAAGTAAGAGAAACTAGCTAAAACTCGAGAGTGCGGTAAGAAAAGTTCATTGCCAATGTGAAACGAGTGTGAAGTATTGAGAAAGAAAATACCCGATCTTGTAAGAAAATGTGGAATACGTAGTCGGTTTGATCTACCTTCTCGAGGAGAAGGCGATATTAAATCGAAAACGAAGAGATCCAATTCCAATAATTGCAATTCTTGGATACAAAATCAGATCCATACATAGAACAAAGTAATCTGGATATGTGCCGAATTGACTATTCCATTGTATCTCTATTGATAGTTTTCAAGCCACAAGAAACTGATTCAATCTATTTTTATATGTACAATTTATTTTTAGTCATTAACTTTTGTTCTCGCTAATTATATATCCAATAGTATAGATTTTAATTTTTTTGTCGCTTGATAAAATATTCACTATGATTTTTGAGTCCAAATAGATGAAATCTTGTGTAGTTGGGGTAGTTGAACTCGTAATTCGCTATCAACTGGGAATGATACCTGTGACTTTACATTCGCATTACTACTTGTATGACCTCGGCACTGCAAAGGTCATAATTAACCCTTATTTTAACTCGACATTAAGAGTGAATTATTTAGCGTACCAAATATCCAAAGGTGACATGGCAAAGAGAATTGTAAGGCCTTATAGGGCCGTGTTAATTTGAGGGGTTTTATTCATAGAAAAGGCAAACACATAAAAGTGCTGATATCAATCATTCTTTATTGATAATACCTCTTAAGATGTGTAGCGTTCCACATTCTAGGTACAGGGGTCCCATCAAGTTTGTCTAAAGAGTAAGACCCGGATTCACCGGCTCGTGTTACAAGATATGGTCCTTCCCAGTTGGGTTGGAAATTTCCTGCATTCGGGTCAGCTGTATTCTCAAATACTTTTCTGTGACCAGTCCTCGGTCGAACGTGCCGAGGCTCGACCAAGCCAGTGAACTCGCCAATCGCTGGTAGACGCCATGCGGATTGTCGCACTCTCGCGAATTCACCGATTGCAGTTCAGATCCTTGATCATTAAATCTGCATTCCCCTGTTCGGGGACGTCTGTCCGGATGGTAGGCATACCAATTTCTACAGGGATTATAGCTTCCATCCATTAAGTAATTGCAAATGGGGATATACCGGTAGGTTTGCGGGCAATAGTTCTGTTAGCCCAAAGTACCCCGGGGAGTTCATCCACCCATTTGCCCTTAGCTGAATCCAACCTTTTCTTCAGGGTTATCAACAAGGTTTCGCTTGGAGGCCTTCACAAACCACGCTTCCTGATATCGTGGGGTGGAGTATAGATTTTATCTTCACCCTCGAGAAGTTTCGGAGAAATCTACTACGACCAGCTCAAGTAGAGGACACAATTGATCTGGGATGCTCGAACCTATGATACAATATTTTTCCGTGTAGAGCAACCGAGTGACATCCCTATCTTTTGATAGAGGAGAATGCTTCTGGCCAATCCATTTAATTTAAATAGTCAAACAAGCTGGCTAACAATAACTTCTGGCCAAGGCAAGAGATTCAACTACATATATCAATCCCCCCCATCGGGCAAAGGCCATGGGCTCGGGAATAGAGATCGTGGTCTTGTGCACCAGTTGATTTCAATACGGAGCAAGTCACTAGCAAATGATCACACTTTCTAGTATAATCACAGATCGCCTCATGGTCGGGCCAACAAGACTTTGGCAAAGCTGTGTGGGCCAAAGCTCGCGCAGGATGATTTCCACATATTCCTTCATGTGCCTCCGCGAACACATAATGACTCTCGCTTGCCGCATTTCAAATAAGGGCCGCCCAAGGATCAAGTTTGAATAGTCAGCTTCATCAACCAAGGGAAAATCTAAATGAACTCGGGACTTGAAGTTTGTGGGCCTTATCTCTCTCACTAGGGAGTTATCCTATGCTTAGATATAGTGTGATGGGGTCCATCTATGAAGGGGGGTCCTTATCCACCTGATTTACCTACGGGGATGCAATCGAAGAAACCGGCTGATAGTAGATAGGCAAAAATATGGTTTAACAGAGAGAAGCGCCACAAAGCTGTGGCTGCCCCGCCACAGTCCTCGAATACTTCACTTCTAGACCGAGAAAACTACTAAGCATTGTTTCACCTGAGACGATTTCACTATCTGAGTCTCGGATTTGAATTCTTCGCACTTGCCCGACCACCAATCGGGAATCACTTCACTAGAGTCACAAGAATGGCGGCCAAGTAGTTAGAGTTCACTCAAGAGTGGCCTCAGACTTCGATTCATTATTAGAGGCATTAAACCCGAGCCAGATTGCTTGTTCGATCTTATCCCAGGATGGGATGAATCAGAACCGATGCCCACCGTTTGTTCAGACACCTCCGTCAATTTTAAGCGACCACTAACTAAGCCGTTTCGTGGCTAAGCTCGACCGGGAGTTCGCATGAAGTCAACCGCAGCCCGCCTTTTGAAAGCCTTGTCTTATATTGGATGTCGTACTTGCTTAGTTCGATTTCCTAGCAAGCCATTCTTCTCGATAAGTCAGGCTTATGTACAGTGCTCCGGAGAAGGAGATCAGTTAGTACAACAATGGGATGTGCCTGGAAGTAGGGGCGAAGTTTCTTGGCTGCTATCCGGAGGGCTAAGGCAGCCTACTCAAGATGGTTATACCTGGTCTCTGCATCGGCTAAGGATTTGCTGACAAAGAATACAGGCCTCTGTTTTCCGTCTTCATTCTCTTTAAACAATGCGGCACTTATCGCTATGTCCGAGGATCGCCAATGTATTTACAGAGTCTCGCCGGTGTTTCGCAGAACCAGGGTTCAACTAAATACCGCTGATATAGATAAAAGCCTCGATCACATTCTTCTATTCCATCCAATTCGGATAGCTCCCTTAGTGGTGGCTAAAAGCGCATTTTAAGGTGTCAGAACCTGAAATAAATTGTCCCAAGGTAGCTAATCGGTCTACAATTGTTGCCTCTTTCTGTGAGTTTGGGGTCGAGACTCTACTTAGAATTGCCATCGGAGGGGTTAGCCTTAATCCCCTCTCGCCATCATGAATCCTGTGAATCATGATTCGCACCGACCCCGAATGCACATTTTACGGGGTTGAGTTTCATTCCATAGGTCATGAGGAGGTCAAATACCAATTGCAAATGAGTAGCGTGATCCGGCCGCTCTTTGGACTTTATCAACATATCATCTATATACACTTCCATAGTTTTTCGTAGAGCAAAGGGTCTAAACATCTTGTTACCGCCATAGGTGGCCCCCGCATTCTTAACCCGAATGGCATTACGCTAGCGTGGGTGCCCATGAGGGGTGATAAAAGACGCTTCCGCTGTGATTTCACCGAACTAGTCCGGGCGAATGAAAAACATTCAACTCGGGAAGCGGCTCACGGGGGCTTATCCTTGTCATGTTCGAATGGGTCCAGGTGAACACGTCGGCGTTAGCCTTTAGTACTTCTTACAACCGGGCCCTTTCTTCTTCAGTCAGGAGGGAACTAACGTAGGTGCACCTGTCCGAGCCGCCTATGAGCATGGATTCCAAGGGATCTACTACCAATTGTTCCTTGTCTTCTAAAGTGGCTCGGACAGCAAGCTTTAATTGCTATGATGAAGGGTGAGTTTCGGAGGGCGAGCTATCGGGGCCTTTACCCTTTTCGCGCTCGTGAATTGACAACTGAAAACACTAACAAGCAGTTAATTGGAACCCTAGAGGTCAACCCGCCTGTGGCCGAGACAAATGATGGGATTGATGGTAAGTCGAGGGATCGGCCATGGAGGAATAGTCCTGCCCACGATAGCGCAGCTTGTACTGACTCCAAATCTTCGTTCACCGAAAAACAATACTTGCCGAAGTTACTGGTCATGCCTTTGACACAGAGCAATATCACCCATCGCTACCAGGAAATTTAATGAATCCAAATAAAACTCTGCCGGCCGAACTGAGATGATTGAGTGGGACTTTCATCTGCCTAAAGGCTGGGAAGTGCAGCAATTCAACCGCGCTGCCCGAATCAGCAAGGACTCTGTGCACATCAAAATTGTTAATACACAAGGTAAGTATAAGCGCATCATAATGGGGAGTGATGACCCGGTCGGGTTTATAGGAGGAAAGGATATGGGGCCATCAATCGGATGAACCAGTCGCTTCTCAGTGGTACTAATGAAAAGTTTACTCCTACTCTAACGCCAGAGCATTTTTTCGCCTCTCTACTTAAACTACGATCATCTACTACCTCATACAGTTGACGTGGTGGGCCAGACTTTAATGGATGCTCGTATAAAGAAGGCCTAGTCTACAAGTAGGGTTGTCTCGTCACCACGGGCTGCTCCAATTAACCTTTCCAGATGCCCACCGATTTAATCTTTCTACCAACTTATGTCAGCAACGATTGGTTTCATGGTCATGGTCCTGGTGGAAGTCACACCTGAGAGACTAACATGCTGGTCCTGACTTAGTCAGACGGGCGGTGGGCCATTTTAATCTGGTGGTCCTCGATGAGGGGAGCAGTACGGGGTCATACAGAAATGCTGAGGGGGTGAATTGGGAGGTTCCCTTTTTCTTTTTTGTCGCTCGGGGGAGCTTTTTACCCTTACTATGGCTTCCTTCGCTCACTGAAGGCTCTTTTATGGCAATATCGCTTAAAGGATTATCACCGCCAGAGGCGTCTTGGGACATTGTCCTCCATAGTGGAGTATTTGTCCCGCCACCCCATACGCTTCCAGCGGCTACAGGATCATGGAAGGAACTGAAGAAAGGGGTAGTCGGCTCAAAGCTTCTCTAAGTTCGGTAAGACCGCATCCATATCAGAACATAATTTATCGATGTTTGTCCAAATTCCGAAAGTGAAATTCGGATGGATTCAAGGCCCCACTTCAAGATGGATTGAGCGAATGAATGTTTCCTTCGCTGAACGGAGTATAGGTAATTTCCAGAGACAAACATAGCCTACAATTCATCGAATGAGTTTGGCACCCTCTGGAAGTGCTTTCAGAACCCGAAAAGAGCAGAGCCTTCGCCAGCCAGAAATTACCTTACACGT
The DNA here is from genome assembly GCA_016808115.1 of Tetrastigma voinierianum. Classification (NCBI taxonomy): domain Eukaryota; kingdom Viridiplantae; phylum Streptophyta; class Magnoliopsida; order Vitales; family Vitaceae; genus Tetrastigma; species Tetrastigma voinierianum. The sequence goes on along the minus strand of JAEQBH010000478.1, from coordinate 528,954 downwards.
GGTCAATCGCTTTCGCATTAAGGATCATTGTTCATTAAGTGCAACATATAATCATATGACCGGGAAGAGTCGCCGGATAGTGGTAAATGGCAGAATGGAATCAACAGAGGCTCAGAACCAAACAGTGTTAACTGGCGGGAACGTAAATTCCTCTCTACGCGATAAATTGTTGTATGCGGGATATCGCGCAAGTAGAAACTAGGGCTATACCAACCGGTAGTATATGCTCAAGGGCCAATTCCGAATGGGGTCTGGTCCCTCGCAATTCTCTTCGCATCAGTGACGCGCGCGCTCGGCCAGCTCAGGCAAATGGCGAGGAGGTCTCTTTCTAGACTCAGCTTCCATTGTTCTTAGGTGGTGAACGATGGTCGGAGAGCCATCTAAGATAATTCATCCGGCCGGCGGATCACTATGGTTGTGAACGGGCCTTTTGCCCTTATTTTTCTGGGTTAGGGGTACATGTTGCAGCTCCTGGCGTTTTCACCGCCATTCCCAAGCAGTCCGTAAGTGTTCGTTCTCCCATCGGTAGTTACCGTATGCTCACGCATTCAAATGACCGTTTGCCTCGATCCTCTTCTTCGCCCATCTCTGACACAATGGAGAAACTGACCTTAATGGTTGACTATCACAGACATAGCACAAACTCCGACGGTCCGGTGGGATGAACAGGAACTACCAAAACTTCAAGTAAAGGGAGATCACTTGGGAGCAGATGAACCCAGGCTCTCACGTATCTCCTCTGAGATTTCCTGCTTGGCGTTTCCCATAGACGGCGCCAATTGTAGTCTCCAGAATCTTCTGAGTCATTGGATCGTTGGAACATACACCTGCTTGCAACAATCTGCAAAACAAACAAGAAAATGGCGGTGGGGGGAGGGCTTCACCGCCTCTCCGATGCTTAATTAGGCTCTCACTTTTATCAAAAATTAGGATTCTCTAGTCTCAAATCTCATACCTTATTTTGTGTGATGACCTTCTTTTATCAAAGAGGAAGGGGATCCGCTTTCCGTGGAAAGTGGATGATTTCCTCCCAAATTAGAAGGAGAAGGTGGTGCATATTTCGCGCGTGAAGACTAGTTCTTCCTTTTAAATAGATGTGTTTCCCGAATGGAAGGTCCCGAGAGCGCTTGTTCATCATGAGTGACATTGTTAGCATGATTCATGGATGGGTGCATATTCTCTTCGGGGGAGTTCATCCGATAGCATTTGCTAAATAAAGTCTCCAATCGGGAGAGATGGCATGTGGAGCATAACGATCTTTCTAGGGAGGATATATAATCTTGCCTAAATTGTCGCAGGTCAAAGCCACTAGCTAAATTCCATTCAGTCTCTTAGTAGGATCTGGGGCTGCTGCCAGAGGGCTCAGGCCAAAGCCCATGGCACCCACATCGATGACACCTTTCCAACCATAGATCAGGCTTGATATTGTCTGTAACAATCCAATTCTTCGATCGATATTGTAGTTTTAAGACTACAGTGGCACACACACGACTTCCTATCAACCTACCCGGATATCGCTTCTCTATTAGGATTACGCCCTTAAAAATTGTCTCAATAGTTAAATTCAAGTTCTCCATATATGAATCTTCACCTTCCACTTTTTAGGCGATATGCGACACTGCATTCTCTATTTGTTTATGTTCTAAAAGTTTGGATATCTTCTTCCTTTATGCTCTTTTCTCTATAAAATAAGTGCACTTTTATTTCATTAATACTTTGTGTGGTTTATGATTTTTGTGATTTGTTCGGTTAATAGGGATTTGTGTTTGTTTGATTGTTGAAATATGTGAATTGTTATGTTTTGTCTTCAATTTGATTTAGGTTTTATGAATCTATTATTTTTTTTATAAATTATTAGTTTCATATATTTCATTTTAATATATAAAATTAATAAATATAATAATTATTTTTATAAAATTAGTAACAATAAATTATATATCATAATAAATTTATTATTTTAATTTTTATAAGTATATTGTTCACATACATAACTCAATTGGTAGAACATTTAAAGTTTAAATATATAGATATAACACTCAAAATATACCCTACGCTTCGATATGTTTAGGTATTTTAGGGTGATAATTTGAATGTTTCTCGTGGAGTTAAATGCGAACATGGAAACGAGACCCTGAATTTACAGACTTAAGGACAAAATTGTAATTTGTCCAAAAGGCATAAAAGACATGATTAGGCGATTTGAGGCCAAAATGAAATAAAGGAAACTTGAAATACAAATGGTCAAGAGTTGGAGGACCAAAAAGCAAATAAATGAAATTAACCCAAAAATGGGTTTTTGAGGGCCAAACAAGGCCTAAGAAATAATTGGATTTAAAGACCAAAAATTGGTCTCATTTGGAAGGGGGAACAAACCGTGAAGGGGGAAAAGAGAGAAGAAGAGAAGAGGAAGAGGAAGAAGAGAAGAGGAAGAAGGAGGAATCAAGCCAAGGTATGGAAACTGACCTTGATTATGGATTCTATGAGATTTTGGTATGGATCTTTGGTTTTGTATGGTTATTATCTTGCCTCAAACCTAGGGTTTGTTAGGATTTCATCCTAACCAAAGATGTATTGAAATTAGGGTTAGTAAAACTCTAAAATGGCACAAGAAAAGTAGGGAATCCTTCCTTTGAGAATGGATTCATGGTTTAATTCAGGCAAATGAGTTAGGCTAGAACAAACCCTAATTAACCTTTATGATTGGGTTGTGTATGGGTCATAACCTATATTGGGAAAATATAAATTATGATGGATTTTTGGAAATAAGATAAGTATTGAAAGAGGATTTGAGTATAAAAGAGATGATAAGATTAATTTGAAATGGTTTTGAGGTGTATATGGAGTATAGGGTTAATTTGGGTATCAACATATGGAAAAAAATGGAGAAAATACACATTCTGGGCATTTTCGGGGGACATGTACCAGTACACCTTGAACATGTACCAGTACACCCTTCCAGAACTGAACATGTACCAGTACATGTTAGACATGTACCGTACACCTCGTCCTATTTCAATTAGCTTCTTCGGGATTTTAGCCATAACTTGCTCATTTCTTATCCGATTTGAGGATTCAAGTGGATAATTAAACTAGACTTCAAGGAAAACTAAACATCTGTGAAATAGACATCGTCAAATTCTGATTCTATGTCAAAAAATTTACCAAAGAATATAATCCAGCCAAATTCTCGTCACTTGCTCAAAGAGTAGTTCGTATTATTCGACGAACTTGAGTTTCTGATCTCGATTTAAGATTCTAGTCGAGGAGCAACCCTTAGCACCTAGTTTTGTGCTGAAAAGAAGAACCGTTGTCAAATATGGAGACAAGGCACTCGGTAAATGAATACATGGTAACCTGCTCGGGTAAAATCTCAGAAACCGACTAGTTGGTATATGAAATGCACCCTGAGTTTGATGATCCGATCGAATGATTCCAATTTCTAAGTACGCTTGATTCATCGAGGAACAAGAATACATGAATGATGTGTGGATAGCATCATACCGCATAAGTATCCGGAAATGCCATATGGAATAGGTATGAAACCTAATATGATATGAAACCTGAAATGAATCAAATACTTAATATGAACATGAAAAGTAATATGTCATGAACACAAGGTACAAAGATAGTTGGCGCACCTCCGGAAGACATATGATCAGGCGACTACCTAGGACCAAAATGGAATGATGGACGTCCCGCTGGCGCCCTAAGACTCGCTGGTGCCCGCACTCTGGTGCCCGCACTGGTGCTCCTAAGACTTCGCAGTGCTTCCGCACTCCCGCTGGTGCCACGAACTCCCGGCCGCGTGGTTAGCCAATGTTTGACCGGTGTCTCGGTGACTTCGCCGGGTTCTATCAGACTGGCCGCGCGGAGCTGTGCACGCCCCGACGGCGCTCGTGCACTCCCGCCGGTGCTACTTCACACTCCCCGCGGCGTGAGTAGCACGTCCTGATCGGTGCCGCACTCCCATCGGGTGCTACTTCGCACCCTGCATGGGCAGCACGTCCCGACGGCGCTACAAGACCACATCAGACAGACTCCTTCTGCACTTATTGGTCATGGCCCTACTCATTTCTTATGATCGGGTCTAGGTAGTCGGATTGCATATGGCTGTCTAATCGAACAATGAATAAGAGTAAAGATCCAATGTATCTCCGTATTTAATTAAGTTCTATGGTACCTACGTACCTCAGATCTGACAGTTCGTGGTACCTACGGTACCCGTATCCGGAGCAGTTCAGAGGTACCCACGGGTACTCTCAGATCGCGAAATGTTAGCCAGAAGCACTCCACTTTACTCAGACGCAAGAACATGCATAAAGCTCGGGTAGTGACCCACAGGTACTTCAGACGGTAAAGTAAGCTAAGCTCAGAATATAAGTATAAGTCCGTGTGAGGGTACCTACTGTACCCGAGCAAGTGTAACTCGAATATGGTTATGATTTAAACCAATAACTTCTTTGTTATTGGATATGTCTCGAATCAGATGAATCCGGCATATGTATCTCATAGGACTAGACTGCCATGGACTAATGTCCATATCCGAAATGTATCCGCATAAGTCCGATCCGACCTTGCATGTGATATGATTCCTCGACCGTCTTCGATTTATCGTGATTCTACGTACCTTTCAGCACAAGAATAAGATCCAAGATAAGTATATTAGCCTCAGAAGACATGCATAAGATCTAAAATACATGTCTAAGTTCTGTATTACCGTGATATGTTCCAGAAGAGGCGATATGCTCAGAAGACATGTATAAGATCCAATACAATGTCCAAGTTCCAGACCAAGATAAGTTCAGAAGACAAGTATAAGTTCTCAGAATACACGTGACGATCCGAAATACAAGTATGTGCTCCTAAATACCAAAAGATAAGTTCCATAAGACCAAGAGGTTCCGTAATACATGGCTAAGTTCTCAGACATACATGTATAAGATCCGAATATATGTGTTAAGTTCTGTAATACACGATAAGATCCGAAATACCAGTGATAAAAGGTCTTAAATACCAAGATAAGTCTCCAGAAGACCAAGATATAAGCTCTAGAGTACTTTACAAGCACTCCGCATAACAAGTTCCGTAATATCAAGATATCGTCTGCAGGTTTCCTACGATACCTACTGGTACCTTCGAACAAGGGTAAACTCCGTAGTATAAGGATAAGTTCTGTAACTCCTACGGGAGTCTTGAATAAACATAAGTCCGTTAAATATAAGTTCTGAATAAGTATAAGTTCAGACTCACGGGTGTGTCTCTAATAAACATAAGTCATGATAAGTTCGAATAAAGATAAGTTCAGAATTCCTACCGAGTCTTGAATAAACATGTTTGTTATAAGCATGTCTGGTGATAAGAATAAGATCCAGAACTCCTATGGAGATCCGGGTCAGCGTAAGCCCTGCTTATAAGAAGAAGTACTCAGATAAGTTCATAATATAAATGCATGAAATTTATATTATCCATATTGTTTTATGCAAGAAATGCATATGCATAAGACATATGTTTCTCTACTAAGCCGCAAAGCTTAGCACTGGCTTTAACTGTAGGTACAGGAAGACATCCGAAGACTCTGATACTACCGAGCCAGACACTAGTAGGGGTTCACTACATGTAGGTTCCGCACTCACTGTAATTGTAAAGTGTACCTTGTATAAGGAATGGACTCGCATATGTATATAGATTTTGATAAAGACTTTCACTCCCGCAGTAGCTTTTGATATGTATATGATATTTGATTCAGTATAAGATGGGCCATACCCACAAGTACAAGCTTGGCTTTAAAAAAAAAAAAAGTCCCAAAGATAAGGTCTCACACCTCGAACTCTGGCTTGATCCACCAATCTGCCTGACCAGAATCTGGGCGCACAGATATCCAGTTCAAGTCCTAATGTGACGACACTACTACATTGTAATAAAATACTTAATTATCGAAAAAAATTATAAATATACTAAAATGTTAAAATATTGTATAAACATTTTCATAATACAATAATGATAAAGTTAAATTATCATCATCCAAGTAATTCTTCCTAATACATTAAGGTATAAAGATGTTTTCTTTATTATATAAAAAACAAACAACTTTCTTTCAAAAAACAAACAAACAAACAACTTAATAATTAATAATGAATAAAAAGAAAATATTAAAAAGAACAAATAACTTAATATTTGTATTAAAAAAAACCTTAATATTTCATACTATTAAGCATTTTTTAGTACTAAGTTACATTAGGATCCGTAAGAAAATTAAATTATCATCATACAAACAAGTAATTCTTCTTAATACATTAAGGTATAAAGATGTTTTTTTACTATATAAAAAACAAACAACTCCCTTTCAAAAAAAAAAAACAACTTAATAATTAATAATGAATAGAAAGAAAATATTAAAAAGAACAAATGACTTAATATTTGTAAGAAAAAAAAACCTTAATATTTCATACTATTAAGCATTTTTTAGTATTAAGTTACATAAGGCTTTCTTTGATTAATCATGAAAAATATAAAAGAAAAATTAAATATAATCAAAATTCTTTAAAATTTTACATATTTTAAAATTTCTTAGTCTTTATATTATAATGGAGACAAATAGATAAAATAAGTTTCAATAAACATATAAAATTAATTTGTTACTTTTAAACCTATTTTTTATTTTCCTCCATTTTTTTCTTTCCATTTTTCCTTTTTTTTCTCTATTTTTTTTCTTAGTACTCTTTTGAGTTCAAAACGAAACCTAAATATTCTATTTATAATTAAGGAGCATTATGCTTTAGGGATAGGGGAATTATCTTTTAAATTTTATTTATTCATTAATTTTATTTTTTATTAACTTTTTATTTTGTGTAATAAATATATTATATTAAATTAACTTTTAATATATATAGATACATTCACTTATAACAATAAATAATTTAATAAATATACAAATAAATATTAATATTTTAAATAATATTGATATATATATATATATATATATATAAGATTTATAAATTTCATATTGTAATCTTATTTTCATAAACCTAAAATTTAAAAAATAAAAAATAAAAAATACCATCTGATGATGCCTTTTTCAGCCAGGTAGAATTTGGAGCGTATTGGGTCGTTGGGTAGGAGATAGTATTTGTAGCTGATCGCCTTTCCGGATGCGATGCTGCGACTTGTGGTCTCTGAATCGGCCGCTCCTCTGCCAATGACAAAAGAAAAAGAAAGTCGGGGCTTGCGAGTAAGCAACCCGATGCCTAAGTCAGTTTCTTTCTGAGATAAAAGATAGACTACTTAGAGGGTGAATGTGTTGCGTATGAGTATGCGTACCTTTCACCGATAAATTCTTTATTTATAATGGATGATCATGACAACTTTCCTAATTGGGTTATGATACTGAATAGTATGTTTCCTAATTGGATGATGACACTGAATAGTATGTTTCCTAGTCGGAGGATGATATAATATTTCTTTCATTGGGTTGGAGATTTTCTTTCCTTATTATAAACCAATTAATAAGGGATAATTGAGGGGTGGTAATTGGGGAATATCTTACTTTCCTTATTGATAAGATTTGGTTTGATTTGAGGATAAGAGCGTTATTGAGATTCTTCTATTTTAAGTATTGAAAGGATTCGGTTTAGTTTTGTGGGCGTGGGCTTTCCAGCTACCCACATTTATCTTCCTTTGGGATAAGCGGAATGGGCTCACATTTTGGGTTAGCGTTAGGGACCTGGGTGTTTCGTTGGGCTGGCCTCTTTCTTAGGCTTTAAGCGGAGTGGACTGTGAGGCCTTATTTTTCCAAACCTATCGGTTACCCCGGCGCTTGTGTGTACGATTGTAAGTGGGCAGGGGTACATGGCGATTTTCTCGCATCGGGTTGCAATTTCCACGTGTCTTGCTTTCGGAAATTTTGGGTTAGTTGGGAAGCGGTGATCGTCATATGTCTTGTAGTAATGATGACTCCCTCGGTTTTTCAGCGCCCATTTCTCCACTCGCTTTCCCGGTTTCCATGCATTTCTTTCGCATACATCATCTGTCTTGTGTGCTTCTAATCCTGAGATCTTTTCTTTTTCTTTAGAGAGTTCGGACTTCCCTCTCATTTAGTCTTACATGCGAACCTTTTGCATGAGAGTCTTTTAAGCGTCTTTCTTGGGATAGCTTTTCCATTGTATTCCTGGGTCTGCTGCGTCTTTATCTCCTTGGTTTCTTTTCGACGATGTGGCGGCCCAGGGTTAAATTAGCGAGTTTTGTTTTTATCGCAGCCATCATGGTCAGGGTGGCTCTTCTTCTCTGCGTATTGGAGGTGACTCCTCGGTACATTTGCCGGGATTCTGACGGTGGCGGCGTCAAATGGATTCAGTAGGGTTGAACTTGAGATGTCCCAGGCGCCCTTTTCCCTTAGACAGGGTAAGGAGAATAGACACGGTCGTATCTGAGGGTTCGGAATACCTAAATCGCCGTTCGAGAATGCTTTGGTGGGGCCTAGCAAAGGTGTTGTCGTATGGGGCTGCTTTCAGGCGTTCTGGAGCCTCCTTTTGGCGTTCGAGTTTGGTCCCCCGACGTTTTGACCTCCTATGTGGTTTCAGGTACCTAAGATGGTATGTTTCTTTTGAGGTGGCCTTGAAAATGGTCTTGCTTCCCTCATCCCTTCATAAAAAAGAGGTTTCTGACGCCTTCAATGTTTGTCCTTCTACGACTTTCGCCCGATGGTTGGGGCATTTTGGTTGAATCTTGGTTTTCTTTAGGAATGGGGGCTCGATGCCCTAGTATAGCTGCGTTCCTTTATCTTTTTGTCGCGAAACCTCAGGGCTTCCTCTATTTTCACAGGCCGTTCCGTGCTCCTCACAGTGATTCTGATCTCCCTGCTTCCTGAGTTAAGGAACGTTACTTATTTGTCAGTGGTCGCAATTGGGAATATGACCCACTCGACAAGGAAACACTCTAGGCGTTCCGGAGGCTTGGACCACCGGGAATGCGTGAGTGTTCTTTGCTTCGATATGATTTTTTGTGAGGTTATTGATATTTCTAATTCCTCATTGTCCACGTGCCTCTCAGGTGCTCGACGACCTCGATACGAAGATATAAGCCATAGTCTCGCGGGGCGGGTAGGTGCCACTAGCAGCTCTGCTCGAAGGCGTCAGAGTCGGACATTCCGGCCCTTCGAGGCTCGAGGTCGGTGGCTCCTATTTGCTTTGGGCCTTCGCCTCCTTCCACCACATGAAAGTTTCTCCCGTTCAGGCCCTCATTGCTAAACCCAGGGAAGAATTCGGCTCGAGTTGGAGACGTCTCGGAAGCCTCGGAGCGTGAAGAAAAACCTGGACTCAGGATTAGAAAGATCGGCTGCTTTTGGTGAAGTTCTGAAATTGGGGGCGTCTTCATCTTCTCCATCTACTCATGTCCGAAAATCGGGGCGGGAGCTATCGCCCCCGGCTGAGGCTCCTACAGTCTTGAGTTCGCAGCCCCGTCCTGGGTCTGCTGCGAAGGCAAGAGGTCCTTTAGATTGGAGCAGTTGACGTAGTTGGCGGTCATGCCCATTAACAATGCGGAATCATGACGAAGAGTGTCAGTCCTGCGCCTTCTCCAAGGGGCGAAAAAGGGTGAGGAGGAAGATCCAAATCAGAATTGGCGGAGATGGGGACTCTTTGCACCTCGATCTCTGAGACTTCGCGACGAGGGCGCGGTCTCGTCCATTCTTAAGGTTACGATCTCGAGATGTCGAGGCCTTGTTTGCGGATTGAGGCACAGCCCTTATCTCTCGGGGGTCGCCTCCGTAAGTTCCCATACTTTGTCGTGTCTGATTCCATTTTGAGTTAAGTGTTGATTTTATGTTGGATGTTGATTCTGTGTTGGGTGTGCAGGTGGCTACTCATTTGAAGGGTTTAGCCAAAAAGGCCAAACTAAACGAAAGTCATGCCAAAGCGGCCCGGGCTTACAAGGCGAGGGTGGCTTCCCTCACATCTAAGCAGGCTAAGTTACGGGAGTCGGATGACGTATGACCCAGCGGCGTGAAGCTCAAATCGATTTGAAGCATACCACGTCGGCACGTGCTCGTAGGTAGGAAAGATGAGGCCAGAAAGCGGCGAGGCTGAGCGAAGGCGAGGCTTGGGAGGTTGGGATGAGTTACGAGCCTGAAATGGTTGCTAGAGGCAAGGGACGGGGCTGCGATCGCCATATGAACTTGGATGGTTAGGGATGAGCTTCCTCACATCCCAGCGATTTCTGGGAGTCTAAGAAAGAATTGTGTCTTGTCGAACTGACACACGTGATAAGTCGCTGGAGCCAGAGACTCATCCTTGAGGCCTCATTGCTTTCGGTGGAACCTTGGCGAGAGTGCGCGGGGCTGCTGTCAGGGACCTCCATCGACAAGTAACTCCCAGTTGCTCGAGCGAGATGAGGTTATACGGAAGGCGAGGTAGAGGCTTGTACTCAATGGGTTTCTGGGTGGCTTGCCTTTTAGAAGAAGGCTATTAATGCCTATCCCCACCTGGATTTCAATTTTGACCTTCCCAGCGACGAGGAGGATGAGGGGTCCCTCTCTGTGATTGTGCAGGCAAGGGCACCCCTGCTTGGGGTCAGCCTCCTTTCTTACTTCTGCTCCTCTTTCTTATGCGATCTCCACAGTACGCGTCTTTGCACGCACGATGTCAACTTTTATACTTTTCTTTTTATATATATTTTTGTTGGGCCTGGGACCCAAGACATATGTAGCCTTCCCCTTAATAAATATTTATTTTTTACCACTTGTGTCTCTACTGGTGCATTTCTCGTTGTTCTGTATGAATCGAATTAATTTCTTGGTTTACATAGCATGAGTTAAACGTCTGGTAGGCGGCTCTTGGGCTCATTTAGTAGTTGCAATTACTTCCTCTTGAGCTTCTGGGCTTTTAGATGTTGGCTGAGTGGAGTTGGGCCCCATTGGTGAGGCCGGCTTAGGTAACACGTCTTACGGAGTCGGGTGTAGCTCTTCCTAGGGTGAGGTGAGTCAGTGGGCGATCATGGGCGTGCACGTCTGAGTTAGGTGGATGAGCTCTTCGATTGGTAGTGGGCTCGCGAGGGGCGATTTGCTAAGGATGGAAGAGCCGCCTCTTAGAACACATGGCTGTGTAGAATGGTTGAGCTCGTCGTTACATTTGCTAGGCGCTCCGGCCCGGCCAGGAGTGGGCCAGATATGCAGCTGAATTGACTCTGAGTAACTGCGATCTGAGTTGGGTGGGCGAGCTCTTCAGTGATTGAATTTGGTAGACTCGTGGCTGAATTGACTCTGAGTAGCACGTCTGGGTTAGGTAAAATTTGGCTGCTGATTGAGTTAATTGGGCTCGTGAGGCGAATTGACCTCTGAGTAACACGTCTACGAGTTGGGTGGTGAGCTCTTCAGCGGTGATGGAGCTCGTGGTGAGTTGCTGAGTTGAGCAGCCTCTTAAATTTGCACGCCTTTGTAGAATGGTTGAGCTCGTCATTACATTTCTTGGGCTCCGGCGCGGTAAGTGGGCTGAATGTACGAGTTGAATTATTTCTTGGTAACACACATCCGAGTTGGGTGGGTGAGCTCTTCTAAAGCGAAATTTGGTGGGCTGCGTGAGCTAATTTGCTGAGGGTTGAACCACCTCCTTAGGGTGCATGGCTGTGTGGAATGGTTGAGCTCATCATTACGGCTGTTAGACTCAGGCGGTAAGTCATTTGAATGTCGGTGAATTGACTCTGAGTAACACGATCACGGTTGGGTGGTGAATCTTCTAAGCGGTGGTGGGCTCGTGAGGCGGTTGCTGAGTTGAGCTAGCCTCTTGGAATTTGCATGGCTGTAATAGAATGGTTGAGCTCGTCATTAAATTTCTTGGCTCCGGTTAGTAAGTGGAAATTTGAATGCTGGTGGATGACTCCCCGAGTTGGGTGTTGAGCTCTTCTAAGCTGATTTGGTGGGCTCGTGGGTTGATTTACTGAAATTTGAGAGCCTCTTAAATTTGCATGGCTGTCTGATTAGTTGAAGCTACGTCATTCACATTTCTTCGGGCTCTCTGCAGGCGAGCAGTAGGCGATATAGCTGGTGATATGACTCTTTGGGGCTGCGTGGCTGTGCGGAGTATCTGAGATTCTTGAGAAGTGGTGCGGGCTCCCGGCGCGGGCGAGTGTGATATACTTTGGCGATCGACTCCCGGGTTGCGTGACATGTGCGAGTAGAGCGAACTCTTGAGTAGACTCGCGGGCTCCGGTATTTGGCGAGGCCAGCGAGTGGCGATCCGGCTGGTGATCGACTCGAGGTTCGCGTTGACGTGCGGATTAGGCGAACTCTTCAAAGTGAGCTCACGACCGGGTTGAGGCCTTAGTGGCGATCCGGCTGAGCTAATCGACTCCCGGATTCGTGACACCGTGCGAGTAGGCGAACTCTTCAAAGAGAGTGTTTCTTGGGCTCACAGTGTTGAGCCTTGGTGGCGATCAGGCACGAGCTGATCTGACTCCCGAAGTTCGCGTGACCTATGCGGAGCGGGCGAACTCTTCAAGTGAGCTCTTGCCCAGGCTCACAGGTGCTAAGGCTTGTGGTGGCGATCCGGCTGAGCGTCGACTCCCGGGTTGCATGACTGTCACGGAGCGAATGAACTGTGAGTGAGCTCTTGCGGGTTTCTGGGCGAGGTCTTGAGTGGCGATCCGGCTGGCGGTACGACTCCCGGGTTGCGTGACTGTGCGAGTGAGCAGACTCTTCAAAGTGAGCCCCTCTTGGGCTCAGGCTATTGACCTGGTTTTCTTGGAAAGGTCACGAGTGTCTTTGATCTTGATTTATGGAGAATTTGAAATGATTGTAATTTCGAGAGCTTTGGCCTTCTTATAAATGGCGGCTTCATTGCATGGGTTTATACTTTGGATATTACCTCTTCTGGTGCGTAAGGCTGAGAATCTACTTGAGATGACGTGAGCGATCGTCTTTGAGATCCACGAAGACTACGGGTTCGATTTGTTGGGCTTACGCGTGGGAGTTGTGTTTTCTCTAGTCTCCCCTTTGTAAGTCATGTTCCACAACCGTGTTAGGAATGTGTCGAGGAAGAAGCGAGTACATTTCTTGTCTTAGAAACTTTTTTCTATTTTCTGTTCTTCTTTCTCTTCCTCTCCTTTCGTCTCTTTCTCCTTCTCCTTCGTTCTCTCTTACTTCCTTTCTTCTCTTTCTCCTTCTCCTTCATTCTCTCTTCCTTCCTTCCTTCCACATCTCATTCTCCTCTTTTTATTTCTTCTTTTCTTCCACATCCGTTTCTCCTTCTTAGCCTGACTCTTTCCATCCACTTTCTTTTCTCCTCTTTTTCTACCTCTTTCCTTTCTTCTCCCTTTTTTTTTTTTTTGAGGGCGCATGCGGTGTCTTCAGATGTAATCGATGACACCATGATTGTAGTGAATGTAACTGATTGGAATAAAGAGAAACTTTTCTTTTATGACTATGAACTTTCTCATCACATTGCATGTAATTCTTACGACATTGTATGTACGAAATTTGTCTAAGGCGTCTAACAAAATAACCGATAAATGTTCAACTCGTCATCTGAATGTGATAATACTTTATTTAAGATTACATTAGATGTTCTTGATTAAAACGTTTAAGATGTTCGCATTCAGCGTGATGTGAAATTTTCCCTCCTCGTCAGACTGTCGTTGCACAGTCGATGATTTCGGGAATCTGATGTAGGGGCCTTCCCGGTTGGAACTAGTTTTAGTAATCTTTGGATTCTTCACTTCTTGGTAGGAGCTTCTTTAAGACGGTCATGACATGTAGCTCCACAGGTTTGACTTTTGGTTGTAGTGCTTTCTTAGTCTTTCTTTGATATTAGTCTTAAAATGCGCCTTAGGGCACAACTCCACGTTTTCATCCCAGGGAGATCCAAATTTAGACGGAGCCTCGTCATTGTGTTTTTGTTGCTAACTTTCGATCCTTGGGGACTTTAATCGACCTCGGCAAGACTCTTGCTTGATACTTAAGGCTAGGGCGAATGGGGTTTCAGTTCTTTGACTTCTCACGTTGTCTGTAGGCTATAGCACCTCGAGGGTATTCTACCCATTTTCCTTTAAGATCTTCCGTTGTTCTTGAAAGCGTCCTTAAGGCTTGATGGTGACTTCGGCTGACCGTTAGATTGCGGATGTCTTTGAGGCAGTAATAATTCTTAATTCAGGGCTCGGCACGAGAAATCCTGAACTTGGCGTTGTCAGTGTTTTCCATTGTCGTACGAGGGCTCTTGGGATTCACGAACACTGCGTATGATGGCTCGCACACAAAATTACATCTTTTTGCTGCGTGATTTGGCGAAGGTTCGCCTCGACCAGCAGTGAGTAATCTCTGCGGCGATGATGAATTTACATTGGCCCTTCCCGGCGAAAGGTCGGTGTCAAGCCGGGTGTTGGAAAGGCGGCTTGTTATTGATGTCAAGGGCTCTGATGGGAGGAATGAGATCTTGGCATGCTCTTGGCAGATCTTGCATCTCGACCCCGAGGTCGGTTGATCTCTCTGCAGTATTGTGGGCGGTGGTATCCATGTCTAAGACCTTTCACGCTGAATGCTAGAGCTCTATGATTCGCATATACCTTGGTGTACTTTATATACGTATTCAATGTCTTTCAGTGATGCATTTAGGATGGGTGTGAAGAAACCTGCGCTTGTAAACCATATGATTAGTGAACACGTGACCTCGTCGATTTTGTTCTTGCTGGGTCATCGGTGGAAGCGTCAGTCTATTATGTAATCGGATGGGCTTCATCGACTCATTTCGAACTCGTAGGGGCGCTTCACGTCATAGAGATCACATAGAAGGCTCTGCGAATGTCGACAGTGTTAAGGCTGAGGTCTTCTATGAAATTTGTCATTAGTTTTGCCCGAGAGCATCGACTAAATTCTACACTGCGGGAATATGTTTGACTGGAGCCATGCGAACTTCTTCAATAGGTCATTGCCTTGTTGAGGTGTAGGATCATTCTCACTTTTAGCCTGTTAGATTGTGTATTTGTCTTCTTACCCGGTGGGGGTCATTTGCGGGACCTCCCTAAGCTGATCGACTTCCGATGAATGGGCGAGGTGGAGGCTCTTTATGGCGCCTCATACTCGGCCATGTTGTTAGAGGCTTGGAATCCGAATCTGAGTGTGTATTCAATGTCTATTCATGCAGGGAGTCGAGTGTCACGCCCAGATCCGGCCCCGAGCAGATTAAGCGAATCAAACCAAGTCAGGGGTGCGATACTATCTATATATATTATACTCTCTTGTCTTGGGACTCTCATTGACCTGTTCTTTCTCGGAAATTTGTGCTTGTACACGTAGTATACAAATAATTTATGTAATAACAAAATCATTTTACATATGCCAAAGAACTACCAGAATTGGTGTCCATAAAAATCTATACACATTACGAGTCCCATTACTTGTACTGTACGGAGCAGATTTACTATTACAAAACTTGAAGTGCGAGGCGCGATCAACCTATCTCTGGTGGCTGATGTGGAATATCACATCCTCTATCCTTTGTCTTACGCTCCTGTACCACCATGGATTGAACACCACAGTGCTAGCTTTGCGCTTGGAGTAGGAACATAAGCATGGACAACCACCAATGGCGACTGTCACAAGCTTATACATATGCATTATACATATCTCTAAACATATTTCTATAACGTAATTCCTTATCATCTGATATTCCTATTGCATGTCAATCTTTTTCTATTACATGTTCTATGTCTTTAGCATCTCCTTTATTTATACTTTTTCTGTATTCCTATTTGGTACTTTACATATTCTTATACTTGTCTGTGTTTCTCATCTTTCCGCTTTGTTATATGTCTTTCAATGTTCTATTCTTTGTCAGGATTACATAGCATGTCTCTGATCTATGTCTTTTTCATCTTTGGTTCTATGATTTATTGCATTCTTTATACTATTACGTATATCATTTCATTCTTTATCTATCTGAATACTTATTATTTCTTGTCACTTGCTTATATCGTATACTTGATCTATTTCATCTTATTTTCTTGTATCATATTTCTTTCTGAGTTTCCTATATTTTCATGTCTCGTATGCTTTCATATAACCTATCTTATGCTATCACAATGCGTTTATCTGCATTTCTTATACTTTTTATATCTTTGTTCTTTCATATGTCTTTACTGTCTCTAGTCTTTTTTCATGTTATCAAGTGGTCTCTATTCTATCTTTGACATGTGTTTACATCTATACTTTTCATACATATATTCATACTTATTACTATCGCGAACATTCATATTCTATCTATCATATACTTTGTGCTTCGTATACTTTCATTACTTTTCTTGTGTTTATCTTATTTTCATATATGTATATAGTTTATGCCTTTTCAATGTGTTCCTTTTTAAACATGTTCCATGCTATTCCTTCGGTATGTCTATCATATATTCTATCATTTACATATTCTATCATGTCTTTATCTATTCATATCACTTTCTATATTTATCATGTTCATCTATTAAGTTTCATGTATGGCAATCATATATTCACAACATATAATCTTATATTAAGTATGTACTTTATCAATTGTGTGTACTTTTAGACTATAGTATCTTATGACATATCCTATGTATCTTATGACTTTATACCTATATCTTATGACATATCTAATATTAATATCATATTCATGTTTTATGAACATATCTATACATATTTTCTCATTTCCTTGTTTGCCATGGCTGTACATATAGCACTTCATATGCTATGAAGTATGATGTCTATGAGATCACACCTCATTCATATATTCTCATTCCTTTATGAATCTAGTTTACTTAGGAATTGGAATCAATCCAATCGGATCATCCAAAATAAAGTTATGGCATTTTTATGCCAACTAGTTATTTTACCGATTTTTCTAGGGACAGTTTGTATTACTTATTATTAAGGGGCCTTAACTTCATATTTTGACACTATGTCCTTATAATCATTTAAAGCTAAAGGTGCTGGGTTCTATTCAATTTGGAATCACCCAGGTCGAACAGAAACTGAGTGCGTCAAAACAACCGGACTTCTCTATGTTCCAACACTGAAACCAGAATTTGGTTTGCACATGGTCCCACTTCAAGTGTATTTTTGGGCCACTTAGGATCAGAATTTGGCGATGCCTTCTCTTTAAGTTTTTTTCTCCTTGAAGTTTGTTTTAATTGGCCACTTGAATCACCCCAATCGGATAAAATGGGTAAGTTATGACGAAATACTAAAACTGGTCAAAGCGGAGAAAAACGAGCAGAGTTGTGCCGGTACAAGTCTAACTTGTGCCCGGTACAAGTTCGACAAAACGACCAGAATCAAGTTGTGCCTGTACAAGTTCAAATTTGTGCAGTACATGAAGCACCGAAATGCCCAATTGCGTGTTTTCTCATTTTCATGTTTCAGCCCCGATTCAACTCATCACTTCATCTACACTTCAAGACCACTCCATATGTCTCTTATAAACTCTTTTCTACTCAATTTCCTCTTTCAATGCTATTTTCTTTCAGCATTTATCATGAATCACTCTCAAACCCACTTCTAACATGGGTTATTATCCATACTCAACGATCATGTAGATTAGTTAGGGTTTATTCTAAACCACAACTCGTTTTTCCTTGAGCTATGAATCCATGCTCCAAAGAAAGATTTCATGTGCTTCTTGTCCTATTCAAAGGTTTACCAAAGCTTACTTTTAAGAATTCTAGGGTTAGGAAGAAATCCTAACAAAACTCCACGAGTTTTGGGAACCAACTAATAACCATGCAATTGTATGGAAAACAATTCCAAGCTATAAAAGCCCATGTAGTTCCATACCTTTGATCTTAGCTTGCTTGATCTCCTTCCTTCCTCTTCCTCTTCCTCTTCTTCTTCTCTCTTTCTCTCTTCTCTCCTCTATCTACGGTTTCCTCCTCTCCCAAATGAGATGATTTGGTCTTTAAAAACCAAATGTTTTGTTAAGACCAGTATTTGTGAACAATAAAAACCCATTTTTCTTTAAGTTTCATAATTGCATCTTGGTCCCCAAATTCTTCCCTTTTTTGAAAATCAACTTATGCCAATTTCTAACTTGCCCAATCCTATCACTACAAAAGCATATATCCTTTTTGTAAATTACAAGATTATATGATCTTGTAAGCTTCCCGGGTCCCTCATTTATTTTAGAAATTCCATATTTAGCTTTTAATATACCACTAGCGAGTCAGCGCTAGGGTATATTTCGAGGATCCCCTCAGATTAGACCTCTCCACTTTAGCGTGGTTTGAGGCTCCATGAGAGTTTCGAGATGGGAGGTCGGTCATTGTTGATTGTTCTCGTCAGTATTCTTTGAGGTGAATTCGTGATGAAGTCTGCTAGGACCTGCCCAACTTTGTGCGGTTTCGACATATCGGTCTCGAACTAAGCAGCTCTATAGCCCATTTCATAAGCCTTCCTGAGGTCTCTGGCTTGTGTAGTATCTGCTTCATCGGATGTCTATTCGAGAACTGATAGTATGAGCACGGAAATAAGAGTGACTTAGATTTCTGATTTACTAGGGCGAGATTAATTTCTCCATCCTGGGATATCTCTCCTCCGCTCCTCTTAGAGCCCAGCTGCAATAATAAACTGGGTGTTGTACTCGGTCTTTTGTCACGGCAAGGCGTGATAGAAATAAATCTCTGCATTAAGTATAAGTGAGGCTCCTTGATGGGACTTACTACTAGGGGCGGGGGGTGAGCTCAGGTATGCCTTCAATGCTGAGAATGCTTCCTCGCATTTTGTGTCCCATTGAAAGGTCTTCTTTAAAACTTGGAAAAAAGGCTGACATTTATCACTAGCTCTAGACACGAATCGGCTTAAGGCAGCAATCCTTCCTGTCAGACGTTGGACTTCCTTTATGCTTGATGGCGATGGCATGTCGAGTACCGCCTTTATCTTATCTGGGTTTGCCTCTATTCCTCGGTTGTTGACTATGAAACCTAGGAATTTTAGGAGTGATACTCGAATGCACATTTGGTGGATTCATTCATGTTATTTCCTCGGGATGCGGAGCATACCTCGAGACGGATGGTATGTGGAGCTCGGCGGTGGTGGATTTACCCGACATGCCATCTATGTACACTTCCATGGTCGTTCCTATGCGCACGGAACATCACTTGTTCTGACCACCTCTACGGTAGGTAGCTCCTGGTTCATGGTCGAAGAGCATCACCGTGGCATGGGTTCACACCTGTGACGAATGAGGTCTTTTCTTGGTCATCTAAGTCCATGCTGATTTGATTGTAGCCGGAGAAGGCGTCCATAAAACTAAGGAGTTCATGGCCGGCTGTGGCATCCACGATTAGGTCGATCATGACAAAGAGCTGTCTTTTGGGCATGCTCTGTTGATGTCGGTGGGTCGATCTGATCGCCTTGTCGTTCACTTTGTAGTACTACATTGGCTAGCCACTCGAGGTGCTCACCTCTACGATTGCTCTTGCTGGAGGAGTTTGACCTCCTCGTTGATGGCTTTTGCCTTTAAGCGTGAAGCTCCCTCCTCTTTGCTTGGTGGCTTAAGGCGGTGACGTTCGGCTATGTGTAATCACTGTAGGATCAATTCCTCCCATGTCTGCCTGCTTCCATTCGAAGATGTCTTTGTTTTGTCTCAAAAATTGGGTGAGAGGGCCCTTGAGTTCTTCCATTATTTGGGAGGCCGTGTAGGCCCGAAGGTGCTTCGGGGTCGTCATCAATGTCTGGAGTTCCGACTCTTAGAGGGCTCAGTTCCGGGCGTGCCGTCGTCTGTTCGAACTCTTCCCAGTATATGTTATCGTAGCCTTTTCTTTCATGGATGTTGAATAGCATTCCACACGGCCACCCAGTTAGGTCCTCTCGAACCATTCCCGCTCTAAACATGGTGGAGATTTAATCATCGGTGGTAGCGGAGGAATAGCCTTTATTGCATTGAGAGAGTCACTTTAACAGCGTATTATAGGCGGATGGGCGTCCTGGCAGGAATCTTGTTATCGTTGTTGCTTGGCATGGAGGGTTTTGGTAGCACTAATTGTACCGAGCCCACTGGGTAGCACTTTTTCTCAGGAGAAACCTCGTAGTGAAGTCTTGACGGGTTCTAGTTTCTCCTTGAGTACCCGTCTTATCAAAGAGGTAAAAATGATGTCAATTTAAACTCCGTTCAGCCGATTAAGACCGATGGATTGTTTTGTTGGCATTCTTTGCTTTCAATTACCAAGGGTTCGTCATGGGGAGTCTTGGCATCCTCGGATCAGTCGAGAGAATGTAATCAGGCGATGTCGGCCAGAAGCGACTTGGACCTTGTTTGTGTCTCAGCTATCTCTGACGTCTTTGGGCGGATGGGCCTTCTTGGTGGCCCGGACTCCTCCTCTAATCCTCCTGAGATCACATAGTTTCTCTAAAAAAAAAAGACGCTGGTCTTTGAGTGGTTGTTTCTTGAGCGGTGGTGACTCTTGTTTGGGCACAGTTCGAGCTTGATTCGGTGATTTAAGTCTTATGAGTGTCGGAGATACTGTAGCCAGGTATTAAGTATTCTATTTCTTTCTGATATATGCGATCATTTGTCCGGTGACCATAATCCCATGGAACTCATGATACAGTATTGTCTCACGGTGTGGTCGACCATTTGGGTTGGCCACCTCGAAGAGCTGTTAGTTTCGTACGCCGCGCGGGACTGCGTCTTGAAAATTTGTTAAGGGTGAAGCCGGCCCGGCGAATACGTCTTCGTCTTCGAGTTACGGTGGGCGGTCGATCCTACGAGTTCCCACGCCTTTTAGGGACGGTTCTCCATCATGCCGGTGACCTCTCTCGGTGGCCTCTGTGCTCTTTGGCCTCCGGTCCTCGTCGTTTGTCAGTCCCGCTTCTTTCTTTAGGGGTTGAGGAGCTTTCCTTTTTGGATATGAGGGCTTCTTCGCCATTGATATACTTCTCTGCTTTAGCAAGCACCTCAGCCATGCTTGCTTGAGGGTTCTTCGAGATGGAAAACGCCGGATCCGCCATTTGCCTCCTAACGACCAATGAATGCAGTGATCGCGAATTTTCATCGGGTATGTCTATCTTTAGAGACTCGTTGAACCTTTGCACGTAGGACTTCAAACTCTGAGCCACCTTAGCGGTCGTCGTTGTAACTAAAACTCCTGTATGTTACGGCTCCGGAGTGGCGTAGGAGGCGAGCGCGATAGATAGTTCTGCGAGATAGGGGGTTGATGAAGGCGAAGCTTGTTAAGCCGGGCCAAATTTGGGCCTTTTAGTGAGATAACCAGCTGCACGCTCGCCGCAGTCTGATACCCGTGCGGCTCCGTTTGGTTTTGTAAGTATTGGGGTGGTCGACGGGATCTACGATGCCGTGAATGCTTCCACACATGGCGTGAATTTTTCTTTGGAAGGGAAGTGGAGCACCTCGCGTGAGCAGTGACTGATGTTGCGAAAGTGTCCATGGTGTCAGGGGCGCGTCCTCTTACAACTTCCTTCACACGGCTGAGCTCTTACTGGAGGCTCTTGAACCTCTGCTCTCATGATTGCTCTCCCTTCTCTTGCTAAGGGTGACGTAGTTCTTCATTCAGACAATGCCCAGGATGTTTGCCGTTGCCACCCTCGAGAGGGCTAGATGTAGTCAGGCCAGAGGCTCATTTGGATTACGCCTGTTTGGCTCCTCGGAGTGTCAATATTGTTGTCCTTCGGCTGAGGAGGGAATGTCATGGCCTTCTGTGTTTGTCGCGCCTCTGTGATCGTCGCATCACATGCAGTGAGTTGTTTTAACTCTTCTATTGGGCGTTGTTGGGTGAGGCGAAGTGCCTCCACACCTCGTCGGAGTGTTGGCTGCATTGTTTAGCAGGGAGGTCAATTGTTAGTATCTCGCTGGCGGGTCTTGCATCCTTGATGGGTTGGCATTACTCCTGCTTGTGTTCCGAGTTGATACCATCGATGTTGGGTGATCAGTCTTTGTAAAGGAAGGCTGTCGTTCCCAGGAGCCGGCGCCAATGATGATGCCTTTTTCCATGGGTAGGTTGGAGCGTATTAAGTCGTTGGGCTAGAGATAGAGACCCTAGCGAGAAGCTGATCAGATTGGCTCCGGATGCGTTGCTACTGACTCGTTGTCTCTGAATCAGGCCCTCCTCTGCAAAGACAAGAAAAAGAAAGGGCCGGCGGGGAGGGCCGCACAACAGCCACTCCGATGCCTAAGTCAGTTTCTTTACGAGAAAAGATAGACTACTTAGAGGGCGAATGTGTTGCGTATGTCTGCGTATAAGTATGCGTACCTTTCACCAATGGGGTGGCCTGGTATTTATAATGGATGATCATGACAACTTTCCTAATTGGGTTATGATACTAAATAGTATGTTTCCTAATTGGATGATGACACTGAATAGTATGTTTCCTAGTCGGAGGATGATATAATATTTCTCTCGTTAGGAGATTTTCTTTCCTTATTACAAACGATTAATAGGGATAATTGAGGTGAATTGGGAATATCTTTTCCTTATTGATAAGATTTGGTTTGATTTGAGGGGATAAGACATTATGGGTTGATACATTTTCCGTGTTGAAAGGATTCGGTTTGTTTGTGGGCCGTAGGCTTTCAAGCTACCCACCATTATCTTCTTTGGGATAAGGGGAATGGGCTCTCATTTTGGGTTAGCGTTAGGGACCTGGGTGTTTCGTTGGGCTAGCCTCTTTCTTGGGCTTGGCGAGTGGACCTGTGAGCCTTATTTTTCAAACCCTATCACCATCCAAGTTAAATGTTTTTTAAATAAAAATAAAAAAGTAATATAATTAAAAATATCAACTATTTCGATTAAAAAAAAATCAACTATTTAACTAAAAAATTAGTAATTGATGTGATGCACAGTTATTAATAAGGTTATTCATTAACCTTCATTAACTCACACTTAAAATGAGTTATGGAGGGTCATTTTGTAGCCTATAAAAGGTATCCTCCATTACCTGCAATGTCATCCTAGAGGATCATCTCTCTTATTCTCTATCTCCCTTCGTCTCAATTCTTTTTCTCTCACTCTCATTACTTCTCTTTTAATAAACAAATAAGAGAACATACATCTCTTTTAAGTTTGCCTTTTTTTATAATATTTTCACAACACGTTATTAGCATGAGTTTGCTCTCAAGGTAATTTTCTAATCCTAACTTGAAGTTATTTCGATTTTGCATATCTATAATTATATTTGGTTTTGATTGTAAACCAAAATCTATTATGCTATTTGTCAAAATCGATCATAATATATTATTATCAAAAGTTTATCGACAATGTCAAATCTCACAAAACTTGAGTTTGTAGCATTTGACATTGCTGGAAATAATTATCTATCTTGGACCCTTGATGTTGAGATACATCTTGATGCAATGAATCTTAGAGATGCCATCAAAGAAGAAAATCAAACATCCTTGCAAGACCAAGTAAAAGCGTTGATTTTCCTTCAGTACCATCTCCATGAAGTTTTAAAAAGTGAATACCTTACAATAAAAGACCCTCTCACCCTATGGAATGAGTTAAAAGGAAAATATGACCACTAGAAAACTATGATTCTCCCAAAAGCTCAATATGACTGGATGCACCAGATATTGTAAAATTTTAAAACAATTGGTGAATACAACTCTACATTATTTAAAATAAGCTGTTAGTTGAAGTTGTACGAAGAGAAAGTCACAGAAGAAGACATGCTAAAAAAAACGTTCACCACATTTCATGCCTCTAATCATGTAAAACCCGGGAATATTCGAATTTTCTGAAAAAGGGTAAAATGTAATTTCGGTCAAAACCCGAAATTTTTCTAGGTCTCGGATGATGAAACGGACTTCACCGTTGTAATCGTCTCGCGAAATCTAGCTACTACGTCGAATTTCATCAAATTTCAAAATAGTCGGAATTTCGCGTTTTTCGAGGCATCGGGTGTCGGGTGCCATATAACAGCTTGTAAAAGACATGTGATGTGATAAAAGTCACCTACTACATGTACCCATATGACACATGTTGCATGATTAGTGAGAGGATGGAGATGAATGGCTTAGATTAAGCCATGTGTCAAAAATCAAACTAAAGGACACAATGAGAATTAAGTAAAAAGAATAAGTGAATAAGACAAAAGAAGAATAGTCTTCTTCTTCACCATTTTGGAAAAAACGTGCAGTGAGGGTAAGAGAACCAGTTTTAGAGAGAGAAAGAGTGACTTCTCTCTAGATTTCCCGACGTTCGAATGAGTGGTTCTCGCGGGAGCGAGGCAAAGTTGATCCCAGAAACGGGGCTACGCGTGGGCACCGGTTTTTGTGGGTTTCGAGCAAATCGAAGGTAGGGATCTTTTTCTACTTTGTTTATTCTTTAGTTGAAGTCATTTAATGGATGGGGATTTGTTTAGGCTTGGATGAGGCGTGTTTCGGTCTCAAATCTTTGAGCAGAGTGGAGAAAATCCACTTTATTGTGTGTTCGTGAGCAGTCTTAGAACCTAGGGTTTCTTGTTCACGTGATATGTGTGATTTTGTGTGGTTTGGGTGATTCAAAAAATGAGAATTGTTTGATTTGTTAATTAGCCCATGAGCTAATTTTGGTGTTTTGATTAATAAATTGAATAATATGAATTATGTGAATTAATTTTTGTTAATATATACATGAAAAATATATTAGCATGAATTGTTTGGAAATGGCATAATGCATTCCATATGCACCGGGGCACCTTAGATGGTAATTGTGAGTGCATGACATGAAATTGAAAGAAAAAAATGAAAATGGTTGTGAAATGAATTTCAAGGAAGATTTTCCAAAGAATTGCCTTGGAGGGTTGTCCAACAGTTCATCTCGGAGGCTGACCCATAATTGTTTCGGAGGATATTCACCTCGAAGGGTTGTCCAATATATTTACCGAAACTCGGTAGTAAGTTTTCGAGAACAAAAATCTTTTGTTTGAAAGCGTATTTTCTCACGATCGGCAGAGCATGTGTGAGGGAATCGGTGAGGACTCGAGGAGCGTGGGATTGGGCATGTAGACGTGCGAGTAGGATCATGTATTTGCTTGAGTATGTTTAGTTGTCGTACATGTGCACTTAGGTGGGAATAACCCATGTAGGAGATTATCGCTCTTGGCATTGCTCACCACAATCGAAGATCATTATTTCGGTCTCTGAGGAATGTCACGGGAAGACGGCGATAGCTTTTTAGAAGAAAATGGGATTATTGGCTTTGACATTTATTTTGTAAAACATGTATTAGAATGCTAAAATTCGCTATATGTTTTGATTAAGAGTAATGTAATAACTCTTGAACTATTGTAATATAGTTGTTGTATTTTTGTGAGTATCGATGCATGGGCCCAAGTGGCCAGTTTTACTCGCATGTAGACCCGGTGTGGTCGTTGTAAAATGTTGGGACATGTTGTATCTTGGGCCCGAGCTCCCGGGCAAGGAGACTACGGGTGCTCGTAAATCTTGAGTCTTGGAAAAAATGGGACTCAATGGAGTGTCGAACTGCAGGCATCCCCTGTCCCTTGAGGTTGACGGGTTGTCAACGGGACCCCCGGGATTTGGGTGTCACAACTTGGTATGAGAGCTTAAGTATACGAATATCTAGGACTTGATGGGCACCGGTTAGATCATGCATCCACTGTGCATTTGAAGAATTGTTGTGTGTTGTATGTTGTGTGAAATTATATGCTTGGTGAATAGCATATAGGAAAAAAAAAAGTGTGTTGAGGAGATTTTTTTTTTCTCTGAGGTTTTATAGTGTGTATAACAGGAAAAAATAAATTTTAATAAATTTATTTGGTTCTACTGAAGAATATATATATATATATATATATATATTAATGATCTTTAAATAAGGTGGAACAAAAGAGGGAAAAAAATAAGTTAAAAATTTTGGGAAAGTAGGGGAGGCTGAATAGAATTCTGCTTGATTTCCGATGCGATCGCGATACGATGGATTGTATCGTGACACCAGCTCTAGGGCATCGCGACGAAGGGAACGCGACGGTCGGCCGCTTCGAGCGTCGCGTGGCGCCGTGCCGTCGCCAGCCGGCGCTGGCTAGTAGAAATGGTGATACAAATGTTGTGTCGTCGGCGAGCGGCCGTTTGGTGTCGCGATATAGGCGTGAAGTGCGATCTGTAACGGCGCCTGCGACATGGCGCGAGCGGTACTGACGGCGGCAGACAACAAGACGCGCGGCGGGGGCACGTGTTGCGATACAGACTTTGTATGTCGTGGCAGGGGTGCGTGACATGGCGACGTCGCGGCGACCGCGACCCGCGACACGGCGCTTGGTGCGTGCCCGCAACCGCAGTGCGTATGCTCGTGGCACGGCGATCGCTTCCGGCGTGCGTACGGCGGAGCCATGGGTGTGTGCACTATACGCCGACTTCGAGTTTGACTTCGATTACAGCATTGCGAGTCAGCTGTTTTTGATCCTTGTTCATGGACCTTTGTTCCGCGAGTTTAAAAGTATAAAAAATTTTAAAAATTTTCTTGTGGATGATTTAATATATGGGATATTTATATTGCAATTACTATAAATGCATTGACGTGGTATATGAAATTTTTTTTCTGTATGTGAATAGCGTCTCGGGTTGTGTTTACACCTTAGAGACACTTCATTAAAACTTAACTTGTCATTTGACATGTGTAGATGGCTAGTCGCGGGAGAGGACGTCGAGGTCGATCCATGAGTGCCCCCAGTTAGGCACCCGCAGGCTTTTTGACCGGCGTGGAGCCTTTCTTGTTTGTAGGGATTAACGATTTCTTTGCTGTGCGGTTAGTCGCGGCGGTAGCCCGAGGAATTCAGAGTAACCTCGAGGGTTCGGGCGGCGCGTGTGCGGGTATTTATAGGGGAGGGGGCTCCGATGGTGGCGAACCATTGGTTAAATGCGGTGAAAATGAAGGATATGGAATTGCCTTTGATGCGGCGAGTCAACCAGGCGCATTCCGGTAGAAAGGGTGAGGCCGAGTATGGTGAGCGCTGATGAGACCTGCAGAGATCTAGAAGCGATGACGGGCGAGTTCGTGATCTTTTCATGAGGCGAGTATTTTAGGACCTTTCGTCGAAGGCTCGAGGGGGTTTCTGGGGCGAAGTGGGGACTATGGCCGTATTGGGGTATGTGGCTGATCAACGGTTGTAGTTTCTTGATATTTACGTGGCGCGGACATGACGAGTCGAAGATTGAAGAATGGTTAAGCTTGTCCATTCGAGGGCGGTTCTTGTAGACTCGCCTACGGGACATGGACTTTCCGTGGTTAGGGCGGCCACGACCGCTAGAGAGAGATCGAGGATGCTCGGAAGGCACTCGGGATGCGGGTGTTAATGTAGAAGGGAAGAAGAGTGGGTCTTCTTATAGTTCGGGGAAAGAAGCGAAGGCTTAGTGCGTGGGTTCCAAAGCGCGGCCGTTCGAGGGCGAAGGGGCGATCATCGTGTGGTTTTCGGTCGGTGGGCGAGATGGTGTCTTACCATTGCCGGCGGCAGGACATATGAGGGATTGCCGAGAGCACGGGGATCGGGGTTTGGGACGGCCTGATCCGGTCAGTGTGGGACGGGGAGTGTGTCTGGTATATTCCTCCAGCGCCTTGTATGGGTCGAGAGGAGCCGGTTTGATCTCGGGGAGGCGCATGGGCACCTCCCCGGTGTACGGCGAGCGAAGAGGCGAGGTTATGGGTAGAGAGAGCGACGAGCCTGGCGGACATGGGTTTAGGGCGTGTACGTCCATCTACCTTGCAGGTTAGTCGACGAGATCAACCCGGTTATACGAGGGTACATTTTGCTATCTCACTATCGGCGAAGTGTTATTTGATTAGTGCGTCGCATTCGTTCATTCTTCAACGTCACTTGTGATAGAGTTGGGCTTAGAGGTCGAGGCCTTGGAGGAGCCCTTGTATGTGAGTTCTCCCCTAGAGATTAAGGCGAGGATAGGGATGATATGTCGTGGTTGCGAGTTAGAGATCTCAAGGATTCTACTCCTTGTGGACTGAGAATTAATGGGCATGTCGAGTTGATGTCGTGGGGATGGATTGGGTGCGACTCATGGGAGTCGTCATCGATTGTGTGGCTATGGGAGGGTTCTTGCACATGCGGGAGCTATTTTCGTGTTGGCCATTTGAGGGACGAGCATGATATTTTGCCGGGCGATTGTGCAGTCAGTGTCATGGACGATTGGCGAGTTGGCTATGAGTACTTACAGAGACGAGGTGAAGGCACGAACTTAGACACCTCAGTAGTTTGCAGAGTAACCAGGGATGTTTTCGGGATGAGCTCTGGGTTGCCTCAGAAGTAGAGGGTTGTAGACCGATTATCGAGTTACGCTCACGGTACTTAGCCCATCTCTATGACCCGTATGATGGCAGGATTGAGGTTGCGGGAACTTCCCAGAGTCCATTACATGAGTTCTTTGAATGAGGGTTCGATAGGCAGGAAGCACTTCACCATGGGCGCTCAGGTTTATTTGCAAAGAAGAAGGATAAGACCAGCATTTGTGCATTGACTACGAACCGATTGAACGAGTTACAATCAAGAATCGGTACCCATTCTTGGGGATTGATGACTTGTTTGACGATTGAGAGGAGCTGAATCTACTCCCAGGTCAGACATATCGCGGTTACCATCGGTGAGGGTTGGGAGACATATCCCCAGACGGCGTTGAGCGGCGTTATGGGCGCACGAGTTTATAGTGATGCCCTTTGGATTAACGAATGCGTCAGCGTCATTCATGGACCTCATGCATAAGGTATTCCAACCCTATTTGGATCAATTTGTCGTGGTCTTCGTGGATGACATCTTGATATATTCGGTCGGAGGGAGGCTTGGGTATCGTTTGAGGATTGTATTAGGTTGTTGAGAGACCATCAGGCGTACGCCCGAGTTGAGTAAGTGCGGGGTTTTGGCTTGCGCGGGGTGAGACACAGGACACGTGGTGTCGGCATTGAGCATGTCGGTAGACGAAGATAAGGTCGAGGCGGGTGATGAGGTTGGAGGGCGAAGTCCCGATCTTCGAGATACGTGGTTTCTTGGGATTGGTAGATCTTATGGGAGATTCATTGAGGATTTCTCCTGGGTTAGCGGCACCCATGACGGTGGCCAGAAGGAGGTCGAGTTTGATTGAGATGGCCGTGCGAGGAGGCATTCGGGAGTTGAAAAGAGGAGGCCAACTCTTTGCTCCTATGCGATAGTCCCGGACATGGGACGAGGGGGTGTTACCACCGGTGTATTGCGCGATGCCTCGAGGCGGGCCCGGGATGTCATTTTGTACGGTTCGGGAGGGTAGTAGCTTATGGTTCCCGTTAGTTGAAGAATCATGAGCAGAATTACCCCACACACGATATGGAGTTGGTGGTCGTAGTCTTCGCCTTGAAGATTTGGTGCCATTACTTATATGGTGAGCAGTTTGAGATGTACTCATACCACAAAAGTCTGAAGTATATTTTCACACAGCGGGACCTCAATATGAAAGCGGCGGATGGATGGAGTTCTAGAAGGTTATGACTTCACTTTGCATTACCATCTTGGTAAGGCGCATGGTTGATGTCTTTCGGTCGGAAGTCGCCGGGGTGTGGAAGCTACAGTGGCTTCTTTTGGGAGTGGCAGAATGTGAGGCACATGGGTGGTTTGTTCATGATCATAACAGCGAGTGAGAGGTGTTGGGGTTTAGTATTCTGTAGTCTCCCCATTGATCAAAGTGATTGAGTCCCCAGGGCGGGATGCGAGAATAGTCATCCATCGAGGCCCGGAGTCTGATCGAGTCACGGTGTGGTACGGACCTTCCCAGCGAGATGGTAGTCTTGGTATAGAGGACGGAGTAGTGGTTCCCTGGTGACGATTTGAGAAGGAGGAGATTCTCAGGGAAGTTTCAACGCTCTGGGTTTGGTTGTGTGCTGTCAGGGTGACGCAGATGTACCCGAGGATCTTCGTCGTCGGTGCGGAGCGGAATGAAGAGACACGTAGGGGACTTTGTTTGACATTGTATCACGTGTCGATTAAGTTAAAAATTTAAGCACCAAAAAGCCGAGTATTCGGCCCGGTGGAGATGGGTAGTGGAAGGTGGGAGCGCGTCCGCGATGGATTTGTGACCCGCTTGCCGTAGACCGCGCGGGGCGAGGGATGCGGTATAGGTGATGAAGTGGACGGAGCTCCGCGAAATTAGGCACATTTTAGCCATGCGGTTAACCATTTCACATTGGAGAGATTACGCCGGTTGTATATTGATCATCGTTGCGTAGGTACCAATATCCATAGTGTCGGATAGAGGGCGAGGTTCTGACGCGCACTTTTGGAAGAGTTTCAGGTTATGGGCACCACCGGTTGACCATGAGTACAACTTTCCACCCCGCAGACCGGATGGTCGGTCGAGAGGACCATACGGTGTTAGAAAGGACATCGCGTGAGCATGTGTCTGGATATGGGAGTAGGCTGGGAAAACACTTGCCTTTAGTGGAATTAGCTGATGATTTATCGGCGAGTATACGGATGGCACATATGAGGCGTTGTATGGGAGGCCATGCGAGATCACGATATGTTGGACAGTGGGAGAGAGCTCAAAATCCCGCGGTCGTCTAATTAGAACACTCAGAGAAGGTGAGGCTTGATGCGTGACGCGTCTTCTCACGGCTCGAGCGGCCAGAGCTATCTTTGATATCTTTTGGCGTCGACCCTTAGAGTTCGAGGTTTGGAGATCACGTCTTCTTGAAGGTGATGCCTAAGAGAGGGTAGTCGAGGTTCAGCAAGCGAGGAAGCTATCGTAGGAGTTCATTAGGCCTGGGATACTCGAAAGGGTAGGCACTGTAGCATATCGGTTGGCTTTACCACCCAACATGTCAGGTGTCCACAAGGTATTTCACGTCTCCATGCTCTAGAGGTACACTCCAGATCCAGCTCATGTAGTGGATTGGGGAAAGATTGAGGTTGACACGGATGAGACCTTTGAGGAGGGACTAGTGTGCATTATGGATAGCCGGGATCAGGTTTTCTTGACCTTAATCGTGAAATGAAATAGTCTTTATCAAGCGACAGGTGGAGTGGAGGAAATTAAGCGTGGGAGCGGAGACGCGATGTGGGCTACTATCCTTTGTTTGGGTTGAAGGTCGAGTGGTTTAGTCGTTTAATACTTAAATGACTGGTTATGCATGGCATAGTGCGTTGCATATGCATGTGATTTGTTGTCGATTATAAATTTCGGGACGAAGTGCTTTTAAGAGGGATAATGTAAAACCCGGAAGTCGAATTTTACGAGAAAAAGTAAATGGTAATTTCGATTGAAACAGAAATTTTTCTAGGAGTCTTAGATGACGAATGGACTTCGGCCAGGTTAGATAGATCTGTGAAATTTTAGTTA
Source organism: Tetrastigma voinierianum (assembly GCA_016808115.1). Taxonomy (NCBI): domain Eukaryota; kingdom Viridiplantae; phylum Streptophyta; class Magnoliopsida; order Vitales; family Vitaceae; genus Tetrastigma; species Tetrastigma voinierianum. The sequence continues at coordinate 497,692 of JAEQBH010000478.1, read as the reverse complement.
ACACATCGAATTTCGTCAAATTCCAAAATAGTCGGAATTTCACGTTTTTCGAGGCACCAGGTGTCGGGTGCCATATAACGGCTTGTGGAAGACATGTGATGTGACAAAAATCACCTACTACATGTACCCATGTGATACATATTGCATAATTAGTGAGAGGATGGCTTAGATTAAGCCACGCGGTCAAAATCAAACTAAAGGACACAATAAGAATTAAGTAAAAAGTTATCATGAATAGCACAGTTACATCACTTTCTTCTTCACCATTTCGGGCAAAAACGTGTAAAGCAGGGTAAGAGTAACTGAAGCTTTTGGCAGAGAAGAGCGACTTCTCTCTAGATTTCCGACGTTCGGATTCGAATGAGTCGTTTCTCGTCGAGCAGAGAGCCCGAAGTTGATCCTGGCGCGAGGGGCTACGCGTAGGCACCGGAGTTTATGGAGTTTTGACAGCTCAAGTGGTAGGGGTTGTCTTTTCCTACTTGGTTTATTCTTTTAGCTAAGAGCCATTTTAATGGATGAGGGGATTTGTTGAGGCTTTGGATGAGGCGGAAGTGTTTCGGTCTCGAAAATCTTTGAGCAGAAGTGGAGAAAATCACATTGTGTGGTAAGTGGCTGATCTCTGAGCCTAGGGTTTCATTGTTCACGTTATATGTTGTGTGATTTTTGTGTGGTTTGGGTGATTCAAAATGAATTGCTTGATTTGTTAATTAGCCCATGTGAGCTAATTTTGGTGTTATTGATTGTGAATTGAATAACATGAATTATGTGAATTAATTTTTGTTAATATATACATGAAAAATATATTAGCATGAATTGTTTGGAAATGGCATAATGCATTTCATATGCACCGGGGCACCCTAGATGGTAGTTGTGAGTGCATGACATGAAATTGAAAGAAAAAAATGAAAACGGTTGTGAAAGGAATTTCAAGAAAGATTTTCGAAATTGCTTGTGAAGGGGTTGTCAAGCCAGTTCATCTCGGGAGGCGACCGTGATGCATTTTGGGAGGATATCGACAATTACTTTTTCAGAGGTTTGCATCCATTTTTCTCAGAAACTGGAAGTTTTGAGCAAAAACATTTGGCTTTGAAATGTTTTTCTCATTCGGCTTAGGCATGTGTGTGAAGGAGTCGGTGAGGACTCGGGAACATGGGATTGGGCATGTAGACATTCAAGTAGGATCATGTATTTTGCTTGAGTGTGTTTGGTTGCCATTATGTGCACTTAGGTGGGAAGCAGCTGTAGGAGATTATCACTCTTGGGCCCGGTCTTGCGCTGTCGGGATCGTTATTTGGTCTGAGGAGTGTACGGGAGACGGCGCTCACGGCGCTTTTAGAAAGAACCGGTTGTGGCTTTGACACATTTGGCCACATAAAAACATGTATTAGAATGCCTAAAATTCGCTATATGTTTTGATTAAGAGTAATGTAATAACTCTTGAACTATTGTAATATATAGTTGTTGTATTTTTGTGAGTATCGATGCATGGGCCCAAGTGGCCAGTTTTACTCGCATGTAGACCCGGTGTGGTCGTTGTAAAATGTTGGGACATGTTGTATCTTGGGTAGAGCTCCCCGTACAAAGGAGACTCTGCCCGATTTTCATTAAATCTTGAGTCTTGGAAAAATGGGACTCAATGGAGTGGTGTCGGGTTACCCGACATCCACGAATATTCCGCGGGTTGACGGGTTGTCAGCGGGACCCCCAGGATTGGGGTGTCCCAAATCATGAGCTTTTAATGAGAAATCATCAATCTCGACCAATTGTATTTGAAGCATTCCCTAAAGTGAATGTGATATCGTCCCAAACCCGTGGACGTGGCAGTCGTGGAAGGAATTTCCAATATCATGGTACTCATGGTAGTAATCATTCAAATTTCAAGAAGATGGAAACCGCATGGAAACACTGTAAGTGGAATAATACCGAGGTGAAACAAGAGAATGGGAAATATATATATAAAATACACCTTCCAAGGCCCATGAGAATAATTGTCATAGATGTGGTATGAAAGGGCATTGGTCATACGTCGTATGCCCGAACTGATTGGAGCCTCTACGACGCCCGATCAAAGAAAGGAGAAGTTATAAGTGAACTTTCTTGATGATTGATTAGACTTAACTTACTATGATGTTGTTTCTTTGAGAAAGATTGTTGAAATATTCATGAGTATGTGATGAATGATAAAAACATAACTACTTAATGATGTTTTTTATATCAAAATTAAATAAGATATCATTTTTTTTATTACATCTATCACATTTTTATTTATATTATCTATAGTTTTTATTAGTTGTATCTAAAATCCATGTGTTATTGCTCTTAAGATGAATGAGGGTGATGTATGTTTGGCTTACTATGCAACCACACACAATTCTTTGAGATAAAATATGCTTTATAGATTTGACATTAACAAATGTCAATGTAAGTACTATATTTGGTACTATAGACTTAATTGAAAGCTCCGGAAGAGCAAACATAATGCTACCAAATGAAACAAAGTTTCATATCAACAATGCATTATATTCTAGCAAATCTATAAGAAATTTGCTCAGCTTCAAAGATATTCGCATAAATGGATATCACATCGAAACCATGAATGAAGGTAGTAAATAATGTCTTTATATTACCTCTATTGTTTCTGGTAAGAAGCTTATAATGGAAAAACTCTCAACCTTCTCATCTGCGTTATATCATACAAATATAAAGCTTATTGAGTCATATGTAATCATGAACCAGAAGTCTAATGACCTAAAGACTTTTGTTCTTTGGCATCATAGGTTGGGTCACCCTAGGTCCTAAATGATGCGTAGAATCATAGAACATGGGCACCACTAAAGAACTAAAAGATTCTTTTGCCAATGAATACCCATGTGTTGCTTGCTCACAAGGTAAATTGATAGTTAAACCATCCTTTAGCAAAGTCATATTTGAGTCACAAGTCTTCTTAGAAAGAATACATGGGGATATACGTGAACTAGAAGTCTAATGACCCAAAGACTTTTGTTCTTTGGCATGACAGGCTGGGTCATCCTGGGTCCTCAATGATGCGGAGAATCATAGAACACTCATATGGGCATCTACTAAAGAACTAGAAGATTATTTTGCCAATGAATACCCATGTGCTACTTACTCACAAGGTAAAATGATAGTTAGACCATCATTTAGAAAAGTCACATTTGAGTCACAAGTTTTCTTAGAAAGAATACATGGGGATATACGTGAACCTATACATTCACCATGTGGACCTTTTCATTATTTTATGGTCTTAATAGATGTCTCAATTAGGTGGTCACATGTTTGTCTTTTTTCAATAAGAAATGTTGTGTTTGCTAGACTCCTTGAACAAATGATCAAATTACAAGCTCAGTTTCCTGATTATCCAATTAAGACTATCAGACTTGACAACGCTATTGAGTTTACCTCTCAAACCTTTCTATTGCATATTAGTTGAAATAATGATTGAGTATCATTTGCCTGCTCAGGCGGAAATGGTTTCAGCGAGTCCACCGTCAAATGTCTTCATTACAATAGTTTGACCACTTTGCCCATGACAGTGCAACCGCGGCTGGTGACGTGGCTGAAGCTTAGTTCATATTGATAATAGCTTACCATGAATACTCTCATTCACAACTTGTACTTGGTTAACAACCAAATATTTATCATTTATGAATCTTTAGTTGTGTAGTTTATGTACCAATTGCACCTACACAACGCACTATCATAAGATACCTTGAACCCATCATAGGAGATTTTTTAATGCTTGTTTTGCGGGTTGTCATTTTAATGAGAATATATTCCCACCATTAGGAGGAGAAAAGTCGATTCTAGAAGAACAATGAGAAATTACTTAGAATGCATTTACAATGTCTCATTTTGATCCTTGTACAAATCAATGTGAACTGAAAATTCAAATGATCATTCATTTACCAAATGCATTTATTGACACAAAGAAAGTGACAATGTCACATATCATGACTATGAATGCTCTAACACGGATTGATATTCCTGCAGGACAATTAGTAAATAAGTCTCAAATACGCCTAAAGCATGGAAGACCTATTAGATCAAAAGACATACCCACGACGGAGATCCACTGAAAATTGATACCCACGAAGAATTTATATTTTAAACGAAAACCACCAGAAGACTTACCTTCCTTCTGTGTTTACCCTGCATTTAGCACGAAATTTACAAAGGCATATATGTTTAAAGCTGAAGATGTTGGAGATGGCTGAAATATTATGAGCGCAATTTTGAAGATTATGATATCTCAATAAATTCTCCAGGCTGATAGAAAAATTGGATCGAAATAAAGTTGTTATCAATAATATTTTTGCTTTCCAAGTGGCCTCAGCCATCATAAGAAATTATGAAGATCCCAAACCATAAAATGTTGAAGAATGTTGACATATAAATTATTAACCAAAATGGATAGAAGCTATGCAAGTAGAATTGAACTCGTTAATGAAACTAGAGGAGTTTTGGACTTGTAATCCAAACACCTAAAGGTGTAAAGCCTATTTGGTACAAATGGATATTTATACAAAAGCGCAATGAAAATAATGAGATCATAAAATATAAAGAGTGATTAGTAGCACAAGATTTCTCGTAGAGACTTGGTATTGACTATGAGGAAACATATTTTCCTGTCATTAAAGCAATCATTTTTCGCTTTTTAATAAGCTTGGTAGTCTCTAAATGACTGGATATGCATCTTATGGATTTTATAATAGCTTATCTATATGAATTCATAGATAATGACATATACATGAAAATCCCTGAAAGATTTAAATTGTCTAAACCAAATAATAAAAAGTCTCGTAGTATGTGTTTAATCAAATTACAACAATCTCTATATGGATTAAAGCAATCCGGACACATGTGATACAATCACCTTAGCAAGTATTCTTTTGAAGAAGGGGTATGTTAACAACATATGCTATGCGTCTTTATCGAATCGGAAATCTTGTTGCAATTATTATTGTGTATGTTGATGATTTAAATCTTGTTGTGACTCCTGAAGAACTCACAAGAACAACAAAATATTTGAAAAACAAAATTGAGATGAAAAATCTTAGGAAAACAACATTTTGTCTCGACCTATAGATCGAACATTTCCCTACTAGAGTTTTGGTTCATCAATCAGCATATACTAAGAAAATCTTAAAACGTTTTTATATGGATAAAAATACACTCTTTAAGTTATCCAATAGTTGTCCATTCACTTGATGTGAAAAATGACCCATTTCATCCTTGTAAAAGTGGTGAAGAATTACTTGGTCTTGAAGTGTCATATCTTAGAGTCATTGGTGCACTTATGTATCTTGCTAACTATACTCGCCTATATATTGTTTTGCATGTCAATTTATTATCTAGGTACAATTCCGCTCCAACTTAAAGACATTGGAATTTTATCAAGCATATATTGCATTACTTTCAAGAGCAATTCTTGTAGTGCATTTTCACCGAATGGTCGAACAGTAATTGATTGGATATACGGATGTAAGATACCTTTCAAATCCAAATAAAGTTAGGTCACAAATAGGGTATGTGTTTAATTATAATGGAACTGCTATGTCATGGAGAGTCTTTAAGCAGACAATGTTGGTCACATCCAATGATCAAAATATCGGTAATAGCGGATATGCATGGTAATTGGATTTTACTACGGAAATATGTATTATGTGAATATCGGTAAAATAGCCGGTGGATATTTTTTCACAAAAAATATTGGTTATTAAAAATTTTTCGTATTTTAATTATATAGATTATGAGAAATGATTAACATCTTAATTAAGGTATATTAAAATCAATGGATTAGTAATTATTAAATTAAATATGTTATATTTAATATGTTATTCAGATATTATTATGTTAAATAGATATTATTTATTTGTTTTTGTTATTATTATAAATATTATGTAGATAATGAGGAGATTCAAAATATTATATATTATAATTTTAAATTTTAAATGATATTATTTTATTTCTTTCCTTTTCAAAATTAATATTTGATTTAAAAATATTTATAAGTTATAATGTAAAATAAAAATAAAATAAAATAAAAAGTATTATAAAGGGATTATGAACAAATAAATAATAAGAATATAAAAAGTTTCCATTATATAATAAGTGTGTCGATGGCTTATTGGTTGGAGGGTCGCAGCCACAGGCGTTTGGGTGGGTTCGAAAGCCGTCGAGCCAATTTTTCGTATTTTAGAAATGAGGAAAAATCGAAATTTTTTTTCGGGGAAAAATCAGTTTTCATAAAAATAGGTTTTTATCGGAAAAATCAAGCGATTTTCTCCGATTTTATTCAGATTTTTCCTTCCCAAAATCGTTTCCAATAAGCTAGAAAAATCGGTAAAGAAAAAAGCGATTTTTGTCAGCTGAATCGCATCATCAAATGGGTAAAAGATTATATGATTCACGAATCTAGTCGTGAATGTATATGACTAAAATCAATGATTCAACATATTCAGGTATCGTGTGAACTCCCCTCTATCAAAGATAGTCCGACAACATTATTTGAAGATAAAGTTGTATGCATCGCACATATCAAAGGAGGTCATATCAAATGAGATAGAACTAAACAAATTTGCTGCAAAAGTCTTATCTGCGCGAACTCGGATGAATGGTGAAATTGGTGTTGACGAATGCGCTTAAGTGATCTTGCGTATTTATTCATGCCAAGTCATTGGCCTCGGCGTTGAGAAATTTAATATCTGATATTGGAATGCCCTTAGACTAAGGACATTGACGCCGGGGAGTATATTTATGACATGATGTCGATTGTCTTTGTCTTTCTTTCAATGTCGTCAGTTTTGTCTCGATTGGATTTTATTGACATAAGGTTTTAACGAGGCAGTCTTAACGGTATGGGCGTTCTCTGACATTATAAGAATATTGTACTATTTTTCCTTTCTCTATATTTTTTCCTACTAGGTTTTACTAACAAAGTTTTAACAAGCCTTATTATTTATGGTGATCATTCAAGGGAGGTGTTGTAAATGAAACATTAATATGGTGAATGACCACATGCATGAATCGCGATTATTCATAAGGTTATGGCCCCATTCATAAGTTTATTCATTAACTTTCATTAACTCACACTTAAAATGAGTTATGGAGGGTCATTTTGTAGCCTATAAAAGGTATCCTCCATTACCTGCAATGCCATCCCAGAGGATCATCTCTCTTATTATCCATCTCCCTACGTCTCAATTCTTTTTCTCACTCTCATTACTTCTCCTTTAATAAACAAAGAAGAGAACATACATCCCTTTTAATAAACAAAGAAGAGAACATACATCTCTTTTAAGTATGCCTTTTTTTTTTATATAATATTTTCACTATAGTAATAATCATTTTAGTAGTATTTAATTTCAAAATATAATATTTTATTTTAGATTAATTTTTTATTTATTTAAATATCGTTTTTTAATATAGTAAATTGTCTGATTAAGATTCGAACATAGGATCCTTCATCTATGGATGTCATGCTTTTTTTAAAATTTGAACGTTCTACCACATGAGTTAGACATAGTATTTATTTAAATATCATTTGAAATATATTAATAATTTATATTTTATAGAAATAGTTTGTGAGGTACCATCATCCCTTTCCCAATCCCACTCCTATCCGTTATGTTATGACAATGATTTATTAATAACAAATAATTAAATTTTTTAGGGGTACTTGATAAGAATAATTCATAGTTTTGTTAGTCTTTTTTAATTAATCTTATTTATTATTTAACTAGGAATAATCCTAGGTTTAGGGGGCCTTCAAATTTTTTATTTAAAAAAAAAAAATCAATTTGATCCCCACCTCTCTCCTTCCTCTCTCCCCACATGGAGAAGTTGATCCTTTCGACATGGCTTGAAGAGTGAGGCCATGGGACCAACATGGTCGAAGCTAACGGCAAGGCCTGAGCTGAAACGGAAGTTGGTGTCGACAATGGTGTAGATGGAGTAGGTAGAGAGAGGAGTGGGGATAAAAATAATTAAAAATTAAAATTAAAATTTTGAGACTAATTAGATAATGACATATGACGAGGGAGGAGAGAGAGAATGAGAAATATTTTATTTTTTAAATAAAAATTATGAGAGCCAATTAGATACTGATATGTGGCTACATAGGATTGTTTTAATTTTCTTAGCCGATCACTGATGTCTCGGGACCAATATAATACAGGACCTCTTAAACTTAGGATTATTCATAGTTAAAAAGATTAGGTGAGACTAATTAAAGTTGACAAATGAATGTATGGATTATTGAATATTGATGTCAATTTCCCCAATTTTTATTTGGTTTATGTTGATTTCTTGATTTTCATTTATTTTAGGCAAAATGTTCCTCAATGTGCTGAAGAACTATGGCCCCTCCACTTGGAGATTAATTACTGCTTTGCCATCGGATCCTCCATTTTTTCCTTCTTCCTCTTTCTGCACCCTAATTTTTTTGCAGAAGAAGAAGAAGAAGATGGAGTCGGAGGACGATATGCACGATGCCAACGATGTTGAGTCTCTCGACGACTTCTACAGCGGAGAGACTGCCGCAGATAGCGACGACCTCGACGCCGCCGACTATGAGTTCATAGACAACGATTCCGATGACTCCGATGACCTCACCTCCCATCGTCACCAGGTTTTTTTCCCTTTCCTTATCTTTAATTCCATTGCCTTTCATTGATTGGGATTTTTGAATGGTTTTAGGGGTTAATTTTTGGGAATTCGTTGCTTCGTATTGGCGATTTCATGCAATGTTGGATATTTTTTTTATAACATCAGTTGCTTGATAAGTTGAGTTTAATTTGATATAATTTCGTTCTGTTTCTGTTGATTTTATTTTATTTTATTTTTTGTGAATTTTTGGGTTATCCGAAGGTGGGTTTGTTGTGTTAATTTTATTGGTTTTGGGAATTTGTTTTTTCTGATGGCCTTGAATTTGTTTTGGCGGTTTGCACAATGTTCAGTTCTCTGCATTTACCATTTTTTCTAGCATTTTTTTGGTTAGTCATGACGTATTTCGCTCTGTTTCAGCTGATTTGTTTTTTGTTTTAGGGGATTTTGAATTATTTTGGGGCCGGTTGATCTCAATTTGATTGGTTTTGGGTTTTGTTTTCCCTTTTTTCTATCTCATGAGCTTGACTTGGTTTGGCTATTTCTGAAAAACATTTTCTCCTTTTATTTTAGATTTCATTCTATAATCACCCGCTTTTATTGTCTGAATTTGTTCCATTTATATTTGGCCTTTCTTGGGGTATTTTGAACAATTCTGAGGGTTTGTGTTGGATTAATTTGATTGGTTTCCTAATCATACTTGCGAATTTAATTCCATATCTGCTGATCTGCTTCACTGTTACTCTGGGGGTGTTTTTAAAGATGATTTTTTCAGGAGCATTGGATGATTTTGGGGTTTTGGTTGCCTGTTAATGTTAATCTGATTCATTTTGAATTCAGTTTTCAAAATGAATTAAAAAATAGTTAGTGTTTAATTATGATATTGCCTTGAGGAATGTAAACCCCAGCATGAGCCTTTCAATTTGTTAGCACAGCTAGCTAATGTTCCAGCTAGAATGACATTGTTGTTGATTCACACCTGACATATGACAAGTGTCAAGGTTCTTCTATCAGAAACTGATAAGTATTCACCCCATTCCAAGTACAAGTGAATGATGTGCCTCAAGAAGTGAACCTAAGCATACAAGATAAGATGAAGGTTGAGGAGCTAGACCTCACATTTTCTCGAGGAGATTGTTGCTGGTGGACCTTTATTATAATCTCCCCTGTGAAGTATCCTTTTAGAGGGTTATTTATGCGAAACTTGGATGGTTTTTGGTTTCCTTTGTGGTTGGTTGATGGCAATTTGGCTGATTTTGAGATTTTAGTTTTTTGGTTTCCTTCTAAGGGTGACTTGCTTCTGATAATTTTGCACAATATCATTCTGATTTAGTTAATTTGTTTGATTTTGAGCTAGGTTACTTAAATCTGGAAAAGAATCAAACATGGTTGTTTTTTTTTTTAATAAATAAAGGATCATATATATATATATATTAACAAAAAGCCCAAAGGACTGTACAACGCTTACAGAAAGTATACAAAGAAAGTCCAAGGGCTCAAAAGAAAGAGCAGCAAGGCTCAACAATAAAACTCACCTGCCCTCATCTAGAACCCACCCAACACAAAAAAAATTGAATAAAGGAAGAGAATCTACATCAATGAACCCCTTGCACCAATTCCATAATCTACAAACTAAAGAATTCTTCAATCTTTAAATAGACAAGAAGTCCCTATACTATATTGTTTCTTTCCTTCCAAACCGACCAAAAAATGCATAACGGAGCTACCTTACACCTTTAGCCTCTTTTTTCCTACAAAAGAACCATGCCACCCAAGTAAAGTCTCTTTCACCGTCGAAGGAAGGATCCAAACCACTCCAAAGAGGGAAAAAAACTAGCTTCCACAAGGCTCTAGCCTTAGGGCAATGAATGGGTAAATGGTCAATTGTCTCTTCATCTTCAAGACAAAGAAGCTTCTACAGCAACAAGCCATCCTCTTTTCTTTAGTTGGTCCAAGGATAGTACCTTACCCCAAGATGCTTCCTAAGCGAAAAAAACCCACTTTCGGGGGAACACAAGAGCTCCAAATAATGTTGTGTGGAAAAGGGGCTGCACTGCCAGAATCCAAAACAGCATAAAGAGACTTAACCGAGAAGAGGCCATTTTTGCTTTCTTTCCAATCCACTCTATCTTCTACAAGCAGAATCACCTTTTTTCACTTAGAGATGGTAAGCTACATTGGAAAATGTTTGTTGGTTCAGTGATACATGGTGGTTGGTAATTTTTTTTTTTTTTTTGCTTTGTCCATCATAGGAAAACACACACACACACACACACACAAAATAATGACAAAAGAGAAGGGTTTTCAAATGACTCAATAAGACCAAGGTTGGGATCCTGCAGGGTTTTGTGGCTTTTCCCAGTCTTTAATGCATCCATTGCATTTTCTTTGCTTGAGCTGGGTATCTTAGAGTGGCTCAAGTAGAATGAGAAAGAAATTTTGCATTTGAATTTTGCTTCACCTTTCAAAAATCGAATGAGTAATAGGTTTTATGTTTTGATCATTTTTGTTTGACTTCCTTAAAGCATTTGCTAGTCCTGTTCACTATATTGTTTTCCACATAAATAATGGAGCTCATTGATCTAGTTCCCATTCTATTCTTGTTAATTGTATATCTAAGTTCTCACTGTTGTGGTTTCTTGTCTCAGCAAAATTATACCATTTTGACTGAAGCAGATATTCATCAACATCAAGAGGATGATATTACAAGGATATCCACTGTCCTCTCTATATCAAGGGTTTCAGCTAGCATCCTTCTCCGCCACTATCATTGGTAAGATTCTCTGAACGATATGGTAGTTCTTCACATTATCTATATGTTTTAGTCTATTATTTCGATGACTATATGCTCATTATGGTTGATTCCAAGTGTCCATAGTGCTGGATACTGATGTGCATGGTTTTAGCATTCAGATGAATTGACATTAGTTTGTTTATTGGGTTTCTGTCCTCTTATGCTTACTATTTATGGCTCATGTTCTTATCCAGCATGGTTTAAGTTATGATGTATTGTTGTGTCTTGATGTTCTAAATAAATTATGTTTCTTGGATGCACAGGAGTGTAAGTAGAGTGCATGATGAATGGTTTGCAGATGAAGAGAAGGTCCGCAAGGCTGTTGGCTTGTTAGAGAAGCCAGTTGTTCAATTCCTTAACTGTAGAGAGGTGAGGACAAACACTTTTGAAGGTGATTTAATTAATTAATCAATTAATTGGTTCTTGTGTTTTTGCCTGAAATTTAGGAATGCACTAACATTTTAAGTTTGCATATCTCCGTGCCATCTTATTTCTGTGAAGTTTATCTGATATATCTTTACACTTTTGACAGCTGACTTGTGGGATATGCTTTGAAACCTATCCTTGTGATAGGATAAGTTCTGCTGCTTGTGGTCACCCCTTCTGTGGTACATGCTGGGCAGGTTTGTGTTAGCATCCATGACATATATTCTATTATCTCAAGAATATTAAGTTCAATCCTATAGGAAATAAAATAAAATCAGATTCATGCATCCATGATTGATAATGTTGTTTTCTATCTGTTTTGTGATTTGTTTTGAGGTATCCTGTCACCTTCTTCTTTCATTAAAATGGTCAGTTATAGAAAAATGTCCTTTTTTTTCTTTTTTTTTTTGGAAATGCCTGTCAATGAGGTAATTTTTCTTTGAATTTCCTAATAATTATCTACTAATCCTTATGAATTTTTTATTTGTCTTTCCTGAACTAATTATTGTCTTATTCGAATTGAAATTTTGTTCAAAATTAATTTATTGTTTTTGTATTATTTTATTTTATTTTCCATGCAGGTTATATGAGTACAGCAATTACAGATGGCCCTGGATGTTTGATGTTGCGCTGTCCTGATCCAACCTGTGGTGCTGCTGTTGGTCAGGACATGATAGATCTATTGGCTTCTAATGAAGACAAGCAGAAGTATTCTCGTTATTTTCTCAGATCTTATATTGAAGACAATAGGAAGGTAATTCTGTGTTTGAACCCTTCCAATCAAATACTTTCCCATATCACCAGAGTAAATGCGTCTAGGCCAGGTTGTTTTATTTTTATTTGTTGAAGTAGAATATTGTTTTGCAAGCAAGAGAGTGAAAAATTTTCTTGCAGTGGGATTTATTTTTTATTTTTTATTATTATTTTTTTAACATGACACATAGCTTTGTCTGCTGCAAATACTTTTTAGTGGGATTGTGGATGAGTTCTTCAGATTTTTTTTTTGATAGGAAAATGAGAAAATATATTACAAGTGATAGCATAATGTTAATTTCTGTGATCCCAAGAATCCTTTTGTTTCATTTAGGCACACCATGTTGGTTTAGCTGAGGAGTTTGTTATAATCCCTTGGGGTAGATCATTGAGCTATTTGTCTTCTTTGTTATATTTCCTTACCCTTTCATGGATGATCATGTTACAGCTGTTTAGCATAAAGTAAAAAAATGGAAAAAGAGAAAAATGTAAGAAAAGAACGAGGAGAAATTCTGGACTATCTCTGCGTCCTGCAACTTTATTGTTTATCAGAAAAACCAGAAAATAAAAAATTGACAAATATACCCTTTCACCTGTTAACTACTTAACCCCTCAATAGTTACACCATGGGTTGCTGTTTTTAATGATATTTTATTTTTTACCTATGGAAATGGAAAATGCAAAAGAGAAGGAGCACTCTCTCAAATCTGCCCATCTACCTTCTATCCTCGTTCAGAATGCCAAAGGGTGTTAAGTCCAGGTTGGAGAAAATTCAAAGGGACTTCTTATGGGGAGGTGGCAACTTGGATAGAAAGATACATTCAATTAATTGGGGTATTGTGTGTTCTAGTAAGGAAAACAAAGGCCTGGGTGTTCGGACAAGGCTTTGCTAAGGAAGTGGGTTTGGAGATTTGCAGTGGAGGATAATTCTACCTAGAAAACTGTAATCAGGCTGAAATACCAAACTGAGGGAGGGGGCTCGTTCACAAAGGCCCCAAGGAGGAGCTATGAGGTGGGCCTTTGGAAAGATATTAGTAGAGAAACCAAACAACTGAAACATGACTGTTGTTTTGTCTTAGGGGATGGAAGCAAAGTAAGATTTTGGGAGGACTCCTGGTGTGGTGATGGCCCGTTGTGTGAGACTTTCCCTCTTTTGTTTGCTTTGGCAGACTCTAAAGGGGCTATGGTGGCTGATCTGTGGAATACCTATAGGGGGGAAGGGGTTTGGAATTCCAAGTTTATGAGATCGTTTAATGATTGGGAGATGGAGTTAATCCAGAATTTTGTCCAATTGATCAACAACTCGAGTGTAAACCCTTTAGAAAGAGATGAAGGGGGATAAAGATGGGTTATTCACTGTTAAAGCGAATTATAAGATGCTAGAAGGCAGAAATACCAGGGCAGTTTCTTTAAAAATGCTCTGGAATAGCTGTGTTCCCCCAGAGGTGAACTTCTTTGTTTGGGAAGTTTGGTGGGGCAAAGTGTTAACCTTGGAGCAACTGAAAAAAGGGGCTTTCAGCTGGCTAATAGATGTCTTTTGTGTGGCAAAGATGAAGAGAGCTTGGATCACCTTTTGCTTCATTGTACTTCAGTTTGGGATTGATGGGCAGGTCATATCACTATTCCCAGCCTTTCTTGGGCTTGCCCCTTTTTGATTAAGGATCTGCTTTCCAGCTAGGCAAGTTTCCCTGTTACAAAAAGGGCAAAAAATCTGTGGATGACAGCTCCTCTTAGCTTTATCTGGGCCATTTGCAAGGAAAGAAACATGATAGTTTTTGAAGAAGTGACTTTCTCTCTCACTAGGCTAAAAACCTCTTTTGTTAGCACTTTCATTTCTTAGGTTGGGATTCTTGTGAATAGGGAGCATTCTTTTGTAAGAATTCTTTTGTGTATTCTCTAAGGGCTTTCTTGTGGGTGATAGGATTTTTGTTTAGCTGCCCTTTTTTTGTATAGGCCTTTTCTTTCCCCTGTATACTCCATGTATTTTTTCTGGATTGAGAGGAACAAAGTTGTGTTTGAGGATATGCGGTTTTCGTTTGATAGGCTGAAGTCCTTTTTTTTAAGGTCTTTTTGTGCTTGGGCAACTATGATTCCTGATGTGGACCTTTCTTTTGTAAGATGCTTGTTGTGTTCTTTATAGCTTGTGTGGTGGGCTGGTAGGTTTTTGTCTTAGCTCTCTTTTTGTGTTGATTTCGGCCCCTTTGAATACTTCCTGTGTACTCTTTAGGGGTGCCCCTTTTTGGCTTACCCCTTTTAATATACTGTTTTGTTTGCCTATCAAATTTTTTTTTTTGCTCTTTTACCTATCAAAAAAGAAAAGAAAAAAAGAGAAGGATGCTTAATTATCTATTAAAATAGTAAATATTTATTTAATGGGGGAATTATCTTTTATCTTAGAAAAAGTTAGATTGTATTAGAACTTGGTACTTTCTTATCTCCTAGCACAAAAAGCATTCAGTGATTTGTCATCAGAACATGATTTTGACTTGATGGGCCTAGGGGCATGAACTTCATTTCTTAAATTTAGCTCTAGACCCAACATGAAAATGACCAAATGTGCATGTAGTTAGCTTTGAACCAACTATTGAGGACAAATGTCAACTTACATAAATAGAGCAAATTAAAAAAAGAAAAAAATCCAGCTTGTAACTTATGGTCCACAAAATGTCTCATAATAAATTTTAGAAGGGCAGTCTTAGTTCTATGAAAGGTTCTTTGAACTTGAATAACTTTCACATAAGCCCAAAAAAAGGTACTCTGCAAGAAGCAATAATTTTTGCTTCCTGTTTAAATTATTTTATAGTAGAAAACTATTTTAATTAAATTACCCAGAACCTATAAGACCTCTTAGTTAGCTTAAGTAGGAACTTTTAGCTTCCCAAAAGCTAAGCCAAAGAAGGCCTAGATAACAGTAAAGTATCCAAGACAAAAAAAATCAAATATAGTATTTTTTTTTTTATCAGAAACTGAAACATATATTAAAAATAGAAGAAAGTACCAAGAGAAGGAAGAGATTTCCCTGCTAAAGTACAAAAAATTACAAAACCAAAGACAAAACCAGGAGATACAAACCGTTGCCCAATTAAGAAGAAGTAAAACTGAAAGAGGAACCCTGCTAAAGGCTTTGGTACAATCAGCCCACAAAGATGAGTAAAAGTAAAATATATCCCACACCTCCTCTTCGGATCTCTCTTTGTTTTCAAAGATTCTTGCATTTCTCTCTTGCCAAACAAACCGAACCAAAGAAAGACAAACAATTCACCATAAAGTTTTGCCTTTAAATGAATTCACGAAGCCGTTAAAAGCATTGATAAACATATCTTCTATGCTCCTTGGAGAAACCCTCACTATTCTTGCTAAGTTGAAAAGCTTGTTCCGAAGAAAAAGGTGATTAATGGTCTCTCCTTTGCCTTTACAAAGAATGCACCACTGGGGATTAAGGGAACTATACGTCGTCTCAATTGTAGTAAGTCATTGGTGTTTACCTTCCTATGAGCTACCAACCAGGAAAAGGCCTTAACCTTTGAAGGAGCTTTTGAACTCCATAAAATTTAATTTGGATGAAACAAAGGGAGTAGGAAGACCAAGGTAGCCAAGAAAAGATTTGATTGGAAACAAACCCAAGGAAGACAAAGACCACCCTCTTGAATATGCTATAGAAGGGGACAGATGCACATAACCAAGAGAAAGCAAAAGCCCCTGACAGTGTTCAATTTCTTAATCTGTAAGATTACGTTGGAAAACTAGGTTCAAAGTGGGAGGAGGAGAAGAGCCAAGAACCATTGAAATGGTTAGATTTCTCGAAAACAAATATAGTATATTGTTCTCTAACTGAGTCAATTAACCGGAGTCAAGAACCATCTGCTATAGAAGGGGACAGATGCATAGAACCAAGAGAAAGCAAAAGCCCCTGAAAGTGTTCAATTTCTTAATCTGTAAGATTACGTCGGAAAACTAGGTCCAAAGTGGGAGGAGGAGAAGAGCCAAGAGCCATTGAAATGGTCGGATTTCTCGAAAACAAATATAGTATATTGTTCTCTAACTGAGTCAAATAACTGGAGTAAACTTCGAATGTGGGTTCTAAGCTCATCCTGTCCTGTTACACATGGTAAGCATTCGCACTACTTGAAGGTGGTGAAAAAACAAGAACTTGTGATCAAGTGCTCATGATGATAGTGTGGGAACGAATGTTTTGAAGAGAATACAACTATGGGAATGAATTTTAGTATCATATCATTGTAACAAAGCTTTTTGATGCGTGGATCTTTTGCTCTATATTGAAATTCATGGTTCATATCTAAATCTATCAAAACATACAAGTCAAGGGATTTTCAATGAAGAAGCATACTCAAATCAAAGGTTGAAGAAAAAATTCAATGAATCCCTATCGGAGTGGTCCCACATTTCACTAGGAATGGAGAATTAAGCAATGTTGGATTTCTTAGATGGCCTTAATTGTGGTTCAACATATCTTTATGAAAATTTCTTGTACAACTGCTTTTTTTTTTTGAAGCCTTTTGTACATAGGCTTTTTAATATTTTCTTTATTTGTATATAAAAATGTATCATAGGCAATGAGTTGGCTTCCATATCGACACTACTTCCATTGGTTTGATGAAGTTACACTCTGATGAATAGGTTTAGGTAATTCACATTATTTGGGAGGGCTCTCTATGTTACAATGTTGAGTCTTTTGTAAAACTGTTGGAGAGATATTGGTATTTGGGGTAGGGATGTTAACATTTTTTTGAAGGGCTTATTGCAAGATATGATTTTAGAGCTTTCAAATTTATTGGCAGAAGGAAGCCTCTTGTAGTGATGTCATGGGTGTTTAAGTTGGAGCAAGGCCCTTGAGAATACAAAATCTGGCTTTGTTAAATTCTTTAAATTGTAGGAGAGGGATGAGGCAAAGGCCATATGTCTTTCGAAGGGCTTATTGTTGGCCAAAATTTTGGATGTTTCTAATTTATTGGTAGTAGGGGGTTTTTGGGTGGACTAAAGTGATCTTGTAAGCGTCTCAATTGGAGAGATGCCCATAGAAATATGATGTGTGACTAATAACTGGAGGTTTGGGTTCTTGATTTTCTTTCTCTTTAACTTGGTTAATTTAACAAATCAATTAGCGAAACTTTAGTCAATAAGATGTTTCTTTTGTGGAACATTTTTTTACCTTTTTTAAGTTTTACATTGTTTCTGTATTTTGTGCATGATTTGTCCTTCCTTGATTTTCAATGTTGGTCTTTTTAGGTCATTTCCTCCTTTATCATCATTTCTATTTTTGGAAGCTCTGTCTTTCTTCATTTTCTTGCTGTCTAAGTTAGCTAATATCATTGCGAATCAATTTGCAAAGCTTGAAGAAATGTTCATAGAGGAGGAAATTTGGGCAGCAGTCTTTGGGCTCAACGGAGATAAAGCCTCAGGTCCAGATGGTTTCCTCCTGGCCTTCTGGTCTTTCAATTGGGACTTTGTGAAGGAGGAGGTTCTGGGTTTCTTCAGGGAATTCTTTGAGCATAGCCGGTTTGTTAAAGCCAAATGCTACATTCCCCAGTTAAGTTCCTAAGGAAGAACGGTTGAGATCTCTCTGGGACCTAAGACCTATTAGTCTAGTGGGAGGCCTTTACAAAATCTTAACAAAAGTGTTGGCCAACGAAATCAAAAGGGTTATGGGGCTAATCATCTCACAGTCTCAGAATGCTTTTGTAGAGAGCCAATTCTTGGCATAATGTTAATTGCTAATGAAACGATGGACTCACATGCGAGAAGGAAAGAGAGCAGACTATACGTAAATTGAACATAGAAAGGCTTACGATCACATAAGATGAGATTTTCTGCAACAGATTTTGGAGAGAATGGGTTTCGGCTCAAAATGGATAAGTTGGATTAATTGGTGCATTTCCATGACTTCTTTCTCTGTTTTATTTAATGGTTCTTCGACGGGTTTCTTCCGGAGCTCTAGAGACCTAAGACAAGGGGATCCCCTTTCCTCCTATCTATTTGTGATTGGTATGGAAGCCCTGAGTGGTTTGCCAAAGCGCGTTGTTGAAGGCAATTTTATTTCAGGCTGTAGGTTTGGGGGTAGAGACGGAGGGGAGCTAGTCATCTCTCATCTTTTGTATGCTAACGACATTGTCCTTTTCTGCAAAGCCAATTCTAAACAATTGATGTATTTGGGATGGACCTTGATGTGTTTTGAAGCCTACTCAGGTTTAAAAATTAATCCAAGCAAGAGTGAAATCATTCCAGTGGGTAGGGTGGACAATGTGGAGATGTTAGCTAGTGAGCATGGTTATGGTGTAGGTTCCCTTTCCACTACGTATCTAGGTCTTCCTCTTGGGGTTCCTCATAGGGCAATGGGGATTTGGGATACTATTGAAGAAAGATTTAGAAATAGATTGACATCTTGGAAAAGACAATACATCTCAAAGGGAGGGAGGCTCACGATCATTCGAAGCACGTTGTCTAGCCTTCCTATTTACTTCCTCTCTCTATTCAGAATGCCAAAGCTCATGTGCTCTAGATTGGAGAAGATTCAAAGGGACTTTCTTTGGGGGGGTGGCAATCTAGAGCAGAAACCACACCTTGTCAACTAGAAGACAGTATGCTCTGAGAAAAACAAAGGGGGTTTAGGGGTTAGAAACCTCTCCAAATTGAATCAGACTTTGCTTTGTAAGTGGTGTTGGCGGTTTGCTAATGAGAGGGATCCACTTTGGAGAATGGCGATTAGTATCAAATTTGGAGAGGAAAATGGAAATTTGGAACACCGGCGACATTAGAGGCTATGGAACTGGTTTATGGAAGAACATCAGAAAAGAACGGCTCACCTTGTCTCAAAATACTTCTTTCTCCTTAGGAAATGGAAGGAGACTAGGTTTTTGGAAGGACTCTTGGTGTGGTGAGATAGCGTTGTGCAACACTTTCCCCACTCTGTTCAATTTGGCAGCTCACAAAGAAGCCATGGTAGCTGATGTTTGGGACTCCTCAAGGGAGGAAAGGGGCTGGTCCCTAGTCTTCTTGAGACCTTTTAACGATTGGGAGGTGGAGGAGGTTGAAAGGTTCCTACATTTTCTCTACAACAGGAAAATTAAGCCCTTACAAGAGGATCGTTTGTTATTGAAGGTCTCGATCTGGCTGACATATCGATGGACTTGTGTATAGGAAGCGCACATTACGCTCTTAGTTTCTTGGTTCATATGGAACCCCGATTGTTCCCACTGGTGGGTTTTTTGCTTGGGAAGTGTCCTGAGACAAGGTGCTTACATTGGACCAACTAAAGAGGAGAGGGATCCCTCTAGCAAACATGTGTTTTTTATGTGAACATGATGAGGAAACAATAGACCACCTGTTTATCCATTGCTCGAGCTTCTTTTGTCCATAGTTGATTCCAACTGGGTATTCCCTCTAACAGTACAACAATCCCTTCTCGTTGTCGATAGAAAACGTAATAGAGTATGGATGGCAGGCCCCCTTTGTTTTGGATGTTATGGAAGGAAAGGAACAGGGCGGCTTTTGAGAATGAGACCCCCTCTGTTCATAGGCTGAAATCTACTTTTTTGTGTACCTTGTGGACGTGGGCTAAGTTGAATAGTATTGATAATTTAGATTCTTTGGTGGATTTTATTGGATTTGGGGTATAGATGATAGATAGTTTTCATTTTGGGTTTCCGTTTTTGTATATCTCTAGTGTACTCCTTGGGAGCCTCGTGCTCTTTTTTGATCTATATATTGCTTTTTACCGATAAAAAAAAAAAAAAGATACAAAAAAATTTCCGTTATGAGTTTTATATTGTTTCTGTGTTTTGTACATGTTTTACTCTTCTGTGATTTGGAATGTTGGTCTTGTTAGGTCATTTCCTCCTTTATCATCATTTGTATTTTGGAAGCTTTGTAATTCTTCGCTTGTACATAGAAATTCAAAACATAATTGTTAGTTTCTAATTGAAAAAGAAGTAATAAATCCAATTAGACTTCAGCTTCTTATAGTTATATGGCCTTTAAAATTATTATATTAAACTTTATTATATTTTAAGATTTTTTTTTCTGGAGAGAACTCTTTTTGATGGTTACTTCTTAGTCTATAAAAAGGAGAAAGGTTGGTGTATGCATAACACATGGCAAGAGAGATGTTGGAGCTAACTGTTTTTCTTGGTCTTAATTATGGTTTGAGTCTTAGATTTGTCAACCAAGACTAAGAGACCTTATTTGTCAACCATGATTTAGAGAAATCATCTACTATCTTGTTTTATATATGTTGAAGTTTAGCTGAGTTAACAACTTGGGGTGCTTTTGTTTTCTTTGTTGTTGTTCATCATGTTGTGGTGTATGTTAGTTTTCTTGAGTAATTGTCTGCTTGTCATTATTAGTTGTTCAATCATTAGAAGTTAATTTAGTTGAAAGCAAGATTTTTCTGGTAAGGAATGTGATAAGGCATATTACTTGGTGTCTTAATTAGGATATGTGGTAGACTGATTTACGTCTTTTTATATGGGTTTACATGGGCTTCATTTACGTCTATTGTGGTTCCCATGGGTGGAATGCATTGATAGGTGTCTTGCTTCTTGGAAGAGGTGATATCTATTGAAATGAGGTAAGCTCACCCTTGTTGGAAACATTCTCTCAAGCTCAACTGTTTACTGAATGTATACCTTTATTTTTCTTTTACTAATTCATATCAGACTATAAATACCTAAGATTTCTGCCGTAGGGTTGGAGAAGTGCAGAAGAAATTCATTTGATTTATTTTTACATTTCGTTTTGGGGGCGGGGGCGGGGGCGGGGTTTGAGGATTCTGAAATATGAAATCTGTGTGATCTTTGCAAAATCTTCTAGGTAAGCATTGTTGCAAGTTCACATAGGAAAATGATTATCTTTCAAGGGTGTGGTGTTCTATAAATTTGGCATTGAGGGTGTTCATGCACTCGGGAAGGATAAAATCTAGAATACTATTGGGAAGGTGTGGGATGGATTTTGGGGCTTCATTTGTTTGATCTTGGGGAATGATCAAAGTATGGGTTTCTTGTTTAACGTAAAATGTTGATAGAATGAAATTCAAGGATTAGTTTCCTACTCGTTTTCCTTTTGCAATCTATAATGATTGTAAGTGGCTGATTATTGGACCATACTGGGGAGGTGGGAGCACTAGTATCCTTGCTTCTTCAGAAGTAATTGTGATTGGGAGGCAGAAATGGTGGTATCTTTTATGGCATACAACTGAAAAACGTCTTTGGAGGAAGTTATGAAGGGAATCAACAAAAAGGGTTTCTTTGGATTAAATCTGTATTCAAGGCACTTTTTCTTGGAATTTACATCCTTTTTTGTGATTGAAGTGGTGGGTTCCTGGAATCCTGATGAGAGGGCCTCAAGCCCAATCGGAGAGCCCAACTCAAAAGACCGGTATGATTGGTGGGAGAACCTCTCAAGCTTAAATACCACTTGTGTGGAACCGATGTGGGATTGTATCATTCCATACCCCTTGAGAAACCGGACTGCACGGCTTGTTCTCACTGCAGGTGGCTCTTGCTCTGAATGCTTATTCCACTCCAGAGCCAGCACTTTAGGCCTATGGCCTTTCTGGAGTAGCCCTCTCTGGCTAAATTACCAGCTCTATTAAGCATCGTGTGATAGGACCTCCAGAAGCCCAGTTGAGCTGACCCGAGGCGGCTTTGATAAGTGGGAGAACCTCTCAAGCTTAAGTACCACTCCATAATCTTGTGTGGAACCGATGTGGGATCGTATCACCTGACTTGAGAATGTTGCTTTCTAGGGAAGTAATGTGGGGCAAGATCCTTAGTTTTGATTAGTTGATGAATAAGGGTGCACCCTAGTGATTCGGTGTTTCTTATGTTGTTACAGTTAGTTTACTTGTCATATTCCGTCTTCATTACATTGTTGCTTGAGCAGTAATTTTTTCTTCCATTGACAGGATCTTATAGATTTGTCTAGGACAACAAAGGAATACCTCTAGTTGCTGTGGTGGGTTCATCAAGAAGAACAAGTCTGGCTTTTCATTGTTTTGGTGGTTTTTGAAGGCATGTAATCAAAGGATGTTATGTCTACATTTGAAGTTGAAACCATCTTCTGGTTATCGTAGTCCAATACTTATTTAGAGTAGAGAATTTGTCTTTATTGGATGTTGTAGGCAGCATGAAGTTGTCATTGACTCTGTATGCAGGGTTTTCATGGTCCTCCCCTTCTCCTTATCCTTCCTTTTGGATTTTATTTGTATACCTCCTTTATACCAGGTCTTACTCTCCTTTTTGGTTATATCCATATCCTTATGAATGAAATTCTTTATGATATTTAACTTGCCTTCATCTTAATTGGGTTATTACCTACCAGTTTCTTTGGTTGATGGTTATTACCATTTATAATTGTGAAGAGAAAAATAACTCTTTGATTGTCATTAATTAACAAAGTGAGGGAACATACATATTTATACTCTAAATTGTTATAGAGCAAGGAAGGAAACAAGTGAAGTGCAATTGGAGACTAGAGAAAGGAAAGAAAGAAAGGATTCCTAAATGGATTAGGAAACTAATCCTTAACAACAACAATCTTTTTACAGTAATTTCCTTTTTTGTACTTCTGTTGTGAAAATACAGCATTTGGAAGCTTGTGAAAGTAGCAGTCATTCATCTACCACCTTTCCTTTTATCAAGTAATATGGTCATTCATCTTTCCTTTTCTGCTTAGTTTAAAAATCAAGCCTCTCTCTAATGTAAGGCTTTTTTTTTTTTTTTCAGTGACACTATCACAATAGTCAGAGGGTTGATAACGACTATATGCTTTTTATGAGGAATCCTTTCAAAACTCTTAATCTGGAATGGTACATCATGTGCAAGGAGAGCAGTTGATTAATTTATCACCATTTTCTTCGTTGCTCATTAGCTCTTGCTTTATGGCTTAGACCACTCAGCCTTGCAATGGGCACCACCATGTATGGCGAAGATAATGACCATTTCCTTCAAAGGCTTGGGAATCATCCAAGGACAGGTTTTATGGGGTATTACAAGCTTTCATTTGATTTGGTCAATGTGGGAAAATGGAAATGCAAGGATTTTTAGAATGTTAGGAGTATAGTATATGTAGTTTCGTATTTGTTTTACTCTTCATCCCATTTTTAGGCATCTGGTAGTGAAGCATTTGGAGGTACCTGCTCAACCCTTAAATTGCTAGATTGGCATCTTGTGTGCAAGTCTAGGAGATTGGTTGTGAAGAACTCATAAGACTGGTCAATGCCAGTTGGAGTAGTAAAGTTGAACTTTGATGGATGTCCATTGGGTACCTAGGGCGACTTATGATTAGTGGATGATTGGAGATCATAAAGGTTTGATAATCAAGCCTATTGTAAACTTACAGGTGTGGAATTTGCTATTGAGGCAAAGGTTTCAGCGCTTTTGGAGGATTCTGTGCAAGCAAGAGTTTGGACCTATCCAACTTTGTTATGTGGTTGGGGCAGAGCTGCCTTCTGTTGTTATCTCATAGGTGGCTGGAAAGGAAAGAGGTTTATGGAAGCATGACATGTGGCTATGCCAAAATATTTGATATCTTTACAGAGTTGAAATGCTCCACTGCTTCAATTCCTCACATAGCTAATCAAGTGGTGGATTGCCTGGCTAAACGAAGATCAAAGCAATCGGTATCTTTTGTTGGAGATGATTTACCATCTTGTGTTGTAACTAGGGGTTGTTCAAGCTTTGTTTCAGCTTTTTTGTAATTTCCTTCAGTTGATCAACTTATAAGGCTTCTTGTTATGAAGTCCTTTCCTTTGTCTTGTTTTGAGTTGTATATTGTGGAAGGGTGTCTTGTCCTTCTTAATCTTTTTTAATTAATAAAAAAGATCTGTTGTATTTCACATTAAAAAAAAAGAATCAACGCCAGTGAAAGTATTTTAATGTGCTCTTTACTCCTTCAGTAGCTTATAAAAATATTTGGTTCATTCTGTAGACCAAATGGTGTCCCGCTCCAGGCTGTGATTATGCGGTTGATTTTATTGTTGGTAGTGGAAGCTATGATGTATCCTGCCGCTGCTCATATAGCTTTTGCTGGAATGTGAGTATCCTTAAATTGTTGATGAATTTGTCTATTTTAAAAAGCTTTGATAAATTATGTGAACTTGAACTTGCAGTGTACAGAGGAAGCTCACCGTCCTGTTGACTGTGGCACTGTAGCTAAGTGGATTTTGAAGAATAGCGCTGAGTCTGAGAACATGAATTGGTAGGGCAAAATATCATAGTATTTATGTATATGTATGTATTTTTTTCCCTTAATTTTCTATTTATCTGTAGTAATGGAAAATGTATCAGATAATGCTGACTCGATGGAAGACTAAAAAAGGATTTGAAGAAAATGGAAAAATAACTGGTGGAATAATGATGGGGAGGAATTTTTGTTAGTGAAATGTTGAGTAGGATCTAGAGCAATCTATGTTAAAATACTCGATGTGCTTTCTTGGTGGTTAAACTTTCAAGGTGCTAAAAAAGGATTTGAAGAAAATGGAAAAATAACTGGTGGAATAATGCTGGGGAGGAATTTTTGTTAGTGAAATGTTGAGTAGGATCTAGAGCAATCTATGTTAAAATACTCGATGTGCTTTCTTGGTTGTTAAACTTTTTTTTTTCTTGTTTATATTTTTGTCTGTTTTTCCAACTTGAGATAAATAGTATACTTTCAGTTGGTATCTGAAATTCCCATAATTTTTTCAGTCTTTTTATTGTGCTGTAACATAGCTTGTTTAAAGTTACAAAAGCTTCAGTTTTCAGTTAATTTATAATACAGATGTTAGTATGTGCTTGTTGATTTATTTTTGGGCCCTTGGCTCACCTGTGCGGTGCTGTTACTTTGCTATACAATGAACACCTGCAGTATAGAATCTGTTGGTGCAGGATTCTTTATGGATTATATAACGATGTTTTAATTTTTTTTCACCTTTTGTTGCAATGCTAAATTTTATGCAATAACTTTCAGGATATTAGCTAATTCCAAGCCTTGCCCAAAGTGCAAGCGGCCGATTGAAAAAAACCAAGGTTGTATGCATATTACATGCACTCCACCATGCAAATTTGAGTTTTGCTGGTAAGTGCTCTTGTTCTAAAAATTTCTGAGTTCCAGTCTTTTTGTATCCACTTAGCAACTTTAGCATTATCAAGTTTATGTGTGTGTGTGTGCTTGTTTTTTTTGTATTTTTTTTTTATAACTGTGGATATCTTGGCCAGCTTGTGCGCACCTCGACTAATCCCACAGGGCCTTGAAGTTAACGGTCGTGTGTGTGTGTTTTTATTTTTACTTTATTTATTTTCTATATTTTTGAATTTACAGGGTTTACCTTTTTCAAATTTTTATTCATATTTACCTTTGGATTTCTAAAAATGAATGCATTGTTTTTTTCATGTATGCTTTTTGATAATGCATGCTTGCAGGCTTTGTCTTGGTGCATGGTCAGATCATGGTGAGAGAACAGGTGGTTTTTATGCATGTAATCGTTATGAGACAGCAAAGCAAGAGGGAGCAGTAAGATCTTTTTCCCCTTGATGTTTACACACTTCCCCTAATGCTACAGAAGTATCGTGTATGGCACTACATAGGTGCTGTACTTAATTTCTTTTGCTGCTTTCAGTATGACGAGGCTGAGAAACGAAGGGATATGGCTAAGAACTCTTTGGAGAGATACACTCACTATTATGAACGATGGGCGACCAACCAGTCTGTATGTTTGAGTTTCCCAGATCATACTCTTTTCCTGTTACATGGACATTCTTTCTCAAACCTATATTTTAGTCCAAGATTACCCTCTTTTGCTGACTGTTTTCTGTTTATGGAAACAAGTACAAAATGATAATTTCAAGTGAGGGACCAGATATCAATTTTGATATGAATTATTTATTATAATTTCTAGTGCTTTCTCATAATGAGCACTGCTGGAATAGCTGAGAGAGAAATAGAATTTACTGCTTTAGGAGGGGGATAGTGAATGAGATTAGAGAAGACTGCAATTCAATTTCAAGCAATCACCACCTTCGTCCTTATCATGGATCATTTTTCTTTTAATAATTTCCATTATTCCATTTTGACAATTGCATGATTAAATCTCTGTACACACATTATAGTGTCTATATCTTCTGATTTTTTAACATTCATCAATCCAGAATCTTATTCTTTCTTTCGTCACTGCAGTCTAGGCAGAAAGCACTAGCAGATCTACAGCAGATGCAAACTGTTCATGTAAGCAACATTCTTACCATATCTTCTAGCATAGTCTTTTTTTCTTTTTTTTGTTAGGTAAAACCATTCAAAAAGCATATATTAGAGAAAAATGGACAAGCCTGGAAGTATACAAAGGCACCAAAAAAGAGAAACGAGCCAGAGAAAAGAAAGAACAGACCAGCTCCTACATAATGACCAAAAGATCCAACAATCTATTACATTCACAGCCTGCACATTTGAATTGGTTGTTACCCAAGACCATAGAGCTAAAATCAAAGAATTCTTCATCCTTTGAGTTGAAGGCATCATATCCTCATAAATATCTTCTAGCATATTCTTGGTCAATGTTGCTGGTACTGGTCTATAAAATTATTTAAATAATTTATAAGACTGATAGGACTCGTAACCAATTTCCTTATGATGGATTTTAATTGTCGATTGACCTCTTCATTTTGGACTCTCATCTAGTCCTTTTTATGCCTTTTCTTTTTTGAGTGGAAACAACCAGAATAGTATTAATAAAAATAAAAATAAAGCACATTAGAGGAAGACAGATTTCCTTCGAAATACATCTGACTTGAACACGGGTTCAGACCCCGGCAATGAAGTGTTCCCAAGACCCATTCTACTCTATTTGGGTGGTTAAGCACAAACCGCCAACTTGATTAAGTTGTAAAACGATAGTGGCACTCCTCTAATCTGAGAGTGAAAAGCCCCTGAGAGGAAAATAAGTAAAAGTCCCACACTTCCTTAGTTTTCTCTTTATCCTCAAAAATCCTTGCATTTCTCTCTTGCCAAACAAACCATACCAAAGAAAGGCATGCAATTTGCCACAAAGTCTTGCCTCTAATACAACTTCCAAAACCTATAAAGGCAATGGTAAACATATTTTCAATTCTCCTCGGGGAAACCCATACCAATCTAGCTGAATTGAAAAACTTATTCCATAGCCCCATAGTGTATGTGCAATGAAGAAAAAGATGATCAATCCCCTCTCCTTCTCCTTTGCAAAGAATACACCACTGAGACTTAAGAGATTTGAAAAGTCGTCTCACTTATAGTAAGTTATTGGTATTTACCTTCCTATGAGTTATTGATAGGTACCCCAAGCCCAATGGAAGAGCCCAACCCAAAAGACTAGCCTATTAGGTGGAAGAACTAATCAAGCTTAAGTACCACTCTAAACTCTTGTGTGGAACCGATGTGAGATCGTATCATTTCATACCCTTTGAGAAATCGGACGTCCGTAGACGGCATTCACTCTGGGTGGCTCACACTTTGGCTAGCGTCGCTCTGAAAATTACGCCTTTAGGAGCCTTTGGGGTAGCCCTCTCCTTACGTGTGCAGTTCTGATAGGCATCAAAGATAGGTACTTGAGCTTGATGGAAAGAAGCCCAGCCGAAAAACTAGCCTATTAGATGGGAGAACCCATCAAACTTAAGTACCACTCCAGACTCTTGTGTAGAACCGATGTGGGATCGTATCAGCTACCAACCAAGCAAAGGCCTTAACCTTTATAGGGGCTTTTAGTTCCCATAGAAATGTTCAATGAAATGAGGTGGGTTAGAGGACGAAGATAAAGCCCGGGGGAAAATGATTTAGCGATGAAAGCAAGCACGGCATGGTGGCCACAGGACCAAGATCTTGAATGCGCTGGTAGAAGGGAGAGATGTAAAGCGATAGAAAACAAAGTCCACGAGGTGATTAGAGAATTTCTATATCATTGAGATTACATCGGGTGTAGGTTGAGGAGTGAAGGAGGGGAGACCGAGCCGAGAACCCGAATGGGCAAATTCTAACAAAGTAACTGCATAAAGGTCCCGAATGCGTGCCTGAGCGATTGAGATTACCCATATAAATCTTCTCAAAAACGAATTCCTTCCTCATTTCCCACCACAAGACGGGTGAATTGAAAGAACTGATTATAACCTTGTGCTATGACCTTCCATGGACATTTGTGAGACCATCTAATCACCATGTTGGCGTCCCATCCATTTGGATGTGTCCATAAATCTTGGTATAACCACATGCCCAGACCATCTACGAAACCTCAGCCATTTTCCTAGAAGTGCACAATTTTTTATGCAAGGATGAGACTGTGATGGATGATCTTACGGTTTGGGTAAGTTAAGAATGGGTTTATGGTAGTTTAGGGGTATAGGATGTAACTTTAAAGAGTAGGGGATAGGTTTGGTTCCAAAGGTTATAGGGTTTATTTGGGGTTTATATATGTTGAAATTAAGGATTAGAATGAAGGAATTTAAGTTTGGAAAGTTTCGGGTTTGACTTGATACAAAATAGCTTTGTTTTGAACTAGTTTGTGGTTTTCGGGTTTTCTAAGGTAGGCTAGAGCTATGCACGAATTTGGGGTTTCTCTAAGGTTGGGGATGATGTTTTTTATGGTTTCTAGAATGAAACAAAGTATTTGGAAAGGTTTTAAAGGTACAGAACAAGATTTGGATTGAGGTTGAAAAATTGGTTATGGAAAGGTGAAAGAGAAGATGATGAGATGGGTAGAGGTTATAGAAGGATAGGTACTTCCTGACTCGAGAATCCCACGAGATAAGAAACCGTAGACGCTAAGCATTCAGGGAATGACCACGAGATAAGAGAAGACAAGACCTGTACTTAGCATTGAGGATAAAGCCGGCAGGCTCACTACTCAAAGGAATCCACGAGATAGAAGGCAGAGAAGCTAAAGAAATCTGAAAATATTATTAAAGCTTGAATTGATTATAAAGACCGTTAGGAGGGGTGTATGGGTCCCATACTTTCTAAATCAAATGAAAACTCTCACTTTGACTTGAAAGACAAGACTTTCTAAATTAAATAAAACCAACTCCCAAAAGTAAATCTTTCTAAAGGAAATAGCAATTCTCACTTTGATTTGAAACAAACTTTATAAAATTAAATAAAGAAACTATTACTTTGGACTTGGAGAACAAATCTTTACATATTAAAACAACTAAGTCAAAATAGTAACAGACTCACAATGCATGGATTTAGAAAAGATTTGGGTGTCTCTGGTTTTCACGACCTCTCGAATCAGAATTTTAATGAAGATCGAATTTACGATGTTGTTATGAAACTCCTCCTTGATCCCGTAATTGGGAAAAAAGACTTGCCATCGAGTCTTCACCATGATAAGACCTCAAATCCTTGACATCATTGGATGTAGGTAAGATATCTAATTTGTCGGGCAGCTCCAAGTTGTAAGTATTCTCTCCGATCTTCTCAGTGATGTTGAAAGGACCATCTACCATCGACTTGAGCCTTCCAAATTTCCAAGCAAGAAATCTATTCTTGTTAAGATGAACCCAAACCATGTCTTCTACTTCCAACTCAAGTAGCTTTCTGTGCTTATTTGTTTGTTCCACACACTTTGCATATTTCTCCTCAGTCTTCAAGCCCTCATGTAGTATCTTGATTCCTTTGACTCTAACTTTAGGATCCTTAAGCATCTCGAGTCCAACTACCTTAACTTGCATGGAAGTCAACTAAGCATGTTTTCTACTCAAGGCATCCACAACTTCCTCTAGAATGAAGCATTATGGCAATTCCTTCTCATTTTAGTTTCGAACAAAGCATCACATCAGTATCTTTGATTTCTAAGCGTTTTGATTATGGTGACTCTTCTCTTCATCTTCTTGGATATGGTTAGATTCAACTATTTCTTCGACATCCAACAAAATTTTTGACAACAATGAACTCTACTCCTCATCTTCTTGGATAGGGTTAAATTTGACTACTTGTTCAACATCTTCTTCCTTAGCCTCCTGTTATCAGATTAAAATTAATCACTTTTGGTTAGGACAATTAGGAAACAATGTGCCCGATCATGACACTTATAACACCTCTTTGGAGTTAATTCTAGATATGGTTTATGCACTTTACTCTTTACTTGAGGTTTGGGGCTAGTTTTAGCATCACTAGGATTCTTAGTAGTTGAATCCTTGGCAAACCTTCTTTTAGCCACACTCATTGTTGTAATAGAACTTTCATACTTGTTTAGAGCCTCAACCTTCAAAGTAAGTTGAATCACATCATGAAGAGTGTTATATGGCTGCATAAAAATAACTCTATGATATCAGACCTCAAACCCAAACAGGTATGAGGCCATGACTTATTCCTCGGACTCTTGCAAGTCTCCATTAATTATCAACTTTTCAAACTCAGCTAAATACTCCTCCATACTCAAATCTTGTTGCTTAAAATTCTAAATTTTGAGGTAGATGTCTTTGCGATAGTTAAAGGGAAGGTACTTCCTTTTTGGTTCTTTCTTCATCTTTTCCCAAGTTTGAATCTTCTTTTGTCATAAGACAGTTGATGTAAAGATTAATACGATGGAGTAGAACCCACTGTATGAGGGACCTCTACAGGATCGTTACGTCGGGTTCGAAGGGAAGTGAAGGCAGCCGCGATCAGGAGTCGCCAAAGGAAGGTGATTGACCAGTCATCAGGATAAAAGATGCAAAATCGTATGAAGTTGATTGATAGAAGTTGATGGGATGAAGATGACACAATCAACTATGAATGAGTTGATTGATAAGTCGATGAGATGAAGATGTCATGATCAGCTATGGAAAGGTTGAGTGATAAGTCGGGGATAGTGAAAACACCACAATCAAGTATGGAAGGGTTGATTGATAAGTCAATGGAATGAAGGCAGCACTTGTCCAAATTAAGGAAGGTTGATTGATAAGTGGTGGGTTGACAGGAAAAAATCGATAAGTTCAAAAGTTCTTTGGAAAACCAAAAAGGAGAAGACTTTGACTGGCTTTCTAATTCTGTGATCTATATATTATTACATTACTTAGCATGCGCTTTATAGGCTATATTTATAGGAAATAGAAATAAAATATCTACAACCTAAATCATACCTAAAACTAGAAAAGGAAACAAATCTAGATAAAAATAAACTAAGGAAAATAAATAAAAAATAAATAAATAACTTGGCATGCAAGCCATACAATATGATACAGAAAGCATCACGAAATACGTACAGGTGCTTACAGAAGCTTGGATCAGCATATTAGTGCATCCTTGATCTTCTTTCTTTTTTGCTCTCAAAAACACCTTTGGAACTTTAGCTTTCTGACTTTAGAAGTCGTGTCTTGACTTTGCATCATTCTTCTCCTTTTGAGAAAAAAGATTTGTCCTCAAATCTTCATCTAAAGGATTCTTCTTCTTTTATTTTTTTTTTGGAAACTAAAAATTTAAAAGATAAGCAAATCCGATTGAGTACTAGCTCTAATACTGTTGAAAATTATAGGATATTCTCTCGTTTATCTCCTTCCTTTTTTGTACATTATTTTCCCTCATTTTTGTACTTTATTTGTTTCCTTTTTATGCCTTCCTGATGTATATTATATATATATAGGTGTCTCTATACTATGTAATTGATTCATTCAATAAAGAAAATCATTCTTTTCTTCTCTCATTCGAATATTCTTAAATATACGGAAGGCTTGGGAGTAAGGGTTTATGTGTTGCTCTTTTAAAATAGCCCATATCAAGATTGTAAGTAAATATTAGAGATGGGAATATGGTTCAGAGCAGAATGGGCTGAGTTAGTTGATGAAATTTTGGAGGTTAGGTTGAAAAGTAGTGACTGAATAGGCGAGCTTTATTGGCGGAGCTCAGGAATAAGCCCACTGACCCATTCGAGGTTCGAACAGGAGGCTAACTCGATTGACCCTAAATTTTTATTTTATTTTTAATATTTTTAAGTATTAATATAAGTTAGCACCTTTTCTCTCTAGTTTCTCATTTCTTTCATGCATCGTTTCCTCTTCTTTCTTGAAACCACTAGAAGATTGAGGTTCTTTCTCTAACTGGGTTTCTAAAGTTTTTCAAAATTAGTCATTTTCTCTTCCTTTTGTGAAACCACTAGAGGTTCAAGGGTTGATTTTAAGTTTCTTCTGCCTCTCTTCTTATTAATAGTGGATTTGAGAAACCTAAAATTTGCTTGAGTACGAGGAAGGAATTAAGGAAGTCATTACGGTTGGAAGGCAAAACAGACAAAGGAAAATTCGCACATTCTAAGGAAGGCAAGCACTTTTTGTTTTTATCAGAATCTTTGTGATGACCCCGGCTTGCGAAAATGCTTCTCATAAAATTGTCATCTTCACCAAGTCATGTTGTCCCTACTTCTCTTCCCTCTTTGATTTCTACCTCACTTCTTTTTTTTGTTTTGATTTGTTGAAATGATGATGGAAAAGTTGGTATAGTGTATAGTAAGAAATGTTGATAGAGGATAGAAAGGAGGGAGGAAAGAGTGACAAGGGGATAGGGAGGAGGAAAGAGGAAAAAGAGGTTTGGGGGTAAGTGGGATAGTGGGGAGAGAAGACGAAAGGAAGGAAAGGGAGAGAAAGAGAAGAAGGAAAAGAAAATGAAAAATTTGAGAGTTGTGTGGTGTGAAACCAAAGGAAGAATGAAAGGGGAGAAGAAGAAGGAGAAAGAAAAGAAAGAATGAAGGTGTTTTGTTTTGGTTCTCTTAGATTACTCTCATGATTATCAGTAATCAAACCTCTATTTTCAAGACTTTTTGTTGTCTTAATCTGGGTGTTTATTGATATGTTTAAAAAATTGGCATCTTTAGTATTATATTTAAATATTTTGGCTTGTTTTTCGCTCGATTTGGCCGTGGCGTGTGAGTGAGTTGGTGATAACGTGAAGTCACCAGGGCAAACAGTAGGTGGCCCGAAGATCATTTTGACATATGGCGTTGGTGTCAGCGAAGAATGGGCGGGTTGGCTCGTTCCACCCTCTAATAATTTTGCCCTCATCACTAGTAGCCCCTGTTTGTACAGAATCATACTGTGGAAAAAATTTGAAAAACTTTTTGTGTGCTCCATCAAGTGGGTAACCCTGCCATCGGTCTTAGAGACTGATCTACCAGTTGGGAGGAACAATCTTGGTGATGAATGTATACCTTGAGTCTTTTTCTTGGCGTCCACTCCTCATATGGCCAAGAGCTGTGGGCTACTGGGAGGCAGCTCCATCAATAGACATTACAGATAAGGAGCTTTCCCTATTCATAGGTTTCTGTTTTGGCGCCTTAACTGTGGTTTTATCTCAGTTTTGTCATTGATCACCGCATTAATAGCACTGCTTATGTCAGTTCGTTGTCATGTTTGTGATTCTCAGCACTCATGGAACTCTATAATTATCTACAGTGACATACATTGATTAATTGTGATTGCCTTTTCTCACTCTATAGGTATCAGAGGGGCATCTTACCCATCGGAGTTGTTCCTTACAGTATAAGGAGTACATTCCTCACTCAGGGCAACCGATGCATTCATTTTCGTTTGTTGCTCGGGCCAAGTGTCTCTGCTTATAGCTCATTCATCGGTCCATGGTTCTCAGATTGCAGAGCCTCACAGTCTCTCTTAGTTGTAGGATCTTTTCTTCCTTGCCCCTTCAGCATTCCACATCACCTCTAACCATGATTACTTTAGCTAATGGACCTCAAACAATGGCTAAATGAATCCGGTTCAACATGTCCTATTTCTTCCGTACCCCTTACTTCTGTTCTTTATGTTCCTAATTGTCCTTTTAATCTGATTTATATTAGTAAGTTGACTCGAGACATTAATTGTTTGATTGCCTTTTCTGATAATTCTATCACATTGCAGGACCGGAGTACGGGGAGGATGATTGGCATAGGACGTGAGTTTCAAGGCCTCTTTCATCTTCATTCGCCTTCATCTTCCACTGCTTGCACTTCCATGGATACTCCTCTCCTTATTCACAATCGCCTTGGTCATTCGAATATTTCCATGTTTTGGAAAATGGTTCCTCGTTTTTCTACTTTGTCCTTAATTGAGTGTGAGTCATGTCAGCTTGGAAAACATACTCGTGTCCCATTCCCTAAGCGCTTAGATCAACGGACAAAGTTTCCTTTCAAGCTTGTCCTGTGATGTAGGAGTTCTTCTCGGATGGGAGTCTGCAACCCAGGGTTCAGATCGCTGTCACTTTTATAGATGATTATTCTCGTTGTCTTTGGTTATCGTAATGAAAGCTGAGTGGTTGTCTACATTTTTGGAAGTCCCGTATTGCGTTCGAGACTCGATTTAATACTTCAATTTGTATCCTACGAAGTGATGATGCCAAGGAATATATTTTTGGACCATTCTCCTCCTTTATGTTCTCACATGGGATTCTTCATCAGTCCTCTCGTGCCCTCTCAGCCAGTAGTGATTTGGCCTTAGCAGATCATTTAATTGAAACCCCTTGCAGTCTTCTACTCCATCATAAGGTTTCTCAACGTTTTTGGGGGGATGCTATCTTAGCCGCTTGTTATTTGACTAATCGTATGCCATCATCTGTCTTACATGATCAAATCCCTCATTCCATCATTTTTCCAAACCAATCCCTCTTTTGCCTTCCCCCTCTTGTTTTTGGTTGTGTTTGTTTTGTCCATATTCTTGGACAGACCAGCTCTCGACAGCTACGAATGTGTCTTCCTTTGTTATTCCGGCTTGACAAGGATATCCATTGCTTCTCTCTGATACGCGCCGATGCTTTGTCTCTGCCAATGCCACCTTTTTTGAGAACTCTTCTATGTTCCACTATAACCAGCCCTCCGATTTAGATGTGTGTCTACCCTTTCTTTTTCACATCAGTTCTCGTTTGCCTCCGCACCTCCATCTAGATATTCTGGTTATACTAGTGATCATACTTACATCGAGCCTCAGTTATTTCGTCTCCTATACAGCGCCCCCTCCTCCCTGCGTCGATCTTGCCGTCTCACCTATTGATCTTCCCACATTGCCTTTCGAAAGGTATTTGTTTTTCTTATAACCCCATCTGTTATAATTTCTTGGCATTACACTATGACCTTTTCTCTGATGCCCAGATGGAAACACATTAATCTTCCTCTTCTATTAGCTGCTATGAGATATTGGCTCCTGTATCAGTTGGACATCCATAATGCATTTCTCACCTCGTGGAGGAATTTATATGGGCGACCATCTGGATTCATTCTTTGGGGGGTGTGTTACGGTTTAGTATGCGGTCACGTCATTCGCTATATGGCTGAAGTAGTCACTCGGGCTGGTTTGATCGCTTTGAAAGCCGTGGTAGAGAAGTTGGCATACTATCTTTGTCTTGTCATCCTTACATCCTTAGGAAGTGCATCTATACAATTGTTTATGTGGGCTGACATTGTTATAACGACGATGATCAGTGGTATTTGGAAACTTATTGTCGTCTCTTGTGCGGCTTTCGACCAAAAAGACCAGGAAACTTAAGTACTTTTTGGGGATTGAGATAGCTCAATCTAATTCCGGTGTGGTTATGTCTTAGTGGGAATATGTCTTGGATATATTGGAGGAAATTAATATGTTAAACTATAAACCTATAGACACTCTTATGGGTTCGAATGTCAAAGCTTATTACTACAGACCCAGGGGGAGTAGCCTCACGAGATCCAGGAAATGCTCCGGCGACTAGTGGGAGAGGTGAACTACCTCACCATCATCCGTCCCGGACATTCCTTTCTGTGAAGTGTAGTTAGTTAGTTCCTACTTGATCACCCGTGTGTCATTTGGGATCTTTGTGATCACGCTATCATAGTTATATCAAAGAACAGGCTAGGGTGTTTTATGAAATAGAGTCATACCAGTTGTTGGATATTGTGATGTAGACTTTAAGTTTTGGCTCGCCTGGGAGACGAAGCTCCACTTGAGGATATTGTGTATTTGTGGAGTGACAATATTCTAGAAGAGTAAGAAACGAGGATGTAGTGGTGGTCCTAGTCTTAAGGCGAGTGTCGAGCTATGGCTTTAGCAACTTATTTATATGGCTTAAACAACTTCTTCGAGGAGCTAGATTTGAAGGATGAACAAATGATGCTTGTGTGTGATAACTGGCTTGACCACACACATTGCCTCGATCCGATCTTCGTAAGAGGACCAACATGAAGTGATGTCACTTCATTCGAGAAGATTGCCTCGGAATGTGTAATTTCTTAGTTTTGTCGGTCGGGTGACCAGTAGCCGGATATTTTTGCTAAGTCTGCTTGGTCAGAGTTGTCATTTAATAGCAGGCTTGAGTGCGTATGGCCTGTGTAACCCGAACTTGAAGGGAGTGTGGGTGAATCATAGGATATTCTTTGGCTTATTTCCTTCCTTCCTTGTACATTATTTTCCTTCTTTTTTGTACTTTATTTGTTTCCTTTTTATGCCTTTCTGATGTATATATATATATAGGTGTCTCTATACTATGTAATTGATCCATTCAATAAAGAAAATCATTCTTTTCTTCTCTCATTTCACATATACCAATTTGATGCAAGGTTGCCACAGCTGATGAAACCTGCAATAGGATACTCTCTCGGATCGTTCTATGATCAAGTTCGAAGGGCAAAAGTGAAGACGCCACAATCAATTATGGGAAGATTGATTGATAAGTCGATGTGATGAAGACGCCATAATCAACTATGAATGAGTTGATTGATAAGTCGATAGGATGAAGACGCCACAATCAACTATGGAAAGGTTGATTGATAAGTCGGGGATAGTGAAGACGCCGTAATCAACTATGGAAGAGTTGATTAATAAGTCGATGGAATGAAGACGTCATAATCAACTATGGAAAGGTTAATTGATAAGTTGATGAAATAAAGACGTCACAATCAACTATGGAAGGGTTGATTGATTGATAAGTCGATAGGATGAACGCCACGGAAAAATACTATAAGTTCAAAAGTTTTTTGGAGAACCAAAGAGGGGAAGACTCACTATTTTAATAAATTCATATTCTTCTGTATCATCACATTATAAACATGCCGTTATGTAGGCTACAAACTAGAAAGGAAATAAAAATAAAATATCAACTACAATCTTTAACCTAAATCATACCTAAAACTAGAAAAGGAAACTAATCTAAATAAAAATAAACTAAGGAAAATTAATAAAAAATAAAAAAACTAAAAGGAAAATAAATAACTCGGCATGCAAGCCATACAATATGATCTAGAAAACATCCTAACTACATCTAGATTCTTCTAGAACTCGAATTAGCAGATTGAGTGCGTCCTTGATCTTCTTTCCTTTTGTTCTCAAAACCTACCATTTTGGAACTTTAATCGGTGTTCTTCAGAAGTCGTGGTTCGATTTTGCATCAATTTTCAACTAGATCTTCCCCAAAACTAGCCCGCCTCATCTTAGTCTACACAACCTCCACTTGGTGATGGTCTTTCTTGCCTTCCCTTGTCCCCAACCAAAGGAAATCCCTTTGCAATTTCTCCAACTTTGAAACTACTGAGTCTGGAACCTTAAACAGTGATAAAAAGTAGTTAGGAATGTGAGACAAACAGGGTTGTATTAAGGTAATTCTCCCCCCAAGTGACAAACAAGCCGTTTTCCATCCGTCTAATCTCCTTGCCACTTTTTCAACCACCGAGTCCCAGAAAACTTTCGACTTCAGGTTCCCACCTAAGGGTAAACCCAAATAGGATAAAGGCCATTTTGACACTCGACAGTTAAGGACTGCATAACCTTTTTATGCCTTTTCTGCTATCCCCCTACCTTGAATATGCATGTTTACATTCTGATAAAAAAAAAAATGCATGTTTACATTAAATGCACTTGCATGCTACAGAATCTTTAGGTTCCTGAAGTTCTCATAGGCCTGTTTATATGCATAACTGGTTCTGCCTCTATCCTACATGTTCGCAGAATTTTGGTAGCTGTTCTTTTATGGATTTAATTGATGAGTGGGTTTGAGTGGACGGAAAGTGTATATCTTTTGCTTTGCATACCTATGAAACCTGTTAGGGAACAGTCTTTTCCCTCTTACTGTTTAACAGTGATGTCCTTTCTCAAGAAACAGATTTCTATTTTTCTCCCATAGCGAAAGCATTAATCTTTAGCTCTATTTTTGTAGATTGAGAAGCTGAGTGATAAGCAGTGCCAGCCTGAATCACAACTCAAGTTCATAACAGAGGCCTGGTTGCAGGTACATAATGGATTATGTCATTGCACATCTTGAAAGGTACTATTGTTTCTTCTTATCATTGCCCTGTCTGCAGATTGTTGAATGTAGACGAGTTCTAAAATGGACATATGCCTACGGATATTATTTACCTGAGCATGAACATCATAAGAGACAGTTCTTTGAGTACTTGCAAGGTATTTCATCTACCCCACCTCAAAAGTGGCCTGTATTTCTTTTTGCTTTTCCTAGGTCAAACATTTTATCTGCTTGTTCTGCAGGTGAGGCTGAGTCTGGTCTGGAACGACTTCATCAATGTGCAGAGAAGGAGCTACAAACCTACCTCGGTGCAGATGGCCCATCAAAAGACTTCAATGAGTTCCGCACAAAGCTAGCTGGGCTAACCAGGTGATTTCCAGTTAAAAATTTTCTTTACAAGTTCCACACTTTCCTGGTTACAGAAAGTATATTTCATATTGGTTACGCACAAGTGTCTTTGATTAGAGGATCTGTACTAGTGGCAACTTGACTTGCCTGTAGAAAGACTAGGAAAAATAATGGTACCTTTTGGGACCTTTTCTTCCTTATGGTTTAACTTGCTATTTTGAGTGAAAATATTGATGGGTTGGGGTAAATTGAGAAATCTTTAATTTCCACCTTCAGAAAGGAAAAAGTAATGTGGATATATTCACATAATTGATACTGAAATTCTTTGGCGATGTAAATTACTGAACATGAAAATGAGTTTGAAATAAAAGGTTAGGAATTTTATAATATAAGCAATGTTAACCTATTGCCTGTCTTTCCACTTCCATTGATTACTTTTCATCTGACTGCGATGTTAACATGAAGGCGATGTACAATTATCAGATTCTCATCTGACTGCTTTTCCACTTCCATTGATTACAAACCCTAACAAACAATAGAAGTTGTTTGTTATAAGAGTTGTAATCTATTAGGAAGGTTAGATTGGATTTGTATGTATATAGAGTATATAGGTATATATATATATATATATATATATATATATATATATATATATATATATATATATATATATTCACAATGGATCAATGAAAATACAAAGAATTTATTCCATCCAATTCCTTTTGTCCCTTCTACATGTTATCGTAAACTGCCTTGATTAGGAAAATTTTTACAATGTTAAAGTTGTTTTCTGGAGTGCAAGAGGGTCGTGAGGAGGTGTGTTTTAAACACCTATTTCCCAAGGGAGGAGATCTCACCGCGCCTGAGGAGGTCTGCACACCACAAGTCCTTCGCTAATCTGATGGCTATGGGAAAATATAAGCACGTTGCTCCCGCGCCGATGCAAGCTTTTAGATCTCAGACTCTTCACGTGGACTTGTTGCTAGTCACCGGACTTCTCCACCTTGGTTGCCGGCCGTCGACAATCAATCCTAGCCATCTTCCATGCTTGTCCAAGCCCTACACCAGCGTTTTTCAAACACTTTTAGTTCCGGTAGCCTACCTTTCTTGGTTTTTTAAGCTTGTTTTCTTTGACCTCTTCGTGGTCCAAAGGTGTTTTGTGAATGTTAGCCGGTGTTCTAATTCGTGGAGGTGTTTTTCATGGTGAACCTTTGTGGAAGATCCTATTTTTCTGCTATTTTACGGATTTTCAGAGACTTATTTAAGTTAGATCTGTTTCTATGACTAACAAGAAACTATCAGGAGGAGTTGGGTGTCATTATTGCCATAAACCTGGACATGTACTCCGGAATTGTAGGAAGTTGCTGGATAAAAATCGAAGATTTCAGTCTAGTAACACTTCAGTATGCATCTACTTTGATCACTACACTCGTTGAGTCAGGTAAAACCAAAACATGTTTTATTTTCTTTTTTCTCCATGAAGCCAACATTTGGAGCCACCGACCACATGATGTGCACTCCAGCTTTATTTATTATGCTCTCGGCCTCTAACTCGCTAATTTATTGTTACTCTTTGCGTATGGTCAACATCTCATAATTTTGGCCTTAAACACCCATTCGACTCATCTAATCACTTAACTCTAGTATTTTAATTTACCACAATTCTTCGTTAATTTAATTTCTATGGTAAACTTACTCAGACACTTAATCGGCAAAGATTCATTTTTCCTGACATTGTCCGATTCAGATCTTCGACCAAGGTGTATTTGCAGAGATACACAAGTCTAGGGGTCTCTACATCCTTGAAACCGAGGTTCCAACGCCTGTTGCTTGTTCTGGAGTTGTTACTCCATTCGAATTACATTGTCGCTTGGGTCATCCTTCTCTCTCTTCCTCTTACCAAGAAGTTATATCCCCGCTAGCCTATCCCTCACTGAATTGTGACATGCCACACATGCTAAGCCCTTTATGTGCATTTGAGTCCTGGTGGTGGTCAATAAACTAGCTTCCAGCCCTTTCGAAATGTTCATTTCATGTTCGGGGGTCCTCTTGTCTGACTTGGTTCCGAATTTAGTTTCTTAACATTATTTTGTTTCCTTTAGGGATGATTTCTCTCATGTCACTTAGCTTTATCTAATGAAAAGTCGTTCTGAGCTTTTTTTCTCATTTTAGTGTCTTTTGTGCTAAAACTCAAACACAATTTCATGTCTATGTTCAAACATTGAAAAGTGATAATGCCAATGAATATATTTCAAAACCTTTTCAGTCCTTCATGTTACAAAATGGGATTCTCTATCAGATTCCTTGTGTTGATACACCCTCTCAAAATGGGGTAGCTGAGAGAAAGAATAGACATATTCTTGAGACTATTCGGACCCTTTTTTTTCCAAATGAATGTCCTTAAACATTTTTGGGCCGACGCAATTTCCACAACTTGTTGTTTGATTAACATGATGCCCTCATCGGTTTTTAATTGGGTTGCTCCTTACCACCAGTTGTTTCCAAATAAATCGTTGTTCCCTATTGATCCTAAAGTATTTGGATGCACATGCTTTGTTTAGGATGCCCGTCCTCGCTGTCTCTGGGAACTTGACTGTAAGTCCTTAAAGGTGTGACTTTGTTGTGGGGATATTCGGTCAGTGCATGGGTAGAGGTGTTATTGTCCCACTCTTCGGCATTACTTTATGTCTACTGATGTTGCATTCTTTGAAACTACCCCATTTTCCCTTTCGTCTACTGTTACGAGTCCGGGGAAGGATGATGATTTATTGGTTTATTATTTTTCCTCACTGCTTTCCTACTCCGCCCCTATCTAAACCTCCCACACTCATACCTAACGCTAAAACCCCCCAGCCTCGAAGTTCAACACCACCGCTTCCGGCTATTGATCCGGGGCCTGGGCTGATGATTCTTCTATTGTTTTTCGTAAAGGTAAACGTCAGTGTGTTCACCCAATTTCCTCATTCTATTCTTATAACCGTTTGTCATCACATTCATGTTCTTTTATTGCATCTTTGGATTCTATCTCTCTTCCTAACATTGTCCGTGAAGCTTTATCCCACCCTGGTTGGCGTAGTGCTATGGTGGAAGAAATTTAGGCTTTAGATGACAATGGTACTGAACCCAGTAAGTACACCACCGTCGAAGAAAGCTACTGGATGTCGCCTCGAAGTTTTTTGCAGTACCACAAAGTTAAACCCGATGGTTCGGGGCTTGCTCGATTGAAAGCACAACTCTTCAGGAGCCATAGTATGCTCTCGCACCTATGGCGTGGACTTTTCGAACACCTTTTCCCCTGTTGCTAAGATGACATCTGTTCGGTTTTTTATTTCCTTGGTTGCCACATATAATTAGGATCTCCACCAGCTTGATATTAAGAATGTCTTTCTTTATGGTGACGTTCAAGAGGAGGTGTATATGGAGCAACCTCTAGGGTTTGTTGCTTAAAGGAGATAGAAGGTCTGTCGCTCTGTAAGTCTTGCATTAAGCCAAACAGCCTCATGCGTTATTCGGGTAAATTTAGCCAAATAGTCAGAATCTGTAAAAGGTAATAGAAGAATTAATCACACTAGCTTTTTATAAGAACCCGCCTCAAGTATCATTCTCATTGCAGCCAGATGCGATGTGATATTGTTATCATTCAGAGAGTGACTTCGTAAAGGCATCCTTCTATCTTCTAAAAGTCTTTCTTCGAAACACATCCCATACAGCGACTTCTAGAATGTTAAGATACTTCTTGGGCATCGAAATTATGCTAAACAAACGTGGAATCTTCTTATCTTAAAGGAAATATGTGTTTGATTTATTGTCTAAGACTGGAAAGCGTGTGAAAGCCATGCAATTCCCTGTTCCAGCGTACACCTTCTAGAGAAGGCAAAACATTCGCGATCCTGGAGATATAAGACTAGCTCGAAGCCAAATTACCTTTACAAGAATCTTGCCTTGATATCGCCCACTCCGGGCCATTGCTGTAAGTCAAGATATGTCCGCCCAACTACGACCATCGGGCATCCGTTGAACAAATTCAGGTAGTTACTTGAAAGAGCCCCCAGACGCGGGTATTTTATACAAAGAATCACGGGCATACAACATAACTGGAAAGTGCTTTACTAACGATATTTGCAGGATCTAAGAAAGACAGAGCGCCCACTTCGGAGGTACTATGTGTTTGGCTGAGTGGAATCTAGTTTCATGAAAGAGTAAGAAACAGAGTGTTGTCTCGATCTAGCCAAGAAAAGTCAATATGAGCTACGACAATGTACCATGCGGTATCGCCAAAGGCTTCATCAACTCTGATGGAAGTTGGCATTGAGACATCGTCCCAAAGAAAAACTCAGCATGACAACCGGGATCGCTCTTCATATCGTTTCTAACTTAAGTGTTCCATGAAATCCACTCACATATTGGAGTATAGATTGTCATTTAGTCATAGAGAAAATTCAAATTTAGCTTGATTTCTGCTGTGATATGTGAAGACTGGAGAACAATTGGATGATATTCTCATAAAAGAATTCCCAAGTCAGATCCCAAGCATTTATTCATGTGAATAAAGCGCATTGACATTATATTGCTCCACCTAGAAGGGGAGTGTTATAGCATATATCTATTTTACATATAGAGTTATAGTCTATTAGGAAACTTGTCTTATAAGAGTTGCAATCTATTAAGAAGGTTAGATTGACTTTTGTATATATATATATATTCACAATGGATCAATGAAAAACACAAGGAATTTATTCCTCCAATTCTTTTGTCCTTCTCTCTATAGAAGTGAAGTGGAAAAAAGGAATAGGGGTTAAGTTCTAAACTCTGTTTTTAATGATCTAATTTCCTTTGCAAATATTGTAAATCTTAACGGTGAGACTCCATTTATTTTCTTCTTGGTGAGACTCCTACAAGGCCTTAGTGAGATTTTAAGGTATCTATCTATTCTTTTCTTATCTCATTTCTCCCTATTTTGTTATTGATTTTTCCCTACCATAAACTTTATTCTTCGTTTCTCTTCTTAAACCTAAAGAGAACAAAACCCTAGTCCACCTACTTCGATTGTAGGCAACCTTACTAGGATTGTCCCACATCATAGA
This sequence comes from Tetrastigma voinierianum, assembly GCA_016808115.1. Classification (NCBI taxonomy): domain Eukaryota; kingdom Viridiplantae; phylum Streptophyta; class Magnoliopsida; order Vitales; family Vitaceae; genus Tetrastigma; species Tetrastigma voinierianum. The sequence continues at coordinate 453,481 of JAEQBH010000478.1, read as the reverse complement.
CCTAGCTAAGAATTGTGATATTAGCTCAAATTAAAGAGTTTAGAGATAAGAAAATATATTACTCTTGCATTGACACCAAACCTAAGTCATCATTTTTAGGCAAAGACAATTACCCTCAAAAAAGGCATAATAGACGCTTAAATTCTTATATAACTCCTAAAAGTAATATCATATTCGTGTTTTTTAATGTTGGTTTATTTATTATTATTTTTTTAATATAGAAAACTCAAATTTCTTTCCTCCCTTGTTTTCCTTCACCTTACGCCTTTAGTTCTCTTTTATTTTATTTATTTTTTCTCATATTGATTTCTAGAGTAAAGTGATGCTTGTCCTCCCTTATTCGGTGTTTTCTAATAACCTATGAGATATCAACCAATATAACTGAAATGAACATATTAATAAAAAGTTTATTTTAATTATATTAGTTAGGTGATGTTTCTCATTAGGGTGCAATTTTAGCTCCTTGTTTTGATACATTTCCTTTTACCTATCAAAATATTATGTTGGTTGATATAAATATATTACTTTTAATTGAATAGGAAAACTAAATATTTCGACTTATTCTATATAGAAAAGAAAATAAACATTCCCTTGGAAACTTTTAGCAATATTTTGTTTATTTCCTCACTTTAAAATTGAATGGTAGAGTTACATTTTGGTCCTTAGTGTTGAAGACCAAAGCCAAGGTTCTGGGTTGGATTAGATATTTCTAATCGTTAAACACTTGAAGCCTGATTCATTCTTGTTCGTTGTCTCGTATCTATTCTGTATATGATTGCAACACTAGTGATAAAATCTTACCATTATCGATTAATTTTCAATGGAAACAGTGTGACGCGAAATTACTTTGAGAATCTGGTCCGAGCTCTGGAGAACGGTTTGTCAGATGTGCATTCCCATGGCGCCTGCAGCAGGACTGCAAGTTCTAAAAGTTTGGGAGGCGGAAGCAGCAAGGCAAGAGGTGGGAGGGGCAAAGGAACATCGTCTCGATCAAGTAGCTCCAGTAGAAACCTTGATGATTCGGGCCACTGGTCTTGCGAGCACTGCACTTTTGCCAACGTCAGGTCTGCCGCTATTTGCCAGATTTGCCAGCATCGTCGGTAAACCTCATTTCCCGTCCTTGTTTCCACATAACACACAGGTGAACTCTGGACATGTAGAAGAGATGGGGCTTTCCCCTTCTCTGTCTGCCAAAACTCTCTCTGGATATCGTTCCTGGAGGTTCGTTTCGTTCGGTGAAGAAGCAGCAGCAGCTCCAGCAGGATCATGAATGAACTCGAACGACAAAAGGGGGAAAATAACAACGATCAGCGATGGTAAAGGAAAGGACGAGAAAAACCCTAGTATGCCATTTTCTTCTCTCTTTTTTTTTTTTTTTTTTTTTTACTTATATATTATCATCTGTACATAGTTGATGTTGTTGTCTATGGCCTTTCACTCTCATATTGGAGACAGGTGAAAACACATCCTCTGTAATTTAATGGTGTCATTATTTTAGCTACTCAAATAGATTTGTAGCCCTCTCCCCACCCACCCCCAGCTTGAAGCTTTCAAGTGGATTCTAAGAGTGGAATTCCCTTAGGGCAAGTAGCCAGCTGCCTCTTTCATACCCCTTTCCAAGAATGAATGAATGAATAAATATAAATATATATATATGCATTACTTACAATCACCTTACTGAAGAATTGGTCTTTTTTATTTTTGCCCTTTTTGTTTGTTTTTTTTTTTTTTGGGTTCTTTCTCTCTGGTTTTTATTTCTTTGATTGATAGCACTAATGATTCAAATATCATCCATTTGGTATTGTTTCTTTGGAGAATGATGTTAACTAACATGCATGAAGGGGAAAGAATTAAACAAAAAGTATGTATGACAGCGGTAATTCCATATGTACTTTGGGGAAAACTAAACTCTCCCAAATTGAGGAGTGTTTTTGGAGGTGTTTAGGTTTTTTTTTTTTTAATTATTAAAATAGTTTGGTAATGAAATAATGCTCAAACTAATGCATGAACAATGAACAGTAATGTCGTAATCACTTGCTATGACATTTAAATTTTTTTTAAGTTAATGTCTTAGTAATTAAAAAGAGTCAATGTCGCAGTTACTGTCAGAGGTATTATAAATGTTTTGAAATTTTTGTTAGACGCGATAGTCAACATTGTTGCAGATTGTTCAAAGACGAGTTTGGGTATTATTTTATTTTCTTCAAACTATTTTAAAGAATTTAAAGTTTTTTTTTTTTCAAAATGTCCAAAACTTCCAAATAGTGTATGTGTATAGTATGAGTTTCTAAAAATGTCTTAAGGGTGGGATCCATCGTGGGTCTCTCACTTCAACCAGCTTCGTCCCACCCTTCGGATGAATTTTTGGTCCCACCTCGCTCATTGTGGGTCCCACACTTCAATCTACGACGGCAATAGCACTAATGATGCATCCATATTTGTTATTGTTTCTTCGTAAACTAATTTGGAAGTTTTAGGTGGAAATAATTTTTTTGAAAAAAAAAATATTATTAAATTAGTTTGAAAACCAAGCTAATTATCAAAATAGCCACAGATCATTGCCGTCTACGATATATGAGAATGGAATACGAAATTCTCAAATACCGTCATTCACGACAAATGACAATCGACTTAAACTATCAAAAAGCCTATCATGAACAACTAAGAATCGAGCCTTTGGTCAAACGCCGCCGCCATTAGGCTTAAATATTAAAACTAATTATATTAAAGTTATCAAAATTATTGGTCGCTTAATACAATCTGATTCGACACCACAGAATTCCAATTACCGTTATCCATGACAATGATATTACACACTACTTTCGTCTTTAATTCGATTTCCAAACAAATTTAATAATTTAAAAAAAAAAATTATTATTTCGGTCTAAAACTCCTAATTTGGTATCCATCATTATTGAAAAAAGCAAGGTGGTGTGAGGCTGGTTGGTCTTATTCTAGCTTTAGATTGAAGGGATCATTGAACTATCCTATCCTCCCTCTTAAAACTTGTATCAGTTTTAAGATGGGTTGGAACTTCTACTTCATTCAACTCCAGTACTTCAATCCAGAAACATGCCTAGAAGGATCTCCGAAAAGTACTAAGGAGAGAAAATAATGAGAAAAAGTAAAAAGAAAGAAAATTTGAAGAAAAATAAAAAAATAGGTTTAAATTTAATAAATTAATTATATATATTTATTAAAAATCGTTTTATCTATTTCCCTCCATTATATAAGGACTAAGAAATTTCAAAAAAAATTTATGAAATTTTGATTATGTTTGATTTTCTTGTATATTTTCCACAGCATATGAAAATCATAAATTTCCGGGTTCCAAACAGAGCCTAATAGAATCATTCTGCTACAGTATATGAGATTTGAGGCTGCAGCAGACCAGCATTTCTACAACATTCATCACAGCAATGAATTGCCCTGCAGGATTGAGAATAATTCCTAAATAAAACACTGAGTTTTTATTCAATTTCAGTTCATTAGCTTTCTCCTTCCTTGCCCTGCTTTAGCTTCTGGCCATTGTTGCTTTCATGAGCCCTTTTATGTACTCGAAGAACCGATATTCTGCAGATTAACGACGATCTTCTTGAGCTGATCCGAACGTAGTTGAATCAGCAAGAACATTTTCGCCTTTCGATATTATTATGTAGCTCCTGTTTTCTGGAGAAATTGAGAAAATGTTAACTCCCCCAACACAACAGCTCATTGGATTCCCCTTGTCTTGTAGATGGTATAAGCCAACAATAATGGGACTGAGAAGCTGTATACTGGGAAATGAAGAAATGGGTTCATCTCATAAGCTTTCATCAGACCTCTGCAGTTCTGCAAAAAAATTAAAAAAATTAAAAAAAAAAAAAAAAAGAAGAAAAGGATATGGGCATAATATGTAAAGTCTTAGTTGTATTGTTCCTCTTTCTAGTGGTGTAAATGGTGATGATATGACTTCCATGTTATTTATTCCATCTTCTTAGCAACTAAATTGAACATCCATGTTCTAAGTGGTTAATGAGCCGAGGCAGGTGTATAGAGAGGCGAGGGGGTCCATGGTTCGAGTCTCGGTTGGGACAAATTTATGAAGAACGTAAAGAATAATATTATGGTGTGGTTGACTAACCATAATGGTGTGGTTCGAGTCTCGTATAGGGAGTCTCAGTAATTTCTTTTTTTTTTTTTTTTTATCGATAAAGAGCAATATATTGACCAAAAAACGAGAGTATACAAGAGAGGCCCCTAAGGCCAACAAGAAAAGGAAACGAAAAAGAAAGGAACATACAAACTAGCCCAAAATGACCTTCCTAGGCATAGCCCTTAGAATCTATACAAAAGCGACCTAACAAAAAAGATATCCGTATTTGGAATATGTAACCCGTTTCAAGTACAAAAGGATGGATAACAGAGTTTCCGGTCTCAGGTTAGGAAAAAGTCTAATCGTTCATATGGAAAATGAACGTAGCAAAAGCATTTTAGTTTAATTATGGATGAACAACAGGAATTGAACTAACACATCGCAGATTCACAATCCACTGCCTTGATCCACTTGGCTACATCCACTCTACTATTAACATTACAAAAAGTAATAAATTGAAAAAAGATCAAATTTCCACATTAATCATATTTTTTTTATCACCCTACTTTAAGATTATAAGGTATTAAACAACAAAATGGAAGTCTGATAATTATAAACCAACAAAATTGGCAAGTAATTTCTTCTTTCTTTTTTATCGATAAAGAGCAATATATTGACCAAAAACACGAGAGTATACAAGAGAGGCCCCTAAGGCCAATAGGAAAAGGAAACGAAAAGGAAAGGAACATACAAACTAGCCCAAAAAGACCTTCCTAGGCATAGCCCTTAGAATCTACACAAAAGCGACCTAACAAAAGAGATATCCGCATTTGGAATATAACCAGCTCAAGTAAAAAAGGAGCGGATAACATAGAGTTTCAATCTCAGGGTTGAGAGAAAAAAAGAAGTCTAATCATTCATATGGAAAATATCAAATTTCCACATTAATCATGTTTTTTTTTATCACCCTACTTTAGGATTATAAGGTATTAAACAACAAAATGGAAGTCTGATAATTATAAACCAACCTAGCTTGCATAGTTGAAAACCTTACCTTCAAATGCTTCCAACAAATCGCCAAACAAACCGCCAAGAGAATTTTCCTGATCCACCGTTTGTAAACACAGAACTTCGACGATCTTCTATCGCTCCTGTGGTTGTTCACTGAACCATAATCATCTTCTTTCTTGCCCGAAAGCGAGAGAAACTGTACCCTGTAGCCCTCCTTTTCAGCAGCCAACATGGCTGCAACCAAAATAGATGGCAAAACCACAAGACAGAGATGGGAAAGAACGACCAACATTATGTCAGGTGATCCAATAAATTCGAGTTTTTTACTTTCGGAAAAAGTTTTCACAACCCAGCCCTTATAGGTCATGTATTTCCTATCGTTACCATCAGTAAAAACTCGCCCAGAGAACCAAGGGAACAGTATAAGGTAGAACAAATAGCCTAACATACCGAACCATACCACGGATAGCCTGCAGAGCTCTACTAGAACCCATGTTACACCACTGACCCAGTCGTTATTGGCACTGAAACTCTTATATGTGTACGGCGCTTTTGTGAACGTGAGAAGAACTTTTGGAATGATAAGAATGGAGAAGATGAAGCAAAGACAAGCCCAGAATATATGGTAATACAATGATTCCCATTGACAACCCATGACTAAGAACTCCTGCCATGTCCATGAGAGCTTAGCACTAAGACCATTTATAGAGAATGGCCTCAGTTCGGTTAAACTTGATCTTCCCATGATGTCGATTGCTTCAATTTGCAGCCAGTATCTAACGGGGGATGGGTCCTCGAAGGCTTTAAAATTCCACATAGCAGTATAAAGATCTCCCCTGGAGGAGTTATCATCATGCTTGCTCATAGGTGCCTCCATCACCATATCGAGATTCCCAGGTTCCGAGTCATAGACTCTAGCCACAACTGAAATAATTGGAGAAACTGAAAACACTAGAGCTCTTACAGTCTCATAAGATGAAGGATCAATGGAATGGCATTCGTAGCTGTGCAGTGATGGTGATGTAGACATAAGGCGTGAATCAAGCGGAAAAGTGGGCAATATGATAGTCCTTTTGGCTCCCAACTTGAAATCAATATCAAGAAATGAAACGAAACCGCTATCAATGGCCACAATCCGCATGGCTCTACTCTTTCTCCAGTCACCCATTTCCCACTCCCAAAATTCTTCAACTGGTGGCGCTGCTACACTTGAACAATTTTTGGTGCTTTCTAATTGCGTCGGGTGGATATTTAGTTGGAAGAAATGATGTCCTGATCGATGATGGCGCTTCAAATTCTTGCCAAATCTTGTATGGAGATGCCCACATAAATAAGCTGATAGGGAATGCTTGAGAAAAACATCTTTCAGGCTCTTCTCTGAATCCGAGAGTGCTGAGAATGAAAGAGGAAAATGTCCAAAGGAAATCTTTGTTACAGGTTCTGATTGAGAATTCCACTGTGCCAACTCAGAATCAATTTCAGTCAATAATTGATCAGTTGGATGCCCAAAAACATTTGTCGGGCCTCGTAAACCAATAGACATTGTGCTATCAATCCCAACAAAGAGATGCTTCCTTTCGCCGGTCTACACAATGCAGCACAAAAATAGCAAATTGGTAAGTAACAGAAGCTCTATAATCATCATCTTTTGAAGGATCTATTATCAAGAATTACAATTTCATGTCCAAACTAGTGGGGGGACCGAAGGTAGTACTCGGTTAGGATTTTCAATACTTGAGTCATAAAGTGACGTCCAAAATATAAACTCAATGTTGTGGCTTTCAAAATAATGAAAACCGAGAAAATGATGAAAAAGAATTTGCTTCAATGAAAGACAATGCTTTTCAATGATGAACAATGAAGGTGAAGATGAAAAACGATGCTTTGGCTTTTGAAGCGCAAGAGTTAAACTCAATCTCAGAAATAGCCGAGGGTGATGTTTCTTTCCATTTTTCTACACAAGTTGTAAAAAAATTGAATTAATCTCAGCAACCCAATGAAAAAAGAAAGTGAACGATTCAAAGCGATCGAATGAATCAACTACCAAAAAATTTGCTTCAGAAAGGATAAAAAGAACCAAAAAAATAAAATAGAAGGAAGGAGCTCCAAGCTCTGTAGATTCGGCCGCTTCAACCTAATACAAGACAACATTTGAATATTTCTTAAGCTCTGTTTGAAGCTGAAAGGAATTAAGAAATGATGGTGAAAGTAAGAATTTGCAAATTCGGTAACAATTAAGCATTTTCAAGTTCAGTGACGATTGGAGCCAAGTCATTCCTATTCAAATTCAAACAAATAAACAACTCAAATCCGGTAAACATTAGGTCCAAGATATTCTGCTGCAAAATTCCAAATTCAGTGACCAAAAAAAAAAAACGAAAAAAAAAAAAAGGGGGAAATTTTAAGTATCAATAGTATCACTTTTGGGCAAACTAGGTCAAATAACAAATACATAAAAACTTTTGGGCAGACCTTCAATTATGGATTCAATAGTTGTAACAAATTTGGAATTGGACAAAGTATTTGGCAGTCATTTATTTTATCCGAATAGAAAATAGGGTCGGAGACATGACTGCAAATGATGTTAATCTGATCCAAAGAACCCGCTCACCTGAACAGTGACGCTATTGACTTTCCCACTTCTTCCCAATTGCCCATTGATGCTATACTTTGAGAAGAAATCAAATGAACCACCAATAACCGGCACACCAAAATTATCATGATTCCCTCTAAGATCATAGAAGATATTCTTGTCTAGCGCACTCCATTTTACAACATCTTCCATCACTTCTTGATATTCCTTCCACTCCTCCTCGTTTTGCTTCATTATTAACAAATCTTTGCTTTTCCCATCTGTTAAGAAAAACAATAAAATAAAAAAATCAAGAATAATCAACTTTAGAACGTTAATGATTGTAAATAAGTAAATTTAACAATCTATAGCATCCAAGATATCAGCCTATAAGTCTAACTATCCTTGGTAGAACCCGAAGCATGTAATGGCAAAGTGGCAACCCAAATTCAGGAACCATCATTCATTACCTGGAATCATGGAGTTGATTAGAAGGTATTGCAAACAAATCTAGTAGTGTAGCCCTCGAGGCCTGGCTCTAGTGGTAAAGGGGTGAGATAGGATTATGGGGGGTTCTAAGTTCGAGTCCTAACGTGGTAAAAAGAAAAGGGAAACAAAAAAATTTACCTACCAAAAAACAAAAAACCAAATCTAGTAATGTAGACAAATAAACTACTAACGCATGGATGAAGAAAGAGACATGTCTTTCTTGTCTGTGAATGAGTAGTTGGCATCATTTGGTAAGCTGTAGGCATACTCCCGATTTTTGGGACAAATTTTGGGTTTTCTTCTCCAAAATGGGAACCAACATTGACATATAGTGGTTATAAAGTAAACTAGATAAGCAAATCTCCTAACATATCCACTTTTGAGCTTGGATCATCAATAGGGTCACAAAATGTGTATTATGTATGTGATACAATCACACATCGGCTTCACACAAGGTTGTGGGGCAGTAATGCTTAAGCTTGAAAGGTTTTCCCATCTAACAGACCGGTCTTTTGAGTTGAGAATCGGTACATTGGTGTTTTCATTGGTGTTTCGTTTGAGAATCGGTCACATGCGCGGAAAAATTTGCACGAAATGACAACCTAGAAAATGGCTACCGCGGTGCCAAAGGTGGGTCGAGGTAGATATTCAAAGTGAGTGAATGTTGTCCACGGGCATCGAGAACCTCCAAGGGTATAGAATGATCGATCGCATGTCGGCTCGCACAAGGTTGTAGAGAAGGACTTAGCTTAAGTTTGGGGGTTACTCGCTCCTTCGAGACCATTTCTTTTGGGTTGGGTTCTCCTATTGGGATTAGATACCAATAAAGTGTTATTCAGCAACAATACATGTTTAATGAACCTAATGAAATTATCTCATAATTATCTAATTTCTGCATTAGTTTAAGTCAAGTTTACAAAAGTCCTCAGGAATTAAAGCCTATCTATGAATTATCCGTGAAAGACAGAACTTTAATAATCTTCATTAGACGGTATTACAATCAAATTAATTATCAAATTTAACAAGAGAATTTATAAATTTCTCAACAAACAAACAATAATCATAATATGCAGCCAATTAACTCTCCAACTCTTGATTCAGAAAAAACAAAAATAAACCCACAATCCTTCTCATCACAAATACAAAGAAAATCAATTCATAACTGAAAAAAGAAACAAAAATGAAATTTATGGATACCCACAAACCCTAAAAGACAAATGATAGAGAGAGAGAGAGAGAGAGAGAGAGAGAGCACCTGTGAGATCACCAGTTATGAGAACAAGAGAAGGGTTAATCATGGAAAGCGCTGGACCCACGAAGGCCCTGAAGTCAAGAGCTCTATCAGGATGGTGAACACTGAAATGGAGATCAGAGAGCTGCACCACCCATATCACAGATTCTGGTCCGCCCTTCACATCAACGACTCTCCTCCTCAGATGGGTATCTGAATCTCGTTCAATTTTTGCATTGATTTGTTCAGAAAATGCAGCAAAGTGCATGGTGAGGCAAAAGAGCATCAGAATCAGAATACCCATCTCCTCTTCTTAATCGGTTCAGTTTCTTTTTCAGAAATGCTTGCAGAGGAGAGGGAAGAAGAGGTAGAATTTTCCTCTTTCCGGTCCTCCCGCAGTAGCAATGTGTTTGGAAAGGAAGAAAATAATTGTAGGCGGAAAACAAATGGAAAATAAATAGAAGTGATCGTATTTACTGTTGTAAAATATCGGATAAAAGAAAGAAATACATAGAATTGTATTTCTTCAAATCATTTTATAAGGAGTAAAGAAAGAAAGACATGTATTTGTAAGCAATCATAATGGTTATTATGTATAGGTTTACGAATCTTTTTCGTCGTTAGATGAATTATGAGCGGAGACCGCGTCAGTGAGAAATGATATCACGAATGCTTTAAGATCACGTGGATGAATCTTGAGTTCGTTGGATGAATCGTGAAACCTTCCGAGTTGAAGAGTCTCTCCCATATTCATGAATTTATTTAGTAATGTCCATACTTTTATATTTACAATACTAGTAATACATTAATCAAAATATTATTTGGTGTCAATTAGTGGAGACGAAATTTAAAAATAAATAATTTGGTAGAAATATATGTAAATTGTCGTATTTGTTGGAAATTATTCCAACTTTATTTTTGAAGAAAAAAATAATTCTATTTATTTAAACTAGTAATACATCGATAAAAACATGAAATTAAAATCACTAAAAATCATAAAAGATGAACCAATATTCAAGTTAATAGTATAATGAATCGGCTCAAAGTTTATATAATTTATATTTGAACCTACACATTTGGTATTACTATTGTGACCATAATATTTATGATTCTAATTTTGTAGCATATTGATCGAATATACTTTGTTTGTCTATATCGCCCCTTACACAAATAAATGTCACATCACAACGACAACAAACAAACGCCATACCAAGACGACGACGACTAAAACCCAAAAAAACTCATGAAAAGCTAGATGTTGTAGAATAACCATTATATCGAAAAAGAAGAAAAATGAAAAAATGTGTAGAAGGAAAGATTACCTGAGTAAAAATCGAGAAAAAATAGGCTAACTAATTAAGACTTTAAGAAATAAACATTTTCATTTAACAAAATTACAAGATTTTTTATAATCAAATTAACGTTGTAAGGGCTTACTACTTGATAATTATGAGTTTTAGATTATATCAAATAATACTACAAAATTTTATAATCGTTTTTTTTTCATTATAGGTAAGGATTATTCCCATGTTTTTAAAAAAAAAAAAATTTAATTTAGTTTTTTTTTTTAATACACTCTAGATGAAATTAAGACCTTTTTAACTTTAATAAAATTTCCTAAAAGGTAGCTAATTAAAGCGAATTAACATGTCTTATCTTTAAATCAAGGATGGGAGAATCATGTCAAATAATAATAATAATAATATGTTATAAAGAATGAAGAAAGAAATGGAGAACTCAAGAGGTCCCTATCCTCTTTATCTTTCATTATCAAGGATCTCATATATATAGAGGTCTTCATTAATACAGTAATAAGTACATCCATAATAATTCACAGGTAAATATGTGGTTATTCATATTTCTCAATTAATTCTTTATATGTTTCCTCGCCAGACCAGCCATTATTATATAGTTAATCTGTCTTATTAAAAACTTATTGTCTAGTAAAATACGATGAGATAAAGCACTTGGGCTGAAGGAAAAATGAAGTCAGAGTATACTAACATCTTTAACAATTCTCCCCCTGATAATGACATAATCTTTAATTTTGAAGATTTTACAGTATACGATTTGGTATCTATGATTTCTTGAATGTTGCTAGTGGGTAGGGCTTTTGTAAATAAATATCATTAGATTATCAATAACGCATTTGTTGCGCATTGATTTATCTTTGTGAAGTTCGAGGTATAGAAGAATTTTGATTAAATGTGTTTGGATTCGATCGGCACAATATATTTTCATTTGAAACTGCCGCGTCTGGCATTATCTTTTTATATAATACATTGGTTTGTTAGCAATAGAAGATAATACGTGATTTTGATGTGTTGTATCATGGATCTCAACCAAACACATTCTCGACTAGCTTGATGCATGGCAAGTATTTCTTAATGGTTGGAGGAGGTGGCCACCGTTGTTTGTTTTACTGACCTCTAGGATATAGCAGTATTTCCATAAGTAAATATATATCATGTTTGTGATCGAGCTTTGTGAGGTCGAAAGATAGTCTGCATCTGCATAACAGAAAAATTGTGGTTCCAATGTTTTGGAATAAAATAATCCCATGTCACATGTCCCACAAAGATATCTTAATACATATTTAATTTTGTTCCAATGCCTTTTAGTTGGAGTTGAATTGTATCTTGCTAGTAAATTAACTGAGAAGGCAATGTTTAGTCGAGTATAATTTACAAGATACATTAGTGCGTGATTACCTTTGAGATATGATCTTGAGACCCAGCGATTCTTCATTTTTCTTCTTTAAGTAGAAACGGATCGTAGTCGCTTATGGCTGCCAATGTAAATTAGAAATTGTGATTTATCCATATGAAGAGCTTAAGGACTTTTACGTATATGTTGATTGATGGATTAATACAACCATTTAGACAATGCTGATTTGCGAAGCCGAGACAATATTACTGTTTTTCCTAAAATCTTTCATTTCAAATTCCTTCTTCAGTAGTCAATTATTTTGATGACTCTTTAAAAGTCACAATCAAATTCAATCATTCATATAAACATATTAATTGCGATCCGATTCTTTCTTGATAAAAACGCATGGGCAAATTGAATTATTCATATATATTTCTTTGAGCAAATATTGGCTTAAACGATTTTACCACATTCGACAAGACTGATTTAATCCATATAAAGATCGTTGTAACTTGATTGAATACATGCTCAAATGGTTTTGATTTTAATTACTTCAGTAATTTGAATCTTTTAAAGGATTTTCATATATGCATTAGTATCAATATATCCCATATAAATAGGTTGTGACACATACATCGGCCGCATATCAAAGTCCTTCGAGACATAATATATTAAATAACGAAATGTGATTTGCATCCATTACGGAGAATCACGTCTCATAATAATCGTTTCATGTCTTTGTAGAGCCTCGGGCCACAAGAGGCGTGCTTTATATCCCACGATTTCATTTTGCACATTTTCTCTTTTCGTCTGAAGAATCCGCCGATATCAACGGAGTTTATACTTTTTTTTTAGGTGTTTGAACTATCGGTCCAAATACCTCTCGTTTAGCCAATGATTTTAACTATGTTTGAATTGCTTCTTTCCATTTTAACCAATCATTTCGACGTCAACATTCATTCATATTTTGTGGCTCCTGATCTTCATCATTGCTTATGATATCCATAGCCACTTGGAAAGAAAAAGCATCATCTATAAGGGTAGTATTTCAATCCTATATTTTACTCTTATGTATATAATTAATAGATATCTCTTCATTGTTATATACCAGTACAATCTCATGAGATAATTGTTCAATTGATGTCTACGGGGAGTTTATTATATCATTCTTTGTCCTTTCACATTTTATGCGCTATTTAGAAGCATTGATTAACATTTTCCTTTTCTAGGAATTGTATCTTTTGAGTTAATAGGTCGTCGTTTTAATTGTGGCTTAGGCTCATTGGCCATGCTATATTTCAATTTTCCCATTGGAATTTCAAGCCGTGTTGAGATATTTGCAGCTAGCATATGTGATTTTTAAACCTTTGTTGAATCAATAAATGCATCAAGCAATTGATTTGCAAGATTTTATAAATGAATTATCTTTTGGACATATAATTCAAATTGCTTTGTGGAAGTCAGATGAGAAAAAAGATAGTTCGATCCATATGTTTCTTAGCCATTCTTGGGAATTGGCTTTCTACACGATGGTGGAAAACATTTTCATTAAAATGACAATTTGCAAATCAAGCAGTAAAAACCTCACATGTGAGAGGCTCAATATAGTTAATAATAGATGAAGATTGACAACCAACATAAATACCAAGATGGTGTTGAGGACCTAGTTTAGTTCGATGAGTGGGTGCAAGGGGAACATAAATAGCATAACCAAAAACACGTAAATGTGAATTAGTTTATGGGACGAGTAATTAAATTCGCAGCGTGAATAATAAATGCATGAATGCGGAATAAAAGCGATTTGGTGTTCAAAAGTAGCGATTACAGCAATTAATTGCGGCGTTTGATAAAGAGGATTCAACTAACCGTTAAGTATGAACATGTTAATTGAATATTAATTTTCTATTCCAATGGACATACAATAATTAAGGAAGGCTTGAGATGAGAATTTACCAGCATTATCAAGATGAATTGTCTTAATAGGATGATTAGGGAATTGTGCCCTAAGCCGAATTATTTGGGTATTAATCGCAAATGCAACATTCAGACAGAAGAAGGCATACGTAGGACCATCTAGTGGATGCATCAATTAAAACCATAAAATAACGAAAAGGTCCATTAGGTGGGTGAATAGGCTACTGGAAATATCCCCTTGAATACATTCTAGAAATGTCGAGGAGATTGACACTTAATCTTTGTAAGATGGTCTAATAATTAATTTTCCTTGAGAACAAGCCTTGATTACAACTAAAATCATGATATTTCAAATTTATGCGCTCATTTAAGGGATAATAAGTTAAATTTTGAACTATCTGTAGCATCATTAGAAAGTCACAGTGTCCAAGTCGATTCATGATAAAAATGATTTTGGGTCATTAAACTTCTAGTTCATGACAGTATGAGATTCAAGAAGCCTAATAGTTGTTTGATATAATCCATATGATGAAGAAATCAATTGTTCCAAGATTTGTTTTTGCCCAATAATGAGTAAATACTCATTTCCATTATGACTCATAATTTCAATATGATATTCATTTTATTGAATATCATGAAACTAAATAAAAATTTAAGATTTAGATTTATTAGAATAGAGTATAATAAGTTTGAAACTTTGTGCCATTAGACGGAACAATGATAGCTCTTAGGGACCTTTAATTGGAGTCAGCGGACACGAGATAGTTTGAACATTAAATGGAATTAAAGTTAAGTTTAAAAAGTATTTCTTATCCGCGTAAATTGTGAGTTGTGACTGCGATGTACTGACATGCAACTCCAGGAGAATGATCCATTTATCTTCAAAGAAAGACAAAATTTAAATAGAAGAACTCAATTTGTATTAAATATGTAATAAAAAGTAACATAATAAGCATATATGTGCATCGCCAGCGCGTTATCAAATCAGCCCGTCGAATGGTCGATTTTCCGCCCGGATGTGAAAGTTGGAAATATCAAAATGATTAAAGGTATTGTACTATCATTGTATTAGGTGCCGTCGTTTGATTGTTAGGCACACTTTGGAGGAGACGTGATAAGGATCATCATGATCCATTGTCCCTTGACTATTAATAAGTTAGTCTCAATTTGGTTACTTTTCCTTGTGGAAAGCGATAAGGTCAATCAAATCTTGTGTCTGACAATCCGTAACAAGTAACGCTTCATTTAAGCGTCATGGCGGTCAGTCTATCGCCAGCACTGTTATGTGGCCCGATTTGCGCTTTACCGATAATATTTACGAATGATTCGAACTACAGATTGTGGAGTTGTTTTTCTTATTATAGAGTTGATTATAATCACATTGATTCCAGGAAATATGGCGACACGATTCGACCTGAGCGTTAATAAAAATATCCGCTTTCGCTTATTAGTTTGAATTGTGGCGTTAGGCAACGATGATATAGATCCAGATAAAGTGAGATTAGTGATTGCACCAATAACAATTCATTATTCTCGCTCAGCTATAAGGAGAATGTGATTATTTCGAGAAATTTATAGATTTAATTTTAAATAATTTTATGCGTGGTGTTTAAAATTACTTCAAATAAAATTTAAAAAAAAAACCCTAAAAATTAAGAAAGTGATATACTTAAGGAAATTCTTCCCAGATTTCTTAGATTTATTTTTTTAAATAAAAATATAATCAAAAAAAGAAAAAAAGAAAGCATTATCTTCACTTATTTCTCAGATTTATTTTAGAATCAATTACATGAATTGTGTCTTGTTGCTTCAACTTTCTTTTTTGTTTAATAAAGGATATGAACTCTTAATTTTTGTTTAATTGGTAGATAAATTACTATTTGATAAAATAGTTAATTAGAAGTAATTGATGAAAAATTAATTTATAGTCATTAAATAATATCTCTAATTGAAAAAATATTTTTTATATTTTATATATAACTTATTGAAAAAAACTACTTTGATATGAAATATTGAAATCATTCAAATCATTTTCTTTCAGAAATTGCTGCTATTGGTTTGTTAAAATGGGCTAAAGAAACCCTACTGTAACTCAGACTCTCAAATGGGTTTTTGATGGATTCCATTTCCATCTCCATCTCCAGGTGAATCCTCTATCCCTCTCTGAGGCCCATATGGGTTCTTATTTATTTGTTGATTTACCATTCTTTTATGCCGAACCAATTTGAATTTATCCCAATACCTTCACTACAGGGAAGTCAGTTTTCCCGGGAAACCATTTTCATTTTGCTTTCATCCAGTTTGAAGGCATGTTGTGTCGGCAAAACCCTTCTCTCTTGTGGGTGTTTCTTGAAATCGTTTTCCATCAAAACAAACAGTGTTGTCTTCAAAATTCAACACTCATAACTCATTGACGAAAATTTTGCTGGGAAAAAGTTACTTAGAGCAGCTTATGGGTTTCATTTGTTTTGCAGGAACAAATTTTGCCACAGACGAGGCAAATTGGGTATTTGAATTTGCTTCGTAAAATTTTAGGGGGAACTGCCTGTCTAAGAAAAGGTAAATTTTCGAGGAATTATTTTCTCTTGAAACAAACAGCTAGAATCACCTGAAATTTGAGTTCCCCGTATTTGTTCTGGGTTGTGTCTTTTGGTTCCATTACTATAATTTTTGCTTATGGCGTAATCTCTGATGAGTTTAATAGTAAATATATCCATTTACTTTAGCAGAAATATTTGTTCTTCCTTGATTCAAAAGAGTTAATGTGAAGAAAGCTATTTTCAGTTTTGGAAATGAAAGTAATGCTTGAATGTTTATTGAGGAAATTTAAAAAGCTGATTTTTGTGTGAGTTTCCTGTAAATGTGTTGTTTTGTGCATTTTAAAGAATTCGGGTTTTCTCTGCCCATTTCTGAGTGATGAATTGATTGTAGAACATTTTTTTTCATCTCTGCTACTCTTTTCTGTCAATTGAGCTCTGTATTGAAATGAAAATTCTTATGGGAGTCTTTGGAGCTCAAATATAAGTACCATCTTCAATATCTTTTGTTTAAAACCTCGATATTGCGATTGTTATTGTTATTGTTATGTTATTCCTGGCTGTGGACTACCCTGTTCCAGCAGCCAGGAGATACGGCTTTGGTACCATATACTCCCCCCTTTGCATCTAATTTTATTCGTCTTTTGAACCGTTGTTTGCTTTAACTCCTCGAATTCAAGTAAATCGTTTGCTTACACTTGAAAATTTTCTTGATCGTATGAGATGATTGGCTGTATGTCAACTTTGTAAATGTAAGAACAGTGATATTCTTGATGAATAGTTTAAGAATTTCTCTGATTAATTTTAAGTTTCAACCAGCCCAAATGAATGAAACTTGTCAAACGAACTCTCGGTATTGAGAACTCCTCCTGTTAATTCGGTTTGCATTGTGGATGCAAATTTCTATATGCTTTAGTGAACCATTTCCAAATTTCCATGTTTGTAGTCCATGGCCTTTAGACTGGGAGGAATAATGTTGCAGTCAACTTCATCGATACAGGAGAGTGAAATCTCCGACTGTTCATGTATCACTTTCGCAACTTGTTGTACAATCCAGAACTGGAACAATGAACCGAGTTTCAGCGGACAAATCTCAAAGCTTGGGATGAAATCTGCTCCGTTTCCAAGAAAGAGGTACATTTTATGACTTTCCGATCAATTGAGTTACTTGTGGATTGTTTGGTAAAACTTATTACTTATTGCCTTAAGTTGATTTTAAGTTAAACTATATTTAGTTGATAAAATTAACTTAAAATATATTTTAAATCATCAAATTGACCTAGTTAGCCTCATAAATCATAAATAACGCTACGGAAATTGAGTAGTAGTGGAGATTATAGAGTAACAAAAATGTAAAATGAAGATATAGTCTTAAGAATGAGTTAATTTCTTTTACTTATTATTTGAAGTTATTTTTTAATTTAAGTCATACTATTAAATTGTTTTATCAGACATAGTTAATTTATTTTACGAGTTAAATTCAGCTATTAAATCACTTGAAATTGTTAAGTTGATTTACCAGACAATTGCTCAGTCTTGTTAGATAATGGGTTGTCAAGACATATAGGCTACCAATTCAAATTCCTAAGGCACTGTTGCCTCAAATGCATCTCTCCTAATTCAGATTCTTCCATTTTCCACCCCTTGCCCGGGAATTCTTATCCGCTTGTTTGTTGTGATTTATTCGTTAAAATTCAATCACATTTGTTCCTTGTTTCCGAATCCCAAATTCCAAACTGCTGGAAAAATTGGAAATTTGGGTCAGTTATGACTATACCAATGTTAGAGATCGACATGAAAATCCCCATATTTATATATTGCGTAAATTACCATATGCATCTCTACTTTTTTTTTTTTTTTTGTCATATTAAGCAATAAGCAGACTGGAATTTCGCCTTTATATTTCAATAATTTCTGAGTTATTATCAGTAATTGAAAACTTAAAGCATATTCTTCTTACTCTTAGTTTTTTTTACCATCAAATTCATTCTAGGAACCTCCCTGCATTGTTTGTTATATTTTATGGACCCAGCATTCAGAATCCCAAAAGTACAAGTTGCAACCATACTAGTAGTTGTTGATTAATTATGATTGCCTGACTGAAACTGGAAAACTATCCCGGTTTTCTCCTTGAATTCAATCAGATCATAAAACAATTTGAATGATTGTCTGCTGAAAACTTGTTTGGTAAACCGACCATTTCTAAGCTGCAACTGGATATCTAAACTTCGTTGTACCTTGAGTGGTTTTCAGACAAAGAAGACATGACGAAAACCATTATTTGTAGACACAGGTGAGTACTGGTAACAATGGCGACCGAGCGTCAACAGCAACAATGGCCCTGATCTTGGCTGGAGCTTCGGTTAAAGACAGGAGCCAGTGGCGCAGAGGCGTGGCTGCGGCTAGGTCAAACCAGAAAAATTTCCCAATGAAGGTGTTTCTCCTTCTATTAGGGTTCTACACAGCAAACGCACTGGCGACGATTCTTGGACAGACGGGCGACTGGGACGTGCTGGTTGCAGGTGTTGTAGTTGCTGCCATTGAAGGGATTGGCATGCTTGTGTATAAAAGGTCTTCATCTCAGTCTAATGGTGGGAGGCTTCAGTCTTTGATTGTGATGATAAACTACTGGAAAGCTGGTGTTTGCTTAGGCCTATATGTTGATGCTTTCAAATTAGGTAGTTAAAAAAAACAGTTAAAGCAACAACAAATTTTACCTCTCTATGTTGTTTTATTTACCATACTGAAGTGAAGTGAAGATTTTGTTTGGAAAAGAGTTCTTGGCTGCATTTGATCTAGTTGTTTCTTACTCTTATCCCATCAGTGAAAAAAAAAAAAAAAAAAAAGAACCTTTTGAGAAAACCAAAGTTTTTCTCTTATATATATATATATAGGAATTAAATTTATACAGATGGATAAAATCCAAGAGCTTTGTCCCAAAATAATTTTTTTCAAATATATATATATCAAATGAACAAATGTTTCAAAATAATGTCTAAATTATTGTGAATATCTATAAATCGTGAATTTGGTGATTGCGGTTTAAAAAAGGAATTAAGCAACAGTACAGTGACTACGGTTTGAAAATTTTTTATAAGTTAAAATTATAATTGTTGAGTACGGTTTTAAGATCACCAGTTTTGGTTTTAACTATTTTTTAAAAA
Organism: Tetrastigma voinierianum; assembly: GCA_016808115.1. Lineage (NCBI taxonomy): Eukaryota > Viridiplantae > Streptophyta > Magnoliopsida > Vitales > Vitaceae > Tetrastigma > Tetrastigma voinierianum. The sequence goes on along the minus strand of JAEQBH010000478.1, from coordinate 433,839 downwards.
TTTGTACTAGGTTGATATTTTTTATTGTAAAAATACTATTCTATGACCAAACTCAAAATCCTGGCCATTCCATAAAATCTGGACCTACAGAAAAAGATTTTTCATATTATCCTTCAATGTAGCTCAGAGATGTCAATCATTCTAAGCTTGCAAGTCAATGGCTTGAATGAATCTCTTTGAAGTCTCATTCTAAGAATATCTACCAATAATGATGGAAGGACGGGACTGTGATGAATGATCTAACGGTTTAGATAAGTTAGGGATGGGTTTGTGGTAAGAGAATTGGATTTGAAAAGTTAAAAGAAGATGATGGGATTGTTGGGAATTAAATGAATGAAAAGATGTGTCACTCGTGAGCAGACCCGGCTGCTTGGATTCATACCTTTGACCGATATATGCATTGTGGAGACGCTTCCTAGACTATTATACTCCCGGTTTTTCCATTTTTAAAATAACATAAAAGTAATGTACTGAAACCGTATCCATTTTTAGTGCGATTGTTACGCAGAAGTTGGGTTAAACCGGTCCTCCGATCCGTGCCATAGGAGGAGCGGATAGATTACATCTGAGGCGATTGTCCATTGCATCGCCGATGCCAGAGTTGAAATGGTCGTCTTATGGACACAACGTGCTCGTTGGGCTCGGATCACGCTCTAATCCATTGTTTGCCTTTGCTTGAGTTTGCTTCCTTTATGTTTTTGTTTTTACATTTTTTGAGCGGCGGGGAACTACAATCTTAGGCGAATCTTTACGTGGCGTCTCTGTTGTGTTCAAAATTACGATTTGTTAAATATTAAATTTTGGAGACGACGCTCGCTATCAATTTTATTTACAACCATTATCTGCTGTATTAATTTTTTTAACGAAGGCATTTGCTGCTGTTTGATTCTGTTCATATTAAATTTCTTGTGGCGTTTTGTTGATATCTGAGATTTTGGGCGACGAGCGATTCTGAATTTTGTTGTGTAGTTATTGGCATTCAATTTTTTTTGTTTAACGAGCAGTTAAATTATTCTGATTTACTGTTTGTTTTAAACACAATACAATTTCTGCAAGTGTTTCTTAACTGCAGTTTTCATATTCGTTTACGGTTGTTACAATTTTTTCTTACATTTAAGTTTCTATAGTATAAATGTTGTAATACAAGCAGCCGGAACAAATTTGACTCAAACAATTTTTTGTTTTCGCGATAGAATCTAATTTCTTTCTACATAAATAATTTCTTTCGACTGATTTATGCTGCAGTAAGTCTAATTTATTTACAGTAAAACTCAGCTCAAACATTTATATTACATTGACTGGAGTTACGTATTAAAATAATTGTTTGCAGTTTTAAATTAAATATTATTCTGATTTAGTCAATAGTTTTTGTTCCTCTTGTATTCAATTTTTTGAACTTTAGTTTCGTTTGGTTGAATTCCAATTTTGAAATTGCCGTTTTACATGTATTCAAATATTTTTGGCTGGATTAATCGCAAAGTCAAGAGGAGCTACCTTCATAGCCAAACTAAGTGTAAAGTCTATTAAATTAACAAAACATGGAATGCATTAATGTTATGATGATTTAAAAAGAGGAAAATGAAAGGAAAATATAACCAACCTTCAAGCGCAATGCATATTGAGCAATAGGGCTTTAGCATGCTCCGGTGTAAATTCCTTGCTTGTTTAGGTACAAGTCGGCCAAGGTGGTTTTTTTTTTTTACTCTGAAGCTTTTCGTTTACATTTGTATTAAAATATTTGTTTACGTATTCAAATATTTTTCATTTATCTACTTGATTTTACATTCAAAGCTATTTATTTTGCATATTTATATTCAAATATTTATTCTGAAATGGCTTTGCCTTCGACTAGGTCCACTCTGTGAATCACGGAGAAAAGCCGAAAGGTTCAATGATGCAGATTTCTAAGAGATGGCAACAAAGATGTTGTTCTATCTCACAACCTTGAACTTAGCGAAGATTCTCGATGAGGATAGTCCTAGAATTGGGCGTTGAAGAGACCAGGATAAAGAAAGGATTTGAACACTTTGTGGATGCATGGAATCACTCGACTACGTAGCCATAATATGTCTCAGCAGTGCAGGAAAATACTCTCTATAACATCTATAGTCCGTTGAAAATGGCTAAGGAGTTATGGGATAGTCTGGACAAGAAGTACAAAACCGAAGATCTTTGGGTGAAGAAATTCATTGTCGATAAATTTACGGACTTCAAGATGGATTCAAAGACGTCTTAAGATTAGATTCAAGAGCTTCAGAAGTGGTTGTGCGTATTCATCTTTGAAGGAATGACTCTAGAGTGAGACATTTCAGTAAGTGCATTCATTGAAAAACATCCACCATCTGAAGGATTTCAAAAATTATCTCAAACACAGAAGAGAAAAGAGTTTATCGCCAGAAGACTTGATTGTTCGGTTGAGGATTGAGGAAGACAGCGGGCTATACGAGGAAGAGTTGGAAAGAATCTAGAGTTTCAAAAGCCAATGTTGTTGAAGGATCGAAACCGACAAGAAAGGAAAATGCAGCAAGTCTAGAGGAGGTTCAGCGAGCTTTGAAGAGTTCGTTGGCAGTGCTTCAGTGTGGCAAGTACGGACATCGAGCCAAAGGCGCGAAGCCAGCGACGACGCGGACCGATATGGTGGAAAAGACCTCGATGGTGTTGATGATATCAATCTGACTGCTATGATATCCGAGTGTAATATGGCGGAAACCCCCGAGAGTGGTGGATTGATCTTTGGAGCAACTCGTCACATATGTACAAAAGCGGATCGATGTTTCGTCCTACACAGCGTGGGGAGGTGATGAAAAACTTTATATGGAAGATTCATCAGCCTCTAAGGTTGAAGGTGTCGGAAAGATTGCTCTAAAGATGACCTGGAAGGCGTGACACTAAATTAATGTTGCATGTTGTGCCGGATGTTCGCATGGGAATTTAGTGTGGGGGCTCTCTCCTTAGCAAGAATGGTTTTAAGTTGGTTTTTGTATCTGACAAGTTTGTACTCTCAAAAAATGAGATGTATGTAGGAAAAGGTTATCTGAGTGATGGTTTGTTCAAGCTAAATGTAATGACTGTTGTAACCAAGGATGATTTGAATAAAGTTGCTTCTTCTTATGTGCTTGAATCTTCTATTATTTGGCATGCTAGACTAGGACACGTTAACTATAAGTCAATAAAGAAATTAATGAATATGGATTGTTGCCAAAGTTTATCCAGTGAGAAATGTAGTAAATATTGAATCTCTAAATTTTCTAGGCCCCCTTCCCACTGTACGTAGATAATAGACTTTAGGAACCTTTAGATTTAATACGAATATGTGATATGAAATCAATACCGTTAAGAGGTGGTAATAAGTATTACTTTTATATATTGATGTTTGCTAGTGGTATTGTTATGTTTACTTAGCAATGGCAAAGATGAAGTGTGAATGCTTTTAAATCTTATAAGGCAGTTAGAAACTAGGTTGAACAAGAAAATTAAAATCATAAGAATAGCGGAAGGAATTGAATATGAATTTCCATTTGAGGAAATTTGTACGGTGGTATTATTCACCAAATGACTACTCCTTATACACCACGATCTTGGGTGGCGAAAGGAAGAATGGTCTTTAAGGAAACAATGAATGCATTGTTGAATAGTTCGCTTACCACATGCACTTGTGGGGAAGTCGTTTTAACGGCGAATTTTATTTTTTTAAATAGAGTACCCTTACGTAAAGACACAACAAACTCCCTATGAGAAATGGAGCTTGCAATGCCTAACTCAATTATCTCAAAGTGCGTTTGGCTAAGGTCAGGGTTCCTAAGCCTAAAAAGGTTACAGTAGGACCAAAAACTATCGACCGTGTTTTTACTCCGATATGCTCGTAATAGCAATGCATATCTTTTCTTTGTTCACAAGTCGTAGAGATCCCGTATATACATGTCAATATCGCATCATTGAATCAAGGGACGCCGTTTGAAAATATATTTCCTATAACATAGTATATGAGTCTATTGATAATAATAAGAGGTCTCGGATACTATATCTAGAAGTGATCCAATGGAGGATGAACCTAGACAGTAAAGACAAAGGACTTCCACGCCTGACCCCGATTTCTTAACGTATTCTGGAGAATGAATCTCCTGGACATTCAAAGAAGTCAGTGGACTTCGCCGTAAGCCCTGTCGGCGTTTGGCATCAATAAATAAGCCAATCCATCTCACAAATCATACATGGAAATTGGTCGACCTTCCTCCTCGCAATAAACCACTACAATGTAAGTGGATTTTCAAGAGGAAAATGAAAGCTGATGGTGCTATTGATAAATATAAGTACAGTTTGTAGTAAAAAGGATACAAGCAACGAGAAGGTCTTGATTATTTTGATACTTATTCACCGTTACTAGAATTACATCTATAAGGATGCTAATTGCTATAGCAAAGAAGGTATAAGCTTGAAATCCATCAAATGGATGTGAAACGACCTTTCTTAAAATGGAGATTTGGAAGAAGAAAATATATTTTGGAACAACTCAAGGGTTCATTGCTCCGATAAGAGCAGAAGGCTGCCTAGCTTATCAAGTCACTCTATGGATTGAAACAAGCACCAAAACAATGGCATGCTAAATTCGACAAAGTCATGTTGTCGAATGGTTACAAGAGATTAATGAGTGCTGAGCAATGTGTATATTTTAAGCAACTTAATTGTTTTTGCCATTTTATACATATGTAGACGATATGCTTATAATACTAAATGATGGTGAGACTATTAAGAAAATCAAATGCTCGTTGCAAGTAAATTTGAAATGAAAGATAATGGGGTCGGGCGATGTTATTTTAGAGTTAAAATCCATAAGACACCTGGAGGATTAACTTCTATCACAATCCCATTATATTGAAATCCATTCTCTTGAAAATGCAAGAATCTAGATATTGTACCAGTAAAGACTCCGATAGATGTTAATTTACATCTTTCTAAGAATACTGGTGAAAACAAAGCTCAAAATGAGTATGCTAGTATACTAGGCAGTTTAATGTATGTCATGAACTGTACTAGGCCGAACATAGCTTGTGCGGTTAGCAAGCTAAGTCGATTTACAGTTAGTCCAAATGAAAATCATTGGAAAGCTATGAAACGTTTATTGGGCTACTTAAAGCATACTAAGATTATAAGCCAGACATACGTAATATCCGGCAAGATTCAAGGATAATCGTGATGCAAATTGATAACCGCACTAAAGACACAAAATCAACAAGTGGATATGTATTCACACTTGGTGGGGCGCTGTTGTCTTGAAATCATCCAAACAAACTTGTATTGCTGTGATCCACTATGGACCGTAATTCTATTGCTTCGATAAAGCTCTGAAGAAGCCGAGTGGTTTTGAAATTTCGAAGATATTCCTAATCGCCTAAACCGCCCGCTGTATGTATATTACTTGTGATAGTCAAGTTTACAATAGAAGGGCAAGGAATGTCATAGCACGGTAAGTCTCGACACATACCGTCGAAGACATGACACCGTAAGACAACTTCTTTCTAGCGGAATTATCAACACGACTATGTGAAGTCAAAAGATAATATTATGGATCCATTAACAAAAGGCCTAACTAGAGAGATGATTGCAAAAAACATCAAGGGAATGGGCTTCTAAGGCCTCTAAACAAGTCATCATAGCGACACCCTACTCTTAGTGGATCAAGATCCTGTGATCTAGGGTTCAAAGGGACAACTAAGTTATGAAGACAAAGGTAGAAACGCCTAATTTGTTTTACCCATTCCCTATTAAAGACAAAGATAATATGTGAAGGTTAAGCAAAAAGCTTTTAATGATTATGAAACTATATGTTCATAAATCACCTATGTGGGAGTGTGAAGTGAGGGCCGCTTCAGAGAAATAACAAAGGTCGACCTCTTAAAACACTCACGACTGTGCGGTGTCTACGGGGGCCAAACGAATACAACAAAGGTGGAGAACCACTTTGCTCGAGAAATAGTTGGGTGATTTCTATTGTCTAGGCTTACACGAAAGGTTGACAATTCAAAGACATCAAGTCTACTGATTGACCGAGTAAGTCCGATAGGCTTCACTAAGGAAAGTTCAAAGTCTCAGACTACTTATCCTGATGCAACGTTTTCTCATGGAATAATCGCACTTGCATCTCATGCATACACTAGAGTATTGATATCAGAACTTTTCATTCATGTGGGGGATTGTTGGGAATTAAATGAATGAAAAGATGTGTCCCTCATCGAACAGACACTTTGCTTGGTTCATACCTTTTCGAACCGACATGTCTCGTCAAAGGAGACACTTCCTAGCTATTTATACTCTGCTTTCCCATTTTTTAAAAATAAATGTAAAAACTATTCTTCACTTCATCATCATTTTTGTGCATTGTTCAAGTTGAGTTCGTCGGGTCCTCCGTACTCACTTCGAGTGAACGAGATCCTTCTATCCCTGGCATTTATCATTCATTATCCCTGCATGCTGCGGCCACCGCTTTAAGGACACAACATTATCGTTGGGCTCGGATCTGATTCCTAATCATTTGTTTGCACTGCAGGTTTGCTTCCTTTATGTTTTGTTTCTGTTTTTTGAACGAACTGGGGAACTACAGGGATGAGTTTGACGTTGTATGAGGATAGATACTTTCTTCGTCTCCCAAGGAATCCACAAAGGGATAAGAAGTCACGAACTCTCCACTCAAGGAAATTCACCCAAGAGATAAGAGAACACAAGATATACTTCACCACCTAAGGGATAAGAAGCAATATTGTGTGGTTTCCTACGAGTAAGTGCATGCATAGTGAACAAGTAATAAAGTGGTACATAGAGTGTCGATCCCACAGAAACTATGCCTATCAACCACTCATCTAGTCTAACCTTAATTTTGTTTGGATGAACGAAATTGGGATTGAGATTCTAATTATACAAACTAAGCATGCAAAGGAAACTCCTAAATTATCAAGACAAACTAAGAATTACGAAATAATCAAGAGAGGAAAAACCTAGGGTTACGAGTTCACCAAAATCAATCATAATGGAGGGGTTCAATCTTATCCAATGACACCAAAATCCTAAATTGATGGTAGATTCATCAAATGCAATTGTTAATCTTTCTCAAGCATCAACAATCTATTCCTAACAACAGGTTATATTGCATCTCTGCCTCAAACCTTAGATTCTAAGAATGCATTAAGCCTAGAAATCTAATAAACCACATGCAAATCATAAATATATCGATTCTATGACATTCACATGATATTCGATCCACAATCCCAATTGATTATCACTTCTTAGTCTAAAATCAATTGCAAGAACATGTCAATAGTGATCAATTATTCGCAAGTAATGAAAATCGAATGAAATTTTCAATATATAAGAAAATGATTGTCATTGAATTACAAATCAAACCCTTAAACCATTATTCATGAATTGGCTACATCATAGCCCTAGAAAAATAACTTAGAACATCCTAAAAAGAGAAGAAAAAAATATATAAAGGAAAACACAGAGAAGAGAAGAAGAAAATCTAGGTTTTGATGAAGAGTTGTTGTAGTCTCCCTCGGATCTCTCATCGGAGAGGCTTCAAGAATCGTCCCCAATCATACCCAACTCGTCTCCAAACCTTCTCCCCTATTCATAACCCTAATGGCGACTTAAATACCAAATTTTGCGTCCTTTGGGCTTCATTAAGGGTACCTTATAGGTCAAAAACATAGAAATACTTCCGTTCTAGACGCCATGGTGTTGTGGCTTCATACTCTCTGTGGGGGACAAAAGACTTCTGTTCTAGACGCCATGGTGTTGTGGCGCCATACTCTCTGTGGGGGACAAAAGACTGGGCGTCGTGGTGCCGGCCTTGTTATCTCCTACTTCAGCTTTTCTAATTTATTCTTTGAACTTGCCAACGCCATAACTTTCTCGTACGAACTCCAAATTCAGCAATCTTAAGCTCGTTGGAAAGCTTGGGAAGTGTAGAATTCATCCAAACCAAGATTAGAGACACTTGAGGTCATCCCATAGGCTGAAAACTCGAAAGTGCTGCTGCATGTCGTGACATCTCAATTGCTTTTGGTTGGTTTTTGCTCATTTTTCTTCCAAGTATACCTAAGGCCAAAAGATAATATAAATGAACATTAGAAGCCTTAAAAACACCTTCAAAACATGCAAAAGATAGGTGTGTTGAGAGGCATAAATAAGTATAAAAATACACCTATCAAATACCCTCAAACTTAACATTTTGCTAGTCCTCAAGCAAAAACAGTTAATATTATCTAGTTTCATGAGATAGAATAAAGAAGTGAAAACAAAAGGAAATATTTATGAAATGAGTGAATGATAGTTTGATGCAAATTTTTTTATTGGTCTCATATATCTCACTCACCTATAGAGTATGGAAAACTTGAAGTGTTCGTCATTCATGAATGTATGACCCTAAGTTGAATTTGTCTAAGTTAGAAATCTCTCTGTGCATGTGAAACCTTGCCTAGCTAGTCATTCTTGACCCGGATGGGTTTATGCAACCTATTGTGAATGATTGATCTCTAAATGATGGATATTTGGAGTTCCATAGGCTTATACTTCATATCATTCTCCACTAATGTAGACTACACACTACTCTTAGGATCATTAGGACTTTATCCACTTGTAATGTATGGCTAGGGGTCAAGCTAGGATATTGGGTATACACTTGGCTTGAAACTTACCCATAATTGTACATTTCTTTTCTTCATTCCTCAAGCTTTCACCAACTTTTCTAAACACCCACAAACTTGTTGCTTACGAGCCTCAATGATTTCCACCACAACTTTTTTTTTTCCATGTGAGTAAGTAGGGTTTGGTGAGTAGTGCCATGTTTGGTTTCTTTAAGCTTTTCTCCTAACCTTAATGAGCTTTTAGCCAATAGCTCCCATACCATTTGACCTTAGGGTATTAGGTGTTAAGACACCCATTCGGGCCTAATTACTCAAGTTGTAGAGGCTACGAAACCAAACTTACTCAACCCTATTCCTCTTTTAACTCTTTTTCTCAAATTTTCTTTATTCTTTTTTTTTTATTCTCCTTTCCACCTTTCAATTCATTGCACGTACCATTTATTCTCCCCAAATTGTTATGGCTCATGAATATTTCCTTGAAGATCATACAACTATGGGTAAGTGGGACTTTTCAAGAAATGGGAAAACCAATCAAAGATAGAGGTTTATATAGTGGGTATCATGAAAGACTTAGGCTCAATAAGCTCAAATAGGGAGAGTATGGATGATGGTATATATGGGTTGGCTTGAAAAGGTCAAACTATCCAAGGATGGCCTAAGTCCTTTTCTAATTGTTGTGTTGTCTAGGATTTCGCCTCGAGTGATAATTATATAAGTTCTAGAACTTTTTGAGATCATAAGGTCAATAGGTCACATAAATCTCTGTATGTAGGGAAGAATATCCTACAAGGTCAAGGTTTTGTGCTTAATGTGTCTAGATCTCCTAGCAAGGTTTATCCAACAAAAGGGTCATATGTAAGTATATGGCTATACCTCTCATTTTCCACAACCTATAAGAAGCTCAATCAAGTTTTTCATCATCGGCCTACATAAATGCGCAAAACAAAAATCACTCAAGCTTTTGAAATCTTTGGAAAAAAAAAACCCAAAGAACCTATCAAAACTAAAAATTTTAACCAAAGCTATGCAAAAACCTAAGAATGAAAATATTATCAATCAACGCAAGCAAATAAATAAGCACAATTTGATCCCCCAAACCAGAATTTAACACTGTCCTCAACATGCAAGTAATGATTACAGGTAAGAGGTAACAAGGAGACTTCCCTAAAGAAGGTCATGGTTGAGCATCATGTTGATCCGGAAGCACCATTCAATAGCAAAAAAATCTTCAAAACTGTTCCTAAGGCTCATTTAAGCATTTTGTCAAACACATGGTGTGCAAGCTGGAAGCATGTTGCCTAACTTTCAATTTTCATAGTTTTCTTGCATTTTTGAGTCGAGACAACTCCCAAAATCACCTTGAACTCCTATCAACCTATGATTAAACATAAAACCTCAAAATTAGGTCAAAATAGGAAAAAATTGCTAAGTGATAAGAATTAAAAAAACAAAGTGAAAAACTAAACAAATAAATAATTGAAAGAACAAAGGATAGAGTTTGAGTTGCCTCGCAAGAAGCACTTGTTTTATAGTCTTTAGCCTTACTTTCTCCAAGCTTCCTCATGGTGGGTCAAAGATAAATGAGGTTTTGCTATTGTGGGCTCCCCCAATCTCCTTAGCCATTATGTTTTGGGTATCATCTCGCACGCCATAACCCTCATCATCCGGATGCCTTATTGCCTTGAAGAAGTTGAACGTTACCTCTTCCCCTTACACTCTCAACTTGAGCTTACCCCTTTGAACATCAATGAGAGCCCTTCCAGTTGCCAAGAATGGTATCCCAAGTATGATTGGGATCTCTTTGTCCTCCTCCATGTTTAAGATAATAAAATCGAGTGAAAATATGAATTTGTCGACCTTGATCAACACATCTTCAATTATACCTCTAGGGTACTTGAAGGATCAATCTACCAGTTGTAAGGTCACTATTGTCGGCCTTGCTTCCCCCAAACCAAGCTTCCTAAAGATGGAGAGAGGCATCAAATTGATGCTAGCCCCTAGATCACAAAATGCCCTCTCAAACACAACATTCCCAATAGAGCATGGGATTATGAAGCTTCCCAAATCCTTGAGCTTTGGTGGTACCTTCTTCTACAATATGGCACTGCATTCCTCAGAAAGTGCAATTGTCTTATACTCTCCAATTTTCCTCTTATTATCCAAGATCTTTTTCATAAACTTCACTTAACTTAGAGTTTGTTCAAGAGCATCTATAAAAGGTATATTTATTTGAAGTTTCCTAAAGATATCGAGAAACTTGACAAATTGTTGTTCCAACTTACCCTTCTTTAGCCTTTAATGATATGGAATGTTCGAAGTTGGCTGTTGTGAGGGTTGATTCATCACTTGCTTCTTCTTACTTTCCACACTTGGCAGAGATGTAGGGGATTCATCCTTCTTAGTAGGTTTGACTAGCCCTTGGTTGGGCTTTCCTCCTTTGCTTTCTATTTCTCATCTTGGACTGATTTCATGTATTGTTGGTGCTTCCAAAGCCTTTGATGGAATGGGATTGGTGGGACATAGGGAGGTGGGTCATCCGGAAAAAACTTAGACCTTGGTTTCCTCCCCCCCCCCCGAAAAAAAAAAAAAAGATTTTTGCCCTTTTTCTTTTTTCTAATGGTAGCTCTAGTTCTTTCCCAACCTCTTCAGTTCTTCTTGGTCCCTCAAGCTCTTTTCCACTTCTCAATGTGATCGAATTACATTGCTCTATGCCTCTCGTTCTTGGGTTCACCTCCGAATTGCTTGACAAAGTGCCCAACTGCCTCTCAGATAACCTCTGAGTGATCTAACTTACCTGAGCTTCTAAGCTTCCTATCTGGGCTCCCTAATTATGAAAATTCGTCCTTGTTTCATTTATGAATTGTGAGTGTGGGTCCACGGCTCTTCTTGAGACTTAGCTAGACTCGCATGAGAGTAAGCCAATTTTGCCATTGCTTCCTCTAGATTCAATCTCCTTTCAATTGGAGGTTTATTCTACTCATGATAGGGTGATGAATGGTTGTATTTCCATGAGAAATTTGGGTGGTTCTTCCACCCTGGATTATATTGATTGTTGTATGGATTATTATGCTTGTGGTATTCCCCAACATACTATGCTTGTTCAACTGTCACTAGCTCAAAGGAATTCCCTATCCGACATTCTAAACTCCGGTGGGGATCATTACGAGGCTCGCATGTAGGAGATTAATATGTCTATACTGCATTAATAGTCATCTGATGGCTCTGTAGCTGCTTAGTCAAGAGTGATACTTGGGTTGCCAGATTGGTAAAGACATCTAAATCATGAATTCCAGCCACCCTATTTGCTGGTTCAAGTCTCTCGCTTGGCCATAGTGTGTTGTTACTTGCCATGTCCTCTAAAAGCTTGTATGCATTAATATCATTCTTTTTCGAAAATGAACCTTCAACTGAGGCATCAAGAATGACTCGAGAGGTGTTGTTTATCCCATTATAGAATTGGTTTACTTGCAACCATCTCAGTATCTCATGGTGAAGACATTTCCTCAACAACCCTTTGTATATCTCCCATACTTCAGACATTGTTTCTCCTTCATGTTGCATAAAGTCATGATTCGCACGCAATGTATTGTCTCGTCATAAGAATTTTGCTAAGAATTCAGACTAGATCAACTCCATGCATCAAATTTTAAGCTGGTGGTCAGAGTTTAAACCACTCTTTCGCCTATCCTTGAGTGACAATGGATACAAGTGAAGACGTACAACATCATCAATCACTCCATTGTACTTCAATTGCTCTCATATCTCCCAAAGTTCGAGATGTGGCTTCGCTGGGATCCTCTTCCGAGCACCCTTTCCTCCCAAATTCCGACCGCACGGTCCAAACCTAGTCCAGGTTGGTTTAATGTCACTCAATCACCTTATCAAAATCATTTATCAAAACACGTCGTAGTGTTATTAATTTCGCTTGGCATAAAATCCTTTTACAAATATGCGGAAGTGTTTTTAAAGGGTAAGCCCATTTCATTTCATTCATGCAAAGTACAATTACTATAAATGCATATCAAGCCTTTTCAAATGATTTACAAAATAGATATTCAGAGTTGAAATTGTTTTTACAAAATATCAATGTTCAAAAAGAGATATGGGGTGAATGTATATGTCGGAACATACTCCGCAATTCTTTCTTTATGACTTGACGCTCCTCGATCTTGTTTTTCGCTCCTGTTCAATCAAGACTACAAAGATAGATAAAACTACACGCTTAAGCATTTTCATGCTTAAGTGGTTCTATACAATTCCATTATCTGCCGCTTTAAATCAAATCATGCGCTTTACTAAACAAACTTTCGTATCTGATGATCAATGTCAATACAATACATATACTTATTTCCATATACAATCATTTATGGTTCATTGATCAAATCCAAATATACACTTCCATATGCAATAAGTCATTGATAATCAAATCATGCATTTCTATAATACTCTTTCATTTTAATTCGCTAATCATGCTTTTCAATTCCACTTGTCACAATCTCAAATCAATTCAATTCGGTTCTCGCTCTCAACAAATTTAACTTTATGTTTTCGATATACAGATATCGTAATCACTGCACGGTCTCAATAAGGTGTGTGATGAGCTTAAAAGTCATCTATTTTTAATCCATTTTTCCGTTTGATTTTCATCTGAAAAGGAATAATTAATATGCAGAAATATGAAGAAACTCACCAATTTGTTATTAGCAGGGAGTGTGAAAGAAAGAAGAAAAAGGAAGAGAAAATGCAAAGAATTCCAGGATAAAATGTAGAAAATGGCAAGGGCAGAATGAAAGCAACTCGGGTAACTAATGTCATAGCTGGCTGCCATACCATTTACGCAGTCGTGACATCGTGGTACTCAAGGAAATTACGTGTGTCGCGACAGCATCACAAGTTAGGCAACCGAGGACTAACTGCAGACTTATGAATGATGTCGCGACAACATCGTGATGTGGCGATGGCTGCTGATGTCGCCATTAAGTGACTGAGGTCGACAAGAGAAGCACTCGACGCTTAAGGACATTTTGAAAAGATGAAACTGCTAGACTTAGAGCCAGTTGTCGCTGACAGAGGATCCACTGTCAGCACACCAAAGCAACCACTGAAGCTTCCAGAGATTTATAACTGATACGGACAAGAGATCGATGTCACGACATATGACTTGCTCGCTTTAAGGTTGCAAACTTCCTTAGCCGATGTCACGACAAGAGATCGACATGTCGCGACACCGTGAACACCCGCCAGCCTCTCGTAGACTCCAGTCGATGTCGCGACAAGAGATCGATGTCACGACACCAGAACGTACCGCTCAAAATCAGAAGACAAGAGGTTGATGTCACGATTACCGCAACGACCAGCGCCTAAACCCAGAAAGACAAGAAAGTTGAGGTCGCGACATCGCGAACATCGCTTGAAGCCCCAGAGACTAAAGTCGATGTCGCCACAAGAGATCGAGGTCGCTGATACGAGACTTACTCGCTTGAAGGCTGCGTAACCTAAGTTGATGTCGCTGACAAGAGATCGGCGTCGCGACATCAGAGCGACTCAGCCCAAAGTCGCGAGTTATAAAGTGATGTCGCGACAAGACATTGATGTCGCGATTATCGTGGAACCGAAGAATAAATGCAGCGACACGGAAATGGCTGTCGCACAAGGGATCGGCGTCGCGACATCGTGAATCCAAATTTCAGCCAGAAACCGGAGTTCGCTGTGAGTGATGTCGCGATGTGAGTGACCGACGTCACGGCATCAGTGGACGCATCACTGAAGATTGCGTTTTAAACCATAAACGCGACAAGGGATTCGAGGTCTCACCGAGCAAAGAATAATGGGCCGCCCACTGGAAATCCACAAAAGACTGCATTGGGAATTAGGCCCAACTTCAGAACCTTTATAAACACGGCCGCTACCAAATGCAAGTGCCAGCCTAGCGACTTGGAAAGAGAGATCTGGGCTATGGAGGCTCCTGTATTTTATTTTCTTTTCTTTTCTTCTTTTCGTTTTTTTCTTTTTTTTTTTTCGTTTTTTTCTTTCCATTTTAGCTTAGATTAGAGTAGCTTTAGGTCACTCCCTACTTCTTGGATTTGAACGTTAGCTGTAAAGGATTTAGCTGAATGCAGATTTATATTTCTTAAAATATCAGTCTGTTGTTCGACCTGCATAAATTTTGGATTTCGAACACCCAGTTTCCGATTTACAAAGGGTTTACTTGATCGCAGTCACGCGGGTATATAATCGCACTTAGAAACCCAAATTTCCATTGAATTGACGTTATTGTCAGAAATAATCTTTCCTGCGGTATTTTATTCATTTAAGCCTGAATCTGCATGTTAAATCGACTTGCCTGCTTGCTTCAGATTCTTGGAATCGATCCCAATTTCGCCTCATATCTATAACGAGGTCACATAAATTGATTTCCCGTGAGGCCCTCCGGGTGACACAGAAGGCATTCCCAGAGCAAGAAACAATTTCGGGAAGGTATTCGAACCTGAGCATTGCTGATCTAATGCGCCTCGTATATTTAAATCAATACTTCCTCTTCCTCACTTGTAAACTCAGAATGAGTTTCGAGTGAGTTATTAATTTAAGTAATAATGTGAGAGTTCACCTCAATCGAATACAAGGAATCTGATCCGGTATAGCAAGGATCTTAATCAAGGAAAGAGTAAGTATATATTCAATTTTGAGGGTGAGGAACCAAAGATAGTGCAAACCTCCCCATGAATGACTAAATTGAAGGAGCTCAGTCTCAGTCCATGTCAGGTATGAAGTGCATTGAGAAAGAAAAATACCCGTAACAAGGCTACGAGATTTGTGTATTGCCTCACCCTCTGTTCGAGAGAAACAGCCATGTGAGATGATGAACTGTGTGGTTTGGAGAGGTCCAATCACACTATATTAATCCTTGGACTAGTTTTAAAGATCCGTGAAGCTCGAAACAAAGCATAAAGACATCAGAGGAATTGATTCTTTCACAATAGCCGATTATTCAATGCGAGATAATCGTTAAATCTAAATTTGTTATTTTGAAATTTCCACCTTCAATTCATTTGTTATTCAATCATTTTTCTTTGGCATCATTATTTTCTGCTTTCAAAGCAAAATCTCATTATCGTAATCTCGCCCAAATAGTATGGAGCTTTAAGTAGTTGGGGTAGTTGATTGAAAAATTTCGAGATCTCTCGTGGGATCGATATCTCGGACTTAAACTATTTTATTACTCGTTTAATTGGTGCACTTGCAGTATACTGGATCAAAACCACACGAAAATGGTTTTCTCTTACAAAAATATCTTTTAATCAACATGATAGTAAAAGAAACTAACACTCAAGTTTAATGGTTTATCTACTGAGGATTAGACAATAGTCCTTGGATAATAAGTCTTAAATTTGAATAGGTGTCTTCTGATCCATAACAATTTATCCATGTCGGTTTTTAACAAGTTTTATGGCATTATTGCAGATTAGTTAATAGTCTTTGGCAACACAAGTTATAAATTTGTACATGTGTAATGGTCCAGTCAACGCCAGGCCGCAGATAAAACGGTTTTATAACACAAGACGTCCTTCCGCTGGGTCGACTAGTTATAAAAAATCACTAGTGAACACTACCGATACTGCATCATTGTCTGGACGAGTGACACATCAATACAATCGTTCGTAGTACTGTTATTTTGACCCCTATTAGTATACCAATCTATCCTTCAAACGAACTAAACGGTTTTAATTCAATTAAGGACGTTCAAATATTTTATAGCAACATACAGTACAATATGTACATTTGTATAAACGGTTCATTTTCAATACTCATGCAATTTTCATTTGCAAACATTTCACAATCAATTTCTTCAAATCAATTAAAACAATTCAATATGTTTTTCTTATGCATTTAGAACAAATAGTTCAAATCTTGAAATGAGAATAGGAGATGATAGAAAAAACCAAAATCGTCGCTTAGATTCCGATCTTCGGAATCTCGAATTCAATGCGGGCTTTCCTCCTCGTCAGCCCCTATTCAAATACAATGACAATCACATATTAAGAGGTTATCAGAGGGAGTTTTCGGGTCGTGGTTTATGTCTACTCGATACCCCTTCACTTGAAAAATTTTCTGGGGACACATGAGCCATAATTTTCTCATGCTTCCTTTAAGAAAATTTTATCTCTATGAGTCTATTTTTAGTAGGAATTGGAATCATCTCATTTGGATCACCCAAACTCAAGTTACGACATTTTAATTCCAAACTGGTCAGTATCCCCAACTCACTCGGTTACTTAATGTTATTCCCAATTTCAAGGGTCTTAACTCCATAAATTGGTAATGGTTCCTTTTACACATTTGAAGCTATGGTTCTAAGGTTTCTTCTCCAACTATAATCATCTAATTTGGATCACCAAAACTCAAGTTATTGCATTTTACATCTAGACTACTCCAATTTGCAAAGTAGAATCAGATTGTTCTTACACATAGCTCCACTTTGACAAATTTGCATACACTTCCTTCAAGTAAATTATTCCCCTAGAAGTCTATTTTACCCATAACTTTTAATCACTCAATTTAGATGAGTGAAACTCAACTTATGGCCAAAACACTATAACGATACCCAAAACAAAGCATAACCCGTGAGCTACCCGAGCTCACCTTTAAGCCCGTATTTGGGAGCCTTAGAGCTAAAATTTTCTCCTAGTCCCTTCTATACATTTGTAGACCTATCTCTTATGGTTCTTTACCAATTAGAATCACTTCATTTGGATGATTATAACTTAATCTATAGCCAAAACAAGAACAAGGGTCTTGATAAAATTTTGACAGCATTTCCTTTGAAAACCCAATATTTTCTTTTTTTACAAACACTCCTCCAAACCAATGCAAACCAATTTAAACAATGCAAAACAATCTCAAACTGAACTAAAACCATCCAAGAACAGTTTTATACCACATTTGGGGTTTTATTAAACCCAAACACAAGTAGAATGGGGGTTAGGGTTTGGTTTTCCTTACCTAAATCCTCTTTCAATCTTCAATGCCAAGCTTTCTTCTTCAATCCGATTCTTAAACTCTTGCTTTACTGGAGCAAGAATCACAACTCTCCTCACTTTGGTGCTCCTAGCTTCTCCCTTCCTCTCTCTCAAATCGCTTTTTCTCAAAATGAGCTCCAAGACCACTTTTGGTCTTAAATATCCCATGTCACATAAGGCCTTGTTTGGTCTTCTTTAAAATTTCATTTTTGGGTTTAAGTTCTCCTAATTGCTAGCTTGTCCACTATTTGTCTCTATTTGTATTTAAATTCTCATCAATCACACTTAGACATTTCTTCTTTCTAACTTATGACCCTTAGGTCCTTATTTCACAATTTTTGCTCACTGGATTTATTTCCGGGTTCAATTAATTTATCATTTTAGCATTTAATATTTGCATTTGGCTTTTAGCCATATAATAATTTAATCAACATTCATTTAACAATTCCTGGAAAATACCCAAGTTTGCTCAATTTATACCCGAAATATATAATAAAATTATAAAAAAAAAAATTCTAGGGTATTTTTAGGGCGTTACATCCTCGCTAGCAATCCCCCAAACTGGATGGAATGAACTAGTTGGAGCATGATCGGCTTGAGCTCAAATTGGTTGGCTTGGATTGGTGGGGCTCTAATCACTAGATGAATAACTGGGGGAATAGCATAGTCCCTCAAAGCTTGTTGTTGTTGATTAGCTTCTTGAGGGGGGTTAACCCTTAGTGGATTCAATACTTATAGATTATTCTCTCCTTGCCTAGTGGCCTCACCCATATTCTGATTTAATTCATCCATTCCTCCTTCTAACGGATTCTCAATGATTACTTTGCCTCTTCTACAAAGTGTATACTCTATATCAGGATCATATGGGAATAGCTCTCGACCTAATCTCTTTCGCATAAACTGGTTCAACTCCTACAAAAAATAAGAAAAAAAAAATCAAAGAAACTAGGAAAAAATATGAAGAGAATGAAATAAATAAAAATAACAAAAAAAAATTGATTGAAAGAAAACTAAACTATACCCAAAGCAATACAAATTTAATTCAATTAATATTAATAGAATTTATATAGTCCCTGACAACTACTCTAAAAACTTATTGTGTGATTTCCTATGTGCAAGTGCACGCATCGTGAACGAGTAATAAAGTGGTAAATAGAGTGTCGATCCCACGTAGACTATTCCTATCAACTACTAATCTAGTCTAACCTTAATTTTGTTTGGATTAACAAAACTAGGATTGAGATTCTAATTATACAAACTAAGCATGCAAAGGAACCTTCTAAACTATCAAGACAAACTAAGAATTACGAAATAATCAACAGAGGAAAAACCTAGGGTTACGAGTTCACAAAAATCAATCCTAATAGAGGGGTTCAATCTTATCCAATGACACTCAAATATTATATTGATGGTAGATTTATCAAATGAAATTTTTAATCTTTCTCAACTATCAACAATCTATTCCTAAAAACATGTTATATTGCATCTTTGCCTCTAGAATGCATTAAGCCTAGAAATCCAATCAACCACTTGCAAATCATAAATATCTCTATTCTATGACATTCACATGATATTCCATCCACAATCTCAATTGATTATCACTTCTCACTCTCAAATCAATTACAAGAATATGCCAATAGTGATCGATTATTCGCAAGTAATGAAAATCGAATGAAATATTCAATATATAAGAAAACAATTGTCATTGAATTACAAATCAAACCCTTAAACCATTATTCATGAATTCACTACATCATAGCCCTAGAAAAATAACCTAGAACATCCTAAAAAGAGAAGAAAACAAAAATATAAAGGAAAACATAGAGAAGAGAAGAAGAAAAACTAGGTTTTGATGAAGAGTTGTCATCGTCTCCCTCAGATCTCTCATCGGAGAGGCTTCAAGAATCGTCCCCAATCATACCCAACTCGTCTCCAAACCTTCTCCCCTATTCATAACCCTAATGGCAGCTTAAATACCAAATTTCGCGTCCTTTTGGCTTCATTGAGGGTAATTAGGTCAAAAACATCGAAATACTTCCGTTTTGGGCACCGTGGTGTTGGCCTTGTTGTTCTCGCTTTAGCTTTTTTATTTCTTCTCCGAACTTGTCGATGCCATAACTTTCTAGTACAAACTCCAAATTGAGCAATCTTGAGCTCATTTGAAAGCTTGGGAAATCTAAAATTCATCCAAACCAAGATTAGTACCACTTGAGATCATCCCATAGGCTGAAAACTCGAAAGATCTGCTGCATGTCGTGACATCTTTATTTCTTTTGGTTGATTTTTGCTCATTTTGCTTCCAAGTATACCTAAGACCAAAAGACGATAGAAATGGACATTATAAGCCTTAAAAACACCTTCAAAGCATGCAAAGATAGGTGGGTAGAGAGACATAAATAAGTATATAAATACACCTATTAAGCAACAAACTCGCCACTTAAGGACATCCACCCAAGAGATAAGAGAACAAGAGAGAACTCTTAAAAGAGAAATCTGAAAATATTATTAAATTTGAACTTATTCTCAAATACTACATTAAGGGGGTATATATAGGCCTCATACTTTCTAAATCAAATAAAGCAACTCCTACTTTGACTTAGAAAACAAGACTTTCTAATTTAAATAAAGCAACTCTTAAAAGTTTATCTTTCTAAAAAGAAATAGCAACTCCTATTTGACTAGTAAAACAAACTTTCTAAATAAAATAAAGCAACTGCTACTTTCACTAGGAAAATAAATCTTTCTAAAATAAAAAAACTCCAAATCAAAATAGTAACAAGACTCAAAATATTTAGAAATAAAGATATATTTGGTGTCTCCAAGGTTTCACAAACTCCTGAATTTGAATTTTTCATAATTAACAAGATTGGAATGCCTCTTCATGAGAAATCTCTCTTTGCTCATGTGTAACCAAATCCAACCCCCAGGGTAAAAAAACAAGCTTGTGATGACCTTCATTTACTTGTTTTTCATATTGCTCAATTCTTTGTCCAATGTTGAACCTTACTTCCTTATGAACAAAAATGTTGTTAATAGGTTGACAATCAACACACATTCTCCAACATCCATCCTTATTAGGTGCCAATAGGGTAGGAACCACACAAGGAATTTTACTTTCTCAAATAAACCCTTTGTCAAGCAAATTATCAACTTGCCTTTTAAGCTCTTCATCCTCCTCAAGACTCATTCTATAGGCTGGTTTGTTGAGCAAAATCGAACTTGGTATGAGGTCTATTTGATGTGGAATATCCCCCATATATGGCAAACCATGTGGCATTTCCTTAGGCACTACATCAACACGTTCCTCTAGAATCGGTTTCACTTATTGCGAGATTTCCTTCCCACTTTCTATTTCTTAAACAACAACCAAATCTATCACATCATAACCAACTTTGATTTCCTTCTCTAACTCAGATTTTGACGATAATGAACTCTTCTTCTCATTGGCTTACTTCAACTACTTGGATTCAATTACTTCAACGTCTTCTTCCTTGGCTTCATCTTCTTCAATTAGGGCAATCACTTTGTGGTTAGGACATTCAGAATCAATATACCCCAATCCTTAGCACTTAAAACACCTCTTTGAATTAAGAGTCTATTCTTGTTGTGGTTTATGCACTTTACTCTTTACTTGAGGTGTGAGAATAGTTTTACTTCCATTAGTATTCCAATAAGTTGAACTCTTGGCAAACCTTCTTTTAGCCACAGTCTTAGTTGTAATAGAACTTTCATACTTGTTTAGAGCCTCAACCTTAAAAGCAAATTTAATCACATCATGAAGAGTGTTATATGGCTACATAAAAATAACTCTAACAATATCGAACCTCAAACCAACAAGGTAGCGGGCTATGACTTGTTCCTCGAACTCTTGCAAGTCTCCATTGATTATCAAGTTTTCAAACTCAATCGAATACTCTTCCACACTCAAATCTTGTTGCTTAAAATTTTGAATTTTGAGGTAGATGTCTTGGCGATAGTTAAAGGGAAGGTACTTCCTTTTTAGTTCTTTCTTCATCTTTTCCCAAGTTTGAATCTTCTTTTTACCATATCTTTCATGTTGTCTCTTCAAGTTTTCCCACCAAATAAAAGCATTCTTGCTCATCTTGATAGTTACCAACTTCACCTTTTTGTGCTCAAGGGGGTCATAATACCCAAAAACATACTCCACCATATTAAGCCAATCTAAAAATTCATAAACGTGTCCATTCTTCCATCAAATTATGGAATGTTAAGTTTTGGATTGAATCTTAAACCATCGTCATAGTTACCACGCCTCTTAAAGTAATCATCATTCTGATGGTAGCCATCATACCTCCTATGATAATCATAGTCGTGTGTATACATGCCTTTAGCTTTCTTACCCTCTAAGAAACCTTGAAGTTGACTAGGCTACAAAGTCTCTTCATCAAAATCATATTTTTCCTCCTTGATCTTGTATTCACCTATACTTTCCAACAAGTTCTCCATAGACATATGATCTTCATAATGATTCACTATAATCGTAGCATGCACAGGGTAGAAATTTGGTGCTCGGAATCAAAAATATTTATAAACCTAAACCTCTTATTGTTGTAGCATAGCTACTAGAGTATGGTGGCTCTAGGGTCGAACACAGGGATGGGTTTTCTTCGTGTAGGTAACTAACAGTTGATTCAAAATGGTGATTTCACTTTGGATTTTTGGGTTTTCATAAAAACAATGGGGTTGGTGATTTGAAGACTGCAACTAAAATGTAATAAAATGTAAAAAGAACTCCTTTAAGTCTTAGGCCACTGGGTTTGAGGTTTTAGGACAACTGAGAGGTCCTCGGGTCCTTTTCCTCGCATTGGGGAGAATGACCTATAGTCATTTCCCGAACCGAATCTTCGTTTAGCTATAAAACCGAACCCTAATAGTTTTCCTCTTGAGATATAGCATTTATTGGTCATTAATGTTTCAAGACAGTAAAAACTGATCCTTTGATCTACCCTACAGTGACAAATAAATGGCAACTAAATGACCCCGATTGGATGCAGCAATAAGCATCCTTGAACCCTAAGATGCCAAATCTTGGTCAATCAGGATACATCAAAAGGATTTAAACCTATAGTGAGAGATAAAGACATAAACGACAATAACTGCTTGCTTTAAAAACAAGAGGACCAGCAAATTACCTCAAAACCCTAGCCCAGTAGCCCTACTCTTCAAGGATAAGAGGGGTTTAGTCAACCATCCTCTGAGTTATCATCCTCAAGGGGTGTTTGGCCAGCGAGAAAGTGAGAGAAAATGAGAGAAAGAAAAACAGGCGAACGAGCTGAAAGCTTTCACACCAAAATTTATTGCATCCAGTGATTCTTGTACAAAACCTTGACTAAGCCTTATATACTGCTCAGAACAAGGGAAATTACAAAAATGTATGAACTACCAATAATACATTGAGGGTAGTTTAGGAAAAAGTTACAAAGTTTGTAAATGGGGTCGAAGCGGGACGAGAGGGAGCGGAGTTACGAATTTTCGCAGCCACACTAAAATTCTGCGGGACCAATTCCTTCTATTTTCAGCTCCATTTTCCTTATGGCTTCTGACCCGCAACTTCTGAGTTCGACTTAGATTCTTCGTGTTTGAGTTGACTCAACAATTTGGCGAGTTTAGCTTGCATAAACTACAAAAATAGCCACAAAATGTGATTAATAGTAAAGTCGAGACCTTAATGTGCCAATTGGGTTAATTAAGTTGATTGGTACACAAAAAGTGCTCAAAACACACCCAATAAACAAGATTTCCAATAGCCTTATTTGGGCTTTTTAAATCACTCCCCAGCCAAACGCATTGCTAATCCCTTAGCAATGACAGAAAGAAAGAGAGAGTAGACAAATTATGTTGACAAAAATTGGTATTTCAAAAAGAATGTAAATGAGTAATGCCTAACCCTCAGTATGAAACACCAAGACCCTGCCTAATAACCATCTTGAGAGAATGAATGCCATACAGAATCAAGCTTTAGAAGAGCATCCAACTCAGGAGAATCAACTTGAAGCTTCCACCAAAATCTAAGTGTTTATATTATCAGTTTTAAACAATGAAGTGCCAAACTGCACTCTCCCCCCAACCAAGCTACTGTCATAACTTAGAACATTGATTGACCTAAATAAATCAGTATCCACTCTTATTCCACAATTCTTTTTGTGTTGTAGAAATAAATCTTTGAGAATCGACCGCTAGGGAATCCAGTATAGAGGATCACCCAGATGACTCTATAATTAAGGCTTAGGGCATCAAGTCATAAGGGTCTTTCAACCACTAACTCTTCAGGTTTCACCTCGGACTCCGAATGATTTCGAAATTCCAGCACCTACAACTCGCTAAACCTCACCCATCCACCCATGTAGCGAGCACTAAGTCGGTGACTCCCAACCAGTTGGCTTAGGGCACCAGGCTTTCAAGACTTTTGTCGTATACCCTCGGACCGTGCTCGAGTTTCAAGGGTAAAGCGTCGCGGCGCTTCTTTTTTCTTTCTTTTTCTTTTTCTTTTTCTTTTTCTTTTTAACTTCTTTTTATTTTGGAAGACTTCATTGGTCTTCTTTTCATGGGGATCCTTAACCTATTCAAGGTGGCCAACGAAACTAAGTCAAGCTATTGCAAGGTATAGGAGGCTAGGCAGTTTTTCAAGTTATTGCTGAAACATAATGTGCATTGTGTGTGGTTAGCTAAAGGTGGAAGAAAAATGTTGAAAACAATGAGACTCAACCAATTCATTCATAATCATGCATGGAACTAATCTAACGTGGAGGTGGACGGTGTTTAGGTTTTCCAGCTTTACCAAGCTAGAGCCAAAACACAAAAAAAAAAAAAATTGTGTGATTTTGGAAGCCATAAATGTGAGTTGTATGGTATGTATAAAAAGAAATGCGACTAGATTTTCATCTTTACAAACAAAAACTAATAGCTTCAACAAAAAGGGTAAACAGCAAGCCTCTGGGCATCATAAAATGGGCTTTACTCAAAATAGCAACAAAAACATGAATATAAAAGCCACTTCCTTCACTAACTCTCACTCCCCCCAACCAAATGTCGCATTGTCCGCAATGGGGCTCGGATTGGACAGTTGGAGAAGGAAGTGTTACCTCCTCAATGTGTAGCCAATGGAAGGTCATCCTCATCTTGGGTAGGTTGAGGTCTTTGTGGGGGTAGTTGGAGTGGCCGCTCTTGCAAGCGGGTCAGGAGAGTTTGCAAAGGGAATTTAATTTGGGCAAAGGGTGGCTGGGCTGAGATGAGGATGGCGAAGAGGCACAGGCGGCATTGATGAAATCGGGGATAAGCCCAGGTGACTCTGCAAAGGATGGCCTGATTTTGTGCGAGGGCGGCCTCGGTGCATGTCATCCTCTCAGCTAGTGTTGCATGGGCAGCTGCAAAGGATGCTGAAGTGATAGAGAAGGTGCGGATTGCATCCATAATGGCTAGGAAATCCCGAGTAGAAATGGTGATATGCTGCGGAGGTGGTGCTGATGAACTTGGTCTAGCTAAGTGTTAGGACCAAAACGTGTTGCACATTTATGCATTAGTTATGCATGCAAGATTATATTATATAAACCACCAATCTCTTAGAGTAAATCATTTTTTTTTTCAAAGTTGGTTTTGATCGATGTCTGCAAGTGCAATTCGACAAGTAATAAAATGGTTAAGTCGGTCTCGATCCTGAGATCTCAAGAATTTTAAATCAACTACCCTGACTACTCAATTTCCATACTATTTGGACCACAAAATGATAGTAGTGTTCAGCGTAAAGCTGGGAAATAACTAAACGCAAGAGAATGAAAATTAGGATAAACTGAAATAAAATAAATGAAGGTAAAACTAAGTTCTATAACAAGAATTGAATTCTGAACAATTATCATAAAGAGACACATCGAGAGCAGTTGTAGTGAACTATCAATTCCTGTGGTCCTCTGATAAAATTTCTTGATTAATTCCGGTTCAAAATCTTGTCAAGGCGTTGTAGTGCGATTGGATCTCTCCACCTCCATTTCATTATCTAATTTATGACTGATTCTCTAGTCACGAGGGTGGATAACTACTTTTAAAAAAAAAGGACTTCCTTAATCTGGATATTTTCTTTTTCAATACTTCATACCCATTTTATGAATTTGTAAACCTTAGCTCCCAAGTTATCGGGTCAAGCAGATTATCTGACTTCAGTTGCTTTTCCTCGAAAATTAGAATAGATCAACTTTCCTTGATTAGATCCGCCGGCTAACACGGGATTAGTCTCACTATCCGAATTGAGGTGAACTCTTTGCTTGTTTAAATAGATAACTCTTTCAACTCGTTCTTGATTTCAAGTGAGAAGAGGATTTATCTAAGTGAACTTACAAAGCTCATAAGATCCACCCAATAGCGAGTTAGTAGCACCTTGAAAGAAATGTACATTACTCGGGAATGTCTTTCACTGTGTCGCTTGAGAGAGGACCTCCTTGAAATCATAGCAATGGCCCAGCGAAATCTTAGGGTATACAAAGCGATATTCGGATCCCCAGACAATAAACCCAAAACCAGAAATAAATTCATTAGCGAAATTAACAACTTTATCAAACAATCTGGGTATTCATTATCTATGTTCATCAATGTTTGGATTCATAATTCACCAGAATCACTGTCTGACATTCCTACGATCGTAGGAATATTTGTAAATGGAAGCTGGAACAATGAATTAAATTTATGCAGAATTCCATCGTTCAGGTAGTAATTGAAAAGAAATTGATTTCGACATTCGGCTTATTCAGCTTGATAACATTCGAGATCCAAACAAAACAAAGGCGAAAAGAGAGGAAAGAAAAAGAAAATACGATAAACAATCTGTTCTAAAATGACGAAAATGAAAAATAAAGAAAAAGAAAATAAAAGAAAAATAAGAAAATGAGCTTTGGCCCAATCGGACCTCACAAATGCAGTAGGCATGGCTTGCCTTCATGAGTTGGATAGCTGCGTATTTATAGGGTTTTCCAATTGGGCCCTAATCCCAATGTAGACTGCTGTGGATTTTAGAGTAGCCGAGGCCCGAGTGCGCTCCGATTCGAGTCATCACTTCTCTTGTCGACCTTTGAACTCTCATGTCGCGACGTGATAAAGTTCTGCTTCCTATGGCGACCGTTACCATTGTCACGACACCAATCTTATGCCCTTGTAAGTTTCAGTTGATCGCTTGTGATGTCGCGACATCATGGCCTTGTCGCGACATCCATTCTAGTCCTTTGCAGTCTTCAATGGTTTTATTTCACGATGTCAGCGACATCGAGGATATTCTATCGCGACATGGGCTCCGCGTCACGCCCTTCCCGCTAGTTGTCATGATGTAGCGACATCAACCTTACGTCAGCGACATCAACACTCCATGTTACCTTGATTTGGTCATTCATGATGTCGCGACCTCTATATCTTGTCGTGACATCTTCTCCGTCTTGGTACGGTCTCAATTTCACCTCTCTGATGTCGCGGCGTGCATATCTTGTCGTGACCTCATTTCGAGTCATCTGCGATCTTTGGCGATCTTCGGATAATCGCTGACATCGAAATCACATCCGCGACGCCGTCTTAAGAAACTGTAAGCTTCAACTGGTCGCTCCTGTTGTCGCGACATCAGATTGATGTCGCGACATAGCTTTATACCTTCGTGCTGATACAGTCGTTCACGATTGTCACGACGCCGATATCTTGTCGCGACCTCACTTTATGAAACCGCATGTGGCGAGGTCTATGTAACTACCGATCTTATGTCGCGACATCAGCCGACTTGCAATCTTCACTTGATGGCTTTTTGATGTGACCCGCCCTCTTGTCGTGGCCGATTCATTTCCCTTGGTTCATCACGATGGTTCACGATGTCGCGACATCAATCTCTTTATCGCGACATCTTGTCACGTCATTTGCGATTTCAATGGTCTTTAGATTCGTGACAGCCTCTGTCGTGACATCATCAATGTCGCGACATCAATCTGCGTCGCGACATGCGACTTAAGTTCGGTAGCTGTCGGTCGAGCCTCATAGCTTAAAAAGGTGTTTAAATTTGTGTGACCTCATCCTTATCCGCGACATCAATTGTTGTCGCGACCTCGGAATCTTTGTCGCGACGTCGTTCTCTTAGCTCCTGATTACCCTTCAGCTGCTGATCTGTACTTACTGTCGCTACCTGCATCAAATTCCTTTAATTCTTTTGGTGTCAGGCCTCGAGAATTTATTTGTGTCAACTGGCGCATCAATGAATCGACGAGTTCTTTTCATTTTGCTCTTGCCATTCATTGCACTTTTCTTCCACTTATTCTTTGTATTTTTCTACTTTCTTTCTCTCTTCCTGCTAATAACAATTTGGTGTTTCTTCTATTTACGTATATTAATTATTCATTTCTAGATGAAAATGAAACGAGAAAAAATGTACTTAAAAATAGATGACTTTTAAGCTCATCAAGCTCCACAAACTTAAAGTTTGCTTGTCCTCAAGCAAAGAAAAGAAAAGAATTGTTGTCCTCGGAAACAAAATAATTTTAAGGACATTTTACGTGATTTGTTGAGTTTCATTCAATTTAATTGCAATGCAAGGTATCTGAAATTTTCTGCGCATTTAGCTTCAAGTCCCGGTTCAAGGTTGGTCTCTACTCTTTATGTTATACAAACTATCATGTTGAAATTGTTTTACAAACAATATACTCATTGAATCTTGTTGAATAATGAATTAAATTCCTTTCTCAATTTATGTTTGAGTCATTCACTCATAAAGTTCTTCACAATTTTGATTGTTTCCTTTCTTCCAATTCCATAGGCTTGTTTTTTCATATTGATCTCCACTAATGTAGGTGAATTCGGCCCAGCCAGATCAATCAGTCTTTTGGGCTTATATTGTGAGGCTTAAGGTTAATGGGTAGGATGGAAGGAATTTTTAGGTTAGATCACCCTGAACATTTTCTCTTTCTTCACCTTCTTTCTTATAGTTTCTCTAGTAAACTCACTGAAAGCTTCATGTTTAGGATCTCTCTGATTTCTTCGTTTCGAAATTTGTATTCCTATTTTACTCTTATAATTTCAGGAATTTCCTTAGTTTGCTACCACTAAGGGATAGTGCAATGTTTTAACTTTAGACTCAACATCTTGCGAACTTTGGGTTAGTAACTCCCATACCCGGATGGCATTAGGGTACTAAGGTAATTTGAAACACCTAAGAACTTAATTGTTCAAAGAGAGTTAGGCCACAGATAAAACTTATCCCTAGAAGCCTTCTTTACCTGCTGCATTTTAACTCTTGCCTTTTTTCTTTTCATTCCTTTTGAGTTCCTCGAAAATATAAACTCCCGAACTTCATTTCTTTCTTCTCTTTGAATTCTGGTGTCGTAGGTTCTTCTTGAAGGATTGATGTCATATAAGATGGGTGCGGGGTTTCCGATGAGATGACGAGTGAAGATTCCGCCATGATCTATGTTGTGTATTTTTGAAAAATGGACGTGGCTCAATTTACGGAACTACGTATATGCCTGTTATATGAATAAGGATGGTAGCATGTCGAAAACTATCGGGAAATAGCTGTATCATCTCTTGTCAGTACCAGAATCACACAAGTTTCACTTCAATCAATAATCTAACAAGATTCTAGAATCTGGATTTATCATTTGTGACCCCAACTATAAAGGAGTATCTTGACCCATTTTTTATTTATGAGTGGTTAAGTTAATTGATATTCCACGAGGTTCCTTGATTCTTGTTCATACCACAAACCAAAATATGTTTTGTTCCATACATTTGTATTACCTTCTCCCAATACGGACTTATCGATTAAATATAAGCATTTTACCTTGTTTTCAATTAAACTGATGCATTTTGTCCTTGTGCAATTTTCCTCATTTGAAACACTCCTACTCTACTTCCTTCATTCAATTAAGATAATGTCACTCTTTCAGTTTTATTACCTGGAACTATTTCCTACTTTGATTTCCTAATCATTCAACCCTGGCTAACCTGACATTGAACAATCCGATGCAAAATAGTACACAACAATTCATTTAACTTTCTCATTTTATTTCTGATTGATTTTCAACTATTGGATACACAGTATGGGAGGAGGATGGTGTCTTGAAAGTTAGGCAGAGAGAAGATACATTTCTTCTTTGGGTGGTGGCAAAATGCTCCCGAGGGGATCTAGGTCTAAAGTGTTCAAATGAGGTGGGAATGAAGGGAACTTCATTTCCCTTCTTTCTTTTCTCTTCTTAGTTTCCCTCAGCGTTTGTATTGACAATCTCATTAGAGATCCAACTTTCTTGTTCGGTACATCTTGTCTTTTCCCGAAGCCATTCATTGTGTTCCTCCGTTCTGTCATGACTGAGAATTTACAGAAAGATTGTTGTTAATCAAATCTAAATTTTCCGGCCATTCATACGCACCTTAGGATTCGACCTCCATTGCTTTTTGTCTCTCTCATTCAGTTTGTTTTCTAGCTCCTTCTGTAGAGATTTGTATAGTAGTTGAAACCACTTTATACGCTCCCCCGAATTTGGTGTCATATCCTTTATCTCTTTTCTCACAGCAATCTTTAGAGTTGAGCATCTCGATCAAAGCGCATTATGAAAGCTTCATGACTCGGTTTGATTTTGTTAAAGATCTTGATCTCTTTCCTTCATTTCTCTCTTGAACTCTCTCCTTCTTTGCTTCAACATTTCCCCATACATTCCTCTTTTATTCAGTTCTTCCTTCCACTTTGGTGTTCTCTTCTTTGGATCTCCACCTCATGCTCACTTTCTTTTATGTTTAATTCTTCTTCCCCCTTTATTGGTCTCTTCTTGCTAATTCTTTTTCATACATCCCTTCCTGCAGTTCTGTGGTTCCATTCCTTCTCTCTTTCTTCTATTCTTTTACGCATCAGGTGAAACTTAAGTGAATTGTCCCTCTTTGTGCTCCTCTTCAGGCTTTCTCGTGTTGGAAATTTATTTTTGTACGAGGATAGGAGCGACGAGGGGATGGAGAGTCTATTGGGTTGTCTTCATCACGCCCTTCATTATCTTGCAAACATGTAATCATTGTGGTGGTGAGTATCCTTTGGGTGCTACGCCCTTGATCAGTGGCCCTCTGGGTCTCTATACTACCAGTTCTTAGGCTTGGGTTTCTCTGTTTCTCTACCGGCCTCCTTTTCCTCGATTTGGTCCCTTACTAACTCTGTCGGGAAGGGGTGGCTGGGACTTCTTCTTGCGACTCCCAAACTCCTTTCCTCCGGCCTTGAGCAAGAGCGTGATTGTTAACAGGTGAGAAACGGAACCTCTTTTGTTTTGCTTCATGATATCTCATGATAGAGTTCTCAATGATAGCTCTCTCATTAGTCTTGTATCCCTTTAGTATGGCATAGGTGTCTGACTTCTTGTTCTCCACTTTGTATAAATGTCTTGTTGGAACCAAAACGGGCCTTCGGAAAGTAAAACCATACCTTTGCTTCTTAGCCAAAGGCTCCCCTGTTCGAGTTCTTGGCTTTCCTTTACAGTCTAACAGCCCTTCCATGGTGAGCTTCTCGAAGCAATCTTTCTAAGATTCGACACCAAAATTTCTTGAATTTGGAGCCATGCTTGTGCGTTGTCATGCCATGACTTCGTTGGTAGCCTTCGCCGTGGGGACCAGACTCTCTAGCAAAACAGCTCCATCCTTCCTTCCTACCATGTTGGGGAATAAAACTCTCTCTCACGGTCTTGTATATCCTGCCTTTTGGTGCGCCTTGAGCTCTCCATCCTCTAATTTTCTATCATCTCATGAGAAAGATGCAGGGTTTAGATCTCTCTCACGTAGCAAAACCTAGCCCGTTGGCGTAATACTTCTTTGCGAGAATAAACCGCCCGAGAGAGCGAAATCTTCCTACTTTATTCTCTCATTTTTCCCTTTCCCCTTTACGCGCTCGCGAAGTGCGGGAACCGGTGGCACCGATGGCGTCTCTCACCCTTGTTCTTCAGCCAGATCTCATCTAACTGTTCTCCTTGGTGAGTTTCTTCTTCTTGATTGTTCATGTTTCCCTGTATCTGGAAGTCGAGTTAGGGACCGGTGTAGAATTCAGTCATTGGAAGCAAAGAGAAAAGCTTTTCGATGGTTGGGGCTCTTTGGGGTTTTGGAGTTGAGATTCGGAGAGACGGCGAATGGTTGTATGTGGAGTGAATGAAATAATATCCATGATTTACCATTTCAATCAATGTTTGTGGCACGATTAATGCTTCATTTATGACTTATCGCGACTTGATTCCGCCTCGCCTTTCATTTAGATCCATTAAATTTAGGGCTTTTTGGAATAAGTAAGTGTATGTCGCATTTTATGTCGCGACACCCGGGATGTCGCGACGTATCTAACTCGGGGTGTGGATGTGGCGAAATTCCTTCTCAAATTTGAAACTTAATTCAACGCCACATCACGGTGGTGTCATGACATGAATCTCCTTCCCTTACTACCCTTTCTTTGTTCTTTACAAGCGGTCACGACATCAATGTTATGTATGGACATTGGCTAATGTTGCGACATAACCCATACATTTGTGACCTAAGCCTTCATTAATGATTCACAAAACTTTGAATTTGTTATTGTTTTCTAACACATTTAAACATCTACGGGTATATTTCGAACAGCGATTTAACAATTAGTTCAATCATAACTCTGAGTTTGGTTAAAGAGAAGGTTACTCCCTCTTTTTCTCATGTGCGACTCCTATACGCAAGTTCTTTGGAATCATTTTATAGTTGCAACACTATTCATGTCTTGAGCCATACGAAGATCTTTGCAATAATCGAAGATTCTAGTTAAAATACGATCAATTTCTAATAATAAAAAAAATTTAAATCTATCCTTACGGAAAACAAATTCGACTTAATTCATCGACAACTAAAGAAAGAGATAATTCAAAATTTAAATCGACATTGAAATCCTCCTGGAGTTTGCCTCCCATTCTTTGCTCAATTTTGAGTCCTTAATTTGGACTTCTTTGTTATTAGTACTTCTTCTTTTTTCCTTAAGAACCGGTTGGAGTTCTTCAACTTCCTCTCCACTGTTGAGAGTAATGCTTTAACCTTTGTCCATTGACCTTGAATTCTTCACGATGCAGTCTTCGATGTCCTTGCTCAAATGTAATGCCCAGTACTGTGTGTAACCCTTCAGGTTAGTTTTAATTTCCTGGAAATAATTTCGGTCTAAGTTAAAAGCAACGAGAACTGTTCCTTGTTACGAACTCTTTTCTCAAGATTCTCCCGATCATGCCATTTCTTTGTTTTATCTTTGTATATTCGAGCATTGTCGCAAAGCTTCATTTTCTCGAGTTCTTCCAATTCGAACCAGTTGGGCCAGTCTCTCTTCCTTCTGCAGCCTTAAAATCGAAGTTTAACTTCTTGATGGCCACATTGCCTTGTATTCTAATTCAAGAGGTAGATGACACTGGTTTGCAAAAACAACTACGTATGGGGACATTCAATGGGAGTTTTATTATCTGATCCTGTAGGCCCCGAGTGCATCATCAAGTTTGGAAGACCAATCCTTCTGCAGGCTCCACTGATCTTTTCAAGTATTCTTTTGATCTCACTGTTGGAAATTTACCTTGTCCATTGGTGCAGGGGATGATCGCTAAACTCATTATATGCTTGATCCCATATGCGCTCCTTGAGTTTTGCAAATATTTTTGTTCGCAAAATGGGTTCCCCCATCACTAATAATGGTTCTGGGGGTTCCAAACCTGCTCAAAATATTCTTTTGCAAGAAACTCACAATTGTGTTAGCATCATTCCTCGGACAGGAAACTGCTTCCACCCATTTGGAGACATAATCTTGCTAGCGATATATAAATGTTCCAAATGATGGTAAGGAAGGGTCCCATAAAATCTATTCCCCCAAACATAAAATTTGTATCACCACCAATACCTTTTAGGGGCATTTCATTCCTAGCTGCGATATTTCCAATCCTTTGGCATCGATCACACAATTTCCTGAACAATCTGCGAGAGATCGTGGGCGATAAAACCACGATTGGAGTATCTTGTGAGCTGTTCTTTCTCCTGAAAAGTGTCCCCCATATGGTGATGCATGGCATTCATTTAAAATGTTGCCTTGTTCACCTTCTGGCACACATCTTCTTATTATCATGTCAGCACCTCTCTTGAATAATAGTGGGTCATCCCAAATATAATATACGCTTCTCAGTTAAGTTTCCTCTTACATTTGGTAGGCTGAATTACGACATTACTCCACAAGCGGATAATTCACAATCTTGACATACCATGGAAGTTGGAAGGGGAAACCTTAAACAATTGCTCATGCAGGAAGTTCTACATTAGCGCACATTGTCTTCTTAAATCAACATTTCCTTTCTACTCTGGACAGGTGGTCGGCTATCACATTGTCACATCCCTTTTTATCCTTTATTTCCAAATCAAACTCTTGCAATGACACCCATCTTATCAGTCGCATGATCCGTGGTGAATTACCACATGGGATCCCAAATGTATTGCCTAAATTTTTTCACAAGCAAATACTATAGCTAGCATCTCCTTCGCTTGTCGAGTAGTTCTTTGCGGCTTCATCAAGGTCTTATCAGCATAGCATATGACCCGAATACTTTCTCCTTTCTTTCGCTTCAACACGCCTCCCATAGCAAAATCAATCGGGGCATCACACATTATTTCAAATCTCGACCTATCTCGTGCAGCCATTATAGGTGCCCGTACTAACTGATCTTGATTTCATCAAAAGCATCCTTGCGTGAATCATCAAAATTGAACTCAGATCCTTTCCAAAGAATCGCGATAAGGGTCCGGCTATTTTTGAAAAGTCTTTGATGAATCTCCGTGAAATCCAAAGATGCCCCAAGAAACTTCTTACTCCTTTTACTGTGATAGGTGGTGCAAGAGTCTTGATAATGGATACTTTGGACTGGTCAACTTCTAGTCCATTAGCGGAAATTTTATGCCCAAGAACAATACCTTCTGTTACCATAAAATGGCATTTCTCCCAATTCAAGCAACTATTTGTCTGCATCTTTGAAGT
The DNA here is from genome assembly GCA_016808115.1 of Tetrastigma voinierianum. NCBI lineage: Eukaryota > Viridiplantae > Streptophyta > Magnoliopsida > Vitales > Vitaceae > Tetrastigma > Tetrastigma voinierianum. The sequence goes on along the minus strand of JAEQBH010000478.1, from coordinate 399,175 downwards.
ATCAAGCTCTGCATTGTTTAAACATCGATCAAAGCCGATCCATACAATGCGTAAAATCATCTCATGAAAATCTCCATCACTTCTTCAACCAAACTGAAAATAGACATCATGCACCTCCTAATGTACTGAGCATTACATAACCCAAACGGCATCCTTCAAAGGCAAGTACCATATAAGGGCATGTGAACGTGGTCTTCTCTTGATCCTCCTGTGCACAGCAACTGATTGTACCCCGAGTACCCATCCAAAACAAAAGTGAGGGTGTCTCATAACCTATCCAACATTTGATCAATGAAAGGCAAAGGAAATGATCTTTTCGGTTGCTATATTCAACTTCCCGTGAATCAATACATACCTCCATCCTCACACGTTCTTGTTGGAATCAATTATTTTTTTCATTTCTCTGATCACAAGAAACCCTCCTTTCTTTGGAACCATGGACTGGCTCACCCAAGGACTATCTCGAAGAGCGATAAAACCAAAGATTCAACAATTTGAGTACCTCCTTTTCTCGACTACTTCTTCATCACTGGATTCCGCCGAAGGTTCTACGTATGTTTTGAAAATCTTCTTCCGCTAGACCTTATGCATGCAAACCGCCGGACTAATACCCTTCAGCTCAATGGACTAAGCAAGATTCCTTTATAAGCCTTTAATATTTTCAGCAATCTTTGTTCCTCAAAGATCACCGAAGTCCGGCCGAATAATCACCGGTTTTTCTTTGGTAACGGCGTAGGCATACTTTAAAATGACATGGCAACTCTTCTTTCAAAACTAGCCCCTTCAGATCGGGTCTCTTGATGATTTTCCTCTTTTTCACTATTTTCCCCATTATCTTTTCATGTGCTTCAAGTTCAAATACGCTCTATAGAATGAAAACTGTGATGGAAATTCGCACAGACATCTTCAAGATATTGGGAATTCATCTCTTTTCATTGATAAAACCGAGTGTTAAGCACCATTTATAACATCAGAGTTGGAAGTAGAGACAAAATCGCCGCATTGCAACCTTCCTTGTCCCTATCTATATTTAATATACTTTTGATCAAGTTAAATGTGTTGTTTTCGCTCCAACCTCAAGATAAGAACCTTTCTGATATCAATCGTAAGAGCTCCAAGAGCTAGAAAATCGGTCTTCCTAATAGTAGGGGTACTGTGGGAATCTTCTTCCATGTCCGCACGATGAAGTCTGATCGGGAACACAAAACTCCCAACAGCTGACCAACACATCTTCAATGACCCTTCAAGTTCTCACCATCGATCCCTATTCGCCATTCAGAGGCAATGGGCTGTGGGAGCAAGCTCCCCAAACTTAATTTCCTTGGCAACAGAGAGAGGCATCGATTGATACTAGCTCCCAGTCACGTAGAGCTCCCGAATTCCAAATTTCTCCAACAATACAAGGAATTGTGAAACTTCCTGGTCTTTCTATCTTTACCGGTAGTTCTTCTCACACTGACTCATGGCAAAGTGAGATTCACTCATTCCTTCTTCTACTATTTTTCTTCTTTTCTTGCCCGCATGTCCTTCGTAAATTTTGCATAAAGTGGCATCTGAGTCACCACTTCAGTAAAAGGCATACTGATCTCTAGCTTCTGGAAAGTTCTCAAGAACCTTGCAAACTGCTCCTCCATCTTTGATTTCTGCAGTCTTTGTGGAAATGGGACTGCAGGCTTTGATCCTTGGATGTTCTTCCTTTCTACTCCTTCTTTATCATTCTCCATTGTCTCTTCCCCTTCTTGTATTGCTACTCTCGTCATCGGGCCATCTTTCTTTTCCTCTCTTCTAACTCCTTCCTACTCCTAAGCCGTGAGACAGCCCATGCAATTTTGGTTCTTCCTCAGGATCACTTGGGAAGGCATCTTTCCTCCGGGCTTTGCAGTTAGGGGCCACCAGCCTCACTTGTGTCTCCGTGTTCTCAGGATGATTGGTAGTGTTCAAAATTCGAGAAGGTAGCAAACGCCTCCACCCTCCAAATTTTGTCTGCATGGAGGTTCTAGCCTTTTATCGCCCCCATAAACCCGGCAAAGATCTGCTCCCTCAAAAGCTAGGGCCCTCCTCCGCCCCGTATTCATTCCCGTGCTCATTTCTCGGGTCTCGTCATTGAACCTAGGTGGCTGCCGATACCCTTGATGAGGGTTCTGTCCCTGCCTTTGGCCTTGAGAAGCCCCTCCACCATACGAGAGAAGTTCCTACTTGGTTCTCGAGGCCGGGTGATAATAAAATGAAGGTTAGGATTGGGCTTAAAAATGATAAGCTCTTGGCTCACCCACATAATTGACCTCTGCAGCCTCATAGAATTCTTTCACATCTTCTCAAGACTTCCCATTATTAACTCCCTTTCATCGTCTTGTATTTCAATGAAAGCAAAGCAGTGTGTCTTTCTTCGTTTGTCTAACCCGTGGCATAATGGCATCCAGCTTACCTATGGTCGCTATCTGCCAGCCCATGATTCCTTTCCTCCTGTTGTTTCCTCTTGAAAGCTCGTATGAGTTTTCATGTTACATTTGGCCGCATCTTCAATCGCCTCCTTTGCCTCTTCAAAGACTTTTCAATGCTCCACAAGACGAAGCATCAATGATCCCTTTGATATAATCATTCATGGCATGATATACAATGTCCATTTGAGTCTTCAGAATTCATCACATGTAATACATCTTCAAAGAACCGCTTGAATCTTTCCCGTTACATACGTGCTTTCATCTTCCCGCTGGAACACAATGATTTCTCTCCTTCTTTCGTGGTTAGGCTTGGGAAAGAATCACCTAAGTAGCTTCAACTAACCTCCCAAGCATCACCGTAACCATAAGGTAATGATTCATACCATGTAGCTCACGTGATCTCTTAAGGAGAATGGGAATAAAAGCTTTAAGGACTGCCCACCATTTAGCTTAACAACAGATTACCATCCCGAGGAATCTTCCCAGTGTCTGCTTGACCTTCAAGGGGATGACCCAAGAACCTGATGCCGCTGACCATTGTAATCAAGTGCCGGGCCTAATTCAAAATTATTAGTAAGACCAACTCCGCAGTCAGTCTGATCACGAGTATTCTTTCCCAGATAGTCATCCCCTGAATCCTCCATCAGACGCTGGACCTGAGGCCTTCTAAATTTTCCCGATGATTTCAACCTCGATCCCGCCTTTCTTCTTCCATGGTTGAGTTTTCTGCCTTCTTGGTCTTCCTCAAACTTCTGAGCGTCCTTTCTATTTCTGTGTCAGCTGGAATCAGATCGGTGTTTTGTTTCCTATGCATCAAAGTTTTTCTGAAAGCAAAACACACTTCCATTAATAGGATTAGTCAAATTATCATAAATATTCAATGTGTTTCGTTAAAGGTTAGTGGCCAAACTGAACCACTGCTTGAAAATCTATTTTTGTTCTTTTTCTTTTCTTTTTTTTTAAACTGTCCAAATTAGTATTTCCTTCTTCTTATCCGGTCATTGATTTACTTAAATTCTTCGATCCCTGCAGAATCTAGCGCCATAAAACTTGTTAGGACCAAAACGTGTTGCACATTTATGCAATAGTTATGCATGCAAGATTATATTATATAAACCACCAATCTCTTAGAGTAAATCATTTTTTTCAAAGTTGGTTTTGATCTGATATTCTGCAAGTGCACAGGTCGACAAGTAATAAAATGGATTGTCCAGATATCGATCCCACGAGATCCTAAGAATTTTAAATCAACTACTCCCGACTCACTCAATCTCCCATACCATTTGGACCACAAATGATAGTAGTGTTCAAATAAAGTCGGGAACAACTAAACGCAAGAGAACGAAAATTAGACAAACTCGAAATAAAAATAAACATAAAATCCAAGTTCTATAACAAGAATTGAATTCTCGAACAATTATCATAAAAGAGACACATCAAGAGTAAACAAACGAGAACCTATCAATTCCCGTAGTTACTCCCGATAAAATTTCGATTAATTCCGGGCCAAAATCGGCCCAAGGCGTTGTAGTGCAGCCGATCTCTCCACACTCCACATTTCATTATCTAATTTATGACCCGATTCTTCGAATACGTGGAATTAGATAACTACTTTTTAAAAAAAAAGGACTTCCTTAATCTGGATATTTTTCTTTTTCAATACTTCATACCCATTTTATGGACTGTAAACCTTAGCTCCCAAGTTATCGGTCAAGCAAGGATATACAACTTCCAGATTGCTTTCCTCGAAATTGTGAATGTGATCAACCTTCTCGATTAGATCACAACAACACCCGATTTAATCCCACTATCCGGGACCGAGGTGAACTCTTGCTTGTGTTTAAATAGATAACCTTTCAACTCGTCTGATTTCATGAGAAGAGGGATTTATCTAAGTGAACTTTACAGCGCTCATAAGATCCCTAATAGCGTGTTAGTATACCTTCAAAGAAATGTACATTACTCTCGTGGAATGTCTTCCCTGTATCACTCGCAGGACCTCCTTGAAATCATAGCAATGACGCAATCTAACGGTATACAAAACCGATATCTCATCCTGGGCACAATAAACCCAAAACTGTAAATAACCATTAACCTAAATTAACAAGTCTGTGAACAATCTACGTGAAAGATAAATTCGACTATCATGTTCACTTAATGGAAGCCGGATTCTCAATTACCGATCACATACACAAAGATTCCTCCGATCGTAGGAATGATCAGAATGGAAATCGAAATAATCGACTTCGTAATTTGTCCGAAATTCCATACGTCTCTGTGCAGAATTAAAGAAATCGATTTATTCAAATCAAACAACGATAACATTCGCATCCAAACAAAACAAAGCTTAAAAGGAAAGAAAGAAAATATAAACAATCTGCTCTAAAATGACGAAATGAAAAATAAAGAAAAATAAAATAAAAGAAAATAAGAAAACGAGCTTCAGCAATCCAGACTTCGCCTCGTGGCCGCCTAAGCCGCCTCTACGAGTTGGATAGTCGCGATTTATGTGGTTTTCAATTGGCCCTAATCCCAATGTAGACTGCTGTGGATTTTAGAGTAGCCAGGCCCAAGTTATCGCTCCAGCCTCGTCATCACTTTCCTTGTCATGGCCACGAACTCATGTCGCGACATTGACTTAAAGTTCTGCTTCCTATGAACTGTTCGTTCATGTTGTCACGACACCAATCTTATGCCCTTTGTAAGTTTCGCTAGATGTCGCTGATTACGGCCTTGTCGCTACATCCACTAGTCCTTTGCGCCTTCTTCAATGGTTTAGCCTCCTCGATGTCGCGACACGTGATAGCGTTGCCGCGATACGGGCTCACGCCTTCTCGCGACCCTTCCACTAGCCATTATGATGTCGCGACATCAACCTTACGCGACATCAACTTACTCCATGTTACCTTGATTTGGTCATTCATGATGTCGCTAATTCCTATATCTTGTCGCACATCTTCTCACGCCTCTCGTTGGTCTCAATTTCACCTCTCCCGATGTCGCGACGTCATATTCATTTGACTCCTCGCCAAGTCATCTCCAGCCTGATCGATCTTCTGACGTCAGCGACATCAATCTCCCGTCACGACATCGCCTTAAGAAACTCAGATGTTTCCAACTCGGTCGTCTCGCTGTCGCGACATCGATTGAGGTCACGACATCGCGATACACCGCAGCCTTTGATCTAGTCGCCCCGATTGTCACGACATCGGCATTCACGCGACCTCACTTTATGAAACTTCACCTTCAACTGAGCAGGTCCTATGTCGCGACTTCGATCTTATGTCGCGACATCAACTTCCGGCTTGCAATCTTCACTTGATGGCTTTTGATGTCGTGACTTCGCCCTCTTGCCGTGGGATGCTAGCCATTTCCCTTCGCTTTTCATCGAGTTCCCGATGTCGCGATATCAATCTCTTTGTCGCGACATTCGGCTACATCATTTGCGTATTTCAACTCGGGTCTTTAGATTTGACTTAGTTTCCTCTGGTCGTGACATCACTAATGTCGCTATTATCAATCTCACGTCGCGACATCGACTTAGTTCCCAGAGTTTCACTGCCCAAACCTCTCATAGCTTAAAAGTGCGTGTTTCATTGTCGCGATCTTCATCCTCGCCACGACATCAATTGTTGTCGCGACTTCGTAATGTCAGCCGCTGACGCTGCTCTGGCCCCGACACCTTCACCGCCGCCCCGTGACTTACCGTCGCTTACCTCGCGATCAAATTCCTTTAATCTCTTTGGTGTCACGACCTCGACCTGACCGTGTCAACCCCAAACCGCATCAATGAATCAGCCAAGCTTCTTTTCATTTTGCTCGCCATTCGACTGAGACTTTTCTTCCAATTCTATTGGGTCAGATTTTCTACTTTCTTCTCTCTCTTCCCGCTAATAACAATTTGGTGAGTTTTCATATTTCAGATATTAATTATTCATTTCTAGATGAAAATAGAACAAAAATGTACTAAAATAGATGACTTTGCTTCATCACTAAGTCCGTATGAGCCGTAATACTAGGAGATGAGGGCCTGAGGCAATGCTGGATGCAAAAGAGCCGTGGGTAATGGAGTAGTGGTAGCTGGAGCTGGAACTGAGGATGTTAGAATCTGAGGCTCCTTTGTATGCACTGCCGGAGGTGGCTGATCCTCTGTAGGAAGGTCAACTGCTGGCTGGTCCTCAGCTGGATCCAGAGCTGGGAGGTGATAAGAACGGGGCATAATCTGCCACCTGTCAACAGTGAGAACGGCCTCGTAGTCTTAGTGGCGCTCTAGCCTGGGCTCATCAGGAAAACCGATATGCTCTAAAGACTGCACAATAGTCTCTGAACAAGAGGGAGTGGACTCGCCTGGGGTCGATTCTACGGTGGACTCTTGTCCTCAAAATGGAACAAGGAGGTCATGATGAGCCGGACAGGCTAAACCAAAAGTCTCTGAGATGCTGTATGATAGAGCCTAGACAGTTTCCTCCTCGTACTAAATGCCGGAGCTGAACAGATCGATTGCAAAATATGATCAATAAGGAGCATCCTCAGGGGAAGCTGCCTCCTGAATAAGATGGATCCGGCTATCGTGTCCCAGGATAACAAATGAACCATCTCCCTGGTAGAGGGATGGGGCCACTATCTCGTAATCTACGCTAAAGGCGACCACCGCGATTGAACGTAGCTACACATTCGTGGCCAAGTATCCCCGTCGCCATCGATAGCAAAATGAATAGCAGTCGGATTGGGCTCTCTCCTGGACGTCATAGTGTGGTAGAACCCGATGACCACCCGAGGGTAGAAAAACCAACGTGGGGTCATAAATGGCTCCAGGAGTACCAACACAAGACTAGCCTCTTACAAAGTCTCCGAGACGGATCTTCAAGAAAGGCCGAAAATCTTTAATAAACCTCTGTGCAAATCCCTAGCACGTAATCGCATTTCGACACAGCACAAGAAGTGGAAGATGGGTCGCCTGATGATCGGCTGTGATTTATCCGTAGGGGGAGCTCTAACAAGGCCCTGATTAGGTGGTGACTAGGGCTCCTAGGGCCTGGAACTGGAAGACTCCCCTGGGCTAGAGGTTCGGGCCCTTTTAGAAGGTGGGGTCCTCCTGTCAATCTGGATGTGTGGAGGAGATAGGGAGGGCCAACTCTAGTATCTTATCCACATAAGCAGAGCAGGTTGAAGAACCGTAGAAGCAGAACATGCAAGAACACAGTATGGCAAGAGCACCTGCTACGGAGGCAACGGCGGCGCTGGTGGGCGTAACGGTAGCGCGCAAGCAGCAATGGGCGGCGGCAATATCAAGGCCGAGTATCACCCCCACAGGGAGGAAGAGTGGCGCACCCAGGGCTTGAAGTTGTGCCCTCCGCGTGTCTTAACCATTCCTAGGTCGAAGAAGGGAAGGAGATGGAGAGAATGGGAGGAGGAGGATTTCTTTTCTAAGGAAGATAAAGGATTTGAAATGAAAATGAAAGGAGGGGGGGGGGGGGGGGTTTAAATAAATGGGTTAGGTGATTCGTGCCATAGTAGGTTGAGCGGAATCAACAAAATTTATATCCTATATTCTCCCACGTATCAAGCTACTCAAGAAGATAAATGTCTAGTGGTCAAACATGTGGACGGGTTTTCATCCTAGGAATGATTTGCATAAGTGTGAAAAGGTAAGGCTTTCTATTCGATTTTTGGATTTGTTTCAAAAACAAGGTGAGTAGTTTGAAAACTGAATAACTCAGAAGACTCGGAAGATGTGTGAAAGGTAATCTTGAAGATTTGTGTCACTAACTTGATAACATGGTGGCGCAAACAAGTGTCCTCAGTTTTATCCTCTCATTATGACAAGCAACCTATAGTCCAAGCCATAACCTGATCTTTGTTTAACTAGCAAACCTAACCCTAGAAACCACCCTATTCGAGTCAACACAGAAACATGCACTATAGCCCCTTAACCCTAACATTCAACATCATTTCAAGCATATTCAGAAAGACCATCTAAAACCATCTAGCAATAAGTATACATCAGATCCTAAAGCATGGTAAGTATTGGCCAAATTAATGACATTAAATGATATTCAACCCTAGTTTGAGAAGACGGGAGCCATAAATACGCACTGCAGTATTCAACACATGAGGACAACCTCAGAATCGCCCACAACCAAGCTTAGCTTCCTTCCTCTTCAAAGAAAAGAGAGGCTTAGCCAAGCATCTTGAAGCTGTCCCTGATATGTTTGCCTAGAAAATGAGAGAAAGAGGAGAGAGAGAAGAGAGAAAAGCAAACCCTAACCTGAAGTCATAGATATTTACATGAAATAAAAATCGTGCTAAAAAAAATTTCTCTCCAATTTTCTCTCTTGTTACAAACCATGGGGGTTTATATAGGCCACCCATTTATGTGGAAACTACAATAAAGCCTTAACATTTTGGCTAAAATAAAGGACAAGGAAGCAATACACTCAAATGAAGTCGGGTTTGCATTAATTACAAAAGGATGACAAGGCATACCTCCTCAGCTAGGGCACGAAAATTCCCGCCAGGTAGCGGGAAATCACCAAGATAGCGAATCGTAAAATCGCTAGGCATCGCACTCGCTTAGTTAGCGAAATTTCGCTAGCCAATGAAAATTTCTAGTGATAAATAAACCGGATTTTTTCGCTAGGAACAGTGTAGAGCGAAATCCTTGGGTCTAGCGAAAATTCACAATTTCGCTAGGATTGCGAAATTTTCGCAATCCCAGCGAAATTTTCGCAATCTTAGCGAAATTCCCTGGAATTGCTGATCTTCACTGCACCATTTCTACCGCTTCCTATACCGCACCAACTTTTATCACTTTCATTTCATTCTTCTTTTTGATTTTTGTATAATGATGGCCGATGAATGGGTCTAATCTTCATGGTTTAGCATATGTCTCGATATTGAACTCTCAAGGTACGTAGAAACCCGTAAAACAACTCAAAAAATAACCTCCTTAAACTAAGATAAGCGATACTAAGAACACCGAACACTTCAATCGTATAATTGACAGCGATTATTGCAAGAAAAGTACTCAAAACCTATCCTAAATAAATAGTCCAAAATAGCACTAAAATTAATCACACCCCCCAACCGAAACGTCATAATCCCTAAGTAATGCAAAACTAAAAGAAGATGTATGCGTGGATTTTCAAAAGTTTATTATTCAAAAGGTGTATATATACAAATAAATATTATCTTTAAACCGAAAAATTGACACCAAGTTTAAAACCACATGAAAGAGCCAAACCATTCAAGAACAATTTCAAGTCAATATTGGTTCCAAGGATTCTCAACCTGAATTTCCACCAAAGTCTAATGGTTCTTACGTGAACTCAGACGTGTTTCAATAAATCGCGAAATTGTTCCCTCCCAACCCAAGACCGTATGGCCTTAAGCCGCTGAACAACCTAGATAAGGATAGTTAATGTTCGCTCTTAAACAACTACATTGTAGGGTGCAATGCTCAAACCCGATTTCACCAAAGTCCGTGGTAATCTGGGTCCACCGATTTAATTTCAACCAATTAAGGTTTAGTGCATCAAGCCAAAAGGATCATCGACCACAAACTCACAGCTTCACCCCCGACCGAATGACTCGAAAATCAAGCACCTACAAATCGTAAAACTCTACCTATCCACCCATGTAACGAACACTAAATCGATGACTTCAACCAATTAAGGCTATCGCTTCAAAGGCTTTCGGCATACACCCTCGGACCGTGTTCGCTTCAAAGCAAAGCTCATGATTTTATTTTTCTTTTCTTCTTTCTTTTTCTTTTCTTTCTTTTTTTTTTCTTTCTTCCTTTTTTTTTTTCTTTTCTTTCCTTTTGGAAGACTACATTATTCAAATGGGTAACACAAACCTATCCTAGGTTGCCAACATGCCTAAGGCCGGCTATGCAAATGGAAGGATATAAACAAATTCACAAACTCTCATTGAAACAACTGTGTGCAAAAGTGTGTGAATTAGCTTAAGGGAGAAATGTTCAAGTTAAGCATGTCGAACTTCAATCGACCAAAAAATTATATCATCAAACCTGGAATTCGTTTCAACATAAAGGTGATAAAATGTGGTTTCAAATTTTTCCATTTAAAGGCACCTAATTGGGTCTAATCATAACAATTGCTCAATCAAGCAATTCAATTGTCCAATTGAAGACAAAAACGATTACATAAGATGGAGGCACAAAAAATATATGCAAAAGTGTGTATATATATACTGAATAGCTTTTGATATAGCCAAAATGGCTAGTGCATGCATACAAAAGCTAAACATACAAAAATATCACTGCTTACTATGGCTAATACATGAATCCTAATCAAAATTAGTAAAAAGCTGATAAAGCTTCAGAACTATACAAATCATAAAGAAACCCAACCACCTCACCGCTGCAGGGATCTGTGATCGCTGGCCGCTGGGTGCCCAATTACATCCAAAGATGCGGATGTCGGCCGGTCGTAGGCCCCTCCTCCGATCCGAACACGAGGAAGACCCGTGAGTCATAATCACGCAGCATGGAGTGACACTAAGTCAACCTCTCGATCCCGGGTCACTCGAGTAGCTACCAACGAAAGCAACAGGCATCCATCACTCCACTATTTCTCTCGAGTCGGGCGTGAACATACTCGGGTGAATGGCAGCCGCAGGGATGGGCCAAAATTCACGCTGGACGCGATGTGGTATGAGGAGGAGATGGAGGGGAGACCTACGAGCCGGACCCTCAGATCTCTGCCTGGGGTGGGCAGTGCATATCACCCGTGGGAGTCCCCGGCCACCTGATATCCGGTACCTCCTCCCGTCCCGCCACGGAGGGAGGAAAGACACAGCATGGTCATCACTCGCTCCAGCCGACGTGACTGGGGAGGGCATCGGATCCTTCTCTCAACTCGCTCCGGAATCCCAAATGCCCGGTGAACCCGGGCGCAGCAGTCCCTAAGATCGCAGCGAAGACTCCCTCGGCTCCCGAACCAGTCCTTCCGTGGACCTCCTCGAAATGCATCAAGGAGGTCATCACCAAATGGGAGGCCAACTAATATCCCTCCGAGATCCCAGAAAGAGCTCCCCAAGATGGCTCCTCCGTCGCGCACATAATGCCGAGCGGAATAGACCGGTCCGGAATAAATGGTCAATCGAAGAACATCCGAGGCGGAGCCGCCTCGGTGCACCGTCCAAACCAGGGTGTCTCTGCCGTTGATCGAACCATCGCGCTCCGAGCCTGTGGGCCTAATCTCTATAACTCCTCTCGTGACACGGCCAGATACGCAGCCTCTGTGCCGCGACATCGGGCCGCTTCCGAGTACTCCGGGCGCATCATCGAGAAAATCGAAGCTCACGCGGACCATCTGCTCCTCGAGATGTCATCGAGTGATAAAACTGCAGCACCACTCGTGGGTAATAATACTGCCTCGGGGTCATGAAGGCCAATAGAGAATAATCCTCGATCAACCTCATAATCCTAAACCCTGATCGCCCATTGGACGTCAGAATGACTCCCCGATGAAAGTCTCTCAAGGGTGGAGAGCCGCACATTCTGAACGGGTTCCCTACGAACAACTACCTCCCGATCCCGGGAGTGTGTGACAACTCAGGCGATGATGTAGCCTTCGCACTGATGCGGGACCGTGGGATGGCCGAGGCTCCTGGAGGAAGATGACTGGCTCGGGGCCCGACGTATGGCCCGCTGATGGTCGCCCTCCTAACTCTCCTCTCGAGTAATGTGCGATGGGGCCCGGTCCCATCCGTGTTCATCACGAAATCCCCGAGGCTCCTCGTAATCGCCGGGACCTGATGGTACCGAGCCGGACCGAAATCGGGCCTTCTCGCTTCTCGTGTAATCGACCACTACGGCCAAGGACTCACCCTAGTAATGAACCATAACCGAGTGTGAAAAAAGGCACCGCGTGGCGTTCAATCGACCGACGTCGACCTGTGGTACAAACAGAAACACCCGGGCAGTCAATGGTACCCCAACTGCGCACTGGGCGCGAGCGCACGTGGGGCGCGGGCTCCGCCGCGTCGCCTAATGACTCCGTACGCGTTTCGGGCCGTGGCTAGTGCAGCAGCACAATGTCGCGGCCCAAAGATGCTAATCAAAGGCATGAGGCGTAGTTTTAAGTAGGTCACCACGGCCGGCTCTATGGTGATCTACTACGAGAGTAGCTCAATGTGGCTCCCATTACAGGTCATCAAGGTGGCGCAGTGGGCTACTACCGCGCTAAGATGACTCAGTATTTCGCTTATGGAGAAATGGAAATGACTAAGCTTTGGCCCTGTGTTTAAATAAATTCAAATTCTAAGAGCCCGAAGAGTCCATTTCCACCAATTTTCGCTATATTAGCGAATTTGGCTGAATCAGCATCACCATCTGCATTTCAAAATTTTTAGTTTAAATATTAATAAAATAAGAAATAAAAATTATTATAATAAGAATTAACATATAATACTATATATAAAAAATCACTATTAGATACTATAGTATAATTACAAAGTTACTAAATATGGATAACTGCTAATTTAAGAAACTTTCTAAAAATAACTAAAATTATTAAAATTACCTAAATTAAAACAAACTAAATCAAAAATTGTTGAACTGCAATTCGGTTTTTGAAAACACCGAACCAGTTCAATATAAAAAATTTACTCAAGGAGGGTCAAGGAGAATGATCTCTCAAACCCTAAAGGGTCCTGGAAGCTGTCCTCTTGTTGTTGGACTTTTCATTGGTGACTCGTCCTCACTGAAGGACTTTGAACTGAACAATTGCCCTGCAGTGGGCACTGATGGCAATTCCAACACACTTGTTGTACCCTGGCTGACTATTCCTTGCAATTCCTGGACACTTAGCTTCCCGCATACCGACCATTCAAACAACTTCATCGAAATTTGATTTCATTTCCATAGCGCTTGTGTTTGTTGTTTAAATGGAATATGTTTAACTCTAAGGTCATGTTACTAAAGGTAAGTTGCATGACTCATTCCAAAGAATCGATGATTGCATCGGGTCAGGGCTTAAAATGGTCTTCCTAAGATGATCGGGCACACGACGGGTTCATTTGCATCGCCTTGTCAAGCACTACAAAATCCACCGGGGTGTTAGAATTTTGTCTTATTTTCACTAAGACATCCTCAACTATCCCCAGTGGGATTTTTACGATCTATCGCCAATGATAAGGTGATCGTAGGTTTAAGTTCACCCAAACCTAATCGCTTATACACCTGCATGGCAAGAGGTTCACACTGCCTTGTGTCAAGTAGGATTTGTCTTATACAAGTCCCACCAATATTTACCGAAATTGTGGGAGATCCCGGATCCTTGTATTGACTGATTCTACTTTGGATTATGGCACCGACTTGTTCAAGAAGAAATGCCTTTTCTCAATGCCTAATCCCTTGCAAAGATCTTTCAAAAATTTTGCATAGGCAGGACTTGTTTGATTATGTCCAAAAGAGGTATGTTGACCTTCACCTGCCTTAGGACTTCTAAGATACCCGCCCCGCGTGATGCTCCTTCGCTCTAAGTGCTTGTGGAAACGGAGGTGGTATGTCAGATTTCCTCGAGTCCTCCCTTAGGAGAATTTGCTCGTAATGCAATTCTTCTCCTGCCTCGATTCTTCAACAAAGCTGCACGGCCGATCAACCTCTTTTCCACTTCTCGTGGTAATTATAGGTTTCACCTCATCCATTCCCGAATTGTTGGATGATCCTACCATGGATTCCTGGGTTTGGCACTAAAGGGAACCGTCCTTCTCGTAATTCTCCAGCAAACTTGTTGATCTTGGTGATTGAATATTGTATATCAATTTTGGTTCAAAGCTGCTCTCTAGCCCATCTATTCTCTTGTTCAAAGGTACTTTTCTACAAGATTTAATCCTTGTGCTGCGCTTGCACATTAATTCCGCTTCTTCCACAAAGTCAGCTTCTACCACCTTACTCAAATTTAAAACGGCTTCGCTCTACGCGAGATGAGATTTGTGGTGGCTGTGGTTGAAATTGGGAACCAAACTGTGGTTTGGCACCCGGGAGGTACATGTGGGGGAGGGCTTCAGGAAAGGTTAGGTGATTCCTCTCCCTAACTGAATTGTAGGTATCATATATGAGGTATCGGGTTGTGGTGGCTCAGATTGTCCTACAAGATTTTCGTGACACTCACATCAAATCCTTCACCGTAGCTATAAGACACTGCTTCGCCTGATTTACATGGGATTGAAATTAGTGCAGTGGATTGACTGGTATGTGGATTTTCAAACACCGTCGCACTTCATGGAGCCTTTTTCCTTCAAGCCTCCACCTTCCTAGCTAAGGTTGAAATCTAGCTTTCATTTCTATGTCCTTTCAAGTAGCCGTATAAATCCCTCCTGTGTGGCTACGAGGGCCTCATTGTTGCCATTTCCTAGGTTTAGGCTCATCCCAACCCTTCTTGAAGCCTCAAATTAATTAGTTTCCAAAATCCATGGCTTCACAGATGCTTACTTAGAAAGTCTCCTCCACACATGGTTTCCAAAAGCTGCCTCATGGCAGGAGACATACCACCATAGAAGTGGTTCACCAACATCCATGTATCAAACCCATGATGTGGGCATGCACTGATGGTCTCCATAAATCTCTCCCAACACTGATAAAACCTCTCACCATCTTGAGCTGCAAAGGTATAAATTTGTCTCTTCAAATTGTTGGTCTTATGAGCACTGAAGAATTTTTAAAACTCGCTTTATAGCTCAAATTCTAATTTCTACGGTTCTAGGCCTCAGTGAGTTAAGCCAAATCTGGCCTGTCCTTAGGGTCAATGGAAATGCTTTCACTTAAGCAAATCCATGTCCATCATTCCTAAAGTGTAGTGCGTGACTTCCTCAAAATCCCTTTATATGAGTGTATGGATTTTCATTTTCCATACCATGATATTGTGGGGAGTAGGGTACTAAATAGGGCCTCACCGCTACATCTTCAAGCAGAGGTATGATGCAGAGGGCACTAACCCTAGGAGGGTGGATGATCCCTCATGGTTCTATGTGCGCTTGATCTACTGGGGGCCCTCACACTCGCCGGTTTCAGTAGTGGATCCATGGTATCCGTGGTGTATACCGACTCCACCGCTTTGGTTAATTTTGTGTACCGATTCTCTCAGAATCTTACCTCGTTATTCCTCCGTCCCAAGATCGCATACAAAACTGTTACACAACTGAGACACACAAAGAGCACAATCCAACTTGCAAAAAGGGTTATTGTTAGCTAAAATAAAAACTCGCTATATATAAAAACAAAAACAATAAGAATATCGCAAAGTGATAAACACTTCTGCAAGCATAAAGAACTGGATTACAAAAGAGCAAAGGTTACCTTCACTTGTGATGTTGGATCACAAGTACACTCAACTCATCAAACGTAGTTTGGCACCATCCCCTTAATGGCGCCATTTGATTCAGGCTACGTGAGGTCAGAGCGGAATCAAAAAATTTATATCCTATATCTCTCCTACCGCCGTAGTCAAGCTACTGTAGTATAGCGCTCTAGGGTCGAACACGGATGGGTTTCATCCTAGGAATGATTTGCATAGCGTGAAAAGGTAAGGCTTTCTATTTGATTTTGGATTTGTTTCAAAAACAATGTGAGTAGTTTGAAAACTGAATAACTGTAAAGACTGAAAGTGATGTGTGAAAAGGTAACTTTGAAGATTTAGGTCACTAACTTGATAACATAGGGCAAACAAGTGTCCTCGGGTTTTATCCTCGCATTATGACAAGCAACCTATAAATTCAAGCCATAACCGGATCTTTTGTTTAACTAGCAAACCTAACCCTGTAAACCAATTCCTATTCGAATAACACAGAAACATGCATCTATAAATTTCCTTTTAGTTTGTGAACCCTAACATTCAACATCATTTCAAAGTGGCTCGGGAAGACCATAAAAAACCACAAAGGTATCTAGCAATAAGTGCTACAATCGTGATCCTAAAGCATGGTAAGTATCGCCAATTAATGACATTAAATGATATTCAACCCTAGTTTGAGAAGACGGAGCCATAAATACAAAGACTGGGAGATTCAACACATGAGGACAACTTATAACCCGCCCCACAACCAAGCGCTTCCTTTCTTCAAAGAAAGAGGCTTAGGCCAAGCATCTCTTATTGTCATCCCTAAGAGGGTGTGTTTGGCAAACTAGAAATGAGAGAAAGAGGAGAGAGAAGAGAGAAAAGCAAAACCTAATTGAAGCTGCGAGATATTTACATGAAATAAAAATTGTGCCAAAAAAAATTTCTCTCCAATTTCTTCTTGTTACAAAAACTATGGGGGCTTATATAGCCACCCATTTGTGTGAAACTATTAATAAAGCCTAACATTTTGGCTAAAATAAAGGACAAGGAAGTAATACACCAAAATGAAGTCGGTTTGCATTAATTACAAAAGGATGACAAGGCAAACAATTTCGCTAGGCATGAAAATTTCGCTAGGTAGCGAAATCACCAAGAGATAGCGAAATCAGAAAATTTCGCTAGGCATTGGCAATTTCGCTAGCTTAGCGAAATTTTTAGGTGATAGCGAAACTGGATTTTTTCGCTAGGAACAGTGTAGAGCGAAATCCTTGGGTCTAGCGAAAATTCACAATTTCGCTAGGATTGCGAAATTTTCGCTATGATTGCGAAATTTTCAACTGAGCGAAATTTTCGTAATCTTATTAAATTCTAGAATTGTCGGACATCTTCACCGTACGGCCTAACGCTTCCTATATATCGCACTAACTTTTATCACTTTCGCTTCATTCTTTCTTTGATTTTTGGTATGTTTGATGGTTGATGAATGGGTTCAATCTTCATGGTTTAGCATATGTCTCGATATTGAACTCTCAAGGTACGCAAAAACCTGCAAAACAACCAAAAATAACCTCTAAACGGCATAAGTGATACTAAGAACACCTGAACACTTCCAATCAAGATATCGATACGATTATTGCGCAAAAAGCACTCAAAACCTATCTGAAATAGGGTCCAAAATAGCACTTTTTGGGCACTAATCATTAGGGTAAGTGAAAGGTTTAACCCACTTAATGTTCATAAATGGGAGTTAAAGCTAGGGCTCAAAAATCTGGAAAAGTTAATGTATTGCGTAGGAAACGAAAGGTTGTAGAAGACGAAGAGGGAGGGAGGTGAACAGTGCGCGCAAAGGAAAATTCGCAAACCTGGAAATTTCTACCCTACAACAAAAGAAACCTGCCTTCTGCTACACCTGCAAAACAAAGAACAAAATTCATGAGAATATGCAAATGAAAGACAGAGAAACACATTACGAAAACTAAACTAAAAATAAAGGAATTACACAAAACCAAAATTAATAAACAAATTCTCAACAAAAATTTGGGGTGGCCTATAAGTCTCTACAAAGACCACACCCACACAGGGTAGCTCTTTTTAGATTCACTGGGGCCATGGAGGGAATCTACTGTGCGATGTACCGCACAGGCTTCAATTTTTGCCCATCGACCTCAACACCTTTACTGCCCTAGAATTGCAGTCCATTGATCCATTGAGATAGACTTGGTGAATAATGAATGGCCCAGTCCATGTTGACTTGAGTTTGGTCCCGAGTCAGGTGGAGCTTGGAGTCATAAAGTAGCACTCGGGTCTCCTTGTTCAAGCTTCAAGGGCCATCAACTGATCATGCCACTTTAACTGCCTTTGCAATCTCGAGCTGAAGTAGGCATCCTTCCTCGCCTTCTAGCTTATTGATATCAAGGACCCTTTTAAGACCAAATTTCTTCCCATGTCTAGGTTCACTTTTCTCGACCGCCCACCATGCCTTATACTCAATTTCCACAGCAGTGACATGCCTGGGCCATAAACTAAAGTATAAGAGGACATGCCAAGGATGGTTTTCAGAGTGTTGTTCTCAGATGCCCAAGGAATCCAACAGCTTGAGAGCCCATTCCTTTCTATTGAAGTTCACTACTTTCATTAGTATTGTTTTGATTTCTCTGTTGGTGAGCTCAACTGCACCATCGGCCTATACAGGTGGTGGCCACTTGCGGTTTTATACCGTACTTAGCTGTGAAGGCTGCTGCGTGAAGTGTGAACCTCCATCACTAATTATGGCCTTAGGGACCCCAAACCTGGAGAAGATGTTCTCCTTCAAGAATTTCAACACCACCATGTGGTCTGCTGCTCTGCAAGGCACTGCTTCAACCCACTTCGACACATAGTCGACCCCCACCAAAATGTAAACATATCCAAAGGAAGAAGGGAACGTCTCATGAAGTCGATGCCCCAAACATCGAACAAATCAACTACCAATATCGGTTCGGGAGGCACTATGATCTATTTGGTGAGATCTTCCCCAACCTTTGACATTTGTCGATCCATCGCACATGGTAATGGGCATCTCAAAAGTGAAGGCCTATAGAACCCAGATTGGGAGCACCTTAATGGCGGTTTTCTGGGAAGCAAAATGGCCTCCACATGCATTCTCATGGCAATAGCTGAGTATCCCTTGCTGTTCTCCCTCAGGCATGCATCTTCTAATTATTTGATCAACACAATATTTATACAAGAAGGGCTCTTCCCAATAGTAAGAGTGAATTTTCGCAGTTGTTAAACTTCCCCGTTTCAGGCCTTCCAATCTACCGGTAATCTCCTCATGTTGCCAAAAATTGGCAATGTGGGCATACCATGGGGTATTCTCTACTAGAGCAAGGGATTCCCCAGAAACCCATCGTTGATCGGAGGATCGTGGAGTGTCAGGTGCTATCGTTACCAGAGATGATCCGCAACAACATTCTCCACACCCTTTTATCCTTGATTTGGTGTGTTGAATTCTTCGAGCAAGAGAACCCATCCGATGAGCCTAAATTTCTAGCATTTTGCTTGGTGAGCGTGTACTTCAAAGTCACCGATCCGTGGAAGATGATTATGTCCACCCAACCAAGTAAGACAAAACTTGGTCTGCAGCATGTAATTACCGCAGCTCCTTCTCCGTGGTGGTGGCCCCTCCGCGGCCTCGTTCAACGTTTTGCTTGCATAGTAAACCATATAAGGTTTTCCTTCTTCTCTCTGCCCGAGAACTACTCCAATGGCAAGGTTGCTTGCATCGCACATAACCTCGAAATGTAACTTCTAGTTGGGGGCTCTCACTATTGGTGCAGTGGTCAATAGACCTTGAGCTCCTCAAAGCTCTTCTGACAGTCTTCATCCCAAATGAATTTGGCATCTTTCTCCAATAGCTTATATGTAGGCTTGCACTTTTGAAGTAAACTTTACGAACCTCTGTAAAGCCTACATGCCTTAAGAATCGTCTCGCCTCGCATCTGCGAAGCAAATGAGATCGCCCAATTTTCGCCTTATCAACCTCAATCCCTTTGTTGGAAATAATGTGTCCGAACACAATTCCTTAGTTGACCATAAAATGGCATTTTCCTAGTTCAGCACCAAGTTCTTCTCGATACATCTATGCAAGATAGTCTCCAAGTTGATCAAGCATTCTTCAAAGCTTCCTCCATAAACTATAATATCATCCATGTAGACCTCCATAATGCACTCCACCAAATCACTAAAGATGCTAAGCATGCATCACTGGAATGTGGCAGGGGCATTACA
Organism: Tetrastigma voinierianum; assembly: GCA_016808115.1. Classification (NCBI taxonomy): domain Eukaryota; kingdom Viridiplantae; phylum Streptophyta; class Magnoliopsida; order Vitales; family Vitaceae; genus Tetrastigma; species Tetrastigma voinierianum. The sequence continues at coordinate 379,158 of JAEQBH010000478.1, read as the reverse complement.
CAGGCCGAATGTAAGCATATGTGCCAAATGGGCAGGTGAAGGTGGTCTTCTCCTAATCTTCTACAAGAACTTCAATCCGAAATAAATCAATAGCCATCCGTAGCGCAGAAGGGTTGGCCGTAAATTCTTTCAAGAAGTTGGTCCATGAAGGGTAGAGGGAAGTGATATTTCCTTGTCACCTCATTTAATCTTCTGTAATAGATTCATACCCTCCAACCTATGGTAAGGCGGGTGGGCATTTCCTCTCCCTTTTCTTTATGTACAGTAGTTACCCCTGATTTTTTGGGCACAACCTAGGTTAGACTCACCCAAGTGCTATCGGATATGGGGTAAATGATACCCGCCTATAGCAATTTTAGGACTTCAGCACGTACCACCTCCTATATATGAGGATTCAATCTCCTCTGCGGCTGCCTTACCGATTTTTCTTCCTCCTCCAAGTAGATATGATGGGTGCAAACTGTTGGGGTAATGCCCTTCAGGTAAGTGATTTTCCACCCAATAGCCTGCTTATTCTCCCTGAGGATGTCCAGCAGGCTATTGTCCTGTGAAGTATCGGGGAAAGTGTGGAGGATAAGACAACCGGGCATCGGGCTTCATGTTCTTCTAAATACGCATACTTAGTTCTCATGCGGCTTAAGATCCATTTTCGAGGCTCATCGCTTCTTCCCGCCAAGAGGAATCTCTTCTTTTTTCTCCATGGGCCATGTACAAAGGTATCGTCTTTGGTCTCGCAGCTTCATAACAAGATGCCAAATTTCCCACCAAGACATCCTCGTATTTGTCGATCACTTGTTCCTCCGCACTGTATCAATTATGCAAACTTCCTCTGACCTTTTCCACCGTCGATGTGCTTTTACTCAAGTGGAAGATGTTGAGTTCTAAGGTCATGTTCCTAATTGTAAGTTGCATAACTCCATTTCGACAATTGATAATTTCATTGGAGGTGGCTAAGAATGGTCTTCCGAGGATAATAGGCACATAATTAGTCCCCACTACTACCGGTTCTGTGTCAAGCACAACAAAGTCTACAGGATAGTAGAATTTGTCCACTTGTATTAAAACATCCTCCACAGTGCCCTTTGGTATTTTTATGGATCTATCTACAAGGGACAATGTTATGGAAGTGGGCTTAAGCTCTCCCAAACCTAGCTGCTTATATACAGAATAAGGCAGCAGGTTGACACTGGCTCCCAAGTCTAGCAGTGCCTTTTCTACATAAGTGCCTCCGATATTCACCGAGATGGTAGGGCAACCCGGATCTTTGTATTTTACTGGAGTCTTGCATTGAATGATGGCACTGACTTGTTCTATCAAGAAGGTCTTCTTGTCAACATTTAACCCTCTCTTCATTGTGCACAGGTCCTTTAAAATTTTGGCATAAGTTGGAACATGTTTGATCATGTCTAGCAGGGGAATGTTGACCTTCACTTGCCTTACCACTTCTAGAATCTCAGCCTGGTTGATGGCCTTCTTCTTTCTTTTTAGTGCTTGAGGAAATGGTGGAGGTGTGCTCTTCTTCACTGCATCTTCTTTAACTACTAACTCTCTAAGTTTCAATTTCTCGCCTCCTAGCCTTCATTAGCCGGCCTGGGGGACCAAGCATTCAACCTCCTTTCCATAATTTCTCAAAGTGATTTGTACCCCTGACTCTCATCTATCCCGGGAGTTGGTTCACCGGAAGAGCTTAATCTACGCACCCTCTAAGATCAAGCCAGTCCGAGAGGAAATTTCCCTTTTTCCGCACCTCGGCCGGGGTTGGTCAACCTTGAAATTGAGATCAGAGGTTGTCAAACTTTTTGGGAAATTTCACTACAGTTCTCTATTTGTCTGCTGTGCTTTCCATCAGATCAATCATCTCTGGCAATTTAAGTATCTACCGCTTCTTCTTTTGTTCTTCCACAAAACTGCCCACCACCTTGCTAAAGTTCATGATAGCTTGTTCAACTAGTGATGATGGTGGTGGTGGTTGTGGTTGGGATGAAGAACCATACTACTGTTGTGTAGAAGGGAGCACATACGCGGAGGCTTGCCTGTGAGAGGTTAGGATGGTTCCTCCGCTAGGGTTATAAAAAGGTTACTGTAAGGGGTTATGGTTTTTGTATTGACCACAACATTGGCATGCTCAGCCACCATATCCCTTACTAAAGGAACAGTTGGGCAGTGCTCTCCTTGGTGCTTAGTGGACTGACAAATGAAACAAGGTTGGTTAGGCATGATGCCCCGCCACTCGCCGCACTCTTTTACGGATTTCAAGATTTCAAGCTCCTCCAACCTTCTAGCCAAGGTGGATAGCTTTGCCTTCATCTCCATGTCCTATGTGAGTGAGTACATGCCTCCCCTTGAATTGGCTGTAGGTCTCATCCTCTCTGCCTCTCTGAGGTTGGGTTCATCCCATGCTTTGGATGTCTCAGCCACATAATTCAAGAAGTCCATGACTTCCTCTGGATGTTTGCTCATGAAGTCCCCTCCACACATAGTTTCCAACAACCGCTTCATAGCAGGGGACATTCCATTATAGAAGTGATTAACCAGCATCCAAGTATCAAAGCCATGGTGAGGGCAGGCACCAATGGTCTCTAGGTACCTTTCCCAGCACTGGTAGAATTTCTCATTTTCTTGGGTTGTAAAGGTGTAAATCTACCTCTTCAAGGTATTGGTTTTATGGGTACTAAAGAATTTCTTTAAGAACCAACCTCGCATACTCCTAACTTAATAGCTCTCGCTCGTAGAGTCGGGAGCCAGATTTAGCCTATCCTTCGTAGCAAGAGGTTAACTTCAGCCTCATCAGTCCACATTGGAGATGTCCTCTAAAGGTACATTGCATACTCGAATTCCCGGATGTGTGAGTATGGATTTTCACCCTCAATTCCATGGAAAGTGGGGAGCAAGGGCACAATGTAGGGCTTGATAATTATGTCCTCTAAAGGGGGCACAATGTAGGAGGGTGCACTTACCCTTGGAGGATGTATATGATCCCTCAATGATCTATATGCATTGGGATTTCTATGAACCCCCTGTTGGCTTTGCTGCTCCTCAGGTGGAGGGCTCCATCTGACCACTGTGTATGCTCAATTCACAGCTCTGTTCTTATGGAGCACCGCTCCTTTCTAATCGGCCTACTGTGTTCCAATCCTAGTGTTGCATAAACTCCTACGAAAAGAGCACAAAACACAACAAGAGACAAAAACAAAACAAGCTACCAAAAAGGTTAATGTTAGCTAAAAAAATGAAGATAGAAATTTTATACGGGATAAAGATAAAATTGAATCAACCTAACAGTTGAACTCCGCTAGGGAGCACAAGAAAACAAAGGTTGAAATTCACCAACACTTGTGATGTGGATCACAAGTTCAACAACTCGTCACTTACACTTAGGCACCATCCTCGGCAACGGCGCCATTTGATTCGCTATAATCGTAGCATGCACAAGGTAGAGATTTGGTGCTCGGAATCAAAATATTTATAAACCTAAACCTCTTACTGTCATAGCATAGCTACTGCAGTATGGTGGCTCTAGGGTCGAACACAGGGATGGGTTTTCAGGTAGGTAACCAACAAATGATTCAAAATGGTGATTTCATTTGGATTTTTGTTTTTCATAAAAATGAATGGGGCTGGTGGATTTGAAGATTGCAAATTAAAATGTAATAAATAAAAGAATTCTCAAGCCTCGGGCCACTGGGTTTGAGGTTTTAAGACAACTGAGAGGTCCTCGGGTCCTTTTCCTCGCATTGGGGAGAATGACCTATAGCCATTTCCCGAACCGAATCTTCGTTTAGCTATAAAACCGAACCCTAATAGTTTTCCTCTTAAGATATAGCATTTATTGGTCATTAATGTTTCAAGACGGTAAAAATTGATCCTTTGATCTACCCTACAGTGACAAATAAATGGAAACTAAACGAACTTCAGTGGATCTAGCAATAAGCATCCACTAAACCCTAAAAGATTTCAAAGTACTGGTCAATCAAGATACATCAAAAGGATTTAAACCTATAGTAAGAGATAGAGACATAAATGACAATAACCGCTTGCTTTAAAAACAAGAGGACCAACAATTTACCTAGAGCCTGGCCAGCCAGCCTGCTCTTGAGGATAAGGGTTTAGCCAACCATCATCTGAGTTGTCATCCTCAGGAGGTGTTTGGCCGGCGAAAGTGAAAAGAAATGAAGAGAAGAAAAAGCGGTAGTGGTGAAAGCTTTCGCGCGAAATTTATTGCATCCGATGAATTCCTATACAAAACCTTAGTTAAGCCTTATATCTTTGCTGAGAACAAGGAAATTACAAAATATATGAACTTCTGACTATGCATTGAGGGTAGTTTAGGAAGAAGTTACAAAGTTTGTCGAAGTAGAGATTGACGGGACCACGAGGGAGCGGGTTGCGAGGAGATTTCACAGCACACGAGAGTGCGAGTTCTCGAATTTCGCAACCCTACAAAATTCACAAGGACCTAATTCCTTCTATTTCAGCTCCTTTCGCACGGCCCGAAGTTCGCTTAGATTCTTTGTGTTTGAGTCGACTTAACAATTTGGCGAGTTTAGTTTGCATAAACTACAAAAATAGTCATAAAATGCGATTAATAGTAAAGGCGAGACCTTAATGTGTCAATTGGGTTAATTAAGTTGATTAGTACACAAAAAGTGCTCAAACCTGCAATAAACAGGGCTCAAAATAGCACTTATTTGGGCACTAATCACATAACACCCCAAACGTTTTCGTAGATGTTGAGCAAGAATCTCAAGATCAGCAATATGTTTTTCCTCCATAGCTAGTGAACAACTCAAACCATGACTAGAACGTTTGTCTCTAGCACCAAGCACACCTTTTAGTTTATGATCAGCCATCAAACCATGAGCTCTAATACCACTTTGATGTGAGGACGAGACAGTGATGGATGATCTAATGGTTTGGGTAAGTTAGGGATAAGTTTGTGGTAGAATAATTGGATTTGGAAAGTTAAAAGAAGATGATGGGATGAGTTGAGGTTGTAAGAGGATAGATACTTAATTTGTCTCCCAAGGAATCCATCGAGGGATAAAAAGCCATGAACTCACCACTCAAGGGAATCCACCCAAAAGATAACAAGAGATATACTTCGTCATCCAAGAAATCCACAAAGGGATAAGAAGCAACGAACTCGTCACTCAAAGGAATCCACCCAAGAGATAAGAGAACAAGAGATAACTCTTAAAAGAGAAATCTAAAAATATTATTAAACTTGAATTGATTCTCAAATATTACATTAAGGGGATATATATAGGCCCCATACTTTCTAAATCAGATAAAGAAACTCTTACTTTGACTTAGAAAACAAGATTTTCCAATTTAAATAAAGTAAGTCTTTCTAAAAAGAAATAGCAACTCCTATTTGACTAGCAAAACACACTTTCTAAATTAAATAAAACAACTACTACTTTGACTTGGACAACAAATCTTTCTAAAATAAAAAAACTCCAAATCAAAATAGTAACAAGACTCAAAATATTTGGAAATATAAATATATTTAGTGTCTCCAAAGTTTTACAAACTCCTGAATCTGAATTTTTCATAATTAAGACTCATTCCTAAGATTTGTTGTAGAAGCTCCTGCATCAAATAACTTCTTTATGGGAGCACACACATTGTCACGTAGTAATTTTTGAGGAGTTTCTATCCTTATCCAGAGTTCTTTTAGGAGTCCTTTTTAGCCATAGGAGTTTATTAGATCGGTTATCAAGCAATTTGAATAGTTCGAGACATCCGCGTTCAACTATTTGTGGAGTAATGTAGATGGGCTTTCACTAGGGAAGGTTCAGGCCAAAAGCTACCTATCTCGATGCGATCTTTCCAAAGATGTACTCTGCATGGTGTGTCGACATTATCGTTTGCATACTAACAATACAATCTTCCATTCATGTAGAGTTGTTAGACCAAAAGCAGTTTTTTTAGGTGTAAAGGCGGGTTGTTGGTTGACTTTGAGCCTAAATTAAAGTGGGACTCGATTGTTATTTTGAATAATATTTTGTAGGTTCATATTCTACTCAGTGAGGAGAATAATGTAGTATATTCATTTTCTCAAATCGAGTAACAAATGAATGAGAAAATAGGCTCCTAAGTGACCCTCTTGAAAAGGTGATGTTTGGACTTTCAGTTTGAGTTGTGTCCGTTCATGAAAAGGTGTTGTTTGGACTTTCATTTTGAGTTGTGTCCTTTCATTTTGAGTTGTGCCTTTTCATTTTGAGTTGTGTCTTTGGGATGGTGACTATCAGAAAGTCGCACGAGAGATCTATAAATACTGGGTTCATTGTCATTACGAAATATAACAAGCAATTTCATTCATTTTCATTCGATTAAGCGATTACTAAGACGGCCTTTATGCATTGTTTTTCAGCATTTAAAATGATTGCGTGGGTACATAACATAGTTTGGTTATTAAGACGAGATAGGTGAAGTCTTTACTTCTATCTATGTGAATATTAGTAACTATCTGGGATGCGGTAGCTTATTATTCCATAAGCACCAAGAGTGGGGCGAAATGCATCTTAAGGACATAATTAATCGAAACACTAGCCTTGATCTACCTAAAGTTCTATCACAATTCCTATTATTTGTAATCGGTTTTAGTATCTGGTTGCATATATCGAAACATTACGTGTAACACTCATATCCTTTATCTTTTTTGTATAACACTTCTATATACTTTGTTTCATTTTTACTTATTTACTATTTTAGTATACTTTGCATGTTTAAGTGAAATTTCAGCATTAATTTTACTATATTTGAATACCCCACGATCTGACATTCTTAAGAAAAGATTTTTAGTTTAATCACTTGTTGTGGTTACGGTTTGATTTAAAGCATTGACTTTGTTTATTTTAATTTAGTATTACACAAAGCAGTGACTTTTGATAAACTCATACAAAAACGTTGAGTAAGTAACTTCGAAAGCGGTAACATAAATCATTTACAGTTTTATAACCAATGTTTTTCTATTGTTTAGATAGTTTGTAATCTTTGTTTGTCGATGGATGCAAATGATATTGTGTTCCTACTACTACAAATCATGTTGTTACTGTAGGTGCCTATTGTTCCTACTCGTGTCTCATGGAAGAAACAGAAAAGTTCAACGAGAATGATTTCAAGAGATGGCTGACAAATGTTGTTACATCTCACTACGTTGAATCTTACCGAGGATTTTCTTCGTGAGGATGCTCCTAGTTTGTAGTGAGAAAAGCGAAGACCACCAAGTTGTTGCTGCGGTGGATGCATGGAAGCACTCTGATTTTCTTTGCAAAAACTATATCCTCAATGGATTGGATAACACATTATATAATGTGTATAGTCCAATCAAGACGACTAGAGAGCTGTGGCAATGCTTGGATAGAAAATACAAGAAGGAGGATGCCGGAATGAAGAAATTCGTTGTGGGCAGATTCCTTGATTATAAAATGGTGGATTCCAGAGACTATCATAAGTCAAGTTCGAGAGATATTCAAGTGATCCTGCATGAAATTCATGCCGAAGGGATGGTGTAGTGAATTTTTTCAAGTGACTACAATTATTGAAATTGCAGCAAATTGGAAGAACCAAAATTATTTGAAACACAAGCCATGAAGAATGAAGCGAAGAGATTTGATCGTGAGATTGAGGATAGAGGAGGACAATAGATTCTTCGAAGAAAATAGGCAATCATTCCATGGAGTGGCACATGTGATTGAGAGGGACATAAAACCAACAAAGAAAAGAGTATGTTGGCGTAATGAGGGGCCGGGTGGTGATTCAAAAATTCAAAGGCAATTCTTTGTATTTTGGCTTAAGCTAGGGACATTGGTAAAGTTGTCGGCTTGAATGAGCATCGTGAACCACAGAGGAGGCTGCCCAGCTGATATAACCGAGGTGGAAAAACTTTCTAAAGTAGCTAACATAAGTTTTCCTCTGCGGTATCGAAATCACTTGGTGGGAAATACGAGGTGGTGGAGTGGACACCAGGGGCCACTAGACACATGTGTTCGGATAAGAGATGTTCTTTTCATATGAAGCAATTAATGATGGAGAAACTGACTCTTCCATGGAATTCCTCCACTTCCAGAGTTGAGAGGCAAAGGAAAGGTTATACCAGAGATGACTTCAGGAAAGAGCTTACTCGATGATGTGTTGCATGTTCCAGAGGTCGAAAAATCTTGTATCACGGATCGTTGTTGAGTAAGAAGGTTTTAGAGTTAGTTTTTAGGTCAGACAAATTTGTACTCCCCAAAATTAGGTTATGTAGGCAAGGGATATATGAGCAATGGGCTCTTTAAGATGAATGTAATGACTATTGTATCTAATTTTAATAATAAGAGCATCTTCTACTTATATGTTTGAGTCCTCTAACCTGGCATGGTAGATTAGGACATGTTAATTTTGATACTATGTAAAATTAACGAATTTAGAATTGTTGCCTAAATTTAAAATTTATGCAAATCATAAATGTAAGATATGTGTTGAATCAAAATTAACTAGAGCATCATTTCATAATATTGAAAGAAGTACTAAACCTCTAGAGTTAATTCATAGTGATACATGTGATTTGAAATATGTTCAATTAGGGTGGGAAAGAAATACTCTGTGACTTTTCTTGATGATTGCACGAATATTGCTATATATATTTTGCTAAGGGGTAAAGATGAAGCATTGGAAAATTTAGCTGCATTATAAGAATGAGGTTGAGAATCAACTTGGTAGAAAGATTAAAGCTGATAAAGAAGTGATCGAGGTGGTAAGATATGACACCGCTCGTCAGTTCACATCAAAAGTATGGTATTATTCACCCAAGCCTGTGTATATACACCCTCAGTAGTAAGAGTATTTAGACGTAAAATAGAACATTGGTAAAGTGATGAATGTCATGTTCATTAGTTCAAGTTACCTCAGAACTTGTGGGAAACGCTTTGCTTTGACCAAATTATATTTTAAATAGATTACCCCACAGAAGTTAAGACAAGAGCCCCATATGAGATTATGGAAAGGTCGAGTCCTTCTACCAAATATTTAAAGGTGTGGGGTGTTTGGCTAAGGTGATAGTTTCTATTCTGAAATGATTAAAATGGGACCTAAGACTATTGATTGTATATTTATTGGTTATCACACGATAAATGGTAGTGCATATCATTTTCTGATGTTGTTATGTTGTATTGTCAATCTGATAGTTGATGAGTATGTTCTTGATATGTTCTTAGTAAAGTGTGTGATGAACTTAAAGAACTCATGATCTTGCAGCTAGTGATATAAACCACGGAGTTTATAAATGATGAAAGTGAAGAGGCATGGGCGAGTAAAGGGCAAGGACTTCGAGTCCTTTGGTCGATTTTCTAACATATTTGTTAGAAAACGAGCCTCAAAGCTTCAATGAAGCAATGCCCACTCCTGAAGCATCTATGTGGAAAGAAGTTTTAAATAGTGAAATTGAATCCATCATGCAAAATCACACTTGGGAGTTAATTGATCTTCCTCCAGGGAGTAAACCATTGGGGTGTAAATGGATTTTCAAGAGGAAAATGAAAACTTATTGATCAATTGATAAGTACAAGGCTAGACTTGTAGCAAAAGGTTATAAACAAAAAGAAGGTCTTTATTACTTTGATACATATTTTCCTGTCACGAGAATAACATCTATTTGTATGCTCATAGCTATTGCAGCATTGCATAATCTTGAGATACAACCCAAATGAATGTGGCATTTCCTAAATGGTGACTTAAGTAAGGAAATTTATATGGACCAACCCGAGAAGGGTTTTATTTCTAAGGACAAAGAAGAAAATATAGTAGACTTGTTAAATCACTTTATGGCTTAAAGCAGCTTACCAAAACAATGGCATGAGAAATTTGACAAGGTAATGATGTCAAATGGTTTCACAATGAATGTGATAAATGTGTCTATGTTAGAACCTGAGAATAATGGATATGTCATTGTTTGCCTATGTGTGGATTATATGTATTTTGGGTAGTAATAATTATATTATTACAACTGCACAAGAAAATGTTGTTTAAATAAATTTAACATGAAGGATTTGGGTTTGTAGATGTTATCTTAGGAATTAAAATTTCTAGAACATCACGGTGAACCTATATTATCTCGATCACATTATATTGAAATTGCTTGACAAGTTCGGCAAAGGTGAAAGCAACATTGCTAGAACGCGATTGGTATAAATCTTCATTTGTCTAAAAATAATGGGTAAGCATATCCACCGATTGGAATATTCTCGTATCATTGGAAGTAATGTATGTCATGGTGCATTGGAGCGGATATAACATACCGAATTTAGTAAGCGAGTAGATATCAGTGTCAGATGAATATTGGAAGGCAATTATCAGGGTTATTAGATACCTAAGATATACGAATTATGGATTGCATTATACAGATATCGGCCAGTGCTAGAAGGGTATGGTGATTTATTGGATATCGATATAGGATAAAATACCACTTACGCTTAGTGGGCAATTTGTATCTTGAAATCCTAAAAGCGTGTGTTGAATCCACAATGGAATCTGAATTTATTGCTTTAGATAAACGGGAAGGAAGCATAGTGAAACCGTCTGATTTCTAGAGGATATTCCAACATGGCCCAAACTTGTGCCAACAATTTGTATACATTGTGATAGCCAATTTGCATTTGGTAGGGCATAGAATGACATGTATAACGGTAAGTCTAGACATATTCGTCGTAGACATAATACCATTAGGCAATTGCTCTCAAATGGGATTATTTCTATTGATTATATAAAGTCAAAGGATAATCTAGCGGATCTAAAACACCCAAAGGTTTGTGAGAGAGCAAGTAAATTGCACGTCGAGGGGAAACGAGATAAACTGTAAACAAAATAATCACCTTAATAGCAACCCAACCTAGTTAATTGGAGATCCCAAGATCTAGGTTCAAAGGGACATAGAATTATCGTGATTGAAAAGCCTTCAGGAGATAATCTCTCCTACCTATTCCTATGATAAACTAGTGCTACTGCAGAGTTTATTAGGGTAAGCTATGCTTTTAATGATTCTTATAACTTGGAAAATCAGTGGGATATTGCATATTATTCCCAATAAGTCACCTATATGGAATTGTGAAGGGCTGCTTTTGTGAGGAATTTATAAGAAATTTGGATTCTCTAAAGCACTCATGAAAATTAGGAGTTGTTCGGGGCGAAATAAACACGATCAGGAACCAATTATGTTGGGAAGGGCGTAGTGAAGTCATTGATCTGATTTATCAAGCGGTTGAATGGTTCAAGACATCACGTTCACTATTTAGCGGAAGTATATGGAGTAGGCTTTCTAGGAAGATTCAAAGGCCAAAAAGCTACCTATCTCGATGCACGATCTTTCCAAAGATGTACTCTGTGTGCTTCGACTGTTATCATTTGTATCTTAGACTAATTTTCCATTCATGTGGGGGATTGTTGGACCAAAACAATTTTTTTTTAAGTGTAAAAAACTGAGTTGTTGGTTGACTTTAAGCCTAAATTAAAGTGGGACCCGATTGTTATTTTGAACAATATTTCGTGGGTTCATATTCTCGATGAGGAGAATAATACTTAGTATATTCATTCCTCAAATCGAGTAAAAATGAATGAAAAATAGAGCTCCCAATTGTGGCCCTCTTGAAAGGTGATGTTTGGACTTTCGGTTTGAGTTGTGTCAGTTCATGAAGGTGTTGTTTGGACTTTTAAGTTTGAGTTGTCATCCAGTTCATGAAAGGTGTTGTTTGGACTTTCATTTGAGTTGTGTTCTTTCATTTTGAGTTGTGTCTTTTCATTTTGAGTTTGTGTCTAGGATGACATTGTAGAAAAGTCACGAGAGAATCTATAAATATTCGGGTTCATTGTCATTAAATATAACAAAGCCCAATTTGAGTCATTTCATTTAATGTGATGCACTAAGACAACCTTTAGTGCATTATTTTAAACATTTAAAATGAGTACATTCGAATTACACAACATAGTTTAGTTCATTTGGACGGATAGATTAAAGTATTATACATACGTGTGAAGATGATCGTATATCCACAGGAGCGGGCCTTTCGGTATTCCGCAAGCACCGCGAGGTGAAACGAAATCTATCTTAAGGACATAGTGTCAAACACTAGCCTTGATCTACCTAAAGTTCTATCATAGTTCCTGTTCTGCAATCGGGTTAGTATCTAGTTTGCATATATCAAAAACTATTACGTGTAACACTTTCATGTCACACTTTATCTTTTTTGTGTAACACTTCTATATAATTGTTTCACATGTACTTATTAACTGAAATTTTAGTATGCTTTTCATGTTTCATTGGGGAATTTTAACTTGATGAATTTTACTATATTTGAATGCCCCACGGTCGACAAATGGATATCTTCCTTATCGAGAATGGCGAAACTGATCACATTCTAAGGTCGGTAGTGGGTAGGAGGTGATGGAGGTGATCTGTAGAAGTATGGTGATGGTGGTGGTCAGACATGTGGCAATGGGGAGGCAAGGGTGATGAGGTGATGGTGGGGACTTGTAAAAGTAAGAAGGTGCAGGAGGAGATGGTGAAAGTGGAGTGTTGATGCGATCTTGATGGCAAGTGGGTGGCGTGAAGTTGTGACAAAGGGAGGTGATGGTGAAGATGTGATTATTGGGAGATGTAATAATACTGTGGAGGTGGTGACAAAGAATAGTATGGTGCAAGAGTTGATTTTACTGGTGGTGACTGGTGAGTGAGGGAGATTTATAATAATAGTAAGAAGGTTTTTGATGGTGAAGGAGGTGGTGGTGGCGGCCTGTTATAGTACAGTGGAAGAGGTGATGGTGAAGGTGGTTTTGGGGACTTGTTAGCAATGTTTTAAAAATACGATGGATGACTGAATCGAAAAAGTTATCGACTCATAATTCAAGTGTTGATCCAATGGTTCCAACCACATTTCCATGCAAGTTTACGTATGTAATGATAAAAGGAAGAAAACCTTAACTTTATGCAACCTTTCACTCCTATGATTCTACATTATCGTTTGATTCTATTTCCGTTTTTTAAATGTAATCATTCGTGAGGAAAATGCAAAAATCGTTTTGAAACAATCTCATCTGTCGAGTTGCAAACTTCGAAGGTTGTCTAGTTCCTCATCTAACCGCAGAGGATTACGACGAAAAAACACTTTTGTTTTGGTTCTTCTTGCATTTAACTGCTTCATTGCATACATTTTAGAGAGAGAGAAAAGCGTGAAAGAGTTTGCTTGGGTTGAAGTTTCACATTACAAATACTTCAACAATAGAATAGTTTCATCTGGGAGGCAATCACTGAGTCTTCGTGTACAAGAGAAGGGGTGAAATATTGTCTTTAGGACATTACGGTTGCAAGACTCTATCTACCAAAAGTTAGTATATCTTATGTATATATATATATATATATATATATATATATATATATATATAGATAGATATGTGTATATATATTTGTGTTATTACCTTTGATGTATTATGTTGTTAAAAGTTTGAAATGCATGTTCAGATTTATCTTCTCTCTAGAAGTTTCTTGTGGTGTTCTATTCTTGTGCAACAATATATACATTTAGGGTAGAAACAAAAGTTAAGCTATTCAAATTCGACTTAGAGTTAATCGAGTCGAGTTCGAGTAGTTTGTCAAGTCAAGTTCGAATATCATAATACTCAATTCAAGCTGCTCATAAGCTTGATTGAGTTTTACTATGCAATTAATCAAGTCAAACTCAACTAGATTTCAAGTCGAGTTGAGTTCAAATATAATTATTTATTAATTTTTTAATTTATCCGAACTTTATCGAGTTAGTTCGAGTAACCCGACAATTTTTCGAATCAACTTTCAAACATTTAAAGAAAAAGAATCAAGTTTCAAACATTTAAAGAAAAGTTCGATCAAATTCGAATCAAGTTTGAGCTCCAAGTTTTTTAATTGAGTCGAGCTCAAGCTTAAGCTTGGCTCTATATCGACTCGATTCAATTCGATTACACCCCTAATATACATACATGGCATAACTACTTCAATAACCTAAGGATGTGCATGGGAAAATATCACTCAACATATTCATTTTTGTCAATTTGATGATGACATGTAATTCCCTTTTTTGTTGTGGTTAAGGTTTGAGTTTTGTATATGTTTCTTTCAATAAGGTTTTTCTATGATATTTTGAAAAGGCTTTTCTTTCCCTTTTTGGGTATCATATCAAAAAACTTTCATCTCTTTTACACTAACGTTTGGTTCTCACAAAATTTAAGGGAAAATATTAAAAATAAGTAAATAAAAAAGATTTATAATCGATAAATTATTCTTGTTAGTTATTTCAAACTTAATTATTTATTTAGTTCATCATTATAAAAATTAAATAATTTAAAAATATATATATTAGTTCTCAATTAATTTAACTAATCAAACATAAGAAAATTATTCTTTTTAGTTTTTTTTTTCTTTCATTAGGACTTTCTGATAATCAAACACAACCTCTTTATGAGGTTTCCATTTTTCATATCTTGATTGCATAATGTTCCTGATTAACTTGAATTTTAGCTTATATTTTTTATCATGATGAAAATACAAAAAAAAACAAAAACAAAAAAACAAAGAAATAGAGGTCAATTTTGTTGTATGAAATTGGGGTTTGATCTTGGCCCAGTTGAAATCCAGCCAATTCGAAGCCAAAACTTTTAAGTTTTAACTAGGGTAGAAACGGTCTAGGCTGGGTTCCATTGTTCGGTTAGGGTTAAAATAAAACCCCAAAAAAATATTTTTAAAAAAAATATTTTTCTCATATTTGGTTATATCATGAAATATACAAGAGAAAGGAAAATATAATTACAATTAACTAAAAAAAAATTATACATTTTAAAATTATTAATGTCTATCATGCCTACCTAACTCATATGGTAAAGGGTTAAACGATTCAAAAAGACATGACATAAGGAGGGAAGTAGTTATTGTTCAAGTTAAAGTGTTTAACCATTGAAAAGATTATTAATAAGAAATTTTAATTTTTATATAAAATTTAAATGAGTAAATGACTGAAATAATAAATAAAATTAATTTACTCAGATATTTTTTTCATTTTTTCCTTTCCCCTCTAAATTAAAAATAATTTAGATTTTACTAAAGAAAGAAAAAATATATTAAAAAAATAATTTTCTCATATTTGATTTCACTATAAAAACTATGAAAACAAATAAATTTAATTAAAAATTTATAAAAAGTTATGAATATTTTAGATTATATACCTTTTGTCTGATTGAAGAAAATACATAAAATGAATCTCGTGGAAATACATAAAAGTAATTTTATTAATTTTAAAAAAAAAAAAAATTTCTATTTATTTTATTCCCTTTACATTTTCTATTAACTTTTGAGTAAAGGTAGCCTAAATATAGACTCGTTCAGCATTCATATATGATTCTTGAACTAACATAACAATTAACAAGTAATGCCAATAAGACCCGGCTCAATGATTACAAGTTAGGCAGGTACAAGAAGAACCAGGTTCGAGGTTCGAGTTTTCATGTGAGTATTATACTAATGCCAAGTAAATAGATATAAAAAAAAAAAACTAGTATGTCAAAAAGAGAACATATAAATGGAGATAAATATGCACTGAATAGATATAAAAAAATATGAAGATAAATACATAGGAAAGGTTTATATGTTTCTTTCGTCATAGTATGTGTATATTATAGAGAGAGAAGGACAGGGAGAGAGAGAAAGAGAGAGGAGAATTCCATTCTTTGTGTCATGATCATTGTTTCTGTTATTCAAAATTACAAAGACTGGTGTAGTTAATTAAAAGTTTCCGAGGATCAACAGAAACTGAGGATTTCACAAAATTCATAGCAAGACATTGAAAGCCTACTGTCAACTCTCAACTGCAAGCTATTGATGCTCCTCAGTCAGATCCTTGTACAATTTCCCTGATTCAAGTTAACAAAAAAAAAAAAAAGATATCAATAAAAAAGAACTACTTATCTTCCCTACTTGATCATTTGCTGAAGATATATAGAAAAGGAAGAAAGGAAAATCATCAAAAATCAAAATCAGGAAATGATCATTTGTCATGTATACATCCTTTTTTTTTCTGCACCCCCCTTTCACCCACCTCTTCTTCTCCCCCAAATCTAATTAATATTATCTTCTTCCATTCCATTTGCTTTCCCCAGTTGAAGCTTTTATGTATCATTCCATACAGTGAATGTAGGTGTTCCATGGCATAGAGCCATACTGTTAGTCCTTGGAGCAAGTGTTGGAACTGCAGTTGGAACCCAGTTGTTACACCCTGACCCTTGATCATATGAACTACTACTACTACCTTTCACCATCCCTGTAGATGATTGCTGTGAAAGATAGTACAAGCTTCTGGCATGGTAAGGATCTGCTGATCCGAACATGTTCTCGTACCCCATCGCCTTCACTTCGCTATCCCCAAACCCTACATTTCCATGTCCATGGCTTCCACCTTCATGAGCTATGACTGTGCTTATTGGCATCACAAAGCCAATGTTGCTGCTCCCATAACAGACACCGCCACCAGTTGCAGCGCTACCACCATCAGCAGCAGCAGCTCCCCCACCATTATAGATGACTGAATTAGACCCTGAGCTATGCTCCATTGAAGAAGAGTCCATGCTCATTAGGTTGTGTAGAACATTAGGCTGGAAGAAGTTGTGAGTGTTTCCCAATTGTAGTTGGTGATGAAGATCTTGAAAGCTGTGTGTAGTAGTAGTAGCAGTAGTATCAGTGTCTTGTTCTTGCTTACACCAAACAGCCCTCTGCTGGTGGCTGCCATAAGGGTAGTGCATGCTGAATGGCTGATGAGCTTGTTGGAACGCAACAGTAGGCCAGCCATGGTGATGGGCGGCTCCATAGTTGTTGATTCCATCAGTCAGCTGTGAGCTCATTTCGTCGTCCGTTCTCTGTCCATCTATGGTCATTTCGGCCTGCTCAGCGTCTTTCAATCGCTTCGCAGCTCCCCCAATTGGCAATGTGCTGCTCTCCAGTATGCTATTAACATCATATCTACTCATGTCAAAGTTAGTCACAGCGTTCAATCCTCGAAACTTAATGGCAGCAATGTCATAGGCCTCTGCTGCTTCCTCTTGGGTGCCTGTAAAAAAAGAAGGAAAAATAATATATCCATGATAAAGGTGTTACTCATTTTTTTATTAGATAGGGTTATTGAATTATATGGATATTATTAAAGATATACTCACTGAAAGTTCCCAAGTAAAGATCTTTGTTGCCTGCAACTCTTCCAATCCTTGCCTGCCATCTCCCATGCTGGTGGTGTCTGTAACAACATTGCATTCACAAAATTAAAAATGCAAAGGCAAAACTATGAATGTCTTGAATTAAAAAAATGTTTTAAGACATAACGTATTCAGCATCATGGTATGGACAGGAGCTGGCCACTCTTCTTTTTCTACATGATGATGTAAACTAATAATTCATGGCAACAAAACATTGTAGGGTCATGCTTTTTGGTCATTCCAGATCATCAAAAACTCAGCATATATAGAAAATGTGTGAGATAGACAGCTAGAGTAAGTGCCTCTATTCAACAATGAACTTTCTAGTCAAAAGCATTATATATCAAGAGCAAGAATATCTTAAATCACACTGTAGGTTTTCGATCTAGTATTACCAACATCATCAATGAGATCAGTAACTTAACAAGCCGCGAGAATATCATTTAACAGTCCAATATAATCTCACCCATGGGAAGAATATGAAATTATCATTTTCCTTTTTAGTAATGGAACACCTTGAATGACAATTATCTGTTTCTTAATTACTTTGATCAAGTCTTCCACCGTCTCAATCTATTCATTACTGAAGGCTAGAGCACTGACTATTTTATAAGTAGATATCTACATATGTGGGGAAGGAGATTCACTGTGTGGTTTATGAATCCCATCAAAAGGTTTAAGATTGAAATCTTTGTTCTTGACATATCTGTTTCTTGTTTAAAATTAGTGGGGACATTGATAATATCCAATAAGCCTTTTGAGAAAAAAAATACAGAAAGAAATGAAGGTTTAAGATAAGAATAATTATTTCACCTGGTCACTCCTCTATATATGGATGCTCCACGAGAAAACCCGCTACTCTTCCTGAGAGAAGAACAAAAAATTCATATAAAACTATACTAATTCTTGCATTATCATCAATCTCTGATCCTCATCAAATAGTTTAGAGGAAGTACTACCTTCGCAGAGATGCAACATACTCCTGCCTTGTCATGTGCTTCATCTCTTCTATCTCTTTCTCATAGTTGCTAATCTGAAGAGAAAAAAAAAAAAAAAGATCCACCATAAGATAATAAAAAATAAAAATCAACATCATCCCTGATAATGGGGAGACCTTTTGGTAGCACTGGAGCTTACATCATGGGTGATCGATCCTTGCATATTATAATACTTTAGATCATCACTTTCCCTACTACCTTTTACATGAAACACTGCATGTCAATGCCGCCTTAATTTGGCGGTCCAATCAGTTTCATTCATCATAATAATGAATACCCCTAATGGCAAACATCTTCAAACTCACTGCATTATGAATGATTTTATCTATATATATATATATATATATATATATATATATATATATATATATATGTTCATCTTCAAAGGGGGGACAATGGTGAAGCTTACCGGGAAATTTGTTGTGGTAGTGGTACCCCAGTACTTCAGTGCTGCTAAATCATAAGCCCTAGCTGCCTTTTCTTCTTTATCATAACCACCTATGGGAAAAACAAAAAACAAAAACAAAGAAAAGATCTTATTAAAGAATGAAATCTGAAGAGAAGTAGTGTAGGTTTGATTAAAGAATGAAAGAGAAAACAAATTGGAAAGGCATAAAATAGCCTTTTCTTTTCTTCTACTAACCTAAATAAACTGAGGAGGAGGAGATTGAGGAAGGCCCACATAAGAAAATCAAGGAACAAACAAAGTTAGTTTAAAAGAAATATTGATTTGTTTCCAAATGGAAAGCAAAAAAAAAATTTATTTTAAAGTGATTAAATCAGCAATATGATATATACATCATACCTTGCCTTCCCTTTCTTGTTTGCCCTTCTCTTCTGCAACTGTTGTCCCATAGATGAGCCTCATATCTACCAGTCCATCTATGTCTGTTGAGATGAAATTACATAACACATTGTAAGAAATCACAATAAAAATAAAAATAAAAAAAAAAAACAAAACAAATGAAATATACCTTGTTACACCACGGTAGATGGATGTTCTTTGTCCGAATGTATCAATGGACTTCCTGGGAACTGTTTCAATGGCGGCGGTCTGGCTATCGAGGGTGGTGGTGGTGGTCTTCTTGTTATCCGATGAAGAACTCTCCCCTCCACTCACACCACCACCTACGCCGCCGCCTGCACTGGCGGTTAGGAGAGGCAAAGGAGAGCTGGACTGGCTGCCGGTGCTCATAGACAGCGACAAGGTCTGCGCATTGGGGAGGTTCCCGCCGGCTGCGCCACCACCGACAGTGCCGGAATCAGCACCCTTGTTGTTGGTGGTGTTGTTATTATCCTGATGGATGGGTGCAGGTTGGTTGCGCAGCCATGTCTTGATCATGGACAACCCAATGGAACTGTTGTTGATGGCAGTGCTTCCACCTCCGCCGCCGCTAGCCCGGAGGGTGGGGGTGTTGTCCACCGGCTCGGACGGAAGTTGCAGTGAGCAGTTGGGGAAGATGTAGTCTGTAGAGTTATCATAAGGTGCTGTAATGGAGTTACACCCTTGAAGTTTCTGGTCATGATCAGCAAAAGAGCGGCAGCCCAGAAAATTTTCAAGCTTGGGTTCTTGGTTTTCAAGGTTGTGATGGCTACTGCATGAACTACCCATTAGCATGGAGAGCTCAGAAGTTGTGGTTTTGTAGTTAGTTTCTGAATTCATCCCCAAACCCTTCATGTTCCAATCTGCAAAAAAATAAATAAATAAAGGAAGAACAAAAAAAAAAAGGAAAAAGGGAAGAGAATAAATCATTAGGGTTTTTTAAAGTAGTTTTAGATGTGGGAGGTGGGGTTTGAGATAGACAAACCTTGTGGGTGATTATTTCTGTTGAATGCTTCAAGTATTCCAAAAGGGGGAGGGAGGTTGAGAGAGGGAGGTTGAGAGAGGGAGTCTGAAGTGAGATCAAAACACTCATCAGTCCCTGAGATTTCATCAGAGTTGAAACCAAGTGATCTTGACACACTGTTCTGTGAGTGATGATGATGATGATGATGATGATGATGATGATTTTCAGGCTGTGGGGGGAGTTCTTGAGGGGACAAAGAGAAACCCAACCAGTTGTTCATGGAAGCCATATTATCTAAGTTTTTCCCCAAATAAAAAAAAATATATATATATATATATATTGATCAAAGTGTTAAACTGCAGTCAAGACTGAGAAAAACAGAAAAATAAGCAGAAGAGGAAGAAGGAGAAAGGAGAAGGGAAAAGGAAGAATCATTCATGCATGAAGTGGAGAGGAGAAGAGACCATCAGAGAGAAGGAAGAAGAGGAAAGGTCAAGGGGAAAAAATGAAAATGAAGAGAAATCATTTTTTCCAAAGCAAAATGAAGATTTATATAACATCTCTCTCTCTTTCTCTTTCTCTCTCATATGAATCATCAAATGGGCACTCCTCAAATTTAAGGGCATTTGGATCTCCAACCCCAAACTCCTCCATCATTAAGGTGCCCAAATCACAATCCTAAAGAGAAAAATCTCAGTACCACTGGCTAGAAAAAATATGCATATAATAATAACAAAGAGAAGTGCACGAGGAGCAATAAGATTTTGAATCTAGGCATTTGTACTATTGTAGATAGTTTTTTTTTTCTTTTTTAATTTAATTTTTTATTTGATTTCATCCAAAAATAGAGTGAGGGAAGGGGGGGCAAAGTGGAGCTTATCTTCATGGTCATTGATAGTTAAATTATATATATATATATATTGTATATTGTATATGTTGATGAGGGTATGAGGGGTTAACACATGGGGAGTCATAGTAATAGTCTAACACTAAGAGCATGTGGTTTCGTAAACCCAAAACAAACTCTATGCATTCCCCTTTGGACTTTCAAAGATTTCCTTGATTCTTTTTCTACTTTGAGTTCAAATTGGCTTTTACAGTACTCATTCATTATATATATAAATAAATATTAATATTTTATACATGGGGCTGGATTATGCTCCTCCTGCTTAGCAGCTTTTTGCTACCATACCCTCTTTATGTCTTGGTTCCATTTTTTATGTACAAATACCCTAATTAATCTCTTCTCTCTTCTTTTTTTTTCTTTGCTTTTGAACTAATCTTCTCAACTTTTCAATATCTAAGATACCATTTTTCAAAATCTCCTGATTTTTTTCCACTTAGCATGCAACATGCTATGTAATATTTATATGGATTCAAGTCAAGGACCTTCTGTTCTCATTCTCAACCTATCATCACTTTTAGTTAAGCCTTAAGGCTAGTTAGTACCTATTGATTTTATTTTTCATTGTTTTGGATATTATAATGTTTTTTATTTGAATCATAGTTTTAATTTGGAATGGTCGATTTTTCATTTTTTACTTTTAATGTGATAAATTATAGTTAAGAATGAATTGATATATATATATATATATACAAGTTGTAGAATATTTAATATGGGGGGTAGAGAGTGAAAGTCTTTAGAACACACCTGTAGAAGAGATGGAAATCTGACAAGGTGTGACAAAAAACCCACACACAGCTCCCTCTCCACACCCATTAATTCATACCCATTTGGACACAAGTCATTTCATGTCAGTAATCTGCTCCTCTACCACTCCCCTTAACAAACCCCTTTTCCATGGGCATCTCTCTCTCTCTCTTTCTTTCTCTCTCTCTCTCTCTCAATAAACCCTTCTCCCTGGGGTCTGCCCCTTGAACACCCATAACTTTGTCACATTCCATCTATCCATGTTCACTATTATTTTACGATTATCCCTTACTCCTAATCATCAAACTGCTCCCCCGCTTCAAACGGGAGTCTCTCTCTCTCTCTCTCTCTATCTCTCCAAATACCTTTCCTTTAGCCTTCCCCTCTCCAGTCTCCCCTTCTCTGCAATACTGTACGCATAACAATAATTCATGCATGACTGACAGTTTACATTCATTAATTTATTTTTCTCAACAATCAGCAAAGGAAAGTGAGAATCCTTCTTCACTCACAAGTCACACCCTATTAACAGTTCCAAATAAAAAGGTGAAAAAAATAAGGAGATGAGTTTGGTCCTTGCACCCCTGTATGAAGACACTAACCCTTGTCTTCCGGGTTTAGGGGGGGTTTATTTCATTCTCATTATATAAAGCTGGGACAGAGACAGATAGGAAGAAAATCTAATCATCTCTCTCTCTAACCTCTCTTTCTTCTCTCTCTACCCTAAGGATCCAAATGGAATTATTCATGCATAACTAGTACTACAACCAAATTAATAAAAGGGTTTAATGGGGGGAGGGGGGGGGCTCTACAACACTATTGTTTGTGATGGACTCATTCATGGGGTTGAATATTTTAAGGAGAAAGTTGGTCTCGAGGGGTGCAAAACCTCACTGTAAGTTTGACCGTCAAGAAAGGAATCAAACATGGTAAAACACATGGCTGTCTATACCCCCCCTTCACTGCTTTTCTTTTTCTTATAATTTCTATATTTATTTATTTATTTATTTTTATTACTATTTTACTACTACTACTATTATTATTATTATTAAAAGCCTGCTCCACTGTAAAAATAAATGCTCTCGGTAATCTAATCATAATCATGCCCTTGCTTAGCCCTCTCTCTTCTCTTCTCTTCTTTATAGAGAGAGATATTTAAGAGTTTTAAAGGTATGTGTTATGACTTTTGACCATAGCAACCATCTTCTAGGGTTCTTCACAAATTGAAATTACTCTACTCATATCTATTAGTAGTAGTAGTACTAAATATATATTATTATATAATGAGGGGGGGATGTCTCATTGATGTACATGCATGTATGTATGGCTTTTGTTTAAGAAAATAAATTTACTGCCTTGCAGCAGCACTTATTGTAAGCCCCTCTGGCTTCTGCCCATGCCCACCTCAGCCATGGAAGACTTATAAAATTGATATTATAGATATCAATTAATATTGAACAAGTAGTTTTCAAATTTTGGTCTCTGCATGGATGCCACTCTGTTCACTCGCATGATTGCCATGTGTCATCACTTTTTTCACTCTATCCACTTCATCACATTTATTTGTATCTTATTAATTAATCCACAACCTTAAACCCATGTAGGGTACTGAGTTGGTCTAATCTTGGTTTGATCTCTAATACTCATCGATTCGAGTCCTCTTAGAGTCGCTAGAAGATTTGGGTTTTGTGGCATCCCGTATCGCCTAAAGAGAGGATAGCAATGGTTGATGTATACATGACGTAAGACTCAACACTAATCAAGTGTTTTCTTGAGGACGTAGACCCAACAAAGAACCAAAATTAGGACGAGTTAGTGGAGAGACGTGTGTGAGCCACTGCAGCTTTGAATCGAACAATATCAAGTGAAGAGTCGAATCGTTACAAGTTTGCTCTATAATATTCACCAACTCGATTCCGTTTAAGGTTATTGGAGGATTTACCTGGTCATTAACTTCATAACCTCATAAGATTATTCTAGCTGCATACGAAAGCTAACCTAGATACTCATGACCTATAGAATAGCTAAGTTGGTCCGATCTTGTGTTTGTTCTTCAATAGTCATCAGTTCAAGTCATCTTAAACCATTAAAGGATTTGGGTTTGCTCTTCAATAATAATCACCAGTTCAAATCATCTTAAAGTTATCAGAAGATTTACTTGATCATTAATTTCAGGGTCTCGTGTAAACTAACCTAAAAATTCCATACAACCTTAATAATTAATATATGCTGCCTTCCTGGGGTAGTGGTTTCAGTAGATACAATAGGTAGTGTGTGATGAAACTATTGGCTGGTGCACCGGGGGAGAATGATATGCATGCATGTAGCCCATGCAGTGCACTATTAGCCCATGCATTATGATTACCAAATAATGTAGTGAGGGCATTGAGTTCACATTCTTGTAAACCCTAGGGGTCCACCAACATGATGGGAGGTCTGAGCTACCAAAGGATATCAGATTATTTCCCATTGATACTATATATATATATATATATATATATATATATATATATATATATATAGTGTCATTTCATTTTTAATATTTTATCTCAACTGCCTATACTACTCTCAAATTAAGAAGCAATGGGCTATAGCTTAGATTAGCTTAGCTAGCTAAGGTAACAGCATGCCTTTCTATCCATTCCATGTCCATGGAAGTAATGTTTGATTCATCCAAAATGGTTGAAAGTCTAGAGCAAAAGGATTGGTGGGGAGGTCTAGTTTTGGGTTTGATTCTCAAGAAGATGTGGGAAAATATAGGGAAATGGAAATTGAATAAGGACAAGATTTGTAATAGATCATGAGTTTTAGACCGAAATAGTGTTTTGAGGGGAAAAAAAATGAGGAATTTAGTTTTTTAATCAAACTAATGGACAAACTAGTGTGTTTGGCAAATGTCGTTGTTCTTGACAATGTTTTTTCCTTCAAAATTTCAAATGCCTCAATCAAGAACTGCGGATTTGAATTTGATTCAATTGTCGTTATCATGAACAGCGATATTTGATTTTTAAATTTCTTCAATTGTCACTGTTTTTTATAGCGGCATTTGGCAATTTTAATTTCAATTGCCGCTGTCATGGACAATGGCATTACGCACTACTTTGACCATTAATTTGGTTTCTAAACTAATTTCATAATTTTTTTTTTCAAATAAAGTATTTCGGTCTAAAACTCATAGATCACAATGGGTAATGTTAATTTCACAAATCAAGATATTGTATAGAAGCACTTGATGTCTAGCTCAAGGGTAAAGCGGAGGAAATAAAATAAACTAAGGGAGATTTACGTTTCAATCTTTGTAAGAATATAATACTATAATTACTTAATATACAAAATGAATAATGTAAAAAATATATATTGTATAAAAGAAATGCATGCAGCCCCATCTTAAGATATATATCTTTTTTAATTAGTCACAAGTTAATATTTTAAGTAAATTTAGTTCAAAAATTCTTACTGAACAGTTGAAACTATAAAAGAGTTAAAGTTGATTCAAGAAGAATCATCAAAATCAAAGTTTGAACTTTCGATTTTTTTTTTATTATACTTTAATTTTACGATAGTAAATTTTTTTCACTGTAATTTAACCTGGGACAGACCCTCTTTCTGTGTCTTGTGCTTGTTTGAAACAATGAACATTCTACCATCAAAGCTATGCATGATGGGCAAGTTTGAACGTTTAATTTAAACATTAATTCTAATTACATAACAAAATCTAGGTAATTAAATGAGGTATAATTAAGGAAGATTAGAGTATAATTAAGTATACAAAACCGAGATAGAAAGAAATTAGGCCATGTACAAAGTAATGAAACCAAAATACAATATAAGTTAATGAAAATCACACATAAGATATAAATACAAATACAAATATATATATATATATATATATAAAACCAAAGCACAAAGAAATAAAAATTATTATAAAAATAATAGAAATTAATTATACAATAATGAAATCACCTATAAGATATAAAGGGATGAAATATAACACTCTATTGTATTCTTTTTAGTAATTCATCATTAATCTAGGGATAAAAATGCTCCAGGTATAGCCGTCGATATATCTACGATATATCGGATACTCCCGTGATATTGACCAGCGATATCGGTGATATATCGTGGAATATATCGATTTTGAGCAGAATATATCACAAAATATCATGTATGTGCTTACAGTGCGCGTTAGTTTAATTTTTTAATAAAATATCGGGATATATCGGAGATATATTTAAATGGTCAGTTGAAATCGACAATCCGGCTATGGATTGATCGCGCTCATTTTAATTTCGATATATCGATATTCGTATAAAAATATCCGCTGATATATATCCAAGTAAAATCAATCTGGAAATATATCCAGAAATTCAGCCATTATTTTCATTCTTGATTATATATATATATATATAAAGAGAGAGAGAGGACAGGGAACCGGATAACAAGCAAGATGAAATGCCGAAATGAAGGGAGATTCAAGAAATGTGACCGCCACGTGGCAGTTGGTCGGTCCATTTATTTAAGGGTTTAGTGGCCAACAGATGTGCCTTGGGGAGAACAACACTGCCTTCACTGCTCTAGGGAGAGTGTACAATCCAAGCATACTAATATGTATTTTAATTCTTTTATTTTTTATAAAATTTATTTTAATTCAACTTTAAAATATTTTATTTTCATTTATCTTAATTGCAATTTCCTTTGCTTTTTTATTTGATTATGAGATTCTCCCATCTCTAATTTGATGTTACTAAGCAATAATAAAGATCCAAGCAAAGAAAATTAGTAAGAGTATGACAATGTAAGAGTTAGTGAGATAAATAAGGCCAGATTAGTCTCGTGAAATATAATACTATAACGTTGTATTAATACAAAATGAATAAATTTAAAAAAAATTATCAAGCAAAATAAAAAAAAAACCCAATTAACATATTTTATAACAATAAAAATAAACCCAAAAGAATTAACTTTTTATTTTTATTGGGTAAGGAATAGTGTTATTTTGACATCTTGAGATTCTTGAACTGGCGTAAGGTATTTGTTTTTAAAAGTTTTGACTTATTGTTTGAAATTTTTAAAATTTACGAATATAAAAAAAAAAGTAAAAATATTTGGCTTTTATTCGAGAAAAGTCATTTACTCAAACAAAGAAAAGCTCATTACGCAGCAAGGAGAGGGTTAAGAAATCTGCGCTGCAAGGTTTAGAAAAATCCTAAACTTAAATCCAGTTTATATATTTGATTTTTGTTTTTTATTTTTTATATTTGCTTTTTATTTTATTATATTAAAATTAATCTAACATAAAAAATAAAAAATATTATGAATTTTTATAAATTATTTATTAAAAAACATTATAATTATTATTATTATTTATATTAAAGTATAAAATAAAATAATAAAAAAATTATTTTAAATATATTCGGGACAGGCGAAGTAACGTATAAACTCATCAGAACTAGTCTCGGATTTGAGAAAAGGCTTATAGCTAAGCTTCGATTAAATTGAAGCCAAACTCGTCTCATTGAGAGAAGCAGGCAAAGGACGAAGCGAAATAATCAAATCGTATTGTCATCCTGCTTCGGCTACTGTGTTAAAAAAGCAACGACATCGCATACTTATTAAGTCTTATTCGACGTGGAACAGAAAAATATCTTATTCGGCATTAAGTAAAAAAACAGCAATAGCTAAATGTAAGAAATTAACATCGAGGAAGACTTATGGCCAGCTTGTGTTTTTTTCTTGTAATAATAATATTTTATTTACAATGTAGGCCGAGCATGGAAACCGCACCCCTTTTTGAATATTATTTTTTTAAATTTTCAGGCAGTTAACAAGCGGAACAAATCGTATGAATAAGTGATTGTGTTTTTAAAATTAAAGTAATTAGGAAATCAGAAAATAGTAATTAGGGCAAGAGGGGATAGATTAAGAAATAATTGTAGTCAAAGGTCAAAAGGTGTGCCTACAACAACCCTATTAAGTGGATCGACCACTCTAATAAATGCAAGGGATGGGATTAAGTTGAATGCTAGTTGATTGGATCATTAGAGAAGGATTTTATGCCTTTTTTAATTAGATTATATCAAAATAAATATAATTATAACCAACTAAGTGTCATGATTACTACTTGGACTAAATTAATTTTAAAAATATAAATAAACTTTGGACTACCACTTCTATTTGTTACTCCTTAGACCCTATTTTATGAGCAACAATAATAATAAATATGGAAAAATATTATACTTAGATTATCACCTTAATCTCCTTACATACTTCATCTTTAAGCTTTAGGACGACAATATTGTTGCTCATTTAAGTGCTTTAAATAATTAAATTAATCTTTCTGATTAAAAAAAATAAACTAGATCATGTTAGGAAGACAATATATATATATATATATATATATATATATATATATATATATATATATATATATATATATCTTTATATTAAACAAATGAATGTAAGAAACTTTTTTTTTAATCAAAGTGATATAAGAACTTGAGATGAAAGAAGAATGACATATTTGTGATAATAAAATATATTTATGTTCAAACATCAATTATTATCTTATATAAAAATATTCCTAATAAAAAAAATCTCACTGAAAGTCCTACAAAATAAATAAATATATAAATATATATATATTATTTTTTAAATAATTCTTTTTGACAAAAAAAAATTAAAATGCTGAAAAAATTAAAAGTGTCCCTAAAATAACTATAAAATGTAATCTAAATAAAAGATGTTGAAAAACTATCTTTAACTTATTGAGTAATGTTTTCTCCTCAAACACTTTATTGATTTTTTTTTTTAATTTGACAAATAGAAAAGAAGAATAAGAAACAAGCTATACTAATTAAAGAAGTTAAAATTCTTTAATGAATAATTGAATTTTATTTTACTACTAGAAATGATATAAAAAGATTTTTTGATAGGCGTTAAGGCATGATGGGATCGGCATATTGGAGAACAATGAATAAATGTAAAAAAAAAAAATTGATAATTAAAGTAGGATTTAGTTATTTAAAACCGTTACCGTGCCAAAACTGAATGATATTTTATCTGCTTAAGATACGTATAAATTAAAATTTTATGCGAGAAAAACAGTAAAATTTACATTTTTAGACGAAATATTGTCGAGAATATTGGCTATGGTGGGCTGGCTTGATAATGCCGTACGATAGTCGGTTTGCCAAAAAATGTTAAATATCAAGAAATTTCTGATATTCGTGTGAAATTCGAAACTTTATCTCACGTGTGCATTATCTTGGGAATTTACGAAAAAATATTGGTAAATATCGGTATTTTACGACAGAAATCAAATCCGTATTATAATTAAACCATAATGGTTTTAATCCATTCTTATTTTGGCTCAAAAAATTATAAATACTAAAAATCATAATTTTACTCTGGCTATAAATTATTTTTTCTTTGTGATTTGCTCACCAGTCTTTGGTGATCTTGATATGATGTGTCTTCATCGAATGGATCTTCATAAAATAATGTAATGGGCCCATAATAATTCTTGTTTAGGTTTTTTAAATGACTATTGTAATGTAATTTCTCGAAAAATTATAATGAATATCGTCTTGTGAAGTGTATATTGCTTATTATATATTTTTTTATATAGTTCAACAAGGTATTTATAAAGATTTGCATTATTTTGTTAATTTACACAACTTTCTGGAAATATTTTTATCGAAAATATCAAATCTAAATTTTGATATTTCCGATATATTCATAATAACCAATATTTTGATTCTAACCAAAGAAAACGCAGAATTTGAGATATTATTTAACGTCCCTAGCCTGTGTAAAGCTGATTTTACGGCCGAAAGGAAACAACGGGATTAGGGTTATGTATCGATGAAGCTTCTAACTATGAGTTTCCTCCTTTTGATCCATTATTCTTTTAATCCCTTTTGCAAAGAAATGTCAAAGGACGGTGAGGTATGGTTTTTCTTTACCATCTAGAAAACCTTCTCCACATCCATTTTTGCCTTTATCCACAAGCTGTTGAGAGCTGTTTTTAGAGGTAGATAGAACAGTTAGTCGGTTCTTATTAAAAAGTCACCTCTTGTAGAAAACCCTAATATAGGTAGGTGGATGTATTATATTATATATATATATATATATATATATATATATATATATATATATATATATATATAATAATGGAGTTATTCTTTAGTCAAAACTCAAAAGAGATAAATGATGCTAGATAATCTGTGAGTATGGGTGTGTGAAAGATTAATAGCATATACTTGGAGACAGTATGTTTTTGTTGACTTTAATTAAGTTATCCAATGATCGTGTTCATAATGTTTGACTTAAGTGATAAGAGGGTGAGAAAAAGGGTTCGAGATATTTAGATTCAAGTCCTTGTGAGAACATATTATTATTATAACGTAATATACAAAATGAATAGATGTCAAAAAGAAAAAGTTGTCCATCTATTGCAATTTTTGCATTTGAAAAAAAAAACACCAATTAAATAAAAACCGTTACTACCCAATGGCATTTCAAAAGGCAGGGTATAGAGAGAAAGGAGAGGGGTCTCGGGTTTTAATTTCAATGTGGACAATTTACTATAATCTCATATGGTAAAGCATTGATCAATATTTCAAAAGGCAGGATATAAGATGGGTCCCCATAGTAAATTGTAAATAACTAAAATGTTTAACAATAAATAAATAAAAATACCCATTACTTTCATATACTATAAATTTACACTTCCAACGTGTTCTCATTATTTCCTTAGTCAAAAACAACCTTACGACAATTTGAATCCCAAATGTGACACTTCTTTCAATAAATATTGACAAAAACTTCAGATTTAAAAAAAAAAAAACAGAAGGTAATCATGATTTTATAAAGAATCCAATCATATCCAAGTAAAATTTAAAAAAAAATTAAGAAAACATATACATATGTTTCATGATCATGTCTTCAACTTCATCTTCCCACCATGCATGCAGTAAACCTATGAAGGAAACCCACAAAATATATATATAATTTTATTTCCCAATAATAAACAAAATTAAAGTCGAAAATGATCAATTGAGGGGTCCCCATCATGAACATCACATACTATATATATATATATGTATAAAAATACTAGTAAGTGTTATTTATATATATAAAACAAAGTTGGGATATGCATGCAATATATATGAGAAGAATAAAAAGAGGAAGGGGGGTGGTAGCACAAGAAAAGAGAGGAAATATTCAAAGGGAGAGAGAGAGTTGAGAGTTGAGAGTTGAGAGAAGAAGAAGGCAGTGGGAAGTGGGATTGCCTTGGAGAAATCAGCGGAGCACCCGTGCCTCCTCGGAATGAATTCCCCATATATATATATATATATATATATATATATATATATATATTTCTTTCCATCATTTATATTTCTTTCTTTCTCTCTCTACTCTCTCTCTCTCTCTCTCTCTCTTTCATCATTATCCATGCAGCTAGCCTTCCTCTCTCCCCCTCTATTTTCCGAGAAAAAAAGTTGCCTTTTTTTATTACATACCAAACAAAAATGAAGAAGATGGGGGGGGTTCAATCCCAATCCCAATCCCAATCCCCATTGCCTTCTCTCCTCTTTGTACTCTTTCTCATTAAGTTTGTCACTTTTTTCTTCCATCTACATTACAAAATCTTTTGTTTTTGTTTTTTTAATTCAAATACATTTTGGGTTTTTATATATATATATTGGTTGTTAAAATAAAACCCTTTCGTTTAATTTTATACATATGTAAGAGAGCATTCAAAAACATAGGACACTATAAGAATAATATGACTAATTAAGTACAAAATATAAAAAAATTTGATTAAAATTTTAAAATATAATATGGAAATTTTAAAGTTTGGGATGATTCATGAATTTAAAATTATACTTTTTTTTTTAAGTTAATCAGCAACATCTTAATCATAATTGTGTTAATAATGTGAAGCAAATAAGGAAAATTCGAATTCGAAAATTGTATTAGTATGTAAGAACTCAATTATCAAATTCTTTTATAATATGGGACTCGAACATTGTTATTATTTATTATTGTTGGACTAAGTAAATAAACCATTTAATAGATCAAATTTATTTTTGTAAGATTTTTTGTCAGTTTAAACTAAGAGAAAGAGAGAGAGAGAAAAGTTAAATGGAAGGAATTAGTGTGATGAATGTGTCCAAATATGAGAAATGGAATCCTCCCCAGAAGGTAACAATGGCAGTCAGCCCTTGGAATGCTCGTCTCTCTCTCTCTCTCTCTCTCTCTCCTCTTTTTCTTTTGATTTGATTTTATTCTTACTGAAGCCAGAGTGTTTGGTTCTGACCTTTTCTTTTGACTTGGACACCACCACACATATACTACATACCACCTCCACACACACACCTCAAGGTGTACCACACTTTTGTCTTGTGAGTTTCTGTCTTTTTCATTTCTTTCATGAAAAGAATCAGTTTTTCTTTTAGAACCGTTCTTAACCATACTAAAAAAACAAAATACTATTAAAAAAAACCAATTTTCTAGTATTTCCAATTGCTTTTAAAAGTACAAGTTAAATATTAGATCACAGCTTCTAATTATTAGTATATTGATTATTGATGTTAAATTTAAAACCGACATTCAAAAAAATGAATAAGTTCACAGATTAAAGTGCAGTATAACGATTTATTCGTTATAGAAAATCTTTTTTAGTTGTCAATTATATATTTTACTGATAATTTAAACATAGAATTCTAAACTCTTTGACCTTTTTCTCTCTATTTTTCTTGTTTATTTATTTCCTTCCTTTTTCCACTCTTTAACTCTGAATTTTTGGCAGCATTAAAAAATAACAAAAAAACATAGGAAAACTTAAAGTCTGGAGATAAAAGGGTAAATGAAAATAATGATATCAAAATAAATATTAGATAATAAGATTAATGAGACTTTGGTCTCACATTATTAGAGTCGTTTGTGGTTAAGGTGGATTAGATTGGTGATGTTTTGGGGAGTTTACCCAGAAGGATAATTTCATCATTTATACATATAAATTTTATTTAAGAAAACTAAAAATAATAATAAATAAATAACGATGTATAAAAGGATTACATTTTTGTATTTAACAATGTTATTTGTTAGAACTTAGAAGACTCAACAAGATGAACTAGAAACACTTCAAATTATTAACACTTTTTTTTCTTAACTCAATGGAGATTGTGGTACCCATCCTAATATTTTGACAAATTTGTGTTCACCAACTAGCCCTTTTCTTTTGAGTGTCTATTAACTAGTAATTCTCCATGAATACTCAAGCGATCCACTTCCACATGCCGGTTCCTTTATAACATGGGCTCATTGAACCCACTTGAAAACTCAGTGGTGACATATCAATAACTTTGTTTAGAAGCAACGTGGGAGAAAACCTCTCTAAGAAGAAAAATGATTTCTGTAATTTGATTCGCATGAAAATATAAAAGTAATATAATTAATTCTTTAAAAATTTTTATAATTTTTAAATTTCTGTCATATATAACAGAAAAAATAAAGCAAATAAAATAAGTTTAGATAAACTCATATCGAACCTAATTTATTAAGTTTAAGCCTATTTATTTTTATAAATTTTCTTTCTTCAATCTTTCCAGTTGTGATATCAGAACCACCCTGGTTGGGAATGCATCAATCCTCCTTTAATAAGTTATGTTACTCAAAAATCTGCATAACAAAGAGCTGAATGAAATCCAAGAAAAAGAAAGAGCAACAATTTCTTATCAGTTTGATGTATATATTCAAGTATACATCAATTGCACAACCCAACCCAGCCCACATCTGAGAAAATGTTACAAGGCCAAACAACACATTATTTTGCTCATGATTTGGATCCCAGTGACTGTTGAACAGTTTTAAGTATGAATTATTCAAATCTTTGGGTTTTCAGGATAATTAGTTTTAGCAAGAAAAATCTGTGTTTGATTAGTTTTGATCCTATGAAACATGCCATTTTCATGAATAAGTGAGTTACTTACAGAGGAGGGGTGTTAATCTGCTGCTGATATATTTGTCACTCTGGAAGTTTTTGAATGCTTTGGGCTAACTCCCAACCATTTCTGGATTAACCGGAGTACCTTTTTGTCCCGTAAGAGATCCCGATGACGAGCGCCGACTCCTACCCTTGCTTTTGCTGCAAATCCATCTGCCTGTGGGATGGATCAGAAGGAAGATGATGAGCATCAAATGCAGGGGATACATAGATACTACTTCTACTAGTAGAGAAAAAGCTCAACAACTTCATATATCCTTTCCATGTCGAGGCACTTATGACTACGAAATTGCCAACGTCTAATTTTCCGGGAAGCGGATTTCCTGCATCCATAAAAATATTTGCATGGCGTGTGAAGTAAAATAAATTAGATTTATCCAAAAATAATTGTGGTTTAATTCAAGAAGTTAGAAATCTTTGAAAAATCTATTACCTTTATGTTATGAAGTGTGAATGAAGCAGTATGGTAGTACACCAGCGACATATTATGAAGTAGTTATGGCGTGTGCATAATATATTATGAAATATTACTATCTTGCTCCATCTCTTGCCATAACGAGGAAGAGCTTGATTGGGAATTTTCAGACATCTTGGCTAGAAATAGGAGTGGAGGAAACATATCTGAGCCCTCTTTATTTTGCCAACACGATCATTTGATCTATCATCTTTTGGCATGGATCAAACTTACTTTACCGATTTTTCTATCATCATTTTCTTCCTTCAATATTGGCCAATACATTCCATATTTTCGAATCGATGTGACCATAGGTGAAAATAGCAGAAAATGTTTAGTAACTAAAAAATTTTGAGTTTGGGGAAATTCAGAAAACAACACCATCCATCTACATTCCTTTTATCAGAAAGCAAATCTATAGATCAATCAGCTAGAGCTTTCATCATTTCTCCTCTTTTTTTTTTCTTTTTTTTTTTTCCAATGCTGTACTATCATTTTTTATAGACCATTCCCAATATTATTGTCGAGATCTCTCCTCAAATAATTCCAGGTAAACATGATCAAAAAATAAAAGAATGGGCAATGGAAATAGCACCTTCGCTGATTCAGCTGGAACGGTTTCATCTCCATCCACATAAGAATACTCAGGCTGAAACAAACAAAAAGTATAAGAACTAAAAATCCCATGGAATATAGAATCATTAAACTTCATTTATCGACAAAGGCCTTCTGGTTCCGAAATAACCAGATGGCACACAATGCAGTTCAATGTGAACTATAATATTCCATTTTAGAGTACTCTAGTAGCTCAATGACATTTGAAGATAAATCATATCACTCACAATTGTGTGGCATAAGTCAGACAAATCTTTGATTGGAGAAGTTTCCGAGCCATAGCTGCATTCAACCTTATATGTCAGATATGCTTACACTTTGAAGACAAAAAAAATAGTTGGTACAATTTTCATTTAATAAAGATACAACTATTTGATATAATTGATCTAGTTAAACACAATAAATCAGGGGTCGATGGTCATCCTGGATTACACGTTGTGCATGTATATAAGGATATTCCAGAACTTTTTTCTAAAAAAATACAGCATCTTAATACTTTCACAGTGCTAGTGGTTAATTGGATGATCAAAGAGCCTACAATTTTAAGAGACCAATAATTTGTTAGCTCGTGACGAGGATTGTCCAAGGACGCATAGCGATCTTAAGATAAACGGCATGATCAGGTTTCAGCAAAAGCTTATGGGGCTAGAAATAAATTGCTGAGATAATTAAGGGAGACATTAAATCTTCAAGGTTAAAGGGTCCATTTGGATCATTACAAGGGAAACGCCATCG
Source organism: Tetrastigma voinierianum (assembly GCA_016808115.1). NCBI lineage: Eukaryota > Viridiplantae > Streptophyta > Magnoliopsida > Vitales > Vitaceae > Tetrastigma > Tetrastigma voinierianum. The sequence continues at coordinate 343,661 of JAEQBH010000478.1, read as the reverse complement.
CCAATGCAGCCCTTCAATCTCTCCCACGACTCTGATATTCTTAAGATTTGGCTCTTAAGATTCCATCTGATTCCAGAAGGAATGAACAACACAAAGACCATACTCTACCAAGAAACTCAAGACATTCTCGAGCAGACAACATCACTGAACGGTAACTGCATAAAAAAATCTACAGAATAAGGTAAGATAGATTTAACTTCCTCCTCTGCACCTATCTGTGATCCTCATCATAGTATTTCCAAACATTAAAAAAGAAATGGTGTTGTGAAAGTTCATGATTGCACATAATGCATTAAGCTGTCACCAAAGATATGTCATGTTTGATCAATCATAGGTTAGGCTCTAAAGCTTTTCATGTCTCGTGTTTTGACACAACTTGAAGCTGGTTTATGAAAAATTATGACCTATTATTACAGCATTCTTAGTGGTTTAGTTTCATACCAAACGTCAAAAGGTGTGTCAAAAGATGTCCCATAAATGTTGTAGAAGGAGACTCCAGTGGGTAGTTGAGCATTGTTGAGAATTTGGCGAGTACCGGTAGCCCATTGAAGAATAGAAAAGTTGAATGGCACAGCTATCTTTCTCCCATCATAATTCACCTGTAATTGAATAAAATCAAGTAAATTTAGTTTTCAAGAGAGGAATGAAGCGGATTCTGCCCTGAAATTAAGTACAATGGTTATTCACAGAAAATGATGGCAAGAACATGCAAACCAGGCTAAAGGTTAACAACCTAGAATGCATTAAATGTGATCAGAAGATAACAGAAAACAATAAAATTGGTGTTCTAGTAGTTTTAATAATTTGTATAAATTCTAAACTAATAAGTGCTCAAGAGGAAATTCACAACATTGTATTTATGTTTGAATTTTAGTTGCCTATGGAAAAGGGCAAGCATGACCTGCGAGTAGCAACAGTATTTATCCTTCATAATTGTTAGAGTTGCCTTCATTCAACTCCCTATGCAACTTAAAAACTACTAGCAAAATTTCGATGCAAAAAAATAAAGAGACTCTATATTTGTTGTGTTTTATTGAAGGTGTTCTCAGTTTTAGAAGTAGCTAAACTAATTTAGTGAACTTTAACCACACAATTACCAGTTTTTAATTACTCGAGAAAAATAAAGGCCATACAGGGGGGACAGACACACAGACTCAAACCTCCACCACCTGAATTTTGATTTCTTTCCAGTCCAATAAGGTCATATCAATACCTTCACCACAAGAATTTAGATCATTTTCCTGCTTAATGAAGTTTGAAGTTGTACCTCATTATCTCTCAAAGCTTCTTCAAACAGAGAGATGCTTTCAGTTGGGCCATATGTTTCCAGCACGACTGACGAAGTTTTCTTATCCTTGAATTGCCTTCTCCAAACCTGAATCTCGGGTTGCTGTTTCCACTCAAATTCTGGATTTGCCATCATTTCATAGATCGATGGGCTCTCTACCAACTATAAATGAGAAAGAATTTGCAGCATTTTTAATGAAATTGTGCCAGGTGAATATAATACATGGACAAAAGTGAGAAAAATTAAGGAAATGTACTATCTAACATGGCTGAGACAGCATTCTAAAGCTAACATTTCCTAATAGCATGCGAAATACACTAGAAGCATGTACCTCAAAATTCCTATTCTTTACATAATATGTCGCTTGTTAAAGCCATAATGACATACATAAAAATTCTGACCAGTCTTCAGAGTGAAGGCTGCTACTACCAAACAGCAATCTCAGTTGATGTTGACTATGACCATCATAAACATCTTTCATCAGATTACTTAAGGACTGGGTCTATGCATCCCCACAGAGGCCAGACCATATAATTTTGATATCTGCCTTTCTCTTTAGTTCTTATTTGTATTGGATGATTTATACTCCCTTTATTTCTTCCTTTTATACTAACTATTATAGGACTCATTTATTGACAGCACATGCAAGCTACATTCCATTTACTAAAATAATTTTATCAAGAAAGATGAGTGACATTAGATGAGTTTCAGTTTTAGGCTTCAGATTCATATGGACTGGGGCTTGTAAGAAAGGTGAATTAAGAACTTAGCATTCTAGTCTTGCCAAGCAATGATCACATAACTTGAGAAGATTCAAATGACCATGCATGTCACGAAAAGAAAACTCAGAGTTAAAACTGTCCAACAAAATCGGGCAAAACCATTGATGATCAAAAAGATTTTAGTTTCTCCACTTTTAAGGTATCATCCTACTAGACAGCCTGCAACATCCCTTAGTTTCATCACAGGTAGAGGAATCAAAAATAAGAAATTACCAGTTGATGCATTGTCCACCTCAATACAAAAAAGAAGCTTCCCAAGCCATCAACAAACTGCAATCCAGTCAAGAGAGAGCCGTTGATGCATCCTGGGGCACCTGTTAAGCATATTTCAAAATTGAATTCAAGTAAACACTCAATAGAGGGGAGAAACCGAACCAGCATAAATGGTGTAATGGAACTTTTCAAGTCTTGAAAAATTTTATTTCAAAGAGCATGGGCGTTCTTGTTCGACCTGCTGTAAAGGTCAGTAGGTACAAGTTCATTTGGGAGATGCTTGTGCAAACTTTTAGTTCATTTATTTGGTAGGTTACACTTCCATTTTCCTTTGGGGAAAATTCAACCTGAAACCTTCCACATCGCCACATATCATCAATAAGAAAAGAAGAACTGAAGGGTCTATGTGGATTAGGTCTTCCATTTTTACACATTTTTCGTCAGCCTATCATATTTTGTAATGCATAATATGCTGTTTAATTAAATATCTGTACGAAAAACTATTAAAATCTTTTAATTAACAGTGGGCACCATATGGTTTCTGTTAATGAATTTTTTAGCCAATTTGTTCTAATGGCTTTATGGTTCACAAGCAATTTCAAGTTGCACTTTTTTGACATCATTTTTCCATATAATATGAAAAAAGTATGACCTGAACAACCAGAACAAGTGCTTCTTTTTGAGTGATTTGCCCTGCAATTCCTCTTTAAAAAGACCATTTCAGACTGACTTTCAGTTCTAGACTCTAGGGGATGGGTAAGGGTGCGGTGGTGTTGTGTCAGTATGAGAATTGTTTCCCACACTCAAGAAACTCTACTTCTTTCACATATCTGTGACTCACACATATGAGTGAGAATCAATGACCAACAATTTCTTCTATGATGCTCATTCCCTGTGTGTACTTGGGCTACAACCCCTTTTTTTTGTTTGGGATCTTACATATTCATTTCTTAGGCATGATTTTTCCAGGCTTATTCTAGAACAGCTTTTTTGTTTGCAAAACTAAAAATTTACCTTGAAAAGGACACGCAATGCAGATCCACTTATTTACATATGTAGTAAATACCTGCCAATGAACAAGTTAATCAGGGGTCACATCTCTCACGGTATGTGAACTCATATTTTCCACATTCTTCATGAAATATGATAAATATTCAACTAATCACCAAGATAAATTTTGCTCACATCATTGTGGAGTGCCATGAAACAAGACACCAGCAATCCACCCATTGAATGTGAAATTATATTGACTTTTCTACCCCCAGAAGCTTTGTATGCAGTTTGCAACTTTATTCTAAGGCCTTCCATCGCTTTGTCAATTCTGCCAATAATACAACAAACAGGATGCTCAGAGACTGAGGACAATTGCACTAAATGCAAGTTGTAGGTGGAAACTCTTGCTAAAACATTTTTGTGACATTTAATTATGTGTGTTATGGATTTAACCATTTGAGGAAATAATCACGTAATCAACTTTTACTCCAAAGTTTTCAACAAGTTGAAATGAACTACCTATTGCTTTGCCGGAAGTCATAACCATATCCAAACAATGTGGTTCCCTTCTTGAAGCCACATTGAAGGAGCATATTAATTATATCATGAAAATAATAAACCTCCTTCAGATGTAAACATTTTGTCATCTGAAATCAAAAGCAAAAAAAAAAAAAAATACTATAAGAAATAATAAAACAATATATAGTCTTTTAATGAGAAAAATAACAAATTATTATATCAAAAATTATAACCATGAGCAATAAATGTTTCTAAAGCTTTTAAATCAATAGCCTCAAAATAAAAAAAACAAGTTAACTGTTTACAATTGGAAATGGAAATCCCAGATCAAAATTCTGATTAAAACTTACAATCAAATTACAAAGTAGCAATTGAACCCTGCCTTAAACCCGAGTTTAAGGGTGGGAAAGAGGAGCATAGCCACATTGAAGGTGATAATAACATAGAGGCAGGCATAGGAAGCATTGTAGATTGGATCAACACATAGAACAGCTAATCAGTTACTTTGGACATCCTTTCACAGTAATGGCTTTGAACCATTATCTGAAAATTAGTAATGACATCAACACCATGGGAACAAAGCATTCTGATACTTAAAGAACCCTAGATCAGGGTAAGAGAAGAACAAATAGCCAATCCCAATCTTTAACAGGTGGAAGAAATCACATAACACAAGGGTATCTAAAGCCCTAATCCACTGTCAGTGACTAACAAGCAGGAGCAGATGATCCTTTTTGTTCAGAGTGGGAGAAGTCAGCTGGTTTTTGTGAGTTTTGAGAGTTTCTAACAGAAATAGATTATGAGCTCACTCAACTTGCAAGGACAGATGCATGTTTTTGCCTTTGGCCTACTCAACTCTAAAGAAACTGAGGTGTTCCACAATCCTTCGTTGTCTTGAAATTCAATGGAGAAATAATGAATTTGAATAATAAGTCAAGCGCATGAACTGTCAAGAGCTTACTTGAACAACCAAAATACTGAGCCTAAAGAGTTGGGGAGAGGAACATATTGTCTGAAATATAACTTTCTAATTGGCCTCTAGATGAATAAACTTTTAACAAGACCTTGACAAACCAAGTTTGTTAATTTTTTTTCCAGTTGCAAGTCAGAATTCTGCAAATGCATGACTAATCATTTATGATGGGTGCAAAAAATGTTCCATCAACAGTACATATCTTTTGGTAGAATAAACAAATGCAAACCGGTAATCTCTTATAAGAATCATAGTCAACATTACCACTGAAGGATCTAAAATATCGATTGCATAAAGTCCATGATCATCATCAGGGACAAGAATTTCTGAGTCATCATCTAGTGTTTCTGTATAACCTGAAAAAAATCCACACCAACAAAGTTTAAGGTCCACAAAATTTCAGAAACATTTATCGCTTATTTTGAGTTAAGATCTATGATATTAATTAAGTTTGCTCCCACTTATCTTGAATCCTAGGTCCGCTACTGCCCCTAAAGGTTTCTCTCTCTGTTCGTCTAATTTCATGAGGATTAACATTGCTACTCAATTACTCATTGATAATCATTGTGGATTGGCAAAGCCATCCAAATATTACTTTCTATGATATTCCACAGGTCACACACATTCCCAACACCTAAAGTCAGACTACATGGTTTATTGCAATTCAATCTATTCAGTTTTCCTTTCTCAAAACCAACTGAATATAAGACATTATCATATTTTTCCTTATTTTTCTCAGCAACCGATCGGGAAACGGAGGGAGAGAAGAGGCAAGTTATGCTTACTACCTAGATAAGCAGATCAAAGCATTAACTAACAAGCATCTAACAACCAACCAATTTACCGCCTTCATCTTCATCGTTCCATAAACAAGAAAACGATCCTCTGACAAACTGATCCAAACTCAACTACTTTACCTAGCTGAATTGAATCACCTCGTTCTGTTACCTCCAAACCAAAATAAAAATAATATAAAACAATAAAAACACAAGATTATGAAGCCCATTTCCCTCATTGTTTTCCGCATTTTCTCATCGACCAAACAAGAAACACAGGAAGAAAATAAGAGACCTGTTTTCGGATTGTAGAGAGACCAGAGCTTCTTCTTGAACTCCAAATCAGCCAAGAGGATCCGGATCCAAACCCGACTCTGGAACCCGCGCCGCTTGTTCTTAGAATGGAGAATGGAGCCACCGATGCCGGATATTAGCAGTACCGGATCGAGATTCGAGCGGCCAAGATCGTCGTCGTCGTCGCCGTCGCCGGAGATTCCGAAACATGGGCAGAAGCTACAGCATCCGGTCATGGGTCCGGAATGTCGGATGGAGACAGGTTTTGACTGGAGATTGTGAAGCGACTGGTAGGAGAATCAGTTGCTCTCTTCTTGTAGTATAACTGTACGGGAAGTTCATTTTTTCAACAAATACCCTCACATCTCCTCTTATTTACACTTACCCACCATAATTTTACATTTATTCCACATGCGAATAATATCCAAATTTTATCTCAATTGAGAGTGTTTTTTAAAAGTGTTTTTACTTTTTAGTCCTAAAAATATTTTTAAGTGTTTGTTACATAAAAAAATTGCTATTTAGTAATTTTTAGAAAGGTGTTTTTGAGACTTTAAAAAAATACCAAGGTGGCATTTGTTTTTTTACTTTTTACTGAAAGTCAAATAGTTTTCAACATTCAATTTGTTTGCTTTTTTAACTTTTACGTGATTTATTGTTGAATTTTTTAAACTTTTTGCTAAATATAAAAAGCCAAAATATTTGGTTTTGTCTTTCTTGATATTTTTATTAAAAAAAGCTATGTATTACTCTTCTCTAAGAAAATGTAATGCTATGATGAATGAAGCTACATTAGTCGTTTCATGTAGTTAATAAAAGCATATATTTTAAAATTTTATTGTTTCAAAATTTAGATAAAAATTAAAATATTGACTTTTTTTTAGAAAAAACAAACTACTAATTACTTAATACTACTAAGCAGTATTTAGTATTATGAAATATACTTAATTATTATTGAGAGATTTTAGCTATATAAATACGTCAATGTAAGGGCAAAAAGGTAAAAGCATTGAGATAATAAAGGTAATCATAAATATAATGCTCTATTATGTACGCTCGTATTTGTATGTCGAAGCCAGCGTGCGTTGCGAGAGAAGGAGGCGACGCCGAGATAGGGTTTGTGAGGCGTTAGGCGGAGTCCTTAGCAAAGACATGAGCAACAATGGGTACCAGGCGGTGAGCAGGTCGCGGAAACAAGTGATGTCAATCGAAATGTGTTTCGTGCGATAATGAAAACGTGATTAGCGAATAGATAAATGGCATCGAGGTTGTCCGGAATCAATACAAAGTAGATGGGAATTTGCGCTAGAATGAAGAAGTCAGACTGACGCGACTTCATCTATTGCGGTTCGGTAGCGGCGGAGGTAATGGCGCGATGCTGGCGTTAGTGGAGATATGAAGCATGGCTTGATGCGATCTTTGTAGAAGCTGGGAGTAGGATTGTCAAGGCCATGATAAAAGCTCCTATGCGGGTTCGATCAAATACGAAGATTGCAAGTGCGATCAGCGTTAGAAAGCCGTGCGATATCGCTATATGAAATATCTACGAGCGGATCTGAGATAGCGTCTTAATTAAATAAAATGACGTTTGTGAATCGCAATGGTGTTCGGATGGCGTACATCATTGGGAGAGTTTGATCCGCAACCGAGAAAATACTTGGCCGAATCGTCTCAGGTCTTGGGCGTGTGTGGCTAAAGTTGGGCGACATGTTATGTTTGCCAAAGAAGATCAATGGCATATTTTTGTTGACATATTTTTATTTTTTTACCCTTATATTAATATATTTATATCATAAACTACCCGTATGTATTAATTTTATTTTATAATATGGTAATGGAAGCGATAGTTTAATAATAAGCCAAATCGTCGTTGTCGCTGCTCATAATCCACCTCATTCGTTATGTAAGCGAGTTTCAAATGTGCATATATATATATATATATATATATATATATATATATATATATATAAGGGTAGCATTGAAATTAATATAAAAGTAGGGACCCATAAGAAGGTGAGTTAGGCGATGGTCCGTTTACCTTTCACATCAATGACGTTCTCCCACGTGTCGAAAGTTTAAAAATAGGACTATCCAGTATGAGCTACTATCAACTACAACTGATACGGAATAAAATATTACAACTGGCATGAAATATATATATAAAAAATTAAAATTTAATATAATAGTCCACTAACTCGGTTGGTTAGAGCGTTCAATATTTAAACGAATAAAGGACATGGAGAAGGAAGGGTTCGAGTATTAGTGGATGTAATTTATTACGTTTGTATTAAAAAGTGATTAGCTTTAAAAAAAATTTTAATTTAATATAAAAGTAGATGAAATATTTGGCTATTTTGGAAGCGAAAAATATTGAGGAAATAAGGAAAATTTGAAAGAAAATAAAGAATTTACATTTTATAAATTAATTTCTTACATATTTTTAAAACTTCTTAGTCTTTGTGTCATAAAAAGAAACAAATAAGATGAGTTTGAATAAATACATATAATTAATTTGTTAAGTTTAAAGCTAATTTTTATTTTCCTTTTACTCTTTCTCTCTATTTTCGTTTTTTAGTACTTTATGAGTTTCAAACATAACAATAAAAATTTTGAATATTTTTTATTATATTTGATTTTCTTGTAGTGAAACCATAGTTTTAAATAACCAATTCTCTAGTTATATTATTTCGCCTTTCAAGATATGTGTTAAGAGATGTGTCTTATAGATTATAACTTATTTTAAAAACATTTTTATTCTTGAATTTTCTAATTATATATTGAAATTTATATAATTTCACTCCTTTTTCCACTTATTTTTTCTTTAAATATTATGAATCTTTAAATTTTTTTATTAATATAATCATATTTTATAAAATTGTTGTACATCTAAAGTCATATTTCACTTCACAAAAGCTCGTGTTTTACTTGTGCCTTGAGCTTCAAGACTCCAAGAGACCTTCACGTGTTTTGCGTCTTTTAAAACTATAAGTGAAATCAAACATAAAAAAATAATAATAATAATAAATAATAAATAAATAAATATTATATTTTTTTTCTTTATTGATACTTTCTGGTTTACAAACGAAGATTTTGTATTTGAAAGGAATACTTTCATTGCGTAAGGGATTTATAAATTAATTTTATATTTTCATTCAAAATTAATCCTCAAATTTTTTACATAATTTTTAAATTTTTAATCCTTATATAATAATAAAGAAAAAATGGGTTTGAATAAACATTACAATTAATTTATTAAAATTAAACCTAATTTTTAACTTGTTTCCTTAGTACTTTTCGGGTTTCGAATAGGGCCGTAAAATTTTAAAAATTATTGATTATATTTGATTTTTTTATATTTTTCACTGAAAATGAGTTTGAATAAACATATATAATTAATTTATTAAAATTAAACCTAATTTTTAACTTGTTTATGAAACACTTTTGGGTTTTGAATAGAGTAGTAAAATTTTAAAAATTCTTGATTATATTTGATTTTTTTTATATTTTTCACTGAAACCAAATAATGTTTGATAGAAAAAGACATGAGTTAGATGGAATAATTGATATATTCACACAAAGTGTAATTATCATTTTTAACAATTGAGGCTTCTCCCCCATCCCCTATGCCTTACCTAACACAATTATCACCATATTTCATTTCATAATTTTACAATAAATTATCCAAAAAAAAAAAAAAGAAAAATCTACATAATTAATTTTTTTAAAATTTTTTAAAGAAGAAATTGTTTAAATGTACATAGTCTTAGGCTCAAGTCCTTATAAAAGCATATTATAATATTATGTCTAAAATTAATTGATGTAAAAAAAATAAAAAAATCTTATCCACAATTATCATTTATCGATCGAGAAAAGGAAAAATATTAATTAGCATTCAATTTTAATATTTAAATTGATCACAATAGTAAACTATTTAAAAGATTGATATTTATCATTGTTGTAAATACAAAAGACAATTATATATATATATATGGTTGTTCTTATTTTGTATTATTGGAGTAGGGATGTTTGAAGGATAATAATTTACAGAAACTAAAACCATATAATTTCATCGAACCAAATCATAAAAGAGTACAAAAACCGGAAACACGAGAGCTATAATTTTCTTTGTCTTTGTTTTTAGCTTTATCAACTGAAAACAAATTCAAACATTTTTTAAAAATTCGTTAATATATATATATATATATTTATGTTTGTGTGAACATTAAACATTGTGATATTTAATTATGTAAGTAAAATAAAATTATAGATAGGGTTAGATTGAAAAAAGCTCGAGTCTAAATAAACTCGAGCTATTCAACCATTAAATCGGAATATTCTGATATCCTTTTTTTCGAATCCTACTCCGAAAAGTGATAAGAATCCAAATTTTATAATTATGGTTGATAAAATTTATCTAATAGCTTTTTAATTATGTAAAATAATCAATAAGGACATTAACTTAATTTATTGTTAAGTTTTTTTTTTTCTTAATAATTTAGATTTATGAGATAAGTTTATTGAAAATAAGATATACTAACATTAAAAAATTAAAACTTCATATACAGAAAAAAAATTAGTCATTTCAAAATTTCAAAATATACAAACATCTTTAGTTACTAATAAATATTATTATATTACTATTAATTTGTCAATAGAATGGGCACATATACAATCCTCTAAGCAACGTTATTGAAACTAACCACTCAATTAACTATTCCTTAATGCCAAAATTTATAACAACAGCTTTTATATGCCAAAATTTAGAATAATGAATCGAAAACCAATACTCAAGGGAAGGTAATTAGGTAATCGATTGATCGTGTTATTATCGTGTAAACGTTAAATGGCCCCGGCCCGGCGTGTTAAACAATTCAGCGCGAATACGAATAACGTTAATTTGATTATTTAAAATAATAAAATTTATAATTAATCATCCGTAAAAGTTTGCTTACAAATAACCTACTAAATTTAACATTTTTATTAATTTTATTATTTAAATTAATATGAATTATAATTAACAATCCATATTTAACACAAATAATTTATTAAATAAGATGATAATTAATTAATATAATAATTAAACGGATGAGTGATGTTAGATAAATTGACGTAGAATTCTGCTTCATTTAATAAACGTATTTAAGCGAATTGACATGAATATATTCAAATGGCGTTTATCACTGGCCGTCAATAGCGGGTATTTGGTTTCGTATAAGTGACCGTGTAGTATCAGGGTACAAATCTATTTCTCAAGCATGCCCTAGGCTTCTTCTACCTAGGAATCCAAAATGCAATTGGAATGGCATTCGTGTATATATATGATAAATAGGAATAGAAAAGCATTCCCTTTTGTTCCTGCAGTTTGTTTACAACCACAAGACAGAGGGCAAACACAATTTCAATAATCTTACACAGATTAAACATACTTAAGAGATGCAAATGAAATAAAAAATGCATTCGTTGAATTCAAGCTAAACCTCATCACAAGTGTCTACACATTCAAGGGAGAAATCAAACAAAAATATATGTAAGGAGAAATATTTTTCTGCAAATGCAAACAACAAGTCTTGTAGAAGAATCTAAACATCAAATTGTAAGCTGATGACATCAAGGAAGAAATATCATTTCCAAAAAGGAACATGCATAACCAACCAACCAAAGCAGATTCACTAATTTCTCATTGCGAAAATGCCCAACAAAAAGCTCCACTCCCTACCCAGCTCTCACCTCTCTTCACAGGTCCTGCACACTCAAACCTACAAAAACGGTAACATGTGCACAAAGGCACAACATCAACAAAGGATGGAAGGGTCTGTTCTTAAAACCATTTTTTAAGAGGGATTTTCTAACTTCAACAATATCCCAGCAAAATTTTGGATTGAACAAGGTTTAAAGACAGTAATATCAGTGGAACCATGTTTTCTAATAAATTGGGTATGAAAAAATATGAACAAATGAGCCACCATAATGCCCGGTTTACTCAATGTGTTCTGTTCTAGGAACAACCAGACATATGCAACCCATTTGAAGCATAGGCATATATATTTGAAAATGGCCACGTGGGGGAGAATACCTGGAGGAAGGGATTGCTTCAATTTGTCGGCCTTCTCTGAGTCAAACACACATAGCGTATAAAGGTACTTGGAACACCGAACCTTAAACTTGACTACATCTTTGCTCCTCTTGATCTTGACAGAGCGAGCATCCTTCCTTCTTGCTGTAAGAAGGAAATCCTTAATCTCGTGGATCTGCTTCGGCTGCAGTCAAAGATAGGACTCAGAAAATAAGTGCAATTCATCAAATACAAACATAAAAAAGAAGCATATCATGAGAGATTGCTAAAGCTAGAAAAGCAATATTTTGAAGTTTGGGAAAATCATTGGCAGATACATTTAGTTCATCACTATCACCACAAGTCCAGAGCAAAGACACAAAAAATGGAAATCAACAAGAAACAGAGGATTATGGGAGACTGATAACAATCCTACTTGGGTGGCACAAACTGAAACCTACATACACCTCACATGCCAGGTTTGTTGCACAAGCAGGGGAGTTGAAAGCTCCAATTAGCTTGGATAAAATGAAACATATTCTACATGGCCAACAATGTAAAAATTTGAATAAATAATAATCGTGAGTGCTAAATTCCCCCAGGTTGGATGTAATTGAAAAGGTGATCTCTTTCGGACATCATGTTACCTTTTCAAAGAACCATTGATGGCCATAACGACCTTGGAGGCATATGCATTAATTTTATTCAGAATAAGTGTAAAAATCATGAACCGAGTTCTATAATCAGTTTATTACAAAGCAAAAGCAGAGACACGTCAATATCAATCATCAATTATCAACTAGTTGAAAGAATATCACAACAAACATTGTAGTCACCTCCCAAACAGCATACGTTCAAATGAATCCTTATGATTCGTAGTCATCAAATACTTAATATCATTAATAATAATAATAATAATAATAATAATAATAATAATAATAATAATTTTCAGTTGAAGTACTGAATATCTTAAACAATAATGTTTATCTATATCTAGAATCTCAGATTCATCTCATCTACCAGCTATTCAATCCAACAAACCAAGATTCTTTCTTTTAGCTAGCACATGTAGGGCCTAAATGGAGCAGATGTGAGCTTGAGAAGCATTAGGACATCTGTAACGATAGACCCAATTAATTTCCCAGACATGTAACTGTATCAACCATAGTTTCAAATACAAAAGGCGGATACCTGACTTAAGTCTGGTTATTATGCTGACACTCAAGAAAACTACAAGAAACCACTTGAACAAAAAAATATTAGGGTATTGAGGAAAAGAGTTCTAGGGTTTGTTCACATAATTTTGACCTCTATATTCTTAAAAAAAATATGATGAAAGACAACCATATGTCCAGTCATATCGCATATTTTTCGTGGCAAACAAGTTGAAATGTCAAAAAATTGATTAAAAGACAAAAGAAAAAGTACAATAAAATGGCAGATCCAGCGGGAAAAAACCCTAACAGATTCGGCATTGGGTGATGCAAACCAATCAGAGTATATAAGATTCACAGAAAAATTGTTAAGCTCTTGTTTGGAAAACGGGAAAACAAAGGAGATTTGAGTAGCGTTGCTTTATTTTTCCATTTTCTGCCAAAGGAAAAAAACAACAACAATCTACCATGCTCGATATAATTTTATCGTTCCTTTTATTCTCCTAAATTTATTAGCAACCAATCAACACACCAAATTAACAGAATCAGACAACCAAACCCTAACAATGCTTCCATAACGAAACAAAAACACCGAAGAAAAAGCCCCACTCTGATAAACGAAGAGTAACCCTCGGTTGAGTAACTGAGAAAACGTGAGAAAACGTGAGAAAACGTGAGAATACAGAGAAAATTGAGATCAAAGAATTACCATTTTTGAGCTCGAACGACCGCACTGAAAGCTGCGGTTTCTGAAGGATGTGAAATGAAAGCCTACGCTTATATACAGAGGGAGAAAACGGGCCTAAAACCCTAACCCTAATTATATTATTTTGTACTTTCCGGTTTTGCCCCTTCCCATTTGCATAAATTCCTACAGCAGGTGATGGGCTTTGAGCCCTAAACTCGGCCCAGAATCAGTCGAAATTGGGCTTTAAGGGTATCGTCCCAAGACTCCCAACTCGGCCTAGTAATGGGCCTAAATGAGGTGTTCTTAGGCCCGGTTTGCCTTACAAAAGCCATAGTGTGGCGTGGTCGGCTGACCATGGTTGGGCTTGGATATAAACATATGGGCCTCCAAAAAATGGACTTTATCTAATAAATGAGCCTCGAAAAATGGAATTGACAAGATTCTCTTCTTTTGATGTGGGAGTGTGATTTAAGTGGTCGGTTAGATTTGGCAAATTAGTAGTAGTTATTGGCCGAAAAAAATCGAAATTTAGCTTTTGGCTCGACCCGATCGTATCAAGGTAGAATTTTGGGCTTCTCTTTCCATTAGCCGTCGGGCCAATTGTTTGGCAGGTTGACTCAACACCATTATCAGATTCGTCGGGTTTGCCACCTCTAGAGCGATTATTGTGGATAGCCGCTTTTTTATTTTTATTTTTGTCGAATATGGGTGTCGTTAACATCTTTATATATCTATAAAATACGTCTTTTCGTCATCTGAGTTAAGAGGACCATGATAAGCGTTGAAATTTCTATACGTCATAGCGGTACGCATTATGATATCAGACACGAAAACCAGCGGTTAGTATGAACCTCTCGATCGTCTCACTAAGACATGTTTGATAATTGCTTTTATAGCTTTTAACTTGCGTGTTTAGCGCTAAAATAAGTAAAAACAAAAGTATTTTACCCCGTCTAAATATGGTATTTTGAAATTTTAAACTTTGTAATTAAGAAAAAAATTATTTATATATATATATAGTTTATACATATTTTTAATTTTTCTCAACATTTTTTTTATTTCCACTTTTCCTATATATTTTATTTAAATGCGTTTCGAGTTTTGAAGCAGGCTATGTTTATTCAAATTAATTTTATTTATTTATATTTATTATACGAGGTATTAAAAAATTTTAATAGGTACAATTTTGAAGAATTTAAATTAAATTTGATTTTTTTGAAATAAAAAATAATATTATTGATTCAAACCTACAATAAATCAAATATATAAATAGCTAAAAATTATTTAAGATGAAACAATATTAAGGTCAATAGCATGATAAATCGGTATAAAACCTACAAATTAAATAATATAGTGATTAGAATATCATTCATTCCTTATTCAATATGTTGACGACCATAATTTAATATATTTAACTAATAAAATCCGTTTTGTTTGTTTGAATCGCCCCTATTTATATCAATGACGGAATAATGAAATACGAAACAAATAAAAACACTAGATTTATGTGGAAACCATTACGAAAAAAAAAAAAGATTGACGTGAAAACTCTTACCGGGAAAAAATAATGGGCAAGGAAAGAAACTATAAATTATGAATATAGGAGGATTCTTAAGTCGTCGCAATATATAATAAAAACTACAATGTGTTGATATGACGAAAATATCCGAGTATAAAGGTCCATACAATATATCCTTATTTTTTCTCAATTTATTTATTTTCTAAGCGCCTCTTTGTGACCCTTTGGGTACAAGGCATGTAGCCGAATTTGGTCGCAAAATTAGCATGTGAATAAGCGTCATGACGAAAGCGATGACAATGCGTCATGAAGTCGGCGGCAATGAAATGTCGTTACAGAGATAGTGAAAAACCAAGCGTAGATGAGACAAAACAACGCAAAAATAAGATAAAACTTGCATCTTGTGAGATAATCACCTTGTAAACAGAAAACAAGGAAGACAAAAGAAGAACTGTTTTGTATGGCGCAAATCAAAGCAAATAACACGTTTTTAGCGAGATAAAAAATAATCACGATAACGATGAAAGCTCGCCATAAATTGAGAATGTTTATCGATTAAGAGGGTATCAGAAAAATCATATCCATCTTTATATCTATATCTTGTAATGGAGTTATGGCTTACATTATGGAAGGCTTTATATGTAGATAAGAGTATTTTATAGAATAAAGTTCGAGTTTCCCCATATATCTTTGTATTGTCCAAATCTTTATATTCCATTGAGTGTGTTTGATATGAGCATCTTGGTGTAGTAAAGCGCAGGAGGGTGTTACGGAATGGGAGGCCTAACATCGGTAAGATGCGAGAGAGGTCGTTGGATTCGCTACATTATAGCGGTCGTGAGGAAAGTGTGATAAGCTTCTTGTTTAAACTACTTATGCATATAAGTATTATGAAACCCAGATAAATTTCATCTAAGTTTTAGTTATTTGATTGCTTTAACATTTGGTTACCTCTATTGATTATGGAGCAGTATAATGGTATCAGTAGTAGGTTGGATAAGAGAAATAAAGCGATATTATATAATAATAAGATAATAATGCTGATATTTATTTTGTTTAAATAAATATGAATAACAAAATTAAAAGATATTATAAAAATAATATAAAAATAAATTATCAAAGAATCTCATAAGATAATATTGAAGTTTATGATCTATAACAATTTGATACATAATATTGGTTTAGTGATGAATAACACAAGTTATATATAAAAAGTTTGTTATAACATAAACATAAGAGATCTAACTGAAAAACAAAAAATATAATAATTTAAAACTGAAATCATAAAAACAATTATAAATATAACAAAAAATCATATTCAATATTATATGGAATAATTATGTGATTGTGAAGAATTTGATACGATAATTAGATTACTAACTAATATAAAAGTTTTTTTAGAATCGTTATCATAAGATCAAAACCAATATTGATATAAAATATAAATCATGTAAAAAAGCAAATGGATAGTAAAAGATTGGGTTAAAAAGCAAATAAATAGTAAAAATCTAAGTAAAAAAACAAATGAATAGTGAGATAATATTAGTAAAATAATATTGCATAGTATTTACAAAAGTTAAAAGTACAAATTGAAAAAAGTTTTACAAAACGTGTTTGAAGTAAAATTTGAAAGACTGATAAGAAAAACAGTAATCTTGATAGATAAATCCAATATAAACTTGATACTTATAACCAAGAAATAAAATATCGATAATTACGGATATATCGGTACTTGGATTTTATGGATATATCGGAAATATCAGTGGATATTTTGACAAAAATATCGATAGAGACATAAATAAGTAAATATACACTTATTGAAAACAAAATTCATTATAATTTATCGATAAATTACATTACAATAGTAATTTAAAACCAAAATGAATATCGATGTGGCTACATTATATTATTTGATGAAGGGATCCCATATTGATGAAGATAATATTCGTATGAATGCTTGAAAATATTGAGATAAATCCTTGAAAAAAAATAAAAAATTGAGGAGTTAAATGGAGCTTTGGATGTGTATGGATGAGTTTGTATGATTTTGGGTATTTATAAAAAAATTTTAGTCGAAAATAGTGCATTCACAGATGTTCATAGATATTTCTACACTTATGTTCACGATATTTGATTTTTTTTTCAAATATTACATCATATGACGCGTGCTCCACAGTATAATTTTGATTGGAAAAATGTCGGTATTTTCAATTTTTTTGATAGATTTTCATTTGCTTTTCTTCGATCTTATTAGAAACCGATTTTTGTCATAGTTATAACAATAGGATTAGTCAGGGAATTATATCAAAACTTTATGTCTAAAATATAACGAAAATCTTAAAAGGGATATAACCACGAAATTTGAATTAAATCATGAAAATAATAGGAGAAGAAGATGATTATGATCGAAATTACATAGTGTTAATAGAATCTTTAACTTATTGCAAATTATAATTTTTAACAAATGATTGGATATTAAAAACATTGTATATTTCTAAGCCTCAGGTATCTTTACTATCAATAACAATTATACAACTAAATCTCCCTCAGGAAATGAAAAAATAAATATTAATAATGGCTAATGTAAGATCCTGAATTTATAGTTTTCATGAATAGTAAATGTTGTGTTCGATCAGTTAGGTATTTGATTGGAAACAGTCAAATGAATAGTAAATTTCGAAAAACAAGCCTCGAAAATAAAAAATGTTCATAATAATGAGTCTAAAGTTGAAATAGATTAAAAAGCAGAAATTATGTTAAGGGGGTGAAAATGCAATTTTAGAAAAATGGCAAAAGCGGTAATTTACTTGTAGAAAAATGCAAATTTTTAGATGCTTGGATAGTGAAACGAACAGCTACAGTTGAATTTATGCCATGAAATCTGATTCTGGAGTCAAATTCGTTGAATTACAAGCTTGGTCGGATTTTCATGAGGTCGAGACGACAGTGTCAGTGGACTCAAAAAACGAGATTTTAAGAAAAATCTTGAAATTGTCAAATATTTAAGAATGTCATTTAAGATAGATGAAATGAAGCTAGGAAAGAAATAAATTGTTTGGGCAGCAGGCAGAAAAGTGTGACCGTGAGCAGGCGCGGCGTGGGCCATTAAATAATGTCCACCTTCCAAAAATATCCCCTAACGAATCTAAAGCTCGTTTGGTCTCGAAGCCCAAGTAAGAGAGATAGTAAGAGAATAAAAAAAGTAATCTTCTCTCTCTTTGATTCCAGCGGGAGTCGTGGTCGGATCTCGTTAGGTTAATAATTAAGGCGATATACGGCGGGGGCTCGCGTGGGTACCAAAATCGCGGTCCTATATGTGTCAGGTTGGATTTTCCACAGCAGAGAAAAGCGGTGTCAGAAGCGTCTGCATTTGAGTATAAAGGGTATGTGTGTGTGAAGGAGATGTTATGCGGAGTTTTTACCAGGCCGCATGGTGTATGTGGTCATAACGGCCATAAACAAATCAGAGATTGAGTGATTGAATTTACAGTTAAGCGACTAGTACGATGGGAGAACATTTCTCGTTGATAGATTAATCCAGTCCGACCCGTTTGAATTTAAAAATGTTCAAAGTGAAGTATGTTACGAGGGTAGTTTTATGTTTTTTAAGACTCGAGGCTATATTTTGTATGCTTAGCCATCTCATCGAACAGGTGTTTAATTCTTAAATCAACTAGGCGATAGGAGAACATTACTCCTTGAAATAGGTCTATCCAAATTCCGATCTATTTGGACTCAAAAATGCACTCAAAGTGGAGCTATGTTCAGGTAGTTTTTCTGTTTTGTTTTTAAGACTCTATGACTGTATTTTGGTCATAACTTAGTCATCACTCATCCGAATTGAGTGCTTCAAATTGCTAAGTAAACTAGACTGATAGGAGAACATTGCTCCTTGAAATAGGTCAATCCAAATTCCGACCCATTTGGACTCAAAAATGCATTCAAAGTGATTATGTTCATCTTTGTTTTTTTATTATGTTTTAAGACTTCCAGTACGGTATTTTGTATAAATTAGTGCGTGCTCGTCGAATTGA
Organism: Tetrastigma voinierianum; assembly: GCA_016808115.1. Lineage (NCBI taxonomy): Eukaryota > Viridiplantae > Streptophyta > Magnoliopsida > Vitales > Vitaceae > Tetrastigma > Tetrastigma voinierianum. Next base: position 324,376 of record JAEQBH010000478.1, on the reverse strand, counting down.
GTGATTAATTCTGCAAAGTAAAGTAGGCGATAGGAGAACATTGATCATTGAAATAGATCAATCCAAAATTCGACCAATTTGGACTCATAAATGCATTAAAAGGGGTATGTTCGAATAAATTTACGGATTCTGTTTAGAAAACTAGTCTGGTTGTTTCATGATATATCTTGAGTTTGTTGATAGATTTGGGTGATTCCAGTTGGAGAGAACTCTAAGAGCAAGTATCTCAAAATGAGTACAAGAACAAAATGTCAAATTATGGATTTAGGCTCCCGAAATGGGTATCTGTATTTCAGTGTAAATGGGAAGTAAATTGACTAGTTTGAATTAAAGTGTAACCTTACGTCCAAGACTCACGTTTTGGGTGTTCTTGATTCTAATGAGCCTCATTAAGTCAAGATTCTATCTATGTTCCTCTAGGTCTGAGGATGATTAGAACATGGCTGAGAATTTTATGTTTCTTTTCAGTGTGTCTGCGGAGTTGCTTTAGTTATATTGATGTGAATATGGAGTTTAGCATGACCATTTCACTTGGCATGTTGTGGGCTATTGTATGGGGTAATGATGCCATGTGAGTTAGCATAAGAAAATCATGAGAACAAAAGACGTTGAGTTCAATTGATTTTAATCAATTGGAAGTGATTAAATGCTTAAAGGTTGTTAGAAAGTATAGTATAGTTAATGGTTTAATTGAACATGATTAAGGTATGGATGTTAATATATTTTATGGATAATGTGACTTGTAGGAGGAAGTTGATAAAGGACAAGGGTGGAAGTGGAAAGTTTTGTTTAAATGAGGAAAAAGGGTTTAAATAACTAAGGTGAAATAAAATGTAAATGTTTATGAAAATATAAATAAATAAATATATATATATATATATTAACGTTTATCAATGTATATGTTTTCATATCTATGTTATAAATGTTCAAATGAAAAAAAGAAGTAGTTTTATTGACTTTAAATTATATTGATAAAATATAAAAATGATTATAGTTTCCATAGTTTTATAAAGCATGATTTATAGTTTTATATGAAATGAAATGTTTATGAATGTATATTTTATATATATACATGTTTATATGAAAATATTTGAATCCATGGTTACCCTATTTACAAATATAAAGAGTTTAAAGGAAACTTCATTAAAAGTACTTTACACATGCATGGTACATGGGGAAAGGGTTAGGATTTTTATAGAGAAGGAAGAGTGATGCATATTGTCATGCAGTCTGAAAGGCACGATTTATCGGAGGTTCGTTTTGGGCCATGTCGATGATCGTGGAAGTATTTCGCCGTGGGATTCTGCTTTTCATTGTTTAGTGGTAGTTAACGGTATGACCACGCGATTTCTTGGAGGTTCCTTTTTGGGCCATCGGTGATTGTAAGACTGTTTCCTCGGAGGTTCTTTCATGAACCAACGGTGGTTAAAGGTAGGCGGGTTCCATTGGATATGACGAATTCAAAAATGAAAAGAAAGTATATTGAAAATATATGTTGATACAATTGTTTTACACATTGTATTTGAACTATATGGGAAATAAAGTAAAGTAAATGTTTATAGAAATGAGATCTGCTCTGATTGTTTCTGCGTTGTATTTGAATAGAAAGAAAATAATGCAAAGTAAATGTTTATGGAAATGAGATCTCTATACGATTATGCCTTAAACGTTATTTTCCCCATGACTTTGTCTTTACCATTTATTTCGGCTTTTAAATTTCCATGCATTTTTTAAATGTTTTAAGGGTAGAGGCGGCGTGCGGGTTCGAGGCATCCTCCGACCCGGTGACACTCAGCCTGCGTGGCGACCACCTTTTTAAAAATGTATCGTTTTGTTGTAAATAGCTACATTGTGTACATTTATTTTGTAATGTATATAGGATTTTAAAATATTGTTTATATATACATAGTGTTGAAAATGATTTTAAAGTTTGATTTGGGGGAAATTGGTTGTAGTGGACTTGATGTCTTATTATTTGATGTAGGTAAATTAAATTGTTTTGTGCAGTGGTGTAAATTGGGGCGTGTCCAAATGACGAGAGGAAACTTCTGTAGATTTTATAAAGGGTTTTAATGTTTAAAAAATAAATAAATAAATAAAAATTGTGTCCTGCGTTTATCAAGATTTTAATGGAAAGCATCTTGTATAAATGAGTTACAGCAACGGTTACTTTTAAAAATGTTTAAAATAAACAAATGTTTTTTTTTTTCGAATCGAATGCAGGAGTGGGAGGGTCCAGAGTTAGGAAAAGAAAAACAGGTTAGATCACATTAAACAAAGTAGAAAATTTAAGAACAAAAATATACGGTAATTATTTTATATTTAAATTTGGTATATAATAATATTAATAATAATATTCAATAAGTTTATAATTAAGAAGAAGATCTTAGTAAATTATTTTATAGTAATCTAAATAAGATAGAAAGTAAAAACATAGAAGACAATTAAAAATGAGTGAAATGACAATAAAAATGTTTGTACAAAAATCAATAGATAAATATTTAGACAAAATAAAAAAATTATATAAAGACTTTACTAGTAACAAAATGGAAAATAAATAAATAAAAAACACGATATATAAAATGATTATGGGAAGTTTATAAAGTAGTTTACCTCTCTCTATAAAAGTTAGTCAAGAAAAATATATAGAACTTACAGATATAATAATACCTGATATAGTAGACAATTACAATGAATATTTACCCTTTAGGATTAATTTGGATCCAAAAACAACAAGAAAAGTAATAAAAAAAAATTAAACTTTGTAGAAATTGAGAAACATCAAATAATAATCAAAAACCTAATACAACGGAAAATAATAAATTTATATTCAAAATATAAAATAAAAATAAAAGAATACGGACTATACAGATAATGAAAAATTTTTGTGAAATAAAGGGATATAAAAACCAAATAACATGGAGTCTAAAAAAATGGAAATATTAATGGAAAAAATATTGAAGGTTGTAAAAAGAACAGATAATAGATCAGAAAAACCTATAAATCGAATATATAAATAACTAAAAACCATATAGGATGAAACAATATATAGGTCAATAACATAATAAATCGGTATAAAACCTATAAATTAAATAATATAATGATTATAATATATTCGACTCCAGTTATTTAACATGTTGAAGACCATGATTTAATATATTTAACTAATAAAATCCATTTTGTCAATCGCCCTGGTTGATACCAATGGCGGAATAATAAAATACGAAACAAATAAAAACACCAAATTTACTTGGAAACCCTTACAAAAAAAAAAAAAAAAAAACTTATGTGGAAACACTTACGGGAAAAAAACAACGAGCAAAGGAAAGGCATGCAGATAAAGTTAATTCGCAGTCTGACATAATAGATAATAAACCATAATGTGTAGATATGACGAAAATACCCGAGTAGAAAAATACATATAATATATCATATTTTCAACTTTTATTTTCCATGAAAGTCTCCTACAATAGGTCGAATATAAGCGAAAACGAGTTTGAATTCGCGAAATCAATGATCACCTCCTGAATGAGCGTCGCTAATAAAGCTGACGAATAACGCACCCTACGTCGTAACAAGTAGGCCCGATAAGCGAAATCAGTAATAAGATTGTAAGGCCGAAGAATTAATTTTACGAAAAAATGGTAAAAGCGGTAATTCGATTCAAAACTTCGAAATTTTCTAGATAACGGATGATAAAGCAGACTTCCAGATTATAATCGTCTCACGAGGAAATAAGTTGCTGCGGCAGAATTAAAGACGATTGGTCATCACGTTCGAGGCATAGAAATTAGCCGAATGCGAGTAAAGCGACTCATTAAAGGAAATACATGTGATGTGACAAAAAGTCACCTACTACATCTGACTCATGCGCTTGGTGTATGAGTATATAGATGATGGAAAATGGATTAAACAGATTATTATCGGTGTAAAATCAAGAAAAATGACACATTAGGAGTGTGGAATTCTTAATTGAATTAGACAAAAACGTGAGAGCAGTGTTATATTCTCCAAATTGAGGAGCAAAAAATCGTACGTGGTAGGGAAAAGTGATCTGGTCGCGGGGTTTTCATTTATAGAGAGAGTGTCTTTAACCTACCACCTGCGGGTTCGGCGGTCAGTTGGTTTGTGGGAGTAAACAAAGTCGTTATGCAGCGAGAAATTCTGGCGTGGATCTGGGTTGGTGGGTCCAAACTGACTCGAAGGTATGGATATTTTCTCACGCTGATGATGGCAATTTAGAGCGTGTTTATGGCAGTTATAGATATTACGATGCTTGATTTAGGCGTAAATTCGGTCTCAAAACATTTGAACCGAGCGGATAAAATCCCAAATTTGGTGGGCGTGAATAGTAACCCGAGGGTTTCACTGTTCACGTGAATAGTGACGTGATTTTCTTGGTGTGAAAATGTGTTTTGTAAGTGATTTAAAATGAATTGATTGTGTTTACTAATTAGCCCATGTGAGTTAATTTTGGTATTATTTATGTGAAAATTGAATAACATGATTGTTGTGAGTAAATTATGTTAATATATACATGTGAATTGTATTAGCATAAATTATTTGGAATTGACATAATGCATTCCATATGTACTGGGGCAGCCTAGAATATTAGTTGTGAGTGCATGACATAAAATTGAAAGAAAAATGAAAATGTTTGTGAAATGAATTTTGTCGGAAGATTTTCCGAAGAATCGTGTTGGGAGGTGTCGTATTGATTCGTATCGGAGAATTTCGTGAATTGTTGAAGGTTATTCAATCTGGCAGCGTATTAAGCCTCGGAGAGGTTCATCACAATATTTTCTTAGGGGTCGAGTATTGTGTTTTGGATAACAAAATAACTTTTGTTTGAAGCGATTATTTTACTCGCATTTGGGCAGCGTGAGAGTGGTGAGGACGAGACATGAGTTTGGGACATGTAGACATTTGGAGTAGGTTCATTCATGGCATGTAGACATTCCAGTGAGATTAGTAGAGTGCTTAGATGTGATTGTTTATCATACTTGTCTTGACTAGGTGAAGAGTACTTAGGAGTAGAAATTATCAGCTGCAGAACTTTTTCGCGCTTGTCGAGGCTCCTTTCTTCAGTCATGGAAGTGTCTGGGATAACATTATTTCATTGGGTGCGTTTAAGAAAGTAGGAGTTGTGGCTTTGGTAAAGATTTTGTATAACATGTACTATAATTGTAAATCTTAATATATGTTGGATTAAGAGTAATGTGAAAACTCTTGAACCATGTAATATATTTGGTTGAGATATATTTTGATGAGTATTGATGTTGGCGGTAATTTATTTTCTCATTTTTATTCATATGTAGACCTGTGGTCATTTATGGGTGTTTGGACGGAGTTTTATCTTTTTGGGTGAGCCTCAGAATTACAAAGAGCTCTGCCGATTTTAAGTAGGTGGTGTAGGGTTAAGACATGCAGTATTAAATGTGAGTTAATGAGTTGTCAGCGGATGCAGGTTTGGCGTCGCAAGATAATGAAAACGACGTCGATAAGACAACGATAATACAAAAATAAGATAAAACATAAATCTTTATGGAATAATCCACCTTATTAAACAGGAAAAATAAAATAAATATATGCTGATGGATGATTTCAGGTAAAAAAAAAAAAAAAGATATCTCATTGCTCGAGGAAAACGGGCTAGAAAAAACCAGATAAGAGAATTAGCCGAACAAATTATATTTGATTTTTTTTATATTTTTAGAAACACGAAAAATCGTTTTTCTTAGTTTTTTTTTCTTTTTTTTTTTTAATAATTTTCAATTTCCAAACGGAAAATAAAGGAAATGAAATGGTAGGGAGAAAAATGTAAAGAAAAATATCAACAACAATCAGGAGCCTTTGAAAGTGAAAGCACAGTGACAGAGAGGATAAAAGGAGATCCAATTATTTGGTCCACATGAAATCAATTATTTATTCCTTTTTATAAGTCAAAACTTTATCAACAAGTTTTGAATTATTTTTATTTTTATTATATTTATTATTATTAAAACTTCTTCAACAAGTTTTAATTTTTGTTTTTATTATTAAATAAATCCCAATAGTTGTGATAAATAGAAAAATATTAAATAAATTGGGGCTTTGATGAAAAAAATAATATTATGTTTTGTTCTTATGCATATCTTGAGCCACAACCATACAATATAATATTCTTAATTGTACTTTTTAATAAAAAAGCATAATTTTATAATAATTTAATATTTAAGTGATTAAGCGGTGTTAAACAACGTATTAAAATTTGGATTAGTGATTAAATCGAAAAAGTTATTGGTTTATAAATTAAGGGTCGAATCGATGGTTTAACAATATCAAACCGAGACTGGAAAGAACACTCAACATTTTAACGAGATACGACATAAGTGTAGTATCCGGAATTATCAGTCGATTGGATCGTCGAGGCGTTAATTAGTCATGCGTCCGGCTGCCTTTCTAAAACAAATGCGAATGCGGCGATGGTGTTCGTCGATAACCGATGTAAAGTTAGCTTTTTTTGGAATCTTCGGCGTTAGAGCTGTAGTTATGTCTTGTCCAGTGTCGTCGCCGTATGATGTGATTATTTTATCTTTGTATGGAGGAGGCGTGGATCGCGCCCATGGAGAGTGGGCCGATTTATTTATAAATATGGGGAAGGTGGGCTCTTTCGTTTGGGAAGGATAAAACATTCTTAACTTTTATGTAATTCTTTTTAGAATGGGTAGATGTTGGTCGTTCTATTTCGTTGGAAGTGGATGGCGGTCTTGGGGAGCATTATCACTTTTATATCGTGGAGGCCAGGTTAGCGGGTTTCGACTAATTAGAGTCATTGTCGGGAAGAGGGCATCCGGGTGAATAGGCATCTGTGTTAGGCGCATCGGGAAGGGTTATCAGGGTGAGAGGTGCTCGGGCACCGGCGGTGAGATCAGCTCGCGGGCGTTTCTGGGCCTATTCATTGTCCTGCTTGGCGTTGTCTTTGGGGCTAGTCTGCTCGAGACTCTTAAATTTAGTGGGTTAATTTGAGAGCCCAGAGAAGCGAAGTCAGTGATACCGTAATAAGGAGGGTGAGATTCGGATTTTAGTCTGATAAGAGCAATTCACTATGTGTCTTCAAAGTATTTCCTGTTAAAAAAATAGTGTTAAATAAAATTATATATTTTATTTTTAATTTAAAATTATATCTTTGATTTAAGTATTATAAAAATATTTAAAATTAAATAAAATAAAAAAGATAGAATTGGTGGTCACATTTGCACGAACAAGTTGCGACAAAACATCATTTACACTTTTTATATCTTTATTCAAAAAAAAAATTATATATATATATTAAAAATTAAAAATATACAAATATTAAAAGCAAAAGTGACATGCTGCCAACATGAAATTGCAAGGAAACATTACCAAGATAGTGAAAATACAAAATTGACCTTATGGTCCAAGTAAGGATGCCAAGATAAATACGTCCATTAAGAAATAATATTAGCTTATTAACCGTGACAATTAATTAGAAGGGTAATTAACTAATAAAATTATCAATAATACCTAACTTAAATCGTTAAGAGTTCAAACGAACATATAAAGGGTTCAGGTTTCGAGTCGCAATTTAGATAATTTTGTTAGGAATAAATTATTATAATGTAATGCAAAGCGAATAAACATAAAAAATAAAAAAAAGTAATAAAATCAATTTATTCCAATCAAATTAATTAAAATTCAAATAATAGTCAAACTCTATTTAATTTAAAAACCTATAATATTTATAATGATATTCATAAATATTTTCCTTATATAATAAGGAATCTTTCTTTATATATTCTATAAGAAAATATAATATTACGTTAATATAAATATTTAGGATTTATCTTATATAATATTATTCTTTACAAATATGAATTAATCCTAATTAAGAAATTGAGACATATTCTAAAAAAATAAAATCATGAATTTAAATCGAAATAAATACACCTTGACAATTTTAATTTAGGTAAGTTTTTATTGATAAATTTTTTATTCAATTCGATCGAATTGTAAAACCTTTTATGTTCACAATATCATTTTTTCCAAAAATCACAACTTTTTAAGAAAATAAAATAGAGTTAAATCAAGTATTATTTTTACTTACTGTTATAAACAAAATTTATTTATTTTAACTCATAAATATAAAATTTAAATAAATTTTTAAAATTTGAAATAAATTTATTTATATTTAATTTTATTGTAATTTTTCCTTAGTTTCCTTAGAGAATGTCACTATCAAATCCAAATAAAATATTCAAAAAATATATTGAAACACGATAATAAAAATGTGACTAGAAGACGTTTCAAATTGAGCGTTATTTTATCATTTTTATGTACACATGAGTTTTATGAGAATAATTTGGGCATATAAAAGTCTAGATGTTATCGGGAACGAGAAGTCTTATCTCGTATAAGACCGACTTATAACATGATTGACCGAACCACAAATGTAGGCTCGATCGAAACACGTAAACAAACTTTTGTATTTATGCATTAATATTGATTTATTTCCGTGCCTTTAATTACGTAAAAAAAAAAAAAAAAAAAATTGGTTTTCACAAAGATTGTCACAACTTTAGTATATGGACAAAATTCATAATGGGTCCAATATGTTGGCCCCCATTTTATCTATATTCCCAAAAAAACCAAAACTTAGGGAACAAGTTTGAATTATTGGGAGGAAAAAAATATATGATAAAGTTATTTAATCTCTATCATATAAAAGTGCAAAAAATATAATTTTGAAATAATCATTAGCTAAATTAAACTACTCTTTTAGACATGGTGACAACTAAATTGTTTGAATCAGGGGATAACTTATGGTGGTCTCGATCTTGCTTCTTATATGAACTTGAAAAATTAGGGGTGTATGAGCCAAAGTCGAAATAAGTATTAGACCTGATCAATTCAGTTTTTAAAGGAGTAAGTTTCAGCGTATTCAGGTTTGTTTACAGGTTGACGAGTCGAGGTTTGAGAGTCTTTGGAGGCCATTTCGTTTAACAATAAAGCAGTTCGGTGAGCTAGCAGAAGTGAAGGTGAGCAGAATTCATGGTAAAATTTCCCGACTCGATTCTGTTGTATTTAAAGAAAATGTTCATTATAAAGATATGTCTATTAAATTTAAAGATAAGACAATAAATTTGTTGTGTATCAAGTATTCTCCATATTCAGGCTATTCGAGAACTGGATTCCGCTGGCGCAGTTAACGAGAACCTGGCTCGCGGGCTTGTTATGAACTGATGTGAGAGACACATTTACGGGTTGACAGTCGAGGTTTGAGGAGTGTTCGGAACCGGCTTGTTTAAGCAATAGTGAGTTCGACGAGCCTAGCAGTAGAACGTCGAGCAGATCGACCGATTTGGCCCTAATCACATACGCTTTATAAATTTGTTTTAAGCAAACAAAAAAAAAATCTCCAACAAAAAAAAATAGAGAGAGGTAAAGACTCTGTAGATTTGGATTCTAAAAATTATCTTCAATAAAATTATCTATAATTTTAAATTAAAAATTTTGGCACAAAAAATTTACGTTAAGGAAAGAATAAAGGGTGTCAGATTTTTTTTGGAAAAAGATAAAAAGTAAATGAGAAAAAATGATAATTTTTAGGAGAAGATAAAGAGTTAACGAGAAAAAAAGAAATAATTTGATATTTTATAGAAAAGAAATTATTTTATGAATCAAAAAACTTTAAACGATCGTTATTTTCAAACGGAGAGAGTATATCTTTTAAGAGCCATAATGGTGTAATTATTGATATATAATTATTGCAATTATTATTATTTCTTGACCGTTTCTTTATAAAGAAAGTGATTATTTTTGTAAATACCTTTTGAATTTTTTATTTTAAAGTGTTAATAAATAAAATATTGGATTAATGGGGGCGAATTGGGTTAATATAATATTTGAGGAGGGCTTTTTGGTAAAAAAAAAAATTAAAGGAGGGTATAAAGAAAATACATGGGCATGCATGGTTAGCAGTTTGGAACTTGGAATTTTGTCTGGTTGTGGGTCAGGGAATCTAGGATTGATTTCTTTGAGTCTCTGACAGTTCTCTTTATTGGGAAAATTTGAAGCTTAATTGTTGAGTTAATGGGCTAATCCAGGATCAGCGATTCCTCATACCCACCACACTGATTATTTTCTATTTTCTGTTTGGTCACTGAGAAAAGGAAAGAAACGTTGTTGCACTCACTTTCTCAATCTACAACTTTATTTAGTATTTTATGTAAGTATACCTTTCTCCGTATCTCATTCATTCTTCACTTTATACCTTTCCTTTCCACCAGAGTTCCTCTACTTCATAGTTTTTTGGGTCCCTTCGAGAGCAAGCAAGAAGCACAGTCGGGGACTGTTACAAATCCTGGTGCTATCTATAAATCTCACTCCTCCCCTTTGTTTCGTTCACTGCGCTCTCCACATTTCTCAAACCTTTTGCGACTCTTCCTCTCGTTTGTCCAGACCCCCCCACCTCCAAAAGTGAGCCGTTCAATCGTTTCTGAATCCTTGTTTCTCTCTCTTTTAATCTGGGGTTTTGAAAATTTCTGGGTTTTAGAATCTTTCTGTTTTCCACTTTTCGGAACTGAGTTTTGATCGTTTCTGAGTTTTATTTCTATTTGATCGTGTTTGAAAATTTTATCGGTTTTTCTGGAAGTGGGTTCTAGTTAAGCATTTTTTTTTTCAGAATTGATTGGATGCTTACATCTATTCTAGAATTGGGTTTTGATGTTTGTCCCTGTGATTTGTTTGGTGATTGAAGCAGAATCCATGGAGTCGATGAAGACGATTGAAGTTGATGGAAATGAATTAGGGTCATCCGTCGATCCGCTCCCATTCGCCAGAAGGTGATTTTTGTTCCCTGAGAAAATGCAGGAAAGAAGAGAGAGAGAGAGAGAGAGAAGAATATGAAAAACTGTTTTCACTACTTTGTAATAGACTAGTTTTGATTGATTGGTATCTGATTATTTTTCGATTTATGCAGATACCAAATAGAAGCCCTCGAGAAAGCAATTCAGGAAAATACCATCGTGTATCTCGAAACTGGCTCTGGGAAAACCCTGATTGCTATAATGCTTCTGCGCTATTATGCTCATCTCCTTCGGAAACCATCGCCTTTCATTGCTGTTTTCTTAGTTCCTCAAGTGGTTTTAGTTCCTCAGGTATATAGATAAGGAGAGACAATTCTCTCTCTCCTCCCATACACTGATCTGTCTGCATTCAAATACGAAAAAAACCAAAAATTTGAAATCTTCAATTATAGCATTGAATATAGGATTCAATAGATTTCTGTTCGGAAATATATGGCCTGTTTGAAAATTTGGAGTTCTCACATATGGGTGTGGTAGATATTATTCAATCACTCTGTATGTTCGGTTTTAACGCCCTCACTCACGTGTAGGGAGAGTCACATAAACCAAATAGAGCCTTCCAGGGACTTTCAAATCGATAAATTGTAGAGAGGTGGTTCGAACCAAGGCCCTCTTGCCAAGCCCGGCTTTGATACCATGTTAAACGATCATGTTTGGGTTTAATATGGATATCATGCCTTTAACATATTCTACTCATGTTTGTATCATTTAAGAGCTTTGATGGATATGGGGGTTGAATCTAAAACTATAAAAATGGAAAGATTCTTTTTTCTGTTTAATTATAGATGTTGAGGCGAAAATTTGGAACTCTTAAAATTATGGATTTTGAGATGAATTTAGAAGATTTGACAACTGATATATCTTGTTCTTATATTTTTATAGCAAGCAAAAGCTCTGAAAACTCACACTGACCTCAAAGTGGGCATGTATTGGGGAGACATGGGAGTCGATTTCTGGGATGCTGCTACTTGGAGGAATGAACAGGTCAAGAATGAGGTCGATACTTCTACATTACTTCCTTTATTTCTTTAATGATAATAAATGAGCCTGTTCAATCTAGTTAGTTTCTCTTTTCGTTTTATGTTATATAAGTTTCCTTTTTTCTGTTGACTCGAATTTTTCAATTAATATGCATCTATTCTATGTTGGTAATTTCCTAAAATATGATGAGGCTGTTTTTGGAAACTGTTTTTGTTTATGTTTTATTGGTGCTCAACAAATCTAACCACTACATGCTGACCCTATTAGCATTGGCTACTCACCAAAAATTTCAAACATACCTCTTTCATGTTGATTACGTGCAGCAGCTTGGAGAGTCAAATCGACCAAATAGGAGTCCTCCATAGACTTTGAGAATGAACAAATAGAATAGAATTGCAAAGGGTGGATTCGAGCTGAGTTATCTTGACGGCCAGCTTTCTAAAGCTTAGCTTTAGGATTTGAGTTTAATATGAATATTATGTCTTATCATGCCTTTAAGAGTCCCGTATTCTTTGCTCTTTTACATAGGAGGCTTATACCTATTATATGAATTAGATTTTCAATATGGCGGTTTTAGAGAATAAACTTATGGATTCTCAATTCAATAATTTTGGATTTGGACTTACCTTTGCAGGTGTTTGTTATGACTCCCGCGATTTTACTGAATGGCTTGAGGCATAGCTTTTTCAAATTGAACAGGATTAAGGTTTTGGTATTTGATGAATGCCATCATGCCAGTGGCAAACACCCTTATGCTTGCATTATGAAAGTGAGTTCTCTTCTTTACTTTCTATTTAAGTGCTCAAGTACCAAAATGTCTAGAGTTCTCTTGGATTGTTCGTAGTAGCTCATTAAGGCTGGAAAGTTCCGATTTTCACTGTTCTAAGCATCATCCTCACTTATGATAGGAAGTTATAGCTCAAAATGTTTTGCTTTCCTTGGAAATTATGGTTTTGGTGATTAAATTGTATCTCAGAAATAACGCATCGGGAAAGTACAGATACTTGTACTAGCATATGACTGAAAAGACTAGAATCCTTCATCACAACAAGGGCTTTATTTCCTTTTAATACTTCTACTTTATGTCCAAATATCGAAGCTTTTTCGCATGTTCAATGTGCCTTTGATGTGCTTCTTGTTAGCTATTTTCATCATGCTTAACACAACTTGATTAATCCATGTTAGATGGGATATGTATTCGATTGATGGAGATATTATAATGGAAATCATCAGTACAACTTATACCGATCTTATGTGATATTTAGGGCCAGTTTGGTGTTGTTTCTTGAAACATCGCATCTAGCCAAAACGCTTTCTTTGATAGCGCTTCCGTCAGAAATGCTTTTATAGGAATGTGAAAAAGTAATTCTTTTATAACATGTCACATAGGTAAAAAAAAGCTTTTACATCATTAAAATTAAAAAAAGTACATTTAAAATTTAATTACAAAAATAGGATATCATAATAAATCCAAAAATTTATTCCAATAATATATAAAAAATTATATTAATAAAACCTAAACTAACTATTTTTATGATTATAAATATTTACATAAAGATTTGAATTAATGAATAAACATATATAAATATTTGTATTAAGAAAAACCATAAATTAATTTTTTTTATGATCATAATTTTTTTAAAAGTATTTACAAAAAGAATTTGTATTAATGAATAAACATACATAAACATTTGTGTTAATAAAAACCTAAAATATATATATATATATATATATATATATATATTTGAGGGAAATAAAAACCTAAAATAGTTATTTACATGATTATACAAAATATTTGCAAAAGAATTTAAATCAATATAAAAGCGTATGTAAATATTTGTATTAATAAAAACTTAAAATACATATTTTTATAAAATAATTATTTTTAGATTATATAAAATTTAAAAAAAAATTATTTACAAAAAGATTTGAATTAAGAATTAAAAGTATATCATATTATTATGATTTTTTAAATAAAATAAATAGATATTTTAAGGATAAAGAAATAGGTATTTTAGAAATATCCAAAAACTTTTCAAGTGTTTTTTCAAAAACACCTCCCAAGTGCTTCTCAAAAAAACACTCCTAGTGTTTTTTTAAGTTTCAAAAGTGCTTTTCAAAATATTACCAAACACCTTTATTTTCTCCTAAAAACACTTAAAAGTGTTTCTAGGCCTAGAAACACTTTTAGAAAGCACTGCCAAAGTTGCCCTTAACCTGCAGTTGCACTTTGTTCTGCAGTTCTTAGGGAAAGTTAAGATGTTGGGTCTGGTATTCTTGAAAGAAGGACCATAATTGAAATTTTTCCATCGGTTGTCAGGCTGAGTAATAGATGTTATGGTAATTTACTTGTTTGCAAAGTTGTATTATGTTTTCAGCAATATCAGACTTCTCAAATGTTTCAACAATGTTGATTTTCAATCAAACAGTGAATGAAAAATGTAAAAAAATTATTTTTTTTGTCATGTTAGTTGTATGTACTCCACATGTTTTCGTTGGATGCTAGGTTATGCATATTGTTTCTGGAGTTTCCTTATGTTTTTTATGAGAGGAGGATTTGAAGGAGTTTTTTTTCTTTTGCAGGAGTTCTATCATGGACAATTACATTCTAAGAAATCTAATCTTCCTCGGATTTTTGGAATGACTGCTTCCCCTATAAAAACCAAAGGTCTTAATGAATTGATGCATTCTTCATGTTGTTTTCCTGTTTACATTATGCTGAATGGCCTACTGTTTTGGACCTTTTACCAATTATTTTCTCGAAATCTAGGCACAACATTGACTCATACCTGTGGGAAAAATTTGACTGAACTGGAGAATCTTATGAACTCAAAGGTGCTTCTTTATTCTGGTGTTTAATTTATTTGTCATTATAAGTATCATTTTGCTTCTAAAATGTATGATAAGTGATAACCATTATATTTCTGATCTTAGGTTCTTATGTTTTGTTTTGAAAGTCCTTTTTTGATGGAGGCAAGTGGCAGCCACCAATAGTTGATAAGGGGCTTAGTTGGGATCTTATATAAGGGGTTGATGACAATTGTCATATCGTAAGTTAGTATCATTTTCCTATGGTTGTGATTTTCCAATGGTTATGATTTTCCAAGGTTGTCGTTTTCCAATAGTATTTATAAGGTCCTCGAAGTCAAGTCATAGTTGTTTGTTTCAAGTTCATTTACTAGATGGTAGTTCCAAGAGTAATGAGTCCCTAGAATCACTATACATATGGTTGTATTCAGTCTTGGTGAATCAATGAATGAATGAAAAAAAGAATTTTCCAGCAATTACTTTTTTTTGGTAGGAAATTTTCCAGCAATTACTAGTGTCTTTGTGTGATGCAAAGATCCCTATGGTGTGATGTCTAGGGTTCCTAAGGTTATTTCAATCTCTTTGTGCGATACAAAGAGCCCTTGGTGTGAAGCCTCGAGTTTCTAGGAGTGATTCCTAGAGTTTTTTCAATCCTACACTTCTAGAATTTTCCTTTTGGTGCTGCATCATTTTTAGTCATTCTGCAGCTTGATATGATATCTGGATGGCACTGTAAAACATTTGAGACCATCTTAGCAAAACTTTTATCTTTCTGGAGTATACTTAAAATCAGCGACAAGCTTAAGTTTCTGAGTGACCTGAAATTGAAAAAATCGGCAGGAGTGGCAAACTTAAGTTTCTTTTCATATTAAACCAATGAAATATACTATGTGCAAAGCCTAGAATTCAGTTAGGATGTGTTCACGGACCATAATCCCTAGCTTCCAAGAGGATTACCCATGCAAATAACTCCCAATAGTCAGCTTAGCATTGACGAAGCTTGTCATCAACTTCTAAAATTGGACTCTTAGAAATTCATCCTATCCATTTCGATATTTTCATCTTGATTTCATTTTTTCTGCGTAACTTGTTTTTCAGTATTTAGAATACCCTTCTGAGTCCCAACAGACTTGGGTAGTCAGTATTCCTATAAAATTACCGATTTTGATGATTTTCTTTCATCTCTTAAATTTTCTTCTGTGATCTTTTTTTTTTCCCCAAGATATACACAAGTGTTAGTGAAGATGTATTGGCTGAGTATGTACCATTCTCCACTCCAAAGTTGACATATTATAAAGACATGGATATCCCATCTACCTTATTTCTGAGTTTATCAGAGAAGCTAGTGATTTTGAAGAATAAGGTATGTGCATTTTTATCAACGGGTGCTTCTCTTTAAGTCTTTTACGTTGTATTTCTTTGTTTTTGAATATTCTGTATTTATTTCTTTGCTGTTGAACTAAATATGTTCGATGAATTTTTGCACCAAATGTACTTTCCAGTATGAACGCTCTCTAGAAAGATTGAATATCATGGAATCTACAAAGGAATCTGCTAAGAAAAAAATATCCAAGCTATTTTCTGCATTTTTGTTTTGTTTGAACGACCTTGGGATTTGGTTGGCTTTACAGGTAGTAGTCTTAAACTCTAACCTTAATTTACCTCATTCTTTATTTGCAATGGCGTGTTAGAACATCAATCTAATGTCGTCTGTGAAACAGGCTGCTGAGTTCTCAGTTTGTGATGATATGGACATCTGTTGCTGGGGACGGTTGGATTTGTCCAGTGAAGAAATAATTAAAAATTTCAATAAGGATGCATCCAAACTGATCTCAACATATATGTCATCTGGTAATTCTAATCTTGAGTTGTGTTTATATCAATGCGGACTTCTTTTTTCTCTCTTCTTGATGACGCAATTCCATTTCAATTTTTTCCTTTGCTTTTGCCCTGCATTTAGTTCAAGAGCATTTGGTTGGTGACAATCTGGAAGCTGATGCAGAATCTGGGTTCCTAACAACAAAAGTTATTTGCCTTATTCGATCTCTTCTTGAATACAGGTTCTTGTTTCTTGCATGATTTGTCATTACTTATCTCAACAAGTTTAATGTTTATTAATCTTTGTAATATTTGGATTCTACTGCAAATTTATTACACATAATATTTTACCAATCGAGACTCTAATACCATGTCAAGTATCGGAATAATCAACTCTATAAGTCTGAGCATAGCCCTTGGCAAGAAAACGGGCATTTAATCTAGCAACATACCGATTAAGATTAAACTTTACTTCAAACACCCAATGACAACCAATAACCTTCTTTCCAATAGGCAGAGGCACCAAGTCCTATGTACCATTGTCATCTAAAGCCTACATTTCATCCACCATAGCACTATTCCAACCAAGGTCAGATAAAGCCTCACAGACAGTGTTAGGAAGAGAGATAGAATCCACGAATGCAATAAATGAACAAAAGGAAAAAGACAAATGGTTATAGGAAATAAACAAAGAGATTGGGTGAGCACACTGACATTTTACTTTTATAAAGAGCAATCGGAAAATCATCATTTTGGACTTGATTTGATGACAGAGGAGCCGGTGTTGGACTTGAGACTGAAGGGTTTTGGCGCCCACAATATACTTGAGTAATGTTAGGTTTAATAGGAACGGGTGCTGGAGTAGTGAAGATGGGAGCAGGAGTTGAAGTAGGGGTTGGTGATGAAACAATATAGACCAATTAATCATCATCCGCCCCTTGACTAGTAACAGTAGACAATAGGGAAAACGTGGTAGTCTTAAAGAATGCAACATCATTAGATACAGAGCAACGTCGAAGAGTGGGACAATAACACCTATACCCTTTATGAACACGAGAATATCCCACAAAGATACATTTTAAGGACTTCGGATCAAGTTTAGAGAATTGAAGACGAACATATCGAACAAAGCATGTGCATCCAAATGCCTTGGGATCAATAGGAATAACAGATTATTTGGAAACAACTGGTGGGAAGGAGTAGCCCAATTAAGAACTGATGAGGGCATCCTGTTAATAAAAAAAAAGACATGGAGACTGTTTCCTCCCAAAAATGTTTATGGACATTCATCTGGAACAAAAGGGCTTGGGCAGTCTCAAGACGATGTATGTTCTTTCTCTCAGCTACCATATTCTGAGAGTTTGTATCAACACACGAGGTCTAATGGAGAATCCCATGTTGTAACCTGAATAATTGAAAAGGTTCCTGACAAATATTCCTTGGCGTTATCACTTCTCAATGCTTGACCAGAGACATGAAATTGTGTTTGAATTTCAACACAAAAGACAATAAAATGAGAAAAAAAGTTTAGAATTACTTTTCATTAGACAAAGCCAAGTGTCGCAAGAGAAATCGTCAACACAAGTAACAAAATACTTAAACCCAGTGGGAGACATAACTAGACAAGGACCCCAAACATCTTAATGAACTAACTCAAAAGGAGCACATCTGAATGAACTAACTCAAAAGGAGCAGAAGCTCGCTTATTTACTCTAGAACACAAATGTACGCGATGAAGCTTAGTATATTGACACTACTCATAGTTTAATGAGGATATGCTAGAAAACTAAGGACATAACTTCTTCAACAAAGAGAGAAAAGGATTACCCAAGGGACAATGTAATTCGAATGGGGTAACAACTCTAGAACAAGCAATAAATGTTGGTGCCTCTTTTTCAAGGATGTAGAGACCCGTAGATTCGCGTCCTCTACCAATAATCAGTTTCGTCGAAAGATCTTGAATTAGACAATAATCAGGAAAGAATAAGATATTGCAATCAGGAGTACGAGTGAGTTTACTCACAGAAATTAAATTAAAGGAGAATTGTAGTAAACTCAAAACAAAAGTCAAAGTGATTTGAGGAGTAGGATGAATTGCCCATGACCTAAGGATACAAGATGTTGACCCGTTTGCAAGGGTAACAGTAGAAGTATAAGGGTGTGACTGAAACGTATTAAATAAACTAGAATTACCTATTATGTGGTCGGTGGCTTTAGAGTTAATGACCCATATGGAGGAAGAGGAAATAAGACATGTGTTAGGTTTACCTGGCCCTGCAAGTGTAATGATGGAAGTAGATGCAAACTTAAGTGATTCATGATAATGAACATACTGAAATCTTTGATTTTTATTTTGAAATTTCCTACAAACCCCTTAGGAGCCTTTAAAAATCCGAAAAATACTAAAAAAATATGATCTTACAAGGAAAAGGACCGCTTTTCCATGAAAAACACCACACCTAGATGTATTTTTGTCCCAAAAACCATAAATCACCTCTTAATGTTATTGAATCTAGAAGGAACCAAGGAAAATAGGAAGAAACCTTAGAAAAACATGGCTGTCGAACACAAAATCCTTGAAAAACACTGTTGCAGGCATCAACAAGGGAGGTAGGGGGGGTTGTTGGATACCGTTGGCGGCTGAGGCACGTCACCGGAAAGTATCTCACATGCCCACACCCACCATCACACGTCGACGCGTGAGGAATTGCTTAGTGACAGAGAAGCCGCATGTTGAGGCATGTGTTGTACCTGTTGTGTGAGCTCCTTCCTCCGGTGGATAGATCAGGTGATGGCAATCTGAGTGCTGTGTTCTCCGGTCGGATTTGAGTTGTCAAAAAGTTTGCTGGAGTTTGTCTTCGGCAATGAAAGTTTCTTCTCTATATTTTTCCTAAAAAATGTGCTTTTTTTTTTTTCGGAACAAATTAATTCCTAGGTTCTTATACCATGTAATTACGACTATTTATTTCCTTCAATTATTTTTGAACAAATCAGAAATAATTGAAGGAAAATTTGTATCTTTTATTGATCGCAAACCGCCTATTTATATACAAGACAATTCCAAACCAAATAGGAAAGAATATGAAGATTCCTAACTCTACATGTTTCCTTTTCCTAACTAGTTTCCAAATCTACAATACTATAACACATCTTTTGTATGGTTTTGTACTATTTTAATACTTGGTTATATTTTTATTTGGAATTAAATAAATGCCCAACTTGTTTTTTATTGGTTGTTCTGGAAGGACATTTTTCATTGTTATCAATATCTTCTTCTTTATTTCAAAGCAGACACTTGAAGGATTTGAGATGCATTGTTTTCGTTGAAAGGGTCATTACGGCTATTGTTCTTCAAAAACTGCTAAGTAAGTTGCTTCCCAAATTAAGTGGTTGGGAAGCTGGATATATAGCAGGGAATGCTTCTCAATTGCAATCTCAAAGTAGGAGAGTTCAAAATGCACTTGTTGATGAGTTTCGAAATGGCACGGTATGGTTTTTACTTTCTAAAAAGTTCAAAATTATATAGAGAGTAAATTATTTGCCAAATAACTGATTTGCGCATGAGACTGTCACATTTGCAGGTGAATGTTATTGTTTCAACATCAATCCTTGAGGAGGGTTTAGATGTTCAGAGTTGCAACTTGGTTATCAGATTTGATCCTGCAGCCACAGTCTGCAGTTTTATACAGTCCCGAGGTCGTGCTAGAATGCAGAATTCTGATTTCTTATTAATGGTGAGAAGGTAATGTTCATACTTATATCTGAAGTAAACATAACCGAGCTGGAAATTTTATTAATTTCTGAATGAATCTGTACAACCCATATAACTCACTATATATACACATATTTTGTACACTGAAAAAGGAAGTTCCTATAACCAATTCCCTAAATTTTGGGATTTGATTATTCACTTCTCATAGATGATTCTAGAATCAGATTATTGACCTTGATTTTTTCCTAAAATATATTATTTACATAATTTCTCACGCCTCCCTTCAAGCAGGTGAATATAGATCTTCCATTCCTAGCTTGCTAATATTTTTATGAAACACATTACCGCACAACCCTTTTGTTAGCACATCTGCTAATTGATGTCGTGTAGGAACGTATGGAGTACAAATTAACCCACTATCCAACTTTTCTTTGATGAAGTGCCTCGTTTCATTCTGTTTTGTTCGTCATGCCAGACGGATTATGAGCAATGCTGATTTCTGATTTATTATAACAATAGAGTTTCATAGGCTTACTCCATTGAACCTTCAAATCTTCTAGAATGATCTTGACCCACAATAATTCACATACTCCTACTGCCATAGCTCTAAACTCTGTCTCTGCACTTGACCGTGCTACCACATTTTGCTTCTTACTCCTCCAAGATACTAGATTTCCCCCAATAAAGGTGCCACAGCCTTGAAGCTGATCGCATGTCAAATTGTGAGACTCTTGCAAAATCAGACGGTGCATATTTCCAAAGCAATATTTGATGTTTTCTTGAGTAAGATTTCCTTTCCCCTGGATGTGCCTTTACAATAGAGAGGACTTGTGAGGCTACTTGTAGATGAATTTCTTGATTATGCATGACCACACACATGTTATATGGGTCTCGTATGCAGACAGAGATGAGTCTCCCAACAAGTCGTTGATACATTTTTCGGTCCACTTTCTTCTCTCCAAGTGCTTCACTCAATTTGTGATTTTGTTCAATGGGAGTCGCAACTGGTGTACTACATCATGCCTGTTTCCCTGAGAAGATCAATAACATATTTCTGTAAGAAATGAAAATGCCTTGCTTGGACCGAGCCACCTCAATTCTAAGGAAATACTTCAATATTCCTAAATCTTTTATTTCAAACTCCTTGGCTAGGCACTGCTTAAAGGTATTTTTTTTTTTCTCATCATTCCCTGTAATAATAGTGTCATCCATAAACACAATTAATGCTTTGACTCTCCCTAAAATTGAATGTCTTATGAAAAGTGTATGATCTCCTTGACTTTGTTTGTAACCATTAGCTATCATAACCTTGTCAAACCTTCCAAACCAAGCACATGGGGGCTGCTTTAACCCATATAGTGCCTTTTTTAACAGACAAACCTTGTTTTCGTCACTCCCACTAATCCCTGGTGGAATAATAATGTAAATCTCTTCTTCTAACTCACCATAAAGGAAAGCATTTTTTACATCATATTGTTGCAATTCCCAATCAAAATTAACAGCCAAGGATGGTAAAATTCTTACTGTTTTCATTTTGCCACCAGAGCAAATGTTTCTTGATAATCCACTCCATAATTTTGAGTATACCCTTTTGCAACTAGCCTTGCCTTATATCATTCTAGTGAGCCATCACCTTTAAATTTTACTGCAAACAACCACTTGCAGCCCACTCGTTTCTTACCATTAGGTAGATCAACCAATTCCCAGGTTTCATTCTTTTGTAATGCGTCCATTTCAGCCTCCATAGCAAGTCTCCATTCTTTCTTTGATAATGCTTCAGACAATAAGTTGGGAATAGGAATTGTGCTTAAAGCTGACAAGAAGCTTTTATGATTCAAGGAAAATATCTGGAAAGACACAAAATGAGACAATGGATATAGTGGGCTTTTTGTGCATTCACTGGTTCATTTTCTCAAAGCTATAGGTAGATCATGATCAAGAATAGAAGTTGAGATTTGTTCAAGAATTGTTACCTCATTTCTAGGACTCTGTTCAGTAGACTGTTCTTGCCTCGTTGTTACCATGGGGTTCCTTCTCCTTGCATACGCCTGATCAAACCGAAATTAATCAAAGATTTGACTTTCTTCTTCCATTTCCTCTATCGACTCTTCGGATTCTGATATTGGAATTGGTTCTAAAGAAATTGGTAACACTGAAGTGGTTTCTTTTGATTTGAATGACTCCTGATGAGGATATTTTAGTGGTGGTAGAGGACTCGAATTCTCATCTTCAAGTATAGATAACTCTTCCTCAAGATAAGGAGTGGAGAAGTATGGCTTATTTTCAACAAAGGCAACATCAACTGAAACATAAAGTTTCTTAGTAGGTGGATGATAACATTTATATCCCTTTTGAGTAGATGAGTACCCCACAAAAAAGCACTTAAGAGCTCTAGGACCTAATTTCCCCCAATTATGATTGTGAATATGGACAAAGGATGTGCACCCAAAAACTCGAGGAGCGAGGTTGAAGGAGGATCGAATGTTTGGATAGAATTGAGACAAGGTTTCTAGTGGACTTTTGCACCCCAAAACTCTAAAAGGAATCCTGTTTATGACATATGCTGATGTGAGTACAACCTCTCCCCAGTAGGATTTTGGTACATTTTGTTGAAACACAAGGCTTGAAAGACACCTGCAGCATGATGGTTTTTCCTCTCCACACCCCATTTTGTTGGGGAGGCATACAAGATGATTCATGTATGATTCCCTCTTGGTGTCCACCGAGACAAAAGTTGATTGAAATAATCACGAAGCATTGTCTCGAAAGGGATTTTCTTGATTTTTGTACCAAATTGACTTTGAACCATTGTACAAAAAACAGGAAAAATATGACTCACATCAGATTTATTTTTTAGCAAATAGGATTCAAGAAACTTCAGACAATCATCAATAACGTTAAGATAAACCACCCTGATCCCAAGATATTTAATTTACACGTCCCCAATGCTGCCTGGGTGGAATTAGAAAGAAAGGAGAAGAAGATCTTTTATTACTAATAAGGAAGGATACATGAGTATGTTTTGCATACTCACAAATGTTGCAATGAAAATGTTGAATATCTAGTCCCTTGAACAAGGTAGGAAACATTAATTTTAATGTGGAAAAATGCACGTGACCTAGACGCCTATGATGTAACCAAATGACATCTTTATTTGATGAAGAGAAAAAGGAAGTAGACAAAGTAGACTTAACCAGTTTTGGCTGACTAGATGTACTTAAGAAGTAGAGTCTATTGTGCTCCTTGGCAAGTCCAATCTTCCTCCTCGAACCTTGGT
Source organism: Tetrastigma voinierianum (assembly GCA_016808115.1). Classification (NCBI taxonomy): domain Eukaryota; kingdom Viridiplantae; phylum Streptophyta; class Magnoliopsida; order Vitales; family Vitaceae; genus Tetrastigma; species Tetrastigma voinierianum. Next base: position 300,912 of record JAEQBH010000478.1, on the reverse strand, counting down.
CCTGAAATTCACAAAAGGAGGCATCAAATATAACACGACAACTTAGATCTTGGGTAAGTTTTTGTATTGAAACAAGATTAGTGGATAGTTGAGGGACATGAAGAACATTTTTAAGAACCAAATTTGAGGTAACCTGGACATCTCCTATACCAGCCACTGTGGTAGTTCCATCAGCAACAACAATTTTCCTATTGCTTGGACAAGGTAAATAGGTTTTAAATTGATTTGGATTATGGGTCATATGGTCAGTAGCACCAGAATTAAGGATCCAAGCATTCCTAAACTCATTACTTGAAGCATTTAATCCAAGAGAAATTAGATTCTCACCTGAAAGAGTCAATGAACACGTACCCAGAGTTGATGCTTGAGAATTGGAAGATGGTTGAATATTCTGAAGTAAAGTTGGGCTGTGCAAAGCCTGTTCTCCTTCAACAATTGAAGAGATGGAGTCCGACATGATTGATGCTGATGAAATAGCAGTAGACAATCAAGAAATAAAGGTAGTAGGGGCCACAAAAAAAAAAACCAATGAAGGCTAAGGATTACACCAGCAATGAAGGCTGGAAAAAGAATCGAAAAAGCTGGCATGAAGTAGCCTGAAAAATGACTCAAAAAATCTGGTACAGCAATGAAGGCTGCCCAGAAAAATTTCCAGAAATTTCCCTCAAAAAACCAGTATAGCAATGGAGGACGCAGAAACCTTAGGGCTTGAAACTAGGAATGAAGGTTGAAGGATGGTTTAAAAATCTGGTACAACAATGAAAAAACTGGAGAGGAAGTGGGAAAAAAAAAACTGACACAAAGAATCTTGAAGAATGGCTGAAAAAAGGTTAGGTGCAGCAATGAAGGCTGCACAGAAATTCCCAAAAATGAAGGCTGTGTACAGCAATGAAGGCTGCACAGGAAAGGTCCCAACAATGAAGACTGGACAGAAAAGGCTCTCTGAAAAACTAAGGCTCTGATACCATGAAGAAAACAGAACTAAGTTGGAAATTTTATTAAATTCTGAATAAATCTGTATAGCCTATATAACACACTATATATACACATATTTTGTACACTATATAACACACTATATATACACATATTTTGTACACTATATAACACACTATATATACACCTATTTTGTACACTGAAAAAGGAAGTTCATATAACCAATTCCCTAAATTTTGGGATTTGATTATTCACTTTCCATAGCTGATTCTAGAATCAGATTATTGACCTTGATTCTTTCCTAAAATATATTATTTACATAATTTCCCACAATATCCCATGGACATTTGAAAAGAAGGTTAAAGACTAAGGTTGGTGGACTTGGTACACCACTGCTTTGTGGAGATATTATTTATTTTTAAAAATGTTTTCTCATTTATAAAGAAAATCTTAAGTATTTTCATATATCCCTTTTCCTTCTGTTCCAGAATGCAGAATTCTGATTTCTTATTAATGACAAGAAGTTAAAGCCCTCTTTGTAACTATATTCGAAAATAGCTCCAAAAGATGGCATTTGAAAATTATTCTCAATTTTTTTCTAGAACAGATATCCATTTAGGAACTTGAAATATTTTTAACTTGTTTTTTTTTTTTTTTTATGTTTATAAATATATTTTAGAAATACCTATTAGTTGTGGTGCTTTATTTTTAATCAATTTGCATATTTGTATATCAATTTTTTATAACAATTACTACAAACTGTTAAGAAGCATGTTACTCATATTGAACCAAAATCTTACAAGTTTGAACTTTTAGGAAAGTAGATTGTTTAAACATGTTATCAGGGCTAGGTTTGGCGAGAGTTCATGGGTTCCCCATTTGCATATTGATGCATTGGTTTGTTGGTTTGTTTGCCTCTCCACATGCGAGCATGATGCCGCATGTGAGGGAGGGTGTTAAGAAGCATGATTCTCATATTTAACCAAAATCCTATAAGCTTGAGCTTTTAGGAAATCTGGTTTTTTAAAAGAAACCAATTGAAAACAACTAAAAGAGGATATCTAAAGATAATATATATATTGCTTGTTAAATGTGTTTTTTTGTTTTGTTTTGAAGATTAGAAAACTGTTCTTGGAAACAATTATCAAACATGCCCTAATATACCATTCATCTTTGTATCCAGTGAAATGAGAGAAGAAAATAATACTTTTCTTTATTGCATGAGTGAGTGAGTAAAATACAATATAGGTCCTACCTATTTATATAGGTTAGGAAGACACAAAAGGGAAACAAATAAAATACAAAAATGAAGGAAAATAATGTACAAGAAAGGAAGGAGATAAACCAAAGAATATCCTATGATTCTCAACATATCCAATGGAAATTTGGATAGACAGCTCAAGACTTGGTGTGGAGTACTACTACTTTATGGAGAAATTTTTGTATATTTTCTGATTCACAGAAATTGTTGTAAGGATTTGAATGATACACTTTCTATTTATTGGCTCCTTGTGATTAAGATTAATTCTATATATATATATATATATATATATATATATATATATTATCCATAGATGATTTAATTATTGTAATATATGGTTTAAGGGGGAGCTGATTCCTTAATAGTGCCTTTCTTTTTCATTTTTTTCTGTAGTGGGGATGATAAAACACTTTCAAGGCTAAGAACCTATCTAGATAGTGGAAAAGTAATGAGGGAAGAGTCCTTACGCAATGCCTCCCTCCCTTGTGCACCTCTCAAAAGTAGCTTGGATGAGGAAGAGTTCTATTGGGTTGAAAGTACTGGAGCAATTGTGACTCTGAGTTCTAGCATTGGGTTGTTATACTTCTACTGTTCCCGACTCCCTTCTGATGGGTTGGTTCCTAATTCTCTTTAATTGCATGTTGCTCTCCGTGTTCTTGATTGTTATTGTTATTCTTTTTTAGGCTTAAGATTTTTGCTTGGTACCATGATTTAATATTGTATTCCCTTGCTATTGTAATTTTTTGCAGATATTTTAAACCGGCTCCTAGGTGCTGCATCAATCAGTTGATGGAGACTTGCACCATTTACCTTCCTAAAAGCTGCCCAATACAAACTGTTTTTGTGCAAGGCAACACTAAAACACTGAAGCAGCTTGCATGCCTTGAAACATGCAAGCAACTACATAAATCCGGAGCATTAACTGATAATCTTGTGCCACAGATTGTTGAGGAAGAAGCAGTTGTTGCAGAAGATGGTAATTATCATACACAACCTTTATTTGTTTACATGCCTGAAATGATTACCTTTAAACACATTTTTGTTCCCCCTTTATTTCTTTGAACTCTTGGTCTTTAGAAATTTTAATTGCATTGTTCACTTTTCTTCTCTTCAATTGCTTAATGTGCAGAAAATATGCCTTATGATGATGAACATGCCACTTATTATCCTCCGGAGTTGGTTAATCCTTCATTAGAGCATTCGGACCAAAAATATCATTGCTACTTAATTAAGTTGGACCAAAAATATGAATATGAAGTTCCTCCTGAAGATATCGTGCTTGCTGTTAGGAGTGAACTTGAATATGATGTTGGAAATATAAATTTTGACTTGCAAGTTGATAGGGGTACTATGACTGTGAGTATGAGTTACATTGGAGTGATCCATCTAAATGTTAAGATGGTGAGTTATCTAAATCCATTTGCAGTGATTGCTTCTTACCTGATGTCTAATATTAGAACAAATAAGTTTGCTGATTTCTTTTCCTTACCCTGTAAATCTTTTGTTTTCAGGTCCTTTTGTGTAGGAAGTTTCAAACCACTCTTCTAAGGGTTCTTATAGATCGTACTATAGATAAAGTGAAAGACGCTTTTGATAGATGTGAAGGGAATAATCACATGTTGGACTATCTCATGCTCCCGACTACTAAGTCACGGGAAATGCCACCCATTATTGATTGGAAATGTCTTGGTTCCGTTTTCTTTTCACATGAAAATGCTTCCAATCACATGGATTGCTTCCTTCCGAGGATGCATACAAGAAGTGGTTATGTTTGTGCTTGTACACTTGAAAATTCAATTGTGTACACTCCACACAATAGTCACCTTTATTGCATCACTGGTATTTTGGGTGAATTGAATGGTAATTCATTTCTTAGCTTGGAGAATGGTGGTCTTGTCACTTACAAGGAATATTATCGTCTAAGGTTTGTGTAATTTCTCTTCTTCCTATACTATTAACAGCAACAACTTTTCTTGATATTGGTTTACGATTACATTGACCACTATGGATATGCAATGACCGAAAGTGAAATAATTACAGGCATGGAATTGAGTTGAAGTTTGATCAAGAAAAATTGCTTAAAGGAAAACGCATATTTGTGGTACAAAACTACCTTCAAAGATGCAGACAACAAAAGGAGAAAGGTTCAATTTGCTTACCTCTGTCTTTACAGTTCCCATTAGTTGCTTGTACTTTATATTTCTCGTCTTGTCCTATGAGATAATCAACAACTGTACAAAATGATTTGTTAATGGACCATGGAGTTTTTTTTTTTTTTTTGTCTTTTTCTCTCTTTGTTGTGCTCTATGGAAAGTAGATCTTACCTCACTTTGACTTCAGTTGGATCTGGAATGAAGCTAACATTTTTTCATCCTTTTTTCCTTTTCTTTGCGCTAAATGAATTAGGAAACAATCCTGTCTTAAATGCTTCTTTTTTCTTATGTACTTCCCTGATTTGTTCTCTCTTTTATTTCCTTAAGAAAAAAGTCTCTTCTTCTCTTCACTATGGTAAGAAATTTTACTCTATTGCCTTTGTGTTATATTTTTATGATAATCTTATTGAATTTATGCTAAATAATCTGCTTGTTTTGTAATTGCAGAGTCGAGTAACACTACCGTCGAACTGCCTCCTGAACTCTGTGTTATCTTTATGTCTCCAATATCTATTAGTATTATCTATTCTTTCTCATTTATCCCATCTATCATGCATCGGATTGAGTCTCTACTACTTGCTGCCAATTTGAAAAAGATGCACCTTGACCATTGCAAACTAAATGACATTCCAACTTCCAAGGTACTTATATTTACTTGTGATTTATTGATAAAAGCATAAACTTGCATGCTTCATATTATGAAAGACAATTTCTACCGATCAAAAAAAAAAAAAAAAAAAAAAATTATGAAAGACAATTTCTGCCTAGAAGTTAATATCTGTCTTGGATTATAATTTGTCAATGGTTATTTGTCGTTGATCTGATCATGTTGTTATTCACAACTATCATCATTTCTGATGAAGGTCTATGTTGGCGTCATTTCATGTTGCATAAAAGACATGAAAGGGTTGGGAATATAGTGCTGCTTATGCATGTGAAAAAAAGAAAAGAAAAAAGAAAGCCTTTTTTGATGTTTATGTGCATCACTATGGTTGTTCACTCGTAGTGTGTAGCATCTATAATTAATATACTTCTGGCCATGAAATAATCTAAAACTGCAGCTGGCCATTAGTGTGTAGCATTCCTTATATTGTAGTTGGGCATTCTATATGCTGAGAAACGATACATTTTTCTTTATTAATTTTATTTCGCTTGTAGGACACATAACTACCTCTTGTTCATGTATGTTTTGTGAAGAGAAAAATAACTCTCTTATTTTCATTAATTTACTAATTGAGGGAACATATATATTTATACTCTAGTATTAGGGCAAAAGGGGAAACAAAGGCAGAGTTTAATTAGGAGACTAAAGAGAAAAGATTTCTAAATGGATTAGGAAACTAATCCTGAACATGTTCAAATATGAAAAGAAAAAAAAAAAAAATACTGCCCAAACATTATGAAAAACTATGCTATCCATAAGATTTATCTGATGAACTTCTCACTTGGTTTGGTGTTTGGATTTGATTGAAAATTGCTTATTTTTCCCTTTTTTCTTTTTTTTGGTAAAACTACTGTTGTATCATTTTCTTGCATTATAGTTTGTGCACTTTGGGAAAATGTACAATTTACTTAACATATCAAATTGGTTATGAAATTTGTCATTTGAGTATTAATTTTCTCTGATTTTTAGAGTTTCTAAGTTTATTATTTATGGGTTTCTGTTTTGTCAGCATTGATTTAAATTTTTTTTCTAACTCTTTTTTCCATCATAGGTATTGGAAGCAATTACGACAAAGCATTGCCAAGAGGAATTTCATTTGGAGTCTTTGGAGACCCTTGGTGACTCTTTTCTCAAATATGCTACAAGTCAACAGCTCTTCAAAACCTTTCAAAATCATCATGAGGGCCTTCTTAGCATTAAGAAAGACAGAATAATTTCTAATGCTGCATTGTCAAAGCTAGGATGTGATCGCAAACTTCCGGTACTTCCTTCCCTTTCCCTTTTTTGTTATAATTCAATAAAATGGATCTTATCACAACTTTGGAAGATCCTCCTATAATGATCAATTACCTATGCATGCTGTTGACAAAGGTTCTTACATGATGAAGAATTGTACAAACATAAGCTTTGGCTGTTAGAATTCCTGATTAAAATAACATTTCTTTAAGGTCTAAAGCACCAAATGTATGTTTCTGGGTGTTCCTTAATTTGTTCTTAGATGATTCGAGCTGAACAACTTCTTTAAATTGCATCATTTCCAACTATGATTCTTGCACTGGAACTTCTTCTGTGACTCACTAAATAAGAAAATTTCATGATCACTAGATTTTGTTTATTTGTTTTTTGTTAAAGGAATTTTAAGGTATTTTTATGAGTTATTTTTCATCTTTAAATATATGTAGGGTTTTATCCGTGATGGGTCGTTTGACCCTAAAAAGTGGATCATTGCTGGTGATCAATCTAGAAGCCATGCCTTCGATGAAGAGTATCTTTCAAATACCAGAAAGATATACATCAGTGAAAGAAGAAAGCTGAAAAGTAAGAGAATTGCTGATGTGGTCGAGGCACTAATAGGTGCATTCCTTAGCACGGGTGGTGAAAGGGCAGCATTGACATTTATGAAATGGCTTGGTATAAATGTTGATTTTGTCAAAATACCATATGAAAGAGACTTCCCAGTGATCCTGAAGAGGCATGTCAATGTCAGCTACTTAGAGTCACTATTGAATTACTCGTTCCGTGATCCTTCTCTGTTAGTTGAAGCACTGACTCATGGTTCTTACATGCTTCCTGAGATTCCTAGATGCTATCAGGTAATTATCGTGCTGGTGCTGCTGAAGTAAACATGGTCAGAGTGAGCTCTTGGTTTTGTTATTCTTTCTTTCTTTCTTGTTATTAGTTTTCTAAACTAATCTAATCAACTCTTCTTGTTGGGCAGCGGCTTGAATTCCTTGGGGATGCAGTATTGGATTATCTGGTGACCATACACCTGTACCATAAGTACCCCGGGATGTCACCAGGACTGTTGACTGATCTCAGGTCTGCCTCCGTCAACAATGATTGTTATGCACGATCTGCAGTGAAGGCTAAATTGCACCAACACATTCTCCATTCCTCACAACAACTTTACAAACACATAGTTGACACAGTTGACAGTTTTGACAAATTACATCTGGAAACAACTTTCGGATGGGAATCTGAGTCAACATTCCCCAAGGTTAGTCAACTTGTTGAACATGTGTTCTTTCATTTATCTTGGTATATTAATTGTCCTTCACTTGCTTATTATTTATTTTTTACACAAGATTTTCTCTCATTTTTTAACACTTTTTTTTTAAATTTATTGTTTATTGAATCTGATAAGAAGTTGCAAATAAGACTTGGCATTGTAAAAGATGAGTTTTTTCCCCCTTGTTTTTGGGGTTGATATTAGTGGATTGAGGTGACCCTTCAGTAACATAACCATGTGTCTAGCATATGCAATTGTTTATAGGGCGCATATGCAATTGTTTTCTATATTCACCTTCTATGTGAATCCTAAAAATTAGAAATTGATACTATGAAAAGATAAGGTAAACTGTTAAACACTTAAATTTGAAAGCGTGTAAAACAATAATTATGTTTTTGTAGCATAATTGTATCTTAGTCGTGAATTTCTAGTTGTTAACCCAAAACTAAGTATTTGTTTTGTTTCCAACTCTTGTGTTGTATGATCTGATTGTTGAGCAAACTCATTCCTTTTGTTATTTGTTAATCTTCTCTTGCTCAACTAGGTACTTGGAGATGTCATGGAATCTTTGGCTGGAGCAATTCTTGTCGATTCAGATTACAATAAGGAGGTTGTCTTTCGGAGCATGAGGCCTCTTTTGGAGCCTCTCATTACACCTGAAACAATGAAGCTCCACCCCGCAAGAGAGCTGACTGAACTTTGTCAGAAAAAACATTATACTATTAAAAGAGACATTAATTCTCAGAATGGGAGGAAGGCTTCAGTTACAATTGAGGTTGAAGCAAATGGGGTGAAATACAAACATACAAGTACATCAGATAAGAGAACTGCAATAAGAATGGCTTCCAATGAAGTTTTGAAGTCTTTGAAGGAAACCAATTGGCCAGGCAGGTAACAGTGGGAGCAAGTTTTGAAAAACTTCTTTGTTTTTCCCAAGCATAAGAATTACACGCACAGCCAACCCCCACCCCCTACATCAAAATATAGAAAAATAAAATGAAGGGAAAGAGCATGTCATTGTATAGTACTAGTCTGATTTTTGTTTACTTCACTTGGAAGCATGGCATGTACTTATTTGCGATAATCAAATTGTATGTTGGATGTGATATTGGCTGAGAAGAGAAAGAGAAAATTAAATTTATGTTTTGAAGAAAAGGAGTTATATATATAAACACACACTGGATAAATAAGGCAAAAGAATAATTAATTGTACAGTATCTAACATTCTCCCTCAAGTTGCATATGTGTCATATGCGCTAGGCTTATTACAAATCTATTGATTGTTAGTACCTTTCAAAGATTTAGTAAAGATGTCTACTAGTTGGTCATTCAAATTGAAAAATCTAGTAGCCATACATCTTGATTTTTATCTTCTCTTTAAAGAAGTGAAGGTCCACTTTAATAAACTTAGTCCTTTCATGAAAGATTGGATTGGGTTTAGTATGCAAAGCATCTTGATTATAACAAATGTACTTCCTTTGTTCATTAAAATCTCAACTCTTGAAGAAGTTGTCTCATCCGTGATTCCATATGAGTTCACATTACTGGAACCATAGCTAGATACTTAGCTTTAGAACCATGCCATTGACTTAGTCTTCTCACTAAGCTCATGTGCAATATTTACATAACTCAACATCTTTCTATTACTAAGTCACCCTTCTCCCTTACCTGGTTTGCTATGCTAGGTAAGAAACATTAGAGAACTTACTAGAGAACTCTTATGAAGAAAGAAAGCTTGTGTTGATGAAGGAAGCTACACAACTCTTTGGAAGCTTGCTTGCATGGTACTTTGGCCAAATGTGGTCACTACTTATTTATAAACACCCTTGGAAGTGTGTGGAACCTTGAGGATTTCTTACATGAATGTTCTAGAGAACCCTAGACAAGTCTACATACATAGTATTTACAAGATATCTCTAGAATACTTTTGGTGACTCTCCTACTGTCATACACCCAAAATTTGGTTCATATTTGTTAAGTGTGTACGACATCTAGGAACTCACTAGACCAGTCTTACCTAATCCATAATGAAAGAGAGAATTATGGGCGCCTTCCCTAACTTGTATTTTTTTTACTCTTACAATAAGAATATAGGACTCGTGCAAGAGCTCCTACAAACCCTTAGATAAGCAGAACTCATTGAAGTGTAGTGTCCCACCCTCAATTTTAAGAGACACTTTCTCACTTGAGAAGGATCCCTTCATGGTCACAAGTGAGCCTCTCATGGCCTTATATAGGCAGAGGGAAGGATCTAGAGACTCTTAGGGACCCCCTTTGCTAAAAGGGTGTGGAAACTTCTAGAAGACCCTACATTTGTGTGAAAGGCTATGGAAAGCTTAAGAAACTAAGAGAGTCACCTAGTGTCTTCCAGAGGCATCTTGTGAATACTTTGTACATAGTCTTATCTAAGATTCTCTAGAATTGTAAGGAACCCTTCAAGGTTCCACACACTTCCAAGGGTGATTATAATAGGTGGTGGCCTCATTTTGTCAAGGCACCAAGCAAGTGAGCTTTCAAAGAGAGTTGTATAGCTTCTTTCTTCAATAAAGCTTTCCTTTCTTATTAAGAGTTCTCTTGTGTCCTTTGCTTCCGGCGATGGGCAAGACTCAAGCATAGCGAGTTAAATTTGGGAGTTGACTTAGCAGTGTATTACAGGTAAAGTTGTTAAATTTAAGATATCGAATATTCTCTAGATATTCTTTGGTTTATCCTCACCTTTTTGTACATTATTCTCCTTCCTTTTACACTTTATTTTTGTTTCCTTTTGTTCCATTCACTTTATATCTCTCTGGTGTTTTCTGTACTATTTAATTCAACCATTCAATAAAAGAAAAGTATTATTTTCTTATCTCATTTCACATGGTATCAGAGCCATGAAAGATTCGGGGTAGGGTTTAGCCACGCAATAAACTCCGGCTTGGCCATCTAGTGTCAAAATCTCCCTCGATCACATCAATCCGTGCAATCAATCGAAATCTTGGCCCTTGATGGATACGTTCTTCTTTGTCCTGGCCCAAATTTTTCGTTGACTTTTTAGGTGAGCCTCGCGGTGACTGTGCAGTCAGCTTTCTCTATCTGGGCGACAACCACTTGAGTTTGTTGCTTAGGGATCTGGGTGGTATGTGAGCTACAGCATTCCATTATATGGCTGACGAGTTCCCTCGAGCTTGGTTTCAGGAGTTAGTTATGTGGTTCGGGAGTTTGGTATGACTTCGGAGTACTCGGATCACTCGGTTTTCCTAGCTATCATCATACGAAGTTAAAGAAGCGTACATTTATTTGATACATATTGATGAAGGCGGGCATTGTTTATCACGACGATGATTAGGATGGTATTCGAGAGGCAAACAATATCTCTTTAGCGGCTCGGAGGCCGGACGGAGAAACTTAAGTATTTTCTAAGGATTGAGATAACTCAATCTAAATCCGGTGTGGTTATGAATCAAAGAAAGTATGCCTTGGAAATATTATAAGAGACAGGTATGCAAGATTGCAAACCTGTAGACATTCCTATGGATTCGAATGTCAAGCTCGTACTAGGTCGGGGAGAGTCTCTGTATGATGTCGAGGAAGATTGACGACACAATGGGAAAAGCTATTTACTCTGCATTCCACTCATTGGACCATTTTCCTTTCCGGTAAGTGTTGTTAGCCCGGTTGCAATCACCATGTGTGATAGCGTTTGGGATCTTTGTAATTAATGTATTTCGTTATATTGAGAACAGGCGAGGGTGTTATATATGAAAACATAGGTCTGCCCACTAGGTAGCAGGATATTGTGATGCAGACTGAGCAGGTTCACCTGCAGATAGACGCTCCACTTTTGGGTATTATGTATTTATTGGTGGAAGTATCCTGGAGGAGTAATAAATATTATGTTGTAGCCAGATCAAGTGTTAAAGCAGAATACTGAGCCATGACTTTGGCAACATGTGAGTTCATATGGCTAAAACATCTTCTTCAGGAGCTAAGATTTAGGAAGGATGAACAAATGGCCCAATATCATGAGCAAAATCAAGCTGCTCTCCCATCGCATCGACCACATCTTTCATGAGAGGACCCGGCGTATTGAAGTGGATTGTCGGCCGTTGAGAAGAAAGATCACGCATAAGGATGCATGACCTCTTGGTTTGTCAACTCAGTGACCCGACTAGTAGGCGTGTTCACCAAATCTCTCAGTCACAAATTAAGTACATTTGTAACAAGCTTGAATTGCATTTGACTATATGCTCAGAACGGGGAGATGTTGAAATGTGGATATTCACTTTGGTTTTATCTCCTACCTTTTTTGTACATTATCCTCTTTCCTTTTACACTTGATTTTGTTTCCTTTTTGTTCCATTACTTTGTATATATATAGATGTCCCTATACTATGTAATTCATCCATTCAATAAAAGAAAAGTATTATTTCCTTTTCTCGTTTCACATTGTCTAAGTGTTGTTGGGAGAACTGGGCGGAAAGACGAGTCCATGACAACCCAGGATCAGTAGACCACTCACTTTATACGTTGTGTAATCAAAAATTAAGTGGAAGGAAGGATTGTATTTCATTGATTACAAACATCCTATTTGTATATAAGACAATCCCAAACCAAATAGGAAAGAATATGATGTTTCCTAACTCTACATGTTTCCTTTTTCCAACTAGTTTCTAATTTTACAATACTATAACACTCCCCCTCAAGTTGGAGCATAGATGTTGATCATGCCCAACATGTTACAAAGATAACTTACTCGATCCCCACTTAAAGGTTTTGTGAAACTATCTTCTAACTATTCTCCAGTCTTTATATCTATGGTCGGCCGATTGGATCTTCTCATGAATAAAGGCATTTATCTCAATATGTTGTTAGTTTCATGACATCTTCAGTTCATCACTATATGCATGGCAGCTTGGTTATCACACCCCAGCTTTCTTGGTAATGAAGTTTATTACCCGCCATTAATAGCGATGTATCCATATGATCATATCTAGATTGTTCCATGGCTTGATACTCACGATTATACTGAAGCGAGACAACCCAAATGCTTCTTACTCTTCCATGAGACCAAAGTTCCCCTAACAAAGACACAATATCTTGAGGTGGATCTCTTGTCTTTCTTAGATCCCGACCAGGTTTAAATTTAGAAATCTGAATTACAGTATGCCTATGCTTCTTATACAATATTCTCGTCAGTAATACCTAAGTAGCATGGATATGCTCTATTATGATAGTGTTGTGGGAGATGACATATCTCTTTGATTAAACACTTGCCTTTAAATATGATATCCGGACCGAGTTACTGGGAATGGTCGTTCGACCAATCTTCTCTATCTCTTAGGGTCTGCAAATAGTTCTTCTTCCTTAGAGAGTTGTCTGTAGGAGCCGTAGTATGGTTTGGCCTTGATTTCTGTCTTAGATAACTTATCAGTAGCGTATTTTTCGTTGAGATAATGAATTTCTATTACTTCTCATATTCCAACATTCCTAAATCCTTTGTGTGAAACTGACAGTGAAGAAAGGATTTAAGAGATAATATACCTTTGGAGTCACTCCCAGCGATGATGATATCATCCACATATACTACCAGTAGAATAATACTAGAATTGGAATTTTAATAGAAGATTGAGTGGTCAGACTTACTCTTGCACATACCCAAAGATAATACCAGCACTTTGTGGTGCAGATAAGCATAGGGACCTGTTTCAAACCATCTGAGAGATTTCCAGAAGGCGACACGCCTTCCTATCCCCCCGCAGGCAACAAAACCTCGAGAGGTTGCTCCATGTAAGCTTCTTAGGAAGATCTCCATGTAGAAAGACGTGCGATGGAAAATTTAAAAGCAGTTCTAATCATAAGATGTAGCAAGGGAGATGAACAAATGGATAGATGTCAGCTTCTCTACAAGTGAAAATGTATCAGAATAATCAACTCCATAAGTCTGAGCATAACTCGATCAAGCAACAGATCCATTTGGATTAAATTTTACTGTAAACACCCAACGACAACCAATAACCTTCTTTCTAGTAGGTAAAGGCATAAAGTCCCATACTACCATTTGTGTCTAAAGCACGCATTTCTTCTAACGTAGCATTACAGCCGTAGGGGTGAGATAAAGCTTCATGGACAATGTTAGGAAGAGAGATAGAATCTAGGGATGTAATAAAGGAAAGAGGAAGACGACAAATGGGTTTGCCTTTTTTTTTTGGAAAGCGAAGAGATTGGGTGAACACATTAGCGATTTGCGCTCTGAGAGAAGCAAGTGGAAAATCATCGCTCTGGAATTTGGATGCGATGATGAAGCGGTCGGTGTTGTCACCAGAAATTTGGAGAGTTTTAGCCCAGTATGTGAGTGATGGGAGGATTGATACGGCTTGAGCTAGGTAGGCTAGTAAGGAAATAGTATACACTAATAATTTATCATCCTCCCCTTGACTAGTAACAGGCGACGAAAGGGAATACGGGGTAGTCTCAAAGAATGTAACATCAATGTTATAATGCGTCGAAGAGTGGAACCAATCGCGCTATGCCCTTTTGAACCGAGAATATCCCACAAAAGATGTTTAAGGATTTTGGATCGAGTTTAGAGACTTGAGGATAGACATCTTGAACAGCTTGTACGTCAAATACCTTGGGATCCAATGAGCTCTTGATTATTTAGGAAGCAATTGGTGGTGAGTAAGCCCAAATTAAGAATGGATGGCGCATCTGTTAATAAAAAAAACAAGTTGTGGATTTGCGTGGCTAAAAATGTTTAGGGGCGTTTATTTGAAGCAAGGGCTCGGTCTCTGAAGATTTCTATTAACTGCCATTCTACAGTTTTGAGAGGGTGTGTATCAACACCACAGTCTAACGGAGAATCCCATGTAACATGAAGGATTGAAAAGGTTCTGACAGATATTAATTGGCATTATCACTTCTCAATGTTTGAATAGTGACATGAGTTTTGTTTGAATTTCAGTACAAAAGAAACTACAATGAGAAAAAAAGCTTAGAGCGACTTTTCATTAAATAAAGCCAAGTGACATGATGGAAACCATCCACAAAGGTAAAGAAATATTTAAACCCAGTGGGAGACATAACTGGACAAAGACCCCAAATATCAGAATGAACTAACTCAAAAGGAGTAGAAGCTCGTTTATTGACTCTAGGACTCAAATTCACGTGATGAAGCTTAGCATATTGACACGACTCACATTTTAATGAGGACATGCTAGAAAATTGAGGATATAGTTTCTTCAACATAGAGAGAAGGATTACCCAAGCGATAATGTAATTCGAATGGAACAACTCCAGAACAAGCAAAAAACTTTGGCACCTCTGTTTCAAGGATGTAGAGACCTCTAGACTTGCGTCCTCTACCACTAATCCGTTTCATCAAAAGATCTTGAATCAAACAATATTTAGGAAAGAATGAGATACTGCAAGTAAGTGTACGAGTGAGTTTACTCAAAGAAATTAAATTAAAAGAGAATTGTGGTAAACTCAGAACAGAGGTCAAAGTGATTTGTGGTCGGATGAATTGTCCCTGACCAAAGGACACAAGATGTTGACCCATTTGCAAGGGTAATAGTGGAGGTAGAAGGGTGTAACTGAAACATGGTAAATAAATTGGAATTATCTGTCATGTGGTCGGTGGCTCTAAAGTCAATGACCCATGGGGAGGAAGAGGAAATAAAGCATGTGTTGGGTTTTACCTGACTCGACAAGTGTAGTGATAGAAGTAGATGCAGACTTACGTGATTTATGATAATGAACAGACTGAAATCTTCGATTTATATTTTGCAAATTCCTGATTTCGGCATATGTCTGGATTGTGTCATAACACCTGACTCTCTGAGGGTTTCTTGTTAGTCATAAAAGCAGATCTAACTCAAATAAGCCTTTGAAAAGCCATAAAATACTAGAAAAATAGGATCTTACAAGGAAAAGATCCTTTTTCTAAAAAACATTAATAGCAGGATAGAACTTGGCCACATAAACCAAGAAAGATTTCTCACGGATCTTGAAGAAAACAAGGAGAAAAGCATGAAACCCTAGAAAATATGGATGCCGTCCTTTGAAAATCTTAATTCAGGGCCTCGAAACGAGGAGAGAGAATGTTTGGGAAGCTTGGTCGATGGGGAGACAAACTGGAGCTGCAGCGGTGGCTTCATGACCTTTGGGGGACAACCGAGAAGAAGAAGAACCACGATGTGTAGTGACATGTGGATGATCGGATTCACTAGAGATTCTTCTCCGGAGTGAATGATGGGTGTCGGCTGATCCTTATAGTGTGGTTGTTGGGTACAGGTTGGTCGTCCCATTGCGAGAGATGCTTGCCGGCCGGTGAGCTTCTTTTCGAGTACCTCGATTTTTTTTTTAAGGGCAAATTCAAATACTAAGGCTCTGATACCATGTAATCAGAATTAATAGAAGGAAAAATTATATTTCATTGATCACAAACAACTTAATTATATACAAGACAATCCCAAACCAAATAGGAAAGAATATGAGGTTTTCTAACTCTACATGTTTCCTTTTTGTTAAAAGACATGATATTCATATTAAACCCGTATCTGACTGTTTTAGGAGAGGTACGATCGTTTAACATGGTATATCGAGCTTGGTTTAGTAGAGGTCATCAGGTTCGAGCCACCTCTTTGCGATTTATTTATTCCCCATTTGTTGATTTGAAGTCCATTGAAGACCTCTGTTGGATTATTTGACTCTCCACTTGGTCATAATTTGCATGTGAAGGAGAGTGTTAAAGAAATGATATTCATATTAAGCAAAAAATCCCTCTGACTTGATTTCAAGGGTTATTAGTTCCCTTTTCCTAACTAGTTTCTAATTCTACAATACTATAACAGGTTGCATAGGTGAAATCCTATCGACCAGGAAGGCTAAACCCTACTCGCTCTGGTTTGCCACCACATAGTCCCGTCTCTGAGGGTCTTGTTGATTAGTCTCTCTGCGGTATCATTCTATGTCTCCAGCCCGGTCATTGGGAGTCACATGCTCTACTTGGACGACTCGGACTTTGTTGCATGTAGGGGCTTGGTTTCTATTTAAGCTGCATCTGCCCCATTGTGCTCAACTTTCCATGACTAACACATCTAGCTTGCATCAAGACTGAGATGCCTTAATGTCCCCTTGCGTCAAATATGCCTCACATGTGCCTCGAGTTAGTTTAGTTGTCAGTTGTGCAATCAATATGTACATGCTAATGACCTCTTATCATGACCTTCAAAAAGAAATTAATAAAATGAAATTATCTAATATTTAACATTATTTAAGTAGTTGTAAGAGATTTCGCTAAAAGTATTTATGATAATATCAATAATGGAAGTTATTGCATTTCAAACATAATAACATTTTTCCTTGCATTGGGAAAATATGGTCCAAAGAATTGTTCATAACTTGAATATATTTGCTAAGATGATTAGCTGGCGTAGTCTTGATTTAATATATATATATATATATATATATATATATATATATATATATATATATATATATATATATATATATATATATATATATATATAAGGAATTCTGACTTGCAGTCTCAGAAGTGTGACGAACCCTCATGGGACCCCATGCGTAAGGAAATTGAAGGACTCCTTGAGGAATTAAGGACATCATACCACTAGAGCTATCTAAGAGACTCCCACACAAAGGGAGATGTAGATAATGGGAGTCAGAGCTAAAACAAGCGTCTATATTGCTACACCGTTTGGTTCTCGCTCTCAGTGAGACCAACAATGTTGCCACTAGCTACTTCCAAACCTAGATTAAGCTAAAAGCGTGGTCTGGTTAGAAGACGACTTGCTCTACACAAGTGGAAAGCGACTCTATGTACTTAAAAGGGGGAACATTAGAAGGAATCTCATAAGGGAGTGTCATGATTCCAAGTGGGTTTGGCATCTAGGCCAATCAAGCAATAGGGCACTACTAGGTTTGCTACTATTTGCCTCAAATAGATGGAGGCCTATGCAAGGAGCTATCCTTTGTACCAACAAGACAAGGTGGGGTAGCAACAACCTAGAGGACTATTGGAACCACTACCCTTAGCAGGGCGACCATGGGAGAGTGTTACTATGGACTTTATCATTAGCCATGGCTCCATCATGATGGTGGTGGGGGAGCTATCCTTTGTACCAACAAGACAAGGTGGGGTAGAACAACCTAGAGGACTTTTGGAACCACTACCCTTAGCAGAGCGACCATGGGAGAGCGTTACTATGGACTTTATCATTGGCTATGGTTCCATCATGATGGTGGTGGATAGGTTCTCTAAGCATGCAACTTTCATAGTGGCCCTTAAGGATACATAGTAGAGGAGACAACTCGATTATTTCTCTAGAACATGTGTAAATATTGGGGCTTACCAAGAACCTTATTAGTGGCTACTAGTGCTTCACTAGAAGGTTCTAGATAGAACCCTTCAAGCTTATGAGATCGGAGCTTCACTTCTCTACTAGCTTTCACCCTTAGATGGATTGGCAAACAAAAAGGGTGAATGCACTATTGGGACTATACTTGAGACACTATGTGAGTGCCAACCAACATGATTGGGCTAGGTTGCTAGACGTGGCTTGGTTCTCACTCAACTTGTAAAGGAGTAAGGCAATAAACAAGAGTCTGTTCTAGATAACTATGGAGCAGCAACCACTGACTCCTCACACCTTAGCTATGGCTATATAGGAAAAAGCCTAACAACCTTCAAATTCGCTAAGGGACAGGAGCACCCTGACATATCTCGCTACTACTAGGGAAAGGTTGCCATGAAAATGAAGAAGTGGGGGAAGAGTGTCACACCCTCACTCATAAGTACGGATGGCAATGGGGCGGGTTTTTTTGGGTATCCGGCCCTCCCTGCCCCTAATGGGACATGTATAGGAATCGTTTCATCGGGTTGCAGACGGGTTTGGGAATTTTTTTATAACCCAAGTCAGGTTTGGGGCGGGACCTGCCCCGCCTCGATTATATATTTACAAAATTGCCCTTTAGGTAGTTAAAGACACCATTTAGCAAACCCTAACCATTCATCGCCGCATCCTCATTTGTAAATCTCTTCCAACAAATTCAATCACTTTGATTCATCTCTCCTCCTTTGATTCATCTCGGCTTAGGTTTCAGCACCACCAGCATCATCATCCTTTTCCTTTTCTTCCTCGTTCATACATATCTTCCAACAAGCTGAAAATCCCTCCTTTGTTGGTGATTATCTTTGGAAAATGGAAATGGAGTAGACAGATCATGGACATGATCATAGGAAAACAAAAAACAACCTTTAGATTATACAGTTTTGTTTATCTTCTCAATATTTTCTTTGTTATTTTCAAGTTGTTGATTGTTAGTAATGAGAGTATTTGGAGTTTCAAGTCATGGTTCAGGCCCTCATTCTTTTATTGTTTCCTCCCTTAAGCCCCATTTAGGGCATGAATAAAAATCATTTATGGTGTAGAAAAGCTCAAAAAAATTTTTGTGCTCGTAGTTGTTAGATAAAATTCCTCTAGAGCGTTAATTTAATTCTTTTTAGCTTTTGGGTTGCATCAGTTGAAGGTTCTTAGTGAACTAAAGTCCTCTTACAAGTAATGAAGATGACGGGTGGTGTGTGTGTTGCGTTTATGTGTCAATGTGTTTTCTCTCTTTGTGATTTAATGTTGGGTTTGAGTGAAAAATGATAAGAATCAAGGGCTTTGTTCATATGTGTTATGTTTGATGTTGTTAAAAATTGAATTTGGTAAAAATGATTGGGTTTCAAGCTTTGATCTTACAAGCTTTTGATTGCAAATTCAATTGTTATATTTTATGATTTTTTTTTTCATAAAATGGGGCGGGGCGGGGTTAGGATTTTAAGATTTTATTTATGCCAGGTTTGGGATGGGTACGAGAAATCATAAAAAAAGTTGGGATGGGAACGAGATAGGGGTAACCCGTCCCAAATCCGCCCCTGTCACCATCCTTACTCATAAGAGACACTCCCTCACTTGAAGGATCCCTCCATGGTCACAAATGAGCCCCTTATGACCTTATATAGGAGGAGAGAAGATTCTAGCGACTTTTGAAGACCTCCATTCCTAAAGAGATGTGGAAGCTTGTGGAAGGCCTTAGATAGACTCATACTTGTCTACACATGTGTGGAAGAGTTGAGAAGCTAGGACAGTCACCTAGAGTTTTCTAGAGACATCTTGTAACTACTATGTACATACACTTGTCTAGGGTTCTCTACAATGTTCTTGATTTGCAAGGAATCTTCTAACGTTCCACACGCTTCCAAGGGTGCCTCTAAATAGGCGGTGGCCTCATCATGCTAAGGCACCAAGCAATTGGGCTTCCAAAAAGTTTATAGCTTCCTTCCATCAATAAAAGCTTTCTTTCCTTCTTAAGAGTTCTCTTGTGTACTTCTTAGCTTCCACATTGTGGCCAAGAGCTTGGCACAACAAACTAGGCAATGGGAAGGTTGACTTAGCAACTTCAAGCTGGTGAGTTGTCTAAGTGCTACATGGGAGCTCATCGGGAAAGACTAAGTTTGTGATAATGTGCTTGAGAAATAGGTGGGCTGTCTCCTCAACAGTGCAATCCTTAGCGGCAAGGTGTCATACTTAGAGAACCTGTCTATTACCATTATGACGAAACCATGGCACTCCAACTTAGACAACCCTACGATGAAGTCTTGGTGACACTTTCCCATGGTCTTGCTACTAATAGTAGTGACTCCAATAGTCCTTTAGGTTGCTGCTTGTCACAGACTTAGTCTTTCATAGTAAGTTCCTGTTTGGCACTTAGACAACTTACCGCTTCAAGTTGCTAAGTCAGCCTTCTCACTTGCCTAGCTTGCTATGTTAAGCTTCTACCCACGCCTTGGATGCTAAGAACACGAGAACTCACTAAAGAACTCTTTAGATGAAAGGAAAGCTTTATTGAAGAAGGAAGTTGTGCAACTCTCTTTGGAGTTATACAATTGTAAAGGCTTGGAAAAGATTGAGGTTGATGCATGAAATCTTTAATTATTTCTATTTTGCCCTTTGGTCATAATTCAGTGTTGAAGCTTATGCTTGTGAATTATGTGAACTTTAAAACTAGGTGACCCAAGTGCTACAAATTGGTAGTTTGAGGACCATTTTCCTAAATCCACTCTTCTTGAAATGTTTTCTCTTGATGCCTGTGATCATTTACGAAATATTAATAGCTTTCTTCAACAGCTTCCAACCTTTTAGAATGCTTCAATGTTGCAACTTTGTGGACGTGAAGCTTGATACTCCAAATCTTCTTTCATTCACATACTGCCTTCAACTTGATACTCCAAATCTTTGTGGATATGAAGCTTAAACTTTCCCCTTAATCCAATTGCCTTCAACTTCATTGGCTATAATTTGAGATGCTCAAATCTGCTCCATACTGCACTTTCATGGCAGCCAATCTATTGCAATTGATAAGAGTTTATTGCATCAAAGAATTTTCTTACGTGTTTATGCATTTTAGTCAACTCCGGTTTGTTCTATTGCAAGGTATCACTGCCACTACTTCAAATGTTTGATAATTCAGGTTCTTGTTTTTCTGTGCTAGATGTACACTTGCTTGAAAAACTTTATTTTTATATTTTTATTTAATAAATCTTTGATGTTTCCTGGTTTCCTCCATTATCATAGTCTAAGCACACCAAAGGTGAAACTGGGTTTTAGGTGCTTAAATTCCTCTGATAAATGGGTTTCTTTCTTGCAATCAAGGATCCATGCCAAGAAGAGTTAAACAAAGCGGGTGGATAGTGTAGTTTGGCTTTCTCATCACACCAAGATCTCTTGTCAATTCTTTACGAGTATAAAAAGAGTCTTATAAAGGTAATATAGAATCCCAACTTCTAATTTCTGAGTTGCTATTGTGTGAGACTTTTGTTAACTATTGTGGAATTTCTTAACTGGAATTGCAATTGCATGAGACTTTTGTCAACTATTGTTGAGAAAAATTGTACTTTTACATTGCAGCTTTCAAATATAATAGAAAAGATTATGACATGCTAAAATTTCAATGATGTTTCTCAATGTGGTTGAACATTTTCAACTGAAACTCAACCTCAGTCCCATGAGACATCTAGCCTACATACAGCATGAAAACTTCATGCACTTGCAAAGTTCATATCCCCAATTATCTCGATGTAGCACATTTTTGATATCTCCTCTATTTGAATTTTTCAGTTGGAATACAGAGGGGGCCGTGCCAGGAGGATGCAAACTGTTGCTATAGTAGATGGTGTAGGATATGACGTGATGAATATTTTGAACATGATGATGATGATGATGGGAGTTTGCTCAAGTTCTTCATCGATAATGCGAAGATGATGGAGACTATTTGAGTGACTCAGAAATCTTCAAAGTGGTTCATGTCAAGTGTTTGAAGCAAGCTAAATGATTGCCGAAAACGTCGAATGAGCTGTCCTAATGGTACCTGCTTTGTAGTTTGCATCGTAATCGTTAAAGTCTTCTCCTCTTTTTGAATGAAGCTCTTGAATTGAAGATGTACTTATCTTGCCTAGTTTGGTTTGCATAATTTATCTATAGCTCTGTTTGGTTGTCAAGAAAAGCAAAGAAAATTATGTTGGAACATGAAATCTTGTGAGTGTTTTCTTGTTTATAATGAACTTGATGTTTAAGAGAGTGTTGAATATGCAGGAGAGATTTGGATTCTTTGTTTTTATACCCTCACATTCCTGTAGTTATTTATTCCATTAGTTTGTTGGGGTAATACTTCTCAGGTGTTGATTCAGTTCCATAACAGTGAAGAATATGAAGCCTAGGTATGTAAAAATCCGAGATGAGCATTTGGTAACTATTTTAGAATGCAATTTAGAAAAAAGTCTTTCAGAATATTTTTGAAACTGTTCTCTAGTGTTTTGTAAAATAAAAGTTTATTTCGAAAATCTATAATGTTCCCAATCTGTTTAAAATTTTTTAAATACCTTTTAAAAATGAATTTTATATTTAGTTTTTATTTTTATTTTTTTAAACATTTTAATTATTTGTTCAATTATGTAAAAAAATACTTTTAATAAACAAGTAAAATTATTACATTTTGAAAATATTATATATATATATATATATATATATATATATATATATATATATATATATATATATATATATATATATATATATATTTGTTTTTAAAAATAGAAAACAAAAATCTGTTTTAAAAAAATTGTTAAATAGACACTTCAAGAATAGTGTCACGGACTTAGTCTTCCCGCTAAGCTTCCGTGTGACACTTAGGCAACTTTCCCGTTCAAGTTGTTAAGTCAGCCTCCCCACTTAAGGCTTGGATGCTAAGAGAACACAAAAACTCTTAAAGAATGGAAAGAGGCTTTATTAGATGGAAGGAAAGAAACTCTTAGAACTCTCTTAAGGAGCTCTCTACTTGGTTTGGAAGCTCTCTTGTTTGATGCTCAGGACAAATTAGGCCACCATCCCTTTGGAAGTGTGTGGAACCTTGGAGGGTTTCTTAGAAATCAAGAATGTTCTAGAGAACTGTACATAAGTCTATGTACAAGGCCATTTACAAGACATATCTTGAAGATATTAAGTGACTCTTCTAGTTTCTCACATATTCCATAGTCCTCCACACATATGTAGAAAAGTGTGGGTCTCTCTAGGGTCTTCTAGAAGGTTCTCTACCTTTGGAGGTCTCCAAAAGCTTCTAGATTCTTCCATTTTCTTATATAAACCTTCTCTTAGGCTCATTTGCAACCATCCTTCTTAAGTGAGCCCTCTCCACAAGTAAGGATGTGACAGTAGGCTCTAAAGTGAGTGTATTTAAATTGATGTAAACATAAACAATCCACATTATATTTTTAACATTTATTTTACATATGCACTTGAAGCTTGATTCAAGTGGTAAAGGGGTGAGATGGCACACAGAAGAACCCTAATCACTGAAAAGTGAAGAATGAATAGATGTAAAGCTATTAATTGTAAAGCTAAGCTACTTTTATTTTTTCTTTTTTCTATGGGGGATGCTAAAAATTGATTAAATTAATAAATAATTTCTTCCTGTTCATGCCAAGTGCAAGCAAACATTTGCATATGCCACTCTCCTTTTTTCCTCTCCCCACTATGTCCTCTTTTGAAACCCAATATTGGTTTTCACCAAATGGTGAGTGATATTTCAGGTTTTCCACCTCTCTATCTGCTTCTTTGTGCTGTTGTCAACTGGGTTTACTTTTGTTTAATTTTTTCCTAGCAGGAGCTTCTTGGGTTTGTGTAATTCACATAGAGTTTTAATGGGTTTCTGTTGTTATTGATATTATTCCATGTGTTTTAGGTGGGTGGAATTTTTTGGGGAGTCATTTGGGTGTTATTTGTTTCGTTTTGAATTTTAATGAGTTGTTGTTGATGTTTAATTCATTTAGAAAGATCACTCTCCATGGTGAGTAATTTCTCCGATGATCTCTTTCTGTATGTGTTTCTCAACCTGGTATGCTTTCCTCCTGTCCTTTTCTTGTTGGAACCTTTTAGGTTTGTTTAGTTCATGTAGAATTTTAATGGATTTCTATTATTGTTGCTTTTGTTACTGTCTGGTTATCATTGCAGTAGTCCATGTGTGGGTGCGTCTGCAGCGGTTGTCTTTTCTTGATCATTCTTCAGGAGCGTGGTTACTTTTCTTGATTATGTTTCCGTAGAGATTTTTGTTTGGATTTTGTTTACAACTAAGATTTCTACAGGCACTTAGCTTTTGTATAATTTTTTTTTTTATGAGAGATTGGGAAGGAGAAGGAGAGGAATGAGACAATGTGATGGCAAATATAGGTGAGATAGAGGGGAGAAGGAATTGCTGTAGGAATCGAAGAAGATGGAACAAAAGTGGGATTTGGAGTTATTGAGGAAACGGAGGAAGAGAGAGAGAGAGAGAGACAATGTGATGGCAAATATAGGTGAGATAGAGGGGAGAAGGAATTTGCTGTAGGAGTCAAAGAAGATGGAACATAAGTGGGATTTGGAGTTATTGAGGAAACGGATGAAGAGAGAGAGAGAGAGAGAGAGAGAGAAAGAGAGAAACATAACTCATTGAGAGAGAGAGAGAGAGAGAGAGAGAGAGAGAGGGAGGGAGGGAGGGAAAACAGAACTCATTGAAAACTACCTTTTAGTTTTCAAAATGCAAGCTTGTAGGATTTGGATTTACACGCACATGGGGAGAGTCAAACAAACCGAATAGAGTTCTTCATGGAAACAAATGGGGAATAAATAGCAGAGAAGTGACTCGAACCCAGGATCTCTTGCCAAACCAAACTATAATACCATGTTAAATGACTAAATCTCCTAAAAGCTCAAGCTTGTAGAAATTGGATTTAATATGAATGTCATGCCTTTAACAATTCTTAACCACATTCAGAGGCATTTGGGAATAAATAGCTAAAACATGTTAGCATTTGTCTCACTAGAAAGCCACCATTCTCCTACATCTTTTTTTGACCTCACATGCTCTATTTGCGTAGCATTCCTGTGCTAATTAAAATGATTTTTTTGATTTGATGTTCTTGTATAACAACTTCCTGTACTCAATTCAATGCTTTTGGATTTATCTTTTACAGGTGCCTATATGACACATGCGATTTTTCTTGATGGCTTGAGTCCTTTTTTTTTCTTTTTCTTTTTTAATATGGACATGGTTCTGGTTTTAATAATTGATGAACATCATCATGCCTGAGGCACACACCCTTATACTTGCATTATGGATGCGAGTTCTGTTATATATGCTGGAGTTATGAATGTGGGTTTCTTTTCTATATGCTTACTTTTGAATGTGAGTTATTTTTTACTTTCTGTTTAAGTGCTGAAATATCATAATCTCCGTGATTCTTGTTGGGTTGAGATGCCTTTTGTTTATAGGTAATTTGTTTCTGGTTGCTAAATATGAGCACGGAAGGTTCGATTTTCCCTGTTCTTAGCCTTCTCCTTCACCTTAGATGGGAAGTCCTATCTCAAAAAGTTTTTCTATGTGGGAAATTAAGGTATTGTTTTTATAATTGTATCTCAGAAATAAAGAATGAGGTAAGCATTTATACGTGATGTATAAATCTCAAAACTAGACACCCCTTATCATAAAAAGGGCATTTGTTGTATTCTTACATCAAATAATTTCCTTTTTATTTTTCTTAATTCTCTATCCCTTTGACGTGCTTCACTTTAGCTATTTTCAGCGAGACTACCGGAACATGACTTTTTATTCCCATGTTTGATATGATTTAAGTTTGATGTGGGGATATCGTTGCTATATGTTCAGTTTATTTTCCATCTCTTCAAATTTAATAAACTATAGTTCTCCCAATTGTGTAGTATGATAAGGTTGAGATGTTGGGTCTGGAATTCTTGGGCAGAGGACTGTGGATTGAATATTTCTCTGGAGTTTTCTTTTACTGAAGAATAATTTGAAGGATTTTGCAGTTCTATCCCACCAAGTTTTGTTCTAATACCTCTGTTCTTCCTAGAATATTTGCGAGGGCCGCTTCTCCTGTAAAGACTAAAGGTGTCAATGACTTGATATGCTTTCTCTATCTTGTTTTGTCTATTTTAAAGTATGCTGATTGGTCTACTATTTCGGATTTCTTATCAATTATTTTCTCAATATCTAGGCTCAACATCAACATGGTCCTGTTGGGAAAATATCAATGATCTATAGACTCTTGTGAACTCAGAGGTGCCCTTTGTTCTCTTCTTTAATTTTTCTGCATCTCTATTTAATGGCATCACAATGTTTTAATGGCATTGTCCATGTTTAGATTGTTTTCTCTCGGGTTGTTCATCATATTGTTCTAGGAAAAGAATGTAAAAGTTAGGGTCTGAGCAAACTTGCTGATTGGCCTTATGTGAACCCAAATCCTCTTCTCTTTAGGGATCAAACAAACTTTTCTTTTTGGGTAATCATGTTGTTGTGTGTTAATTTCTTGGGTACTCCTAAGTCCGTAAACTGTTAATTTTGTGATGTATAAGTTTTGTTTTGCTTATGAGGTATGCCATGACTGTTGTATCTCAAATTCCTTTAACTTGGAAAGCCATTTTTTTATGAATTCTGTGTGTTAGACTGATGCTCGAATGGCACTGTAAAACATTTTTAACCATTGCAATGAACCCTATATGTAAAATTAATTAAAATCAATGATAAGCACGAATCTCTGTTCACATCAAACCAATGATATTACTATCTGCAAGGCCTAGAATTTAGTTGGGACTTGGGTTATAGACCGTTGTTAATGTAGAGCATTCAAGAAGCTTACTAACACAAAGAAGTCCTGTAGCCATCGGAGAATGTATCAATCTTGGATTATCCAATTTTAAAGTTTGAATTCAGTTTTAGCTATTTGTTCTATGCATCTAGTATTTTTTCAGCTTGACTAATTTTTTTTGAAGCTATTTCTTCAATTGAAATTATCCTTGTGGGCTCCAACAAACTTTTATTCCTATAGGAACTATTGACATTGGTGATTTTCTCTTGCATTATTCTTATACATGTTTGCTTGGTAGTTAGAATAACCGATTTGGTTGGTTCCTTTCTTCTATCTTTGAAAATTTTGTGCGTCTTCTTGGTGAAGGTATAATGTATTGGCTGAAGTTGTACCATTCTCAACTTCAAAGTCACCATCTTATGAAGAAAATATCTCATCTGCCTTATTTGAGAGTTTAGATAATCAATTAAAGATTTTGAAGGTTAGGTTTGGACTTTCATCTGTGAATGGTTTTTTTCTGAAGCTTTTACGCCTTATTTCTTTGCTAGTAAACTATTTTAAATGTTCCATGCAGCATTAGAATTCTCTAGAAATCATGAATCTCAAAGAATCTGCAAAGGAATCTGCTAAGAAATGGATATTCAAGCTATTTTCAGAATCTTTGTTTTGTCTGAATGACCTCGGGATTTTGTTGGATTTAAAGATAGGTATAAACTCTATAGTTTAATTTGCCCCATTTGTTATTGGAAATCTACTGACTGCATAGTTCTTATATAATGAAATGGGCATCTTTTGCTGGGGACAGTTGAATCTGTATAGTGAGGAAATAATTAAAATTTTAAATAAGCATGCATACTAAGTGATCTCAACACGTATACCATCTAGTATTTCTACTTCTAAGTTGCCAAGTTTTCAATCTGATTCCAATTTTCTTTTTTCTTGCTAATATAATTTCTTTTTTCTTTTCTTTTTGCCCCCTTTCCCTTTATTATTGGAAAGCATCTCGAATTCTTCATTGGTGTATCTTCTTTTTTATGAAAAATATTACCTATGTTGATATGTCATTGAAATATTGTATTTCGTTATAGAAGAATGATGCTATTACAAATATCGTTATAAGTATTTAGGGAGACTTTGTGGAGCATTTTCTTCTTTGTGAAACCTTTTTCCTTGTGTGGAATCATTTTTTTATTAATCTGAAGTCGCTTCATTTGAGGAAAGTCACCTTCATGGAAGGAATCATTGTTATAAATAGGTGAAGCTATGGGAATCAAATTTGGAATCCCCAAGATTTAATTACTTAATTCGATGAATTTAGTTCTTTGGTTTTAGTAACTTGTCTCCTTCATTGAGGAAACCTTCCAAGAGATTTGTTTTTCAGTTCTCTTTCCACTTTAATTGGAAGATTCGTTCTATTAGAAATTTGTTCGCGAGAATTATTTTTAATTTTATTGGATTGCAATTGGAAGATTTTATTTTATTTGCAGGACTTAATTTTATAGCCTTCCAGAACCATGTGTTAAATATGTATGACTCATCACTTGTCGAGCACAAATTTGGTTAAATTGGGAAGCCACAGTTTTGAGACCAATAAAACAATTGTGATGTCTATATACGTGTTACAATTTCTTTCTTATATTGTGCTTACATAAATGGATTAATCTTGTTTTGGAACATCTATAATAACAAATTTTAATTTTTGTATCCGATGAGATGGTCAATTGGAATTTCAATTGTAGCATTGAATACCATGTTGCTATTTGTTTGAATAATAAAAAATTCTCCAATTAGGCTCTCTGCTCTCACAATGAATTTCTTGGCCAAAAGAACTAGGATAAATGCTCGGTTCTTCTCATCTTAAATGAAGGGATAACATGGCCTTGTCCAACATGGTTCCCTTGAGCTTAGGTTCAAGAACCTCAACCGAGCAATTGAACCTTCGGTGCTTGAGGTTCTTGTGCCCTTTGCCTATCGAAAAGGGCACTAGAACCTCAAGCACCAAAGGTTCATTTGCTCGGCTTGAGTTTGGTTAATGAAAGACAATATAAATGCTACTTTCTTTGCTCATTAGCCAATAAGGACAAGCTCAAGAAGGTTTTGCTGAAAAGGCTCGAGAGGTAATGGGGAGGGTGGTATGAAAGTCCGATAATTATCTTTTAGAGGGATGACAATTTTTGGATGCTTCTCTTATCTAATAAGGTCATTGACTCTAGAGAAGGAGCTCCTCTTTAGGATTGGAGTGCAAATTGGACATCAAGAAAGCATACAATCATGTACATTTGAAGTTCCTTTTGTTAGTAATAAAGCAGATGGAGTTTTGGTAAAAATGAGTGGGATGGATAAAGTTCAGCATTTTTACAATGTGATTTTGAATTTCAGTGAATAGAGTCAATAGACCCCAGAAATTTTTGATAGGATGCATTGGGGTGATCATTTCAGGCATTTGAGATGACGGGGTGACCTAGTCATAATCAGGCTTAAAAATCAATTGAAAGAAGAAAGAATTAATTTTGATGGGAGAGGTGGAAGGGTGGATAAATAAATTGGCTTCATCTTTTGGATGGTTGGATGCCTTCCTTCTACATACTTAGGGATGCCTTTCAAAGGACCTTTCAATTATTGTGCATTATGGATTTGATCAAGGTAACTTTAAGAGGAGGTTGATTTCTTGGAAGAATCGATTTTACTTATTAAAAAAGGGGAAGACCAACTCTTATTAAAAGCACTTTTTCAAGTCTACCAATTTACTTGATATCCTTATTTGTCATTCCTAGAAAAGTGAAAGTTCAATTGAAAAATATTTAAATGTATTTCTATGTGTGAAATTACCTATAGGGGAGAAGGGTTCATCTGGACAACAGTGTTCTCAGATAAAAAGGGAGGAGATCTTGACGTCAAAAAATTTTCCACCCTAAACATTGCCCTGTTGGTAACTGGTTGTAGGGGTTTGCTAATGAGAGAAAAATACATATGGAGTAAGGTCTGTAAAGGAAACTTTAGATAGATGCAAGGCGGGGTTAGGGCACTAGGGAGGTGAAGGACACTCATGGTGTTGTTAGGTGGGGCTTCATTAAAGTGGTGGATCTTTGTTTAGACTGATGGAATGATTATTTGTGTTGACTTTGGACTGGGATCTTATTTTTTTCCTAGGATGGGGGCGTGTGTGTAAAACCCGTAAATATTCGAGCAAAAATACGAAAAGGAAAAATATGTAGGTACTTATAGTAGAAAGTGGAAAATACAAGAAAAGGGTAACTATAAGTAAGCATAGATGCAGAAGTATTGGCTATAACATATGCTATAAGATAGCTTTAGAATATTAATTATTTCTAAGAAAGAAATTACTGCTCGAGCAATTTGTGAAGCAATAGTAAAGTTTTATAAATTAAAAGCGAAAAAGATCTTCACAAGAAGGTGGTTAAACTTTTCTGAGAAAGAATAATTAATACAGGGAATAAAAATAGAAATTGAGCGTATTAAAGGGAAGTGATAATAATATACTAACGATTCATTAAGTAGATAATAAATTAATTTTTATGTCACGAGATGAGCTTGAGCAAATACTTC
Organism: Tetrastigma voinierianum; assembly: GCA_016808115.1. Classification (NCBI taxonomy): domain Eukaryota; kingdom Viridiplantae; phylum Streptophyta; class Magnoliopsida; order Vitales; family Vitaceae; genus Tetrastigma; species Tetrastigma voinierianum. The sequence goes on along the minus strand of JAEQBH010000478.1, from coordinate 270,642 downwards.
AGGATCATACCGGCCTATTCAGTAAAGATCAAGAAATGTGATAACCTTCGGAAGAATTCTCTTAAGGCATGCGGAAGTAATATAACCTTTTAATTTATTACTAAGTATAGGATTAGATGAAGAAGCAGAAATGTATTATATAGATAACCTTTGGATTAGTTTCAGCGGGGTTTTTAATCACTGACCAATAAGAATTTAGATGAAAATATTTTTATTACTTGTTTAAAATTGTTTATCATAATATTTTCATAAAAGAATAATAGTAATGTTAATTTCGAGTTACTATGTCATTTACCAAGGTCATAAAACAGATATTTTTAAAACATGGGAAGAAGTCCTTCCTTATATATCAAACCATCCCAGGCCATTTTTCAAAGGATTTTATAACCTAACCCAGACTTTAGATCAATGTAAAACAAACTTAGGAAGTAATTATTTTATTAGTCCATTAGTAAAACAAATTTTAAATCATCATGGCCAACCTTATTTAAAACCAGTAGAACCATACGATAGCAGACAAACAACCACCAGATTTAACACATGATTTTCACTACCCCTTTTCCTCCTTCAAAAATCAAGATTACATACTTAGAGAAGAACTAGAAATTAGGAAAAATCGATAGATACGAAAAAGATTATCTAATTATTAAGAAATTATATGAAGACAAAATAGAAAATGAAATAGATATAAAATTAAAAAATACAACTTTAGAGAGAAAAAAATTCAAGATAGAACACACAAATAATTTTGAACACATCAATAAATTTTCAGCTTTAGAAAATCAACCTGAAGACATTAAGATAGAACCCAGTCCCTTAGAACAATTCATAAATTTATTGGAGCCTAGTTCATTGGGCTTAAATAATGAACTGAAGTCCGGCTCGAAACGGTGGCGGTAAAGACCACATCAATCGGATTCGTAGGTGAGGCTTTCCCGAAGCACAGTAGTCGACTCACACACAATAGGTGGCTGAGATCCTCAAAGGATATATATAAAGCGAGAAAGCCCCGAATCGACCAGATCCATTGAAGGACCAAGTAAAGAAGAAAAGTATGCATGACATGATGTAAGTGGAACATGAAAAGATGTAAGAGTAGAAGATAAAAAGCATGAATAAGTGGAAGACAAAGAAGAAGATGATAAAAAAGCATTAGTTGAAGATAAAAAGCATGAATGAGTGGAAGACAAGGAAGAAGATGATAAAAAAGCATGAAGAAAATTGGTTGCTTCCCAACGAGATTTGACAAAAAGAAGAAAAGACAGAAGCCAGAAAAAGAAGAAAAGACAGGAGCCAGAAAAAGAAGAAAAGACGGGGAGCCGGCAAAGAACGGCGGGTGTAAAAGCTACTTTTAGATTAACGACTATTATTTTTCTTTTGAACCACTTTACCCCATTAAGATTCCCTTAGAAGGGACAATCACATTTGTCGTGTGTGTAATCTTATCGGAAAGCCATCGTATCCGAATCCTTTTGTCCACGTATTTTTGTAAAGGACAAATGGACGGTCCCCTATGATCAATTAGGCGAATGAATGAATAGCGAATATCGAATGCGACCATGATTATACATATAAGGAAGGGAGTTCTATTGTCCAGGAAAATAAAAGTTCATTAATTAAAAGGCAAAAATATTTTGAGGCCATTAGATTTGGAGCTTACGCTTTGGGGTCATCCCTTGAGTTCTAAAGCAGTTAAAAGATTTGAAACATATAAATAAATGGCGAGTAAGATGGAAATATCAAGCGATTTCATTGAAGAAAACACGCCTTTATCTGAGTGGGGAAAAAGCTTGAAGTGAAGACTTAAAAGAGAACATGCTAAAAGCTTTGGAGTATGTCACAAGTGGAGTTGAGGAGAGAGAGAGAGCTTAGGAGTAAGAAGAGTAGGGAAAGTTGTGTCCCACTTACATAGGGAAGTTCTCTATTTATAGAGAAAACAAGAGGTGAAGGGATAAGGTTAGGTTTAAAGAATCTGATTCCGGGTGCTCATTAGGCCCCATCGTCAAATCAAAATCTTCAAACTTTTCCTTTTTCACTGGGGAATATGGGTGAGAGGGGTTGGATATGATGGGTTTTGATAAAGACAAACGAACAGACGTCTGCGTTTGTCATAGGAATCTTATCGAAAAAGTAAGTGCAAAAAGAAAAAGAAATAATATTTGACCAAATCTAAAAGTAGCTTTTCTGGTGGCCTCTGTCTTTCTTTGGCTCACTGTCTTTTCTTCTTTTACGGCTTCTGTCTTCTTCTTTACGGCTTTGTCTTTTATTTGCTTTTTGGCCAATCTCGTTGGGAAGCAATTTTCTTAAATGCTTTTTATCGTCTTTATTTTCCTTGTCTTCCGCTCCATTCATGCTTTTTATCTTCAACTAATGCTTTTTATCATCTTCTTCTTTGTCTTCCACTTATTCATGCTTTATCTTCCCCTCTTTCCACATCTTTTGTGTTGCCCACGTATGTCATGCATACTTTCTTCTTTACTTGGTCCTTCCATTGGATTTCTTGGGGGTGGATCTTGAGCTTTACCCTTCTTTTATATATCCTTTTGAGGTTGGCTACATATATTAGTATTATGAGTTGGACTAACGAGGCTTTTTGGGAGAAAGCTTTCACCATGAGCAGTTTGATGTGTCTTTACCATTGTTTTGAGAATTTGGGAGCTTGGAGTTCATTATTATGCCCGATGGGGGCTTTAGGCTCCCGATAAATTGCTTGAATTGTTCTGAGGCCAGATTTATGCCCAATGTCTTGGAGTTCAATTTTAAAGGCTGAAAATTTATTGATGTGTTCAAAAATTATTTGTGTGTTACATATTTGAATTTTCTACAAATTTGTATTTTTAATATCCTATTTCATTTTCATTTGTCTTCCATATAATTTCTTAATAATTAAGATAATCTTGTTCGAGATCTATTGTATTTTTCCTTAGAATTTCTAGTTCTTCTCTAAGTAGCCTGTGATCTTGATTTTTAAAGTGGAGGAAAAAGGGGAGGAAAATCATATGTGTGTTAAATCTAGAGTTGTTGTCACAGCTCTTACATGGATGCGGTTTTAAATAAGGTTGGCCATGATGAGTTTTAAAATTTGTTTACTAATGGACTAATAAAATAATTACTTCCTAAGTTTGTTACATTGATCTAAAGCTTTGGGTTAGGTTATAAAATCCATTGAAGAAAAATAGCTTGGGATAGTTTTTGATATATAAGGAAGGGACTTCTTCCCATGTTTTTTAAAAATACCATTTTATGACCTTGGTAAATGACATAATGCTTGAAATTAACATTCTTATTATTAACTTATGAAAATATTATGATAAACAATTTAACAGTAAATAAAATATTTTCTATCCTAAATTCTTATTTGAGTACGGTGATTAAAATCTGGTGAAACTAATCGAAAGGTTATCTATAATACATTTATGTTCTTCGTCTAATCTATATGAGAGGTAATAAATTAAAGGTTTATATTACTTAAGGGTATACGCGAGGAATTAACTCGGAGAGGTTAACCTTTTCTTGATCTTTCTTTGGAATAAAATTTGGTATGATCGATTATTTGCTTTATTCATCTGTGACATAAAATTAATTTATTAGTCTACTTAATGAATGCGCTTCAGTCTATTATCACTTCCTTTAATATGTTTAATTTCTATTTTTATTCTGTGATAATTATTCTTTACGTAAGGTTGTACCACCTTCTTTGTGAATCTTTTTCGTTTTAATTTATAAAAACTTTTCTTTATTGCTTCACGATGATACGGTAGTAATTTCTAACTTTCTTAGAAATAATTAATATTCTAAAGCTATATAGCATATGTTATGGCAATCTTACCATACATCTTCTTATATTACCCTTTTCTTTGTATTTTCCACTACTATACCTACATATTTTTTCTGTGTTTTTGGCTGAATATTTATGGGGTTTTGCTTCTTAATAACCCCAAATCCCCAAACTTACATCAAATCTTATTTCAATTATTAAATAATCATTTCATTAATGGTAGGTCGCAGGCAATGATGAATTTTGTAACTATTTCTTTAAGGGAATTTTACTAGCTTAATATATTCTTGATTAAAATATTTATGTCATACCACAGCTTCTACTTTCTTTGAATAAATGACTCTTGATCCTAACCCAAATTTTTATGAAGATTAAACATAGTTTAATAATTAATCCTAAAAATTTTCTTGCCAATTCTTTTGTTTTACTTCTATTTTATGCGGAAAAGTTAGATTTTTTTGAAATATGTGGTTGTAATAATATTTTACCATCTCTGACTTATTACCCCACAAAATTCTAATAGTGCAATTGAAATAATTGTTTTACTTTGCTAATTATAAATATCATGTTCTTCAAACTTTTAATACTATTTGGGATATCACATATGTTGTATTTTATTTTGCTAAAAACATAGTATATAAATGCATGTATTTCTTTACAAATGAGTTATTATCTCTAAATATATTATCCATCTTTCTTTGAAATATTGAGGGTGCGTTTTTTAAACCAAACGGCATTACAAGCCATTCAAAATGCCCTTACGGGCGGGGAAAGGGTGTCAATTGTTATCTTTAATACGGGTCACGTTTTAGAATTGCCAAAAAACTTGATTTACACAATCAGATTACAGCACAAACAATCTGATCTTTTATTTTCTATAATAAATATTCTTTTGTTGGTATATCATATCCATCATCTTGCAACCAATATCATTTAATCTTTGTAGTTAATTACCATCTACTTTTCCTCTTTTTTTGTTCATTGTGTTTATTCCACTAAGAGAAATTTCAACGACCTATGCGGTGAGAATGGATCTACGTATTACTTTCTACTAGTTTTAGTAAATCATTAATATGTGTCTTATAATCTTCTCTATCTTTTTTCGTTGCTTCCTATCTTAGCAGGTTTTTATTTTTATAATGCGGGTTTTGTTTAATATACATTCAACTCCTATCTTTTTCTAATATTTTAAAACATTTTCTCCCATAAATTTCACAATTTTCTAACCTATCAATTAAGCTTTTTGTATTTGTTCTTCTTTTATGTTTATCATAAAGTAATTTATACTATTATTAATATGGACTAATTCTATTAAATACATATCTTCATATTCTTCTTCTTCAAAATCTTCTTGTATTATATTTGCAAGGCTGCATTGTCCTTCTTTTTCGCACTCACATTTTTTTTTGCTAATAGCTTGGTTTCTAGAATATTCTATTTGTTTATCTAATTCTTAGGGACTTATAATTCCTGATTTCTTTTGTAATGGGCTTATCATGCAATGTCTTGATAAGGTAAAAAAATCTTTATTAAAAGTTATTTGTCCATTATCCTTTAATAGAAATGATAATCCTAATATAACTTGATGCCTAAGGTTTAAAGGTTTTATCCAAGTTTCTTTTAATGGTAAAGAGTATTCTGGACTCGAGTAACAGTTTGTCATAAAGGATATTTTGGCTGTAGTACTTAGATGGTTGGTATACTTATTAAAACTTTCGTTTACTTGTTGTCTTCTTCATCATGGGTTTTACGCTAAGATTATAAATCTTTTGGTATTATTTTCGTCTATAATTTTATGAGTACAACACTGTATCTAATAATGCATATGTTTTTATTAAAGAAAATCTTCTATCTAATTGTGCATTCTATTTGAGATTGCTTTTATTTCTCTAATTTATTACATATTACATAGGGTGGATTATTACATTTAAGTTTTCTTCGTATAAATTCTTTAGAGATTTCCCCTAATTTTTTCTTTCCTATATATTTTTCAAATTTTGTTACTAAATTATTATATCCTTCTTTTATTAGAACTATTTCTTGTTCTATTCCTTTTATCTTTTCATCTATAGAGAGGGTATTTATAATTTCTTGATTATTATTTTGACATTCATTTCTTTATTGTAGGTTAGTGTGAAATAATGCTTATACATATTATGCATCCTTCTAAGTAACATACGGCATTTTGCTCTATGTAATTTATCTGAAGCATTTACATTTAAAACATCTAATACTATATCAAGTCCTCTATTCTTTGTGATGTTCATGTTATATCCATAAATTCTATATTTGGAAATTCTAATTCCGCTAAATCATTTATTAGATCTTCATTTTCACTATCTGAGTTTTGTTTCATTTTTGTGATCACCAGCTATCTCACATATTGTTTTTCGGTATCGAGATATTTCCATCATTATAGCAATTCTTCCATTTGTACATTCTAAAAGCATCTTACAGTATTATATAGGTTTTTCTTTCTGGAACTTAATTTGTACTTAAATGATGGTTCTCCACATGCACATAACACTTAAGTTTATTTACATGTATTCTTTTTGGATTGTATTTTTTAACATGTGCGCTGGGATCCTAAATGAGTTTTCTTCTAGTAGATTTTTAAGAAATATCTTTACATTGTATTTTTATATGGTTTATATTTCTTTTCTTTTCTATTTTTCTTCCATTCCATATGTTTGTGGTGTAAAAATATATTTTTACAAAATCTATGATGACTTTTCTTAAGTTATGCTTTGGGTTTGTATTTGTTGCATTTTCTTTTTAATATTTTCATTATATGGTTTGCTCCTATGTCCTATACTCCAAGGTTCCTAGTTTTCTGTCATCTCATCTTGTTGGACTCCTTTTAATTCCCTCCATGAGGTTTCAATTTCTCTTCCTAAGGTTCCTGGAAATTTTCTAAATAATTTTTCTCCTAACTCTTGATTAAATCCATTTCCTTAAATAGCACAAAATGGTAGTATGATTGACAGAATTCTTTTATATATTTCCAGTCTTTTATCTGCATTTGTTCTAGATGTAATAATGCTTCTTGTTGAATGGTAAGATGTCCTGAGTTGGGATCTTCTCCTGTAATAAGACTACTAATTTGGTTTACAAAATTATAAGGATTAGCTCCTAATTTGAGCATACCATTGTAATTTTCTCTAAAATTTGTCTTATAAGATTCCCATAATGCCCTAGTACTTTCTCCTAAAAAGGTTATTAAATATTTATACATGGTTTCTTATACATTTGTCTCTAAAATTTGTCTTATACATGGTTTCAGGATCTGTTTCTTGGGGTATATTTTTCCAGACTTCTGCTACTACTGGATACTTCCACACATCTATTACACTATTCCATAATTGTGGATCATGAGTACACTATATTCAATATTTGTCGAGCTTGTCCTTGGAACTTATAGGGTTTTTCTATTGGGTAAGGTCTTCCTTTAGGTCTGAAATCTATGGATTCATCATGGGATTGACTTGGCTTAGGTTTGTTCTCATAATATGCTTGTGGTCTAGGTAAATTTCCTCCTCTATCTTGCCTTATTCCCATAGGTTGGGTTCTGGTAAATGGTGTAGGAGAAGTTGCAGTGCTTACTTCATCATCCATCATTTCTAGATCATTATCTGATTCTATGGTTTCATTGTCATCTTCTACTAATTCTATGACCACAATGTTTCCTAGATTATCATAGATTAATCTTTCTTCTTCTTCTATTTCTCCTTTTCTTAAGGCTAATGTTTTTATTTTTAATAAATCTCTGCTATTACTCCATGCGCTATAAAGTATTCTTTTATTGGATAATCTTTTCCTTCTAAAATTCTGAGAGTCTATTTTTATTTATGTTAATTCTTCTTGGTACTCTTCACTTTCTTGTGTATCATTCTTTTTGTAATCTATGAACCTTATACTAGTTTTTCCTAAAGTATTTTGGTATACTAAAGAGGATTTTGGTATAACTGTTTCTGTTTTCTTAGCAAAATCTTCTAAATCCCATTCTAATCCTGCTAAATTTTATGTACTTAATGCCTCTGGTTTAACCATTCCTACTCCTTTAGTGGTTAGGAATTTCACATCTTCTACTTTACTTTTACTTTATTATCTGCATGTTTGTATCTTCAATAAATCCTATATTAATTACTAGATTACTACCTTTTACTTGTTGTTCATATCCTTTTGTTTTAATTCCTATTTTAATATCTTGTTGTAAGTCATCAGAAACTAAGTTTTATTAGGTCACAGAGGGTGGATTTGGTTTGCCTGCAAGAAACTAAGTTTCAAGAGATGTCTGAGGCTGACGCTCGTAGTTTGGGGGTGGGAAGATTGACTGAGTGGAGGGTTGTGGAGGTAGAGGGAACTGCAGGGGGTATTCTTGTGTTTTGGGATAAAAGAAAACTGGAGGTGATGGAGGTTGGCGGTCTCTTCGATTGCGTGTATTTTAAAAATACGGAAGATGGTTTCGATGGGCATTCAGAGATTACATGGGCAGTGGAGAGGAACAAATCGAATTTGTGCGGGAAGAATTGGGGTCGGTGAAAGGGTTGTGGGAGGGGCCATGGTGCATAGGTGGAGACCAATATGGTCCTATCTCCTAATAGAAAAGTTTCAGAGGCAGGGATTCATCCGCACTCTATCGGCGTTTCTCAGAAGTTATGAATGAGTTAGGGCTCAGAGATCTTCCTTTGCAAGGGGGACCTTTTACCTGGAGGGGAGGCCTCAATAATCAGTGCATGTCCCGGCTGGATAGATTTTTAGTAACGGCTGATTGGGAAAGTCGATTCGATGTGCGGTCAAAGTACTCTCAGAGACTGTAATACGACCATTGTCTGTTTGTTAGAGCAGTGAGGGATTATGGAATTAAGATTCCTTAGTTTGAGATCATGTGGTTGAAATTTGATGGTTTTAAGGACCTTCTCAGAGGGTGGTGGCAAAGCTTGCACTTCTGGTTCAGTTTTGTCTTGGCTTCCAAAGTAAAGGTCACGAAGGTATCAGAGTGCGGAACAAGAGGTTTCGGCGAGTTGAGGTCCCGAAGAGGCGCGAGCGGGGATCGTTTGGGATGACTTGGAGAAGGAAAAGGTCTTGTCCTTGGAAGAAACCAAGGAGAGGGAAAAGGCTAGAGAGGAGTTTAGGAAGTGGGTGGACTTAGAAGAGGTCTCTTGGAGACAAAAATCTAGGAAACACAGTTTGAAAAGGGACGAAACACAAGATTCTTTCTGGGATGGCCAATTCTCATAGGAACTCATTAGGAAGATCGACGTAATGGTAGAAGATGTGTCAGGAACTGAGATTAAGAAGGTGCAGTTTGAGCCTTCAAGTCTCTTCCTCAAGCAACTAGTGCCGCCTTTCACGATCTCGGGTTCAATGAGATTGGGTGACCCGAGTTGCTAAGTTGGAAGAAATGTTCTGAAGGAGGGAAATTCTTGCAGCAATCTACGGGCTTGTGCGATAAAGCGGGTCACCTGATGGTTTCCCATTGGCCTTTGGGTCTTTCAGTTGAGATTTTGTGAAAGGTGAGGTTTTGGGTTTTTTTAAGGAATTCTTCGAACATAACCAGTTTGTCAAAAGCACAGATACTACATTGTGGTCTTGATTCCCAAGGGAAGGAGCGTAGGATTTAAAGTTTGAGACCCATCGGTTTAGTGGGAGTTTATTGCAAATTTTATCAGTGTTATTAACGAATCAAAGAGTTATGGGGGTGATTATTTCACAGTCTCAAAATGCATTTGTAGAAGGGAGGCAAATTCTTGATGCAGTTCTTATTGCTAATGAGGCAGTGGATTCTATCCTAAGAAGGAAAGAGAATGAGATTATCTGTAAGTTGGATATTGAAAAGGCTTATGATCATATTAGTTGGGATTTTACGCCCCGGATTATGGAGAGGAATGGGGTTTGGCTCCAAATGGATTAGTTGGATGAAATGGTGCATATCCCTGACTTCTTTTACGTGCTTGTTAATGGCTCTTCACGGGGTTCTTCGAGAATTCGGAAGGCACGGTGGGGACCCTCCTTCCTACCTTTTTGTCATCGGTATGGAAGCCTTAGGCGGTATGCTTAAGCGTAACAGTGGAAGCGATTCATCTCTACGGTTCTCGGGTTTTGGTAGAGGCGAAGGGGATATTGTTATATCTCATCTTTTATATGCTGATGATACTATCCTGTTTTGCGAAGCCAACTCTGAGCAACTAATGTATTTGAGATGGACGCGATGGTTGACCTTTAGGGCTTGAATTAATTTGATTAAAAGTGCGATTATCCTACAGGTAGGGTGGACAATGTGGAGGAGTTAGCGGTGAGCTTGGTTGGAGGGTTGGGTCCCTCCCCTCAAACGTGCGGGGTCTTCACTAGCAGGGCGCCTCACAGGGCTTTGGTCTGGGATTCCATCGAAGACAGATTTAGAAGAAGGTTGGCAGCTTGGAAGCGATTACATCTCAAAGGGAAGGATCACACTCATTCGAATTACTGTCTAGCCTTCCCGTTTACTTTCCCATCATTGTTTAGAATGCAGATTGTTTGTTCAAGGTTGGAAGATTGAGGGACTTTCTGCAGGGTGGGGGCAATCTAGAGAAAAGCCTCACCTCGTCAAATTTGGAAACTTGATTTGCCTTGAAAAAAAGCTGCGGGGGTCCCAGGGTGAAGCACTATTAAGATGAATATTAGTTTTGTTTGTAAGTGGTGTTGGCGGTTCGCCAATGAGAGGGATTCTCTTTGGCGTTTGGTGATCAACACCAAATTTGGGGAGGAGATGGGGCTGGAATTCCGGTGGCATTAGGGAGGTTATGGCAGGTTATGGAAAGATATTAGTAAGAGATGGATCACCTTTTCTCAAACGCTACATAGATCATGGGCAATGGGGCGGGAGGCGAGGAGTTCTAGAAGGATCCCCTGGTGTGGGGAGGCAGTGTATCAATGCCTTCCCCACTCTGTTCAATTGGATTTGCTCTCAAAAGTGCAAGGTATGGAAGTTTGGGACTCTTCCAAGGGTTGATGGGGATGGTCCCAATCTTTGAAAGACCTTTAATGATTGAAATGGGAGGAGGTTGAAGGTTCCTTCTTGTTCTTCCACAGCAAAGAACAGGCGACTGGGGATTGCCTTATTTTAAAGGAGACTAGGCCTGATGGTTTCGCAGTCAAACTCATGTATCGAAAGCTAATGCATTCTCCCCCTACAGTTTTCCCTTGGCATTCCATTTGGAACCCAATTGTTCCTCAGGCGGAGTTTGGCTGCTTCAGGAAGAACTGCTGAGTGGAGTCTTCTTCTTGACCAGATTAAAGAGAAGAGGAGTGCCCCTTGTAAGCAGTGTTTTTATGTGAAGGAGGAGAGCAATGAACCATTTGCTTATCCATTGTTCGACAGCTAAGATGTTGTGGAACCTTTTTTTGGCCATTATGGATTATAACTGGGTGTTCCCCTTAACGGTTCGCCAAGCCCTCCTTGCTTGGCAAAGTGCTAAAGTTGGTAAAAAGCGGAAAAATATTTGGTTGGCGGCCCCTCTTTGTTTATTTTGGACGGTGTGGAATGAAAGAACGAGGCGGCTTTTGATAATGAATCCTGAAACTCAGGATGAAATCCTCTTTTTGTTCACCTTATGGTCTTAGGCTCGTTGTATAGTGGAGATAACTTAAGTTCTTTGGTTGATTTTTTAACTTGGTTGGGGTATAGGTGAGAGTGGTGGCGTTCTCCCCATTTGTACTCCTCTTGTGTACTCTTTGGGAGCTTTGAGCTCGTTTTTTAATAGATATTCTACTTTTTACTGATCAAAAAAAAAAAAATCTTGTTGTAAGTCTTTAAGGCTCATCATAAAATCTGGCATACAATATACTATACCTATGTTATTATTCATATCTATTTCTGTACTTGCTATCATTGCTTTTCCCATATCTGTCCAACTATCATCATATATATGTACTAATGTTTTTGTTCCTAAACCTTTTCTTCTTAAGCCTTTAATGGCTATAGTTATTAATCTAAATGACAAAGCTTATAATCTTTTCTTAACTTGTCTACTATGCTTTTTCCTAATAATTCTAAGAGTGATTGTATCATCTCTAAACATTGGATTTCTTCTTCTACGATACATTTTATAAATTTATTTCTTCTTTTCAAATATCTTCTTTTTATATATCATAGGTTCTAATATTTTAAACCATTAGTCTTAAGTTTTCATATTCTATTTACGGATCTATGATTTTAAACTATTTACATTCCATATTTATCCCGACATAATAATCCTATCATTATTACTACTTGTTTCTCCTGCGCAGATATTCTAGAAATTCGAGAAAATGATCTTCTTTATTCATTTAACTCTACTGTTTTATCTTTACTGTTCCAAAATTATAGTTCTAGGTATAGTTATTGATTTCTTGGGTTTTCCTATTTCTGGGATTATTTGCCCTTTTATAAGATCTTCATATGTCTTGTGTTTTTGAACTACTAGGTTTATCGTAGATTTTACTAAGTTTCTGACTATTATTTAATAATAATAATATGATTATATTATTTTGTTTTACTAAAGTTAAATTTGCTTTACTAACAACCAATTCTCCTAAAAGCTCAAGCTTGTAGGATTCGGTTTAATATGGATAATATGGATCTTCACTTGGGTGCCCAATAAATTGATGTTGTTGCACCATAGTAATCAAGGCAGGCTATAATTCAAAATTGTTTGCCTCTATTGGTGGCTGCCTTACAGTTGAGTACTCTTCCCTTATTACTGGTCTCCAAAAATCTTCCATTGTTCTTTGTCTCTGCTGAGGTCTGTTAGTGGCTACAATAGGAATGTTCTGGTTACCTTTTCCTTGATCTGCCATGCTTGCTTCAGCAACTGCTCTTTCTTTCTTCAAATTTATGATTGTCCTTTCTAGTTCAGTGTCGAATGGCAATAAATCAGCTCTATTACTATGTATAGAATCACTGAGTACCTTTTCTAGAAATCAAAGTGAGTTCACTAGGTAGACTTGATTGTATCTTGGTTAGCACAATAGGAAGACATGCAATTGAATCCACTTCTTTCAGTTGTAACTATTTTTTTTGTATTTTTCTAAATTTTTTGATAAAAAGATAAAAATGTCCAAATTAGCAGTTTTCCTTTTGGTTGGAATATTGATCTATAAACTTCTACTTCAATCCCCGGCAACGGCGCCAAAAACTTGTTGATGACTATATTTTTGTATTGACCAAATTGTTGTTAAGATTGTTGAATCATTGCTATTAGAGATTTGTTTAAAATCCCCAGCAACAATATCAACAACTTGATTGACTAATAATACTGTTTTTCTTCTGCTTTCTTATGATAATATGCTGAAAACTTAATTTGGTCTAAATCAACTGTAAGTGCACAGGTCATACCAGTAATAAAGTGGATTATAAGTCCAGATATCATTCCTACAGGAATTGATGAGAAAATTTAAAGATTAAGTACCCCTACTACTCAAGATCATCACTATTTGAACCTCTAACTTGAAGATTAGATTAACTAGCCTAAATGGAATGAAAATAATTTTTTTTGTATATATTTCTTTAATGAAAAAGATAATGTAAGCTAAATGGATTAGAGGTTTCACTGAGTTGGAATAACACTGGGAATGGGATCAGTGTTATGATCATCAAATTGCATGAGGTTCAAAAACAATATAGTCATGGACTTGAATTCTGGATTTGTCCAAGAGCACAGTAGTATAGCCTTGGAATACCTCGACCTTATAGATTTCTCTTTAGAACACCATATTCCTAAACAGGGTCAATGGGTCTAAATACTTGCTTTTAGGATTTGATCTTCTTTCTAGATCGATTGTTTTCTAAGCGGTGCTTCATAACCATTCTCTGGGCGGGGTTTGCTTTAACCATAGACAGTATAACACAAGTCTCCTTCAATTTAATTGACATCTCAATCTGCAGTTTGGGTAGAATAATCACTCCCATATTACAAGAGCACAAACATTCTCTCAAATTGAGATGAACTCTTTGAATATTAAAATGATTAATCACCAGATGGTCCTTATGCCTTAGGTACACATTTCTGCTGTCGCCCAGAAAGGAACCTTGATGTCGGTTTAGACATCTTGCATGATTCATCATAGTGATATTTAGAGTGCATTAGTTCTAAAGGTATCATCCTAGTATACCTCTAAGTTACTGCTCTTTGCTCTCAGGTAGTCCATCTCTGTGTCACTCAGAGGGATCCTGGAAATCATAGCAAAGATGCAGCTCTATTTGAGTATGATTTGTTGATACTTAGAACACTTCTTTTAAGGAACAATGTCAATTAAATCAATCCAATACTCAAACGTACAACATTCATTTAAATACTACAACATGATAATCAAAACACCAAAAGGTTGCGCACTCTACCCTAGGAGCTTCTCTTTATAGGCCCTAATGATTGGAACCTGAAAACGAGGCGGATAATGCGGACTTCGAAAAGCCCAAGAATCTGCCCTGGTCGCGCCTGATGTCGCGGCATTTCTATTGTGATGTCGTGGCTCTATTTTTGGTCTTGCGACTCCGCATTTTTGCTTATCCGGGCCATGTCGCGACTCTAAGTGTCGATGTCGCGACTTTGCTATGATGTCGCTGTTGGAGTCACGACTCTGGAATTGTGTCTTCAATGTTGCAGCCTTTTTCTGATGTCACGACTCTGAGTGTCGATGACGCGACTCTGAAATGATGTCGTTGTTGGAGTCGCGACTCTGGAAATATGTTGTGGCTGCCTCCCTGCTGTTGCGACTGATGTGATGTCGTGACTCTTATCCTTCTTCTCTACTTCCTTCAGCCGATGTCGCGACATTCTTCACCTGATGTCGTGACTCTTAAATGATGTTGCGACATTCTTCAACTAATGTTGCGACAAATGGACTTTCCTCTTACATCGGGTCATTCATGTATGCTCATATGATTTTTTTTATTTTTTATTTTTGGAATTATTAAGCATCAACGGTTTCTTGAAGAGCTGGAAGGGAGCTGGCTTCTTCCATTGTATGATCTCAAGCATCTGAGGGTAGAAATAGGCTGCTATTGTGCCAGACCGGCAGCCAGTAAGATACAAAATACTGGTGGATTAGCTCGCTTCGTCTTTCTCCTCATCCCGAGACCTTGGGGATTGCTAATGATCATATGCAGATGTTGATAGAGGTAACCAAGTTTTCTGGCTTGTCGTCATCTTCTGAGGCACGAAACATTTTGCGATTACAAAACCCAGATCTTAACTCTGTATCGTTGTTGTTATTATTATCGTTCTTGAGAGAAAATGAATCTCAGATTTCATTTTAATTCAAAAAAACACTAGGGAACACACATAATTATACACTAGTGTTAGAGAAATAGGATTAGGAAACTAATCCTTAACATGGAGCATGCATATATGATTAATCAAATTCCTACTTAGAAGTAGGAGTTCGTTTCCCCTCGAAATCACTTTTGATTCCATTCCTATTCTTGTAAAAACTTCATATAAACATAGGAATGTGGGAGAAACGGAATGAGATTCTGACGTGTTTGGTCGTTACCCTCCTCCCCTTCAAATGCTGAATGAGTTTCTTCGCTTATTAGCATGTTTGATCTCTGTTCCATTTGAATTTTGCAGTTCCAATATGCAGAGAGAGGAATGGAAGCCGACGCAGACTGCTGCTGCTGCTGCAGGGGCTGGCTTAGGAAGTGTTGGCGACATGACTTGAAGAATTTTACACTCAGGAGGTTCAGGTACGACGATACGGAAACCCTAGTGAAGTTCTTCGTCAACAATGGGAACATGTTGGAGACATTTACAGTTGATGGGAGAATCTTTGAAGTAGCCAAGGGCAACTGATTGTGTCTGTCCTGTTTGCAGTTTTTGCACAATAAAAAGTTCCTGAACTGAGATGCTGAACTCATCTTATGTAGTTGGTTGGCAATCATTATCTGATATTGTGTTGTGTTCTGCGGTTTGGTTGTCGAGAAAAAAAAACAAAATAAGAGCTTCAAATGTTGGGAAATATTTCCTGTTTGTAATGGAAAACAGATGGTATGAGTGTTGAAATAACAGTGATATGAACAGGTTGGATTCTTTGGCAATCATTTTCTGATATTGTGTTGTGTTCTGCTGTTTGGTTGTCGAGAAAAAAAAACAAAATAAGAGCTTCAAATGTTGGGAAATATTTCCTGTTTGAAATGGAAAACCGATGGTATGAGTGTTGAAATAACAGTGATATGAACATCCTTCTTGAGTAAGGCATTGGTTGGATTCTTTGGCAATCATTATCTGATATTGTGTTGTGTTCTGCTGTTTGGTTGTCGAGAAAAAAAAACAAAATAAGAGCTTCAAATGTTGGGAAATATTTCCTGTTTGTGATGGAAAACAGATGGTATGAGTGTTGAAATAACAGTGATATGAACATCCTTTTTGAGTAAGGCATTAATTGGATTCTTTGGCAATCATTACCTGATATTGTGTTGTGTTCTGCTGTTTGGTTGTCGAGAAAAAAAACAAAATAAGAGCTTCAAATGTTGGGAAATATTTTCTGTTTGTAATGGAAAACAGATGGTATGAGTGTTGAAATAACAGTGATATGAACATCCTTTTTGAGTAAGGCATTGGTTGGATTCTTTGTTTTCAGCTATTACTGATACCTGATTAGGGTTAAACAACTCATAACGGGCATAGAAAATATCTTCTATTCCGCTCTTACTAAAATGTCAAAATTTCATTTTCATCGTTCTTCTCTTATTTACGTAATTTTAGGATTTTTATAAATGTTATAATTTATTAATCATACAAAATAATATATGAATTTTTTATGGTTATAAATGTATGTGTATATGAAATAATGTGAAAATTTTATCATCATGAAAAATAATATATGAAATAAGTAATATTTTTTTTCTGATTTTAAATAATTTTTTTTACTTATGGTTATGATTATAAATAACCATAAATATGAAATTTATAAATAATATTATAAAAAAAACTAACCATCAAATTTTCTTCAATTTATAACCATATATTTACTTATTTATGAAATAAAAATTTATTTCATATATATATATTTATTTTATCTATGGTGATAAATTTTTATAATTTAATATTTCTTTTTATTTATTTTTATCTATGTATTATTTTTATATATCTATTGTAACAGTTTTATAACATGGTTAGGGTATAAAATAAAGTAAATGAAAATTTTCTGGAATTTAAATCATAAGAACGAAAAAAATATACAACTCGGAAATTTTATAGGAAGCCAAATAAATTTAGTAAAAATGTCAAATGAGGACCCAAGTTCCCTAAATGAGGTGTAGTGTTAAAAATATAAATAAATGAAAATGAAATCGAAGCCAGAGTGTTAAAGTGAGAAAAATGAGAAATGGGGATTTGTGTTAGTCAAACAGGCCTTATGAGACATGAAGTTAAGACCACATTTTTGTCTTTGAGAGCAAAGCTCATTTGGGCATTTTTGTGTGTGGGAGAGGTGAAACATCATCGGTTGAGTGTTGAGGGAAAAATTGGTGATTTCTCCATGTGAACAAGAGATTTGGTGATCAAGAACAAGAAGAGACAGGTATTGAAGAATCCAAAGATTTGAGGTAAGAGACCAACCCTTTTACCCTTATTTTCTTGTGTTTGGGTTTGGAGAAAAACCCCAGCTTTGTGTAAAAGTGTTATGGGACGGTTTTAGTTTAGTTTAATGTTGTTTTGTATTGTTGGTTAGGACTGGTTTGGAGGAGTGTTTGTAAAAAAGGAAAAATGTTAGGTTTTAAGAGGAAATGCTATCAAAATTTTGTCAAAACCTTTGTTCTTGTTTTGGCTATAAATTAAGTTATAATCATCCAAATGAAGTGATTCCAATTGGTAAAGAACCATAAGAGATAGGGCTACAAATGTATAGAAGGGACCATGAGCAAATTGTAGCTCTAAGGCTCTTGAATATGGGCTTAAAGGTGAGTTCGGGTAGCTCACAGGTATGCTCTGTTTTGGGTGTTGTTATGGTGTTTTGGCCATAAGTTGAGTTTCACTCATCCAAATTGAGTGATTCATAATTTTGGGTAAAATAGACTTCTAGGGGAATAATTTACTTGAAAGAAATGTATGCAAATTGTTACCATAAAGTGTTCAGAAATCTGTTAAAGTGGAGCTATGTGTAAAAACAGTATGATTCTGCCTTGCAAATTGGAGTAGTATGGATGTAAAATGCAATAACTTGAGTTTTGGTGATCCAAATTGGATGATTCTAATTGGAGAAGAAACCTTAGAACCTTAGCTTCAAATGAGTAGAAGGAACCATTACCAATTTATGGAGTTAAAACCCTTGAAATTGAGAAAAACAGTAAGTAACCGAGTGAGCTGGGCATACCGACCAGTTTGGCATTAAAGTGTTGTAACTTGTGTTTGGGTGATCCAAATGAGATAATTCCAATTCCTACTGAAAATAGACTCATAGAGCTATAATTTTCTTGAAGGAAGCATAAGCAAAATATGGCTCATGTGTCCCCAGAAAATTTTGCAAGTGAAAGAGTATTGGGTTGACATCAACCCTAACCAAAAACTCCTAGAAGAACCGACTAATATGTGATTGTCATTGTATTTGAATAGAGGTTGACGAGGAGGCAAACCCGCATAGAAGTCGAGATTCCGAAGATTGGAATCAAAGCGACGATTTTTGGTTTGTTCTCAAACCCTCTCTTTATTTCTAAAATATAATTATGAAATGATTTGAATTTTTGGTATGATTGACAAGAAAGTGCATATTGATTTGTGTTTGAAACTATTTGTTTCAAGTGATTTGAGACAATTGCTTATGAAACGAATTTGTATAAGAACATTGCATGAATGTGAAAATGTTCTATTTGCATACAAATGTATATATATACTATTGTAAATTGTATTGAATGATTTTATTGTAAAGAATGTTAGTTAGAATTCGAGTTGAGGATAAATTGGTATACCAATAAGAGTCAAACAAAGCGTACTATTGTATCTTGATGCGCCCTAGCGGGATAGTATCGATGAGTGTACACCAACGAGTACATA
Organism: Tetrastigma voinierianum; assembly: GCA_016808115.1. NCBI lineage: Eukaryota > Viridiplantae > Streptophyta > Magnoliopsida > Vitales > Vitaceae > Tetrastigma > Tetrastigma voinierianum. Next base: position 251,856 of record JAEQBH010000478.1, on the reverse strand, counting down.
TTTTTATAAGCGGAGTGTTTACACTAACATATGGCCAATGGGGCAAAGTGCCGGTGATTAAGTCTCACTGTGCATCGAAACATAGGTTAAATTCGATAAAAATTTGAAAATAAAATGATAATGAGAATGAAAAGTGCATGATTTATGTCCCGAATGATTTGTTGCACATGAAAATGCATGGTTGAGATGACCAATGAATTTTTAATTGATTAAATGGAAATATATCTTTTTGTATGTATTGTCTTGCATTGGTCATTTAAGTATAAAGCATTGTCTTATGAAATTGAATAATGATTTGATTTAAAGCGGAAATAAAGAGAGTGTATAGAACCACTAAGCATGAAAAATGTAGCGTGTTGTTTTATCAACGCTTACATGTATCAAGTAAGTAGTGAAGATCGTAGGGCGCGGAGTCAGCTGTCAAACAACGGGTATAAGTAAATGTCTCAAATCCCATACATATCATTCCATTCATGATATTTTGTAACTATTTTGCATTGAATTCAATGATGTAAAAATCTTCATGAGAAGAATATATTTTTGACTCATTTTGTTTTGAATATTTATCGAATGTGTTTTAAAGAGAGGTGAACTCTAAGAATATCATTTTATAAAGGTATTTGAAAAGGCATGGAATGCCAATTTATATAAATGCGTTATTCAAGAACAGTTATGAGCCTTATTTGAATTAAGGAATGTATATATAGAGGTTGTAAGACGAAATTCAATTTACGGAAAAGACCAATCATTAATTTCGGTTATAAAATTGGTCGGTTAAAAATCAAGAATTTATTCTCTAGATCTCGGATAACGAAGCGGTTCACCATTGGAATCGTCTCCCTTGTGAAATCTAGCTAGCACGTAAAATTCGTGAATTGAGACGGTCGGAGTTGTACGTTTTTGAGCGTCGCGGATTCGGGTCTTAGTAAAACGATTCGATCTGACAGAAATCACATATAACAAGTACTCATGTGCCATAAGTGGCATGGTAGAGAAATGATGAAAAGGACGGTAGAGATAGTCATGGGAATGTCAAAAACTGGGGAAAAAGAGGGACATAATGGTCATTTAAATTTGTGATAGAAATGAGAATAATGCCCAAAACATGTACAGGACATGTCTTCTCAATTAGAAAGGGAATAAAACGTGAGTGGAGAAAAAGTGGCGATGAGGGTTGACAATGGTGGTTTAGTGAGAAAGTCTTCCTTCTCTCACAAATACGAGCGTCAGGCCAGGTCGGCACGATCTTCGGGACAAGAAGGAAAGGCTGGCTGGAGAGAGCTGGAGTATTAGTGCCCGGTTGGGGGTTCTCAAACTCCGAGAGGTAGGGGTTTCTCTCTACTTGGGTTTTATTCTTTCTTTAAGTACTTTGCGAATGTTTGAGCTGAATGAGGCCCGAGTGAGAATGGTTTGTCCGGTCCCCAAACCTTGGGGCCAGAATTGATGTAATTTTGAACACCCATTGGAGGCGTAGTGATTGCCACGGTGATTGGGTTATTAAATTTGGAAATATTGTATTAAATCATGTATTGGGTTGGATAGAGGCAGGGAATGACCCAGGTAAATCTTGAGGTTCTAAGTGAAACAGATGGAGTGTCTAGTGATGGGCAGTAAACCCTAGGGTTTTCTTGTTCATAAGACAAATGACACAGAAAATATATTTTTGTGTGAAAATGTGTTTGTCGAGTGATTCAAGTTAAATTGTTCGTGTTTGATCGTGCTTGAAGTGAGATAATTTTGATGTATAGTAAATTTACATGACATGATTGTGTGAATTGAATTTTTGTAAATATATACATGTTTATATATTTACATGTGAATTAGAAGCACTGTGGGATTGACATACATGCATTCATATACATGGAGACACCACAGGACTATAGGAATGAGTGCATGAGATGAGTCTAGAGAAAATGGTTAGGGTTGTCTAAAATGTTTAATTAGCAGGAGATGATCTGAAACTAAAAAAAAAAAAAAAAATATATATCAATCGTCGAGGAGGCGGCCCAATTGTCTCACATCGGAGGCTAGTCCACAAATAATATCAATCGTCGGAGGCGGACAGGTGATATATATACATCGGAGGTTGTTGTCCGAAGCAAATAAACTAATTCTCATACGAGGCTTGGCGAGAGTGTGGGGGTCGTGAAGACTTCAGTGAGAGGATGAGTTAGACATTCAGAGTAGGATCATGCATTTGCTTGAATGTGTGTTTATTTTGGAACATTACCTTGCACTTAGGTGGAGTAGCCCACTTAGGCGATTCCACTGCGAGCATTAGCTCCTGCAGTGAGGGATACTATTTTACAGTGCGGGAGCGTCGCAGAAGGAGGCCGAGGCATCTGAGATTAGGGTTAGAAGAAAACCGGGTTGTGGCTTGGTTTATGATGTATACATGTATTGAAACTTCTAATTTTTAGCCTGTATTGTATAAGAGTAAATATTTGAACTCTTGTAACTGTTGGATATAGTTGGATTCCTTAGTTGGTATTTATGATGAGTATTGTTTATGGGCCCAGAGTGGTCGTTTACTCATGTTGGGATTATATTGCATTGTTTGGAGCAATTGTAATTATTGTACTTGGGTAGAGCTCTCCATACAAAGGGGCTGCGCCGATTTCTGAAGTGGTGTCGATTAACCCAGGTATCCACTTGTATTCAGCGGAGTTGTGAATTTAGTCACGGACCCCGGGTTTGGGGGCGTCACGAGAGGTGGCAATTTCAACCTGAGTTTGCGGTCAGTTCGGTTCGAGTGAGTGCTATAATTTTGGCTCAAAAATCGGGCTAATTTGGCCCATCCGATTCATTTCATTTACCAATTTTTTACCTTTTAAGGCAATTTGGGCCGACCATCCTCGTTTTAGGGCGAGGTTGGGCTGCTATAATTTTGGCTCAAAAAAACTAGGCCAAATTTGGCCCTGTCTGGTTTCGACCCCACCCGATGTATATATATATATATATTCTTTTACGTCAAATTGATATCATATACCCATAAATAATTATGTTTTAAATGAATATTAATTATTCATATTAGAAATGGGTATATGAAGTGTGTTTAAATGAACAGGCCTTTAAAAGGTAAGAAAGCGCTACATCTATATAGGTAAATAAACTTGTAATTAACTATTTCTAGGGGTGGGCATGGTTTGGTTAACCGGATCATGACACAAAATAAAAACCAATAATCGGTTTTTGATTTGCTATTTATATATAAAAAAAACCTAACTATTAATATGGTTAACTAAATCTTCGGTTAACCATTTGTTCGGTTAATCATATATCAGTTTTTTGGTTAACCATAATTTAAAAATAAATTTGCATTTCCATAATTATATATTAAAGTTCAAATTATAATATTTATTATAAATACAATAAAAAAATGCAAAGAAATAAATGAATATAATCTATTCATTCGCAATCTCATGACATTTGTACATTTATAATATATCCACAAATAATATATAAAACCCATGAGATTAGATTATTTAATCACAAATTTGTAAATAACCACATGTTTTAACAACTTCAATAGAAAAAGAAACCAATTCAAAGAAATCACGACCTATATGCTTTGGTTTGGAGGAAAAAAATAAAAGCGACAAACAAAAGTGAGAAAAGCCACAACTCACACAACTAGAGAAACCTATTATATATATATTTGTTTGGTTAATCGAAACCATGGTTTTTTTTTCATATTTTGTAAACTGAAACCAAAACTGAAATCGAGATTTGTGTAAAATAAAAACCAAAACCGCACCGCTCGGTTCGATTAACCTATTTTTCGATTCGGTTTGGTTTTTTTGCCCACTCCTAGCTATTTCCGACCCCTTTTAAAAAATTTATTTTTATTTTTATTAATAAAATTTTAAATTATTTTTAAATTCTCAGTGAAATTTTAAAATAAAACCTAAAGCATTTAAACGACGTCGTTTTGAGTAGACGGAGCAGTATCCTCTATCCTCTCTCCTATATTGTCCATACAAAATCTACAAGAAGAGAAGAGAAGGCTATTCAGTCTTCACTCTCCGCAGAGCAACCATGATTACAATGCAAATCCTTCACAGCAGTCTGAGACCCATTTGGTGCTCAGCACCTCACACTTCCCTCAAGCCTCATCGGAACCTACCGTTGAATTTCCCCTTCTCTTCTTCCCCATCTCTTCACAATTTTCTCTCTACTTCTTCCAGGTTTCCTCCTTATGGTGAGTGATTTTTAAAGTTTTCCGAACATCCCATCTGTTTTTGTGTTTCTTTGTCAACGGAGTGTGATTTCTTTGATTCTTCTCTTGTGGGGACTTTATGGGTTTTGTTTAATTCGCATGCAGTTTTAATGGGATTTTTTTCTATTCAATTGTAATTGTTTTTTGATCGTTGTAATATCCATGAGTGGATGTGTTTGTTGGGTGTATTTTCTCCAGGAATGGGGTTGCTTTTTCTGGAATATGTTACCCGGGCGTCATTTCTTCTTCTGGGAGTTTATTGGGTGTTTTTTGTTTGTTTATTTCTGTGTTGGTAATCTATGGAGCGAACCCTTTTTTTTGCGTGTGTAATTTGACTGTAATTTCTTTCAGATTTTCTGCAGGAGATTTGCGACGTTGTGTAACATGTCCTGAATTTTAGTGGGTTTCTTTGTGTTGATTCTTAATTTATTCGAAATCAGTTTCTTCTGTGTCTTTATGTACTTAGACAAAAAACAAAGATAATATAAACCAAGGGGTTCATTTCATGTGCTTTCTTTGCTGCAATGTTTTCTTCATGAAGATTATTTATTTCTTGAAATGAATTTATCAAATGTAAGCAGTGGATTTTAAATTTCTCTCATTGTGTTCTTTGATTATTGGATTTGACAGTTTTATTTGCATCACCTGAGAGCCAACTGGATATGGAGGTTAGCACAGAAACAAGCAAATGGGCAATGCAAGGTGTGTTGTAAGTATTTGGATTCATAGCCATTTTTGCTAAGTTGATAGTAAAAATAGAGTTTCTAGTTTTCTGGATGTGTTCAGTGGAGGAAATTCTCACCCTTCTTTGTATTTACTTGTTTTATGGTCGGAAAAAATGTTTGTTTCTTATAGAAGGAAGAACCTAATTCCCAAAGGCCAAAGCTCAAATTCATTTAAATAACTTAATGGTAAAAACAAGGGTTTAACTTCCACAGAATTGAAATTCCTAAGCATGTCCAATTATGAACACAAAAAATGCAGCCCTAACAGAAAATAGTGGAAGGGGAAAAGGGGTTCATCATTCTGAAACTGAGATTAATTTATAATTCTTGCCAGTGCATTCATAAGTTTCTATAGATGACTGGCTGGTCAAATATCAATAGACTCAAGTCTCCTGCTGATTTTATGGTTGCTCATTGCCACTCCTGAAGGAACTATGATAGTTCATTGCCCGTAGATTCTGAGCAGTGCTTCTGAAATTGTGAGATTTGTAATTGAATTATGGGGAAGATTACCTGGATGATGTGCCTGATAAACATAGGGGATGAACCCTTTTGTCGTGCATCATGTCAGATATTTAAAAATGTTGGTTGGATTTGATGTCTGGATTAGTATTAATCCATGAACTAATCTAAGTTTGGTTGATGCATTACTTCACTCATAACCATGAGGGTCTGTAGAAACTTGGAATGAACTTGAGAACCCTTTTTATGAGGGCCTGCAGTAATTTAGAATGAACTCAGGAACTTTTGTTTTTAACGGACATTCCTCTTGCTTTTTTCCTGTTCAGTAGGCATCTCAAACATATATGATATACCTAATTCTTGAAATTTTGGAGTGTCAATGTGATGTAAATTCAGTGGAATTAAGGTTGCAGGGTGTCTGTTTTCTTTCTAATCAAATGTAAAATGAACCAATTGGTTACAATTTCCAATGGTTCTGGTATTGCTGACAGACTTCTATACCTTAAGAAAGGACGTAGAAGCTACTTCAGAACGTGCTGAAGAGATTAGAGCCTCTGCTGGGTTACTGCAACTAGAAGAAGAACTTGCAAATTTGGAGATGAAAGCGGCTGATAGCTCCTTCTGGGATGACCGTGCTAAAGCTCAAGAAACCCTTCTGGCCCTAACTGATGTCAAAGACAAAATAAAACTGCTTACAGATTTCAAAATGCAGGTTAGGCTGGTGTTTCTTTTTGTTTGATGGTTTTCTTCTCCTCCATTGTTCCCCATTCGCATTGTATTTTCTTTTAGGATCCCACAGTTGAACAGAATGTGTGATATATTGATTGTATTTTTTCTTTTGTTTTGTCACTTACACTTCTTGTATAATTGAAAATACTAAATTTCCTAATGATTGAAGTTCATGATTCTAGATCTGTAAGTTATCTACAACCAATCATCATATAAAGGCTTGAAAAAGGACTTACTATTGAAAGGATTTATTTTATAAATTGGGTATAAATGAGGGTCCAAGTCACACCGGCCAGGGTGGTTACAAGTTTAACAACAGGAATATTCTTCCCCATTTTTCAAGTCGGAAGGGGTTGGGAAAAATTGCCACTTCTGCTCTGTAGAGGTTTATGATGATTCTCTAATTGTTTTTAAAGCCTATTGGTGCGGTTAGACTTTTTTTATTTTCCTTTAACACAAATATATAAGATCTTGGTTTAGCTGGGAAATTGGAATTCATGTTTTCGTTCTGGTATGATACATTTCATATGCTACCCTTGATGCAGGTTGAAGATGCTGAAACTGTAGTTAAGCTTACTGAAGAGATGGATTCCATAGATACTGGGCTCCTTGAAGAGGCAGCTAATATAATTAAGGAATTAAACAAGGCATTGGATCGGTTTGAGTTGACTCAATTACTCTCTGGTCCCTATGACCAAAGAGAGCTGATGTCTCATCTTTTCTTGTTTTTGGAGGTGATGCACAGGTAATAATTTTAACTTTACAGAATAAGTAGTACAAAGTTATTTCTTTTCTTGCCTCAGGTTATGTGCCTCTTCCCCACTATGGACATCACCTAGAACACAGATGGGACACAATCTACCTTCACAGTTAAGGATATCCTGTGATGCAGTGGTCCCACCCATGGATGCTAGTGGATCTTTGAAAGCAAAAATGTCTTGTTTGTTTGTTTGGGCTCTTTTGTTCCAAAAGAAAAAGAAAAACAAAACCTTATTTGAAAAGGAGATGATTTTGTTTTAGCATTTCCTGTTCTCTAGTGGCTTTTTTTGGGGTGGGGTTTCTTTCCTTTCACACATCTAGAAAGAAAAGGTACTAATGCTCTTTTTGTTTCCATAGTTCATGTCATCAGTCCTTACCAAAGTTGTTTTCCTCCTTATAATTGTAATGACTTGCACACAACTATGCATATATTATCCGTTTTGGGCCAAAGGGGCTATCATGGTTTTAAAATATGTTTACAAGATTAAGAAGAGACCGTATTTATATACTGGTTAGAATTTTTCCTCTCAACCAATATGGGATGTGATAACATCCCCCCACCCCATGCAGACACAATCTTCCTATCCTTTCCCATAGGATTGTGGGGACAAACAAATAAATACCCTCATCAAGCCAAACAAAACCTCACATTAGGGTGGAGATCGACTCTAATACCATTTGTAATGACTAGCATCTAACCATGTAGATTTTGTTCGCTTTGGGCTCATGGGAACATCGGGATACAAGTAACACAAGGTTAAGATGAACTATCAATAGTAATATTGTACAATGCTTTCACCTATACGATGAGTAACAATCATCATCAAAATATTCACTCAATACCCCTTCTCCTTTCTTCCCTTAATTCCACCCACCCAGCAAATCATTTGATCAAAACTGGAAGCAAGCGAGTAATGGAGCCAGGCACTGCATGGTGCTTTGGCACACACACTACCAACAACTACATGTTGCTAAAGTTTGGCAAACATGCTCTATAATACTATGATTTATTTGTGAACCCACTTACACGTGGACCTCTTTTGGGAATCCACTTTTTTTACTTCGTTTAGTGGTGATATGCGGCTAAGAGTAGGGTTGCCTTGATTTTAGAACTAGCCTTAATTCTTTTATAAAGATGGTATAAAAGGGGAAGAAAAAGATGTCTTGTAGGAGGGGTCATCTAGTGGAGAGGCGATGGCAAGAAAGAAAAAGAGGCTATTTACATTCTATGTTTTGTTGCTAAAAAATGATCAAAAGGAACACAAATGAGTATACGTAGACGTCCTTCTCCTCCTCTTTTCACTGGCCGGCCTTTTCTTTCCTCTCAGTTGTTTTCCTTTGTTCAACCTTTTTTCTTCTTGTTGTTACGTCCTCCCCACCAAATGACCTCTCCTACAAAAACACTTTTGTCTTTTCCTTTTATACCCTCTTTCTAAAAGAATAAGGCTAGTCCTAAAATTAAGGCATCCCTCCTCTTAGCCATGTGTCACCATCAAATGAGCTTAAAAAAACTCTTTAAAAAGTCCACAATAGGTGATCTACAAGTTGCGTCTTTCCAACTCTATCTACAACTTTGAAGCTGGTGATTAGGGTTCTTTAGGGATGGATCAAACAATGAATTTGGGAATGCAGGTGGGTATGTTTGATATATGGAGTAATAAATTGCGTGAAAGGAAAAGGGTGGTACAGGGTTTTAATGAATGAGAAAAAAAAATCATGAAATTCAAAGTTAGTATTACTGAGAAGAACTGAAGAAGAAGAAGAAGAGACCATATTGGGTTCAACACCTCCATTTATGGTTTTTGTTTTTAGTTCCGAGCATAGTTTTGAAAGGCGCAAGGCGCACCAAGGCGTAAAGGCCTTTGGAGCCTTGAGGCACAAGGCGCACCTAAGGCGTGGGCTTTTGTGAAGTGAATTATGTCCTTGGATGCACATCAGTTTTATAAATTATGATTCAAAGTATGATTATATTAATAAAAAATTAAAGATTCCTAATATTTAAAGAAAATTTCAATGAAAAAATGTAGTGAAATTATATAAATTTCAATATATAATTAGAAATTTTAAGAATAAAATTGTTTTGAAAAGAAATTATAGTCTATAAGGCTCGCCTCTTCAATAAGGCGCATGTCTTGGAAAGCAAGGCGCTATAACTAGGGAGTGGTTGTGCCTTGAGCCTAGGTGCGCCTTTTAAAACTATGGTTCCGAGTCTCAATTTAATTTGTTGAATTAATTAATGGTTTGGTTTTAGTTTCGAGTCTCAGTCTTTTTTTCAATAGTTCTAATTCAGTGGTCTTAAGTTTCAGTTGTATCTTTTCTATTAACTCAACCAAACTTTCTTTTTCTATTCTGAGAGCTTTATTTTTCAAGTGGTTACTAAATGTAATTTTATTTCTGAAAACATAAAAAGTTGTTCTTTAAACTGTTTTCCAAAATAGTTTTTAAAAACACCAACCAAACAGGCCCATAGTCTCTGGTTGGACACACTTCCTGTTTTCTGATTTTAGAAGTAGAAAACAGAAAGCGCATCCAAATGGACACATGATTAGCTAACATCAAACCTCAGTAAGGCCTACCATTTCCTTGTAGGAAGCAGGAAATTTCTCAATGTCTTCCTAAAACTGCAAATTTAAGAGAACCAGGACCAAACCATTTCTCATTACTCTGTCCAGTAGAATATGAGTGCAATACAGGTTGGTCGGTTAATAGTACAACCCTCTTATAACCCTAAAAGCAGGGTGACCCAGAAAATTTTTGGTGGAGCTGGATCTAGAAAAGGGAAAACAAACAGGCTTAGATTCTATCCTGGATGTATTCATGATATGGAAATTCAATTCAGCAGAATATTCTTTATGTGTAAGTGAAACCCACCATGTTATCGTTTATTGTCATGCAGGAAATGTAATTTTTTAGCATAGAAGAACATGATTTTGAATCCAAGCATAGCCAACTGGTTGAACTATTAAAACTGGGAGTCTCAAAGTTTAGTATATTTTTAAGGTAAGCCACTGAATGAAGGATTGTCTTCAGAACCAGTGCACTGTCAAAGATTCTACTGTTTTCCTCTTTCTGCAGTTCCATCGGATAACAGGGTAATCTTGGCTACAATTTTCACTAGAATTCTGCTCATCTTTTCTCAGCAAGATCAGAAAAATCCTGGTGATTTTTAGCCCATACAATATATTTGACGCAGAGACCTTTGGATTAGGGTGCTTATAATCTGTTATTTTCAAGCAGAGAGCCGTTGTGTCTGGTTGTTAATAAGCTTTAGTCATCATTTCATAAGTAGTTCACATTTGATTTGAATTTCTCTTGACCTGATTAGGTGTTGTCGATGATTGAATAAGCCAGGATTTTTTAAGGGAACTGTATCTTTAATAATCCATTTACTAAGTGAATGCATGTTTTCAACTTCTTATGGTCTGGGGTGTTTGGGACCAAGAGTCCATGGTTTGATACTGGCCTCTATTCTCAATCCTGTATGACCCATGACTGATCCTGCTCCGATTAAGATCTTTCGAGATAATTGTGGAAGCTGATTTGCCTCTGGGATGATGTTAAATCTCAACCTACACAAGGCCAACTTCATTCATAATGATCTCCTCATTTTGTGTGAAAATCTTTGATTATTTCCAGTGCAGGACTGGGCTGACATGCTTCTCAGGATGTATGTGAGATGGGGAGAGAAGCAGCGGTACAAGACCAGAGTGGTTGAAAAATCCATGGGAGAAGAAGCAGGTATTAAGTCAGCTACCATTGAAATTGAAGGCCGTTATGCCTATGGGTATTTGTCTGGAGAGAAAGGAACACATCGAATTGTGCGACAGTCTCCTTTCAACTCCAAAGGTCTTCGTCAGGTACCTTCTATCTCTTGAGTATTCTCTGTTGAATTTTTTTTTGTTAAGAGAATTTAGACTATGGAATCAAAACCCTAATGGGAAATGATGAGATTGCTGAAGTTTTTTGCGAACCCTACTGGGAAATAGCAATATATGTAACTGAAGTCTGAACTATCACCTTAATTGTTGCCCCGTAGAATGCAGTCCGTTTACCATTTCTTTTTCCTTTATGATATTTTTAATATATAATTGAAAAGATACCATAGAATGCTTCCTTGATTTCCAAGCATTTTTCTTCTGATTAAGAAAACATGTAGTTCTCATCAAGGCTATGGTCGAATCCCAATCACCATAGAAAGAGAGCCATAGATGACCAGCCGAGAACATTATTTCTTTATCTGGGCAATAATTCGTTTTCCAGTACGCCCAGGGATCTGAATGTAAATTTAAACAGAAGATTCTGCCTGGAACTTCATGTTCTTTAGTTTTGTACTGAAAAAATGAAGAAACCGATGAAATCAGATGGACTGATATGCTGCTTAATGATGTATAACACACTTAAACAGACAAGCTTTTCTGGGGTAGAAGTCATGCCTCTCCTTCCTGAGGAGTCGATGGATGTTGAAATACCAGAGGAAGACCTGGAAATCAGTTTCTCCCGGGCCGGTGGAAGTGGAGGTCAGAACGTGAACAAGGTGGAAACAGCTGTCCGAATCACCCATATCCCCACTGGAGTCGCCGTTCGCTGCACAGGTCCTTCCACCTCACTTCTCCTTTATTTTCTCTTTCAATGCAGAAAAGAAAATACACCCAGATTCCCAGATTCTCCTGGGAAAATTGTGTATGGAGCTGGAATACAAAATGTGTAGAATTCTGTGAAATCTGAATTTCGGGTTTTGCTCAGAACTCACAGCATTTTGTCTGTTTGATGAATGACAGAGGAGAGATCACAACTAGCAAACAAGATAAAGGCTCTAAGCCGGTTGAAAGCGAAACTACTGGTAATAGCAGAAGAACAAAGAGCATCAGAAATCAAACAGATAAGGGGAGATTCAGTGAAGGCAGAATGGGGGCAGCAGATAAGAAACTATGTATTCCATCCCTACAAGCTTGTGAAGGATACACGGACAGGGTATGAGACATCAGATATAACTTCAGTCATGGATGGTGAGTTAGAACCCTTCATCAAAGCTTATCTCAAGTTCAAATACAGTATGACTCTCTCTAAACAAAACTGATGATAGATGAAGATGCATTCCTAGCTTGGAAGAAGTTTGATGAAATGTCTTAATTGGTTTTTGGTCTGTTTAGCGCAGTTGTAACTTTGGGCGAAGACCTTCCAAAAGATTTGTACATGATAATGTTGTATATGATTTAGATTAATTTGTAATATTTTAAAAATCGGCCCAGAGATTGAATCGGAAATATTACTGGTTCATTAGTCAAACCGATGGTTGAACCCTGATAGATGTAAGTGTGTGTTCCAAGTCACAGTCTTTGATGTTTGGCGAGCCTCAGTTCAGAACAACCTGGGTGAATCCGAACTCCCAGTGTAGAACTTAGTGTGTACTCAGATGTGGTGTAGCAATGGTGAAAAAAGCGTACAATTTTACGTCGTTAGGCAATCGCCTAGATCCCACGAGGCGTACTTGGATGGTGGGATTTCTATAATCAGGTCAAGGTTTACAATTGATCTTATTTGGTATGAGACTCCCTCTCTACCCACGGTTATTCTTGAAACCTAATCACTAAGTGGAATTCAGAATGGACACCTTCATTTCCCACTCTCAGTTACATTTACTGCCAATTTCCACATTTATTAATAAAAGATGAAGAATATAAGGCATCATATTTACGAGGTGAAAGACTTTTAACGTGTTTCAAGAGTATCCTCCATACACCACACTCCTCCTCAAAACCCTTTGCAAATCAGGATTCAATTTCAAGCTATTTAAAAGCTATATCTAAATATGTATTGAACATCTTTAAAAACCCAAATATAGCATGTATATTCGGTTATGGAAGAGTAGATAATGTTGGATCATTATCCTAATATGACTACAAACCTACCTTGAAATTCCGTACTTTCCTTAAAGCTATCACATGGAAGTAAGAAACTTGTTGCTTAAGTATCCTCTTCGGAATAGAATCCTAGATTGTTTTAAAATTACGATTTGATAACGAAGATCAAAACACTTGATTTGATCTTTATCTGGCTTACTAGAAATGATTTTGATTTAATCTTTATACTTACTTAAAGAATCTTAGGCTACTGTATTTATAGCCTCCACGGCTCTAAAACTGACTTACGTCCTACATTAGTTTCGACCCTAGTCCATGACTTACCAAGTCTCGCTCGTCCCTACAATGTGGGACAACCTTAGTCCGAACTTCGTCTTAGTTCTTCTAGGGACTTTAAGCTTGATCCTTCAAATCTTCATCAATTGAAGCAACCATCTTCTTGTAGAATGCTAGGGACGAAGATATGAACAATCTAAAGCCTAACATTCTCCCCCTTTGTCTATGTCTTCGTCAAAAACAACCTTCAAGAATTTTGGAAGAAGATACATATCGAAGAAGATACATTCTCTTTGCTTCTTCTTGCTCCTCCCCCTATTGCTCTCCCTTTTTTCTTTTGGTAGAAGGCAAGATAGAAAATGATTATGGTGGAGACCCCACCTACTCCACAATCCACATCCTTAGGGAGGACTGGAGGGATTCATACCTAGAGGCATCTAATCCTTTAGTGATAATGTCAGCCAGTTGATCTTCAATGGATACGTTGTCCTCAACCAGGTTTCGAATGTAGTGGTGCCTTATATCAATGCGCTTGGTTCTCGAATGATGAACAGGGTTTTTCGAGATATTGGTAGCACTGAGGTTGTCATAGTAGAGTGTTAGGACTCCTCTAGAGACACCATAGTCTTTAACCATACTTCTCATCCAAATGAGTTGTGTGCATCCACTACCGGTTGCTATATACTCAGCCTCAGTTGTGGAAAGTGTTATGCAGTTCTATTTTCTGCTAAACCAAGACACAAGGTTGTTTCCAAAGAAGAAACACCCACCAGAGGTGCTCTTTATGTCATTTGAGTCTCTAGCCCAATTAGTGTCACAAAATCCTACTAGGCTAGACGTGGTGTCTCGGGTGTACCAGATACCACAGTCTGTTGTTCCGCTAATAAATGTGATGATCTTCTTGACTACTAGAAGATGACTATACTTGGGACTTGCTTGGTATCACACACAAACTCCCACGGCTTGTAGTTAGGTACAACAAGCTTCCAATCATACTTTTGTAGAGAGTCGGGTCAACATTGTTCCATGCTTCATTTTTAGTGATCTTGTCATGGGTTCCTATTGGTGTTCTTTGATGTTAGGTTGTACCAAGTCCGAACTTACTAACCAAGTCCTTAGCATATTTTGCCTATGAGATAAAGATCCCTGAGCTGGTTTGTCATATCTGAAGACCTAGAAAGTACGTAAGTTCTTCGACCAATCTCATTTCAAAATCTGTGCTTATGTGTCTTACAAACTGTTCCACCAAGTGTTGGGACGTGGATCCGAAGACTATGTCATCCACATAGATTTGAATGACAATAACTTCCTTTTGACTTTTACGAATGAAGAGAGTACGATATGCTCCCCTTCGTGTGTAAACACCTTTTAGGAGGTATTCTGTGAGTCCTTCATACTAAGCCTTTAGGGCTTGTTTTAGTCCATAGAGGGCTCCTTTTTAGTTTGTAAACATGACCAGGATGAAAGAGAATCTTCAAACCCCTTAGGTTAAGTAATAAACACTTCTTCATGAAGATACCCATTTAAGAAGACATTCTTGACATCCATTTGATTAAGTTTCAACTTGAGCGTACAAGCAAATGCCATTAGTAGACGAATTGACTCAAGTGGAGATTCTTTGAATGCAAAGGTTTAAAGTAAAATCCACTCCCTTTCCCGAGTTGAGTGTATAAGCAGGCAACAGGTGACTTGGTTTGGTGTTCTTCATGTCTTGTTGCAGAAGATCCATTTGGTCCCAATTATAATTGCATGTTGGGGCTTTGGAACTAAATCCTTGACTTCTTTGCATCTGAGCTGCAATAGTTCTTCTTGTATAGCCTAAATCCAGAGTCCATCATTCAGAATCTCCTTGTAATTTTTCAGTTCAATTTTGGAGGTGTAGCAACCAAGGCTTAGGCCCATCATTTCTCTATAGTTCACCTTGGGAATTCCCCTTGTTCAGACACTTGCTTCTGGATCTCCTATAATATCTGTGGTATGATGGTTTTTGCGAATCTTCCTGGAGGGCTCTCGAGAATGAATGTTAGAGTGTTTAGCACTATCTTGGTCATCCTATTGATGTAAGGAGTCCTCTATTGTCCCGGACAGCTAGTTCAATTAGTGCTAACTTACGGGATGGTGCGAATGTCTCACGGAGAGACCTGGATCCGTTTTAAATGCGTCATTGGATAATTGGGTATCATCCTGCTTTTAAAGTATACATAACAGTTTTATAACATGTTTAGAGTATAATAAAAGTGAAAGTATATTTTAAAATAAGCAAGAACCCGGAATTGATATAAAAGTTAAGGGTAAAGTCTATGCCAAATGAATATGCATAATTTAAGAATAATAGAGAAGAAGAAATTTAATGTAAAAATATCGTAAATTGATTGGCAAATATTAGAGTTAGAAGACCAAAGTGAAAATAAAAATGGAGTAAGGTCAGAGCTAAAAGGATAAGACCAAAATAAATATCTCATTTTGGTCTTGGAGAAAGAGAGAGCAAAAATGGATAAGAGAGAAGAAGAAGAGAAGAGAAAAAAGAAGGAAGAGAAAAAGAAGATCACAAGTATGAATTCTAGTATGGAAGTCTAGTGTTTTGTATGGTATTTATCTAGTTTTGGTATAGAAAGTATAGATACATGGTTTGGAACCCTCTATTTTGTGTATGGGTTGGGTTTGGAAACTCCCAAACTCATTTCTTGTTAGGGTTGAGTTGAGAAGGCTCTGAATACCTATATGTGTGTTTTGGGAAGGCACAGTTTGCAATTTGAACCAAGAAAATTTCCCTATTTTTGATCACAAGCATTAACCGAACCTTAGAACTGATTTTTGGGTAAGAAATAAAGGGAATTTGACAGTGAGTCCTTCTGGAAAATTGTAGTCACATCAATGAACTTGATGTTATGCTTTTGAATTTCTCAATTCGAACCTCTATAGCCCAAGTTATGGCCCTTTTTCCATGGATAGTGCAGCGCTCGGTCAAGATACTTCTGGCCAAAGGCACTGCCAACTCAAATTAGTGCACCTGCCAGACAGTTAGTTCGCCAAATAAGAATCCAGCCATATATAGAATGATAAAAGTGGAGCTCACATTAGGTCCAGAAATCATGAAAAATAGTAAGCATATGTGGTAATCATACTGATTCATGCAAAATATGAGATATGTACTGAACATAAAATACACAGGATTGTCTGCTTAGAACCTAGTAGAGGGATAGATAGGCATGCCTATAGAGAATATAAATTGTTTGAAGATACGCTTTATGATATTGAGGCCCCGTTGGGTCGTGGTTTTACATGTATCCCGCTGATCATTACACGACATGCGCCACCGTCAGACAGCCGATGATACTCTTCGGTATATACTAATTTCGTTTGGGGTCACATATTACATGGCAGCAGTCACTGGTTCTCGTATTGTTGATGATACCTTCGGTATATACGTAAAGAGATCATTGTCTCAGATAAAGGATAGTACTCTTCGTACATACAATTATTTCATCGATCTCACTATTTCTAAGGTATTCATAGACATAAACATAAAGAAAATGACAAGTATATGCAAATGAAATGTAAAAGAATATACGACACGAGCATGGTAAGATAACACTCAAGTATGCGATGATAGTATACAGTTACAAAAACAAGAAGTAAAATACAAGATGACATGAAAAGTATATGAAATATGATAAGAAATGAAACATGTTCTGAAAAAGTATATTACTGAGAAATGATAAGTATATGTAAATGTTATATGTCTCATAAGTATATTGATTAGTACCCAAAAAGTGCTATTTTGAGCCCTATATCAGATAGGTTTTGAGTGCTTTTTGCGCACTAATCATGTCAATTATGCCAATTGAAGGTTCAAGTCTTCTTTTAGTATCACTTATGTCCTTGTAGGTTATTTTTGGTTGTTTTGTGTTTTATGCATTTCGAGAGTTCAATATCGAGACATATGCTAAACCATGAAGATCAACCCATTCATCACCAACAAAGATACCAAAAATCAAAGAAAGAATGAAGGCAAAGTGATAAAAGTCAAAGATAGAGCAAGAGGCCATGCGTTGAAGATCGCCAAATTCCGTGAATTTCGCCAAGATTGCGAATACTACTGGATTGCGAAAATTTCTATAATCATAGCTGGGCCAGAATCCTGCAAATAGTCTGTGAAATTTCGCTAGGCCTAAAAATTTCGCTAACCACCGTTCCTAGCTTAAATGCGTCACATCACCTAAAATTTCGCTAAGCTAGCTTAAATTCTTAGCTAGCTTAAATTGGCTGCCTAGCGAATTCTCTCGATTCGCTTATCTTCGTAAGTAATTTTCGCTTACCTAGCTAAATTTTCGCTTATCTAGCTAAATTTTCGCTACATAAATAAATTGTTGTGCATAGCTTAAATCATTCCATTTTGTCATCCTTTTTGTATTTAATATAAACCGAATTTCATTTTTGCATACTCCCTTGTCCCTTATTTTAGCCAAAATGTTAGGCTTTATTGTAATTTCACATTATGGGGCCTATATAAACCCCCATAGTTTTTGTAACCCTAAGCAAGAAATTGGAGAGAAATCTTTTGGATTTTTCATTTTTTTGTAAATATCTTCCGTAGCTCATTTAGGGTTTTGCTTTTCTCTCTTCTCTCTCTTCTTTCCCTTATTTCCTTTCAGCCGCCAAACACCCCTCGAGGATGACAACTCAAGAGATGCTTGGCTGCTCTTTTCTTTGGAAGAAGGTAGCTAGCTTGGTCAGGCGCTTATGTGTTGTCCCTCATGTGTCAATGCTACAGGTATCGATTTATGGCTCCCCATCTTCTCAAACTAGGTCAATATCATTTTAATGTCATTAATTTGGCCAATACTTACCATGCTTTGTGATACATGGGCATACTTATTAGATTTAATCGTGGTTTTTTAGATGGTCTTACGAGCCAATCGAAATGATGTTGAATGTTAGGGTTTTAAACCGAAATGGGTCAGGATGCATGTTACCCGTGGTTGGACTCAAATAGAATGACTTAGGTTAGGCTTGCTAGTTAAAACAAAGATCCTGTGGCTATGGCTTGGACTATAGGTTGTTTGTCATAATGCGAGATAAAACCCGAGGACACTTGTCATTCTATGTTATCAAGTTAGTGACCTAAATCTTCAGTTACCTTTTCACACATCACTTTCAGCCTTTACGCTTGTCTGGCCAAACTACTCACACTGCTTTTGAAACAAATCCAAAATCCAAATAGAAAGCCTACCTTTTCACACTTATGCTTAATCATTCCTAGGATGAAACCCATCCCCGTGTTCGACCCTAGATCGCTATATCAAGAAGAGTTTGACTACAGTAGGGAGTGAATTTAGGAATATAAATTTGTTGATTCCGCCACCCTACCGTGGCAATCTAATCATATATGCATTTGTATAGAAGTGTGAGACCCCAGCAGGTCATCCATATGTATTACACTCCCACTCACAGAGTTTAGCACAGGTGTTTTCATCCGTGTAGGTACAGAAGAGGAAACCAGAGGACAAGACAATCCACATCAGCAGTCAAAGGCCACGCATCACTAGGTGCCCACTGGAAGACCTTTTGGTCTATTTTGTATATGTAATTTTGTTTATTTTGTAAACAATATAAATATTGTAAATGTTGAACACAAAATATATATTGTATATTTTGTATATATTTTGTAATCCGTTGCTATAAAATATAATACAAGTTAAATGTTTAACATTATATGAATGACCAAACTTATAGGCTATAAGTTTAAAAATATGACACTCGTCGACCGGTGCCGGTTAGGTGTCACAGATTAGTTGGTATTGAGCATCCCGGGATTCTCGTTCAATCTACTAATCGGGTCGAATCAAAGAAGGGGTGTCACAGAGCATCTTTGGTACTGTTGAGAGTCTTCTCTTTTTCAAGAACTGACACCATAGGAGGGTTTTCTGGTCTAAATGTTTCACTCGGGGGAAGGTCATCATCAACTCGTACATTAATTGATTTCATCACAGCCTTGGTTCTTTTATTGTACACCCTATAAGCACAACTGTTTGTGCAGTACCCTAGAAAGACACCTTCATCACTCCTGGCATTGAACTTCCCTCTTGGTTCCCTATCATTTAGAATGTAGCATGGAGTACCAAATTCATGAAGATGTTTCAAATTTGATTTCTTACCTTTCTAGATCTCATATGATGTTTTGAGAGTTCCTGGCCTTAGATAGACTCGATTCGAGAGTTAGCATGCTATATTTACTGCTTCTTCCTAAAATTTAGTTGGGACATTCTCGACTTTTAGCATCACTTGGGCCATCTCTTGTAGAGTTATGTTATTCCCTACTACACCATTTTGTTGAGGGGCTTTAGGTGCTGAGAACTCATGTTCTATACTATTTTTCCTGTAGAAGTTTTCAAACAGGGAGTTTTCGAATTTCTTACCATGATCACTCCTTATTCTATTAATCTTAAGGAGTCTGTTATTGTGCTCCTTATACAGTCTTCACCATAGTTCTTCAAATGCTTCAAATTAGGTTCTAAGGAAATTTACCCAAGTGAACCTAGAGAATTCATCTACACATACATATACATATATTTTTCCAGCAATGTTCTCTATTTGCATGGGTTCCATTAGATCCATATGAACCAATTCCAGTACTCTAGTAGTAGAGTCTAGTTGGGATTCTGGGTGAGGTGTTCGAACTTGTTTCCCTAGTTGGGTTGGTCCGCACTTGGGAGGACTTGTATGTTTGGGTGTCAATTTCATTCATGTGGGGATTCATTATAATTTCCGTTATGGTTTTAACGAATGGCTTTATTTTGGCTTTAATTTTTTTCAAAAATGTATCGATGATTTTAATTCTCAATTCATTTCGTCCGATGATTGTCTACCTTGCTTGGGCCTATATAAATAGAGAATCCAACTCTCTTTGGTATGTAGATTTTTCAAAGGGAAAATTCTCTAAAAAAAAAAAAAACTTTGAGATCCTGTTTGATGTCGTTGTTCCTATTTCGAGTGAAGAGTACAAACGTCGTTTTAGTTCGTCAGGAGAGACTTCAGACAAGGTGTTGTCATCGTCGTAGATTTTTCAAAGGAAAAATTCTCTAAAAAAAAAAAAAACTTTGAGATCCTGTTTGATCTCGTTGTTCCTATTTCGAGTGAAGAGTACAAACGTCGTTTTAGTTTGTCAGGAGAGACTTCAGACAAGGTGTTGTCATCATCCCTCCGAAGATCATTCTATCCTAGAAAGTAGACGTTGGCGAAATCTCAAAGCACCACTAGAGAAGGCGAACCTTCTTTAAGGAGATTATGCAACAAGGCTCGATCTATAGTTTTTGAATTTCTTTGTACTCTTCTTTCTATGTTTCTTCTTTCACGAAGCAGTGTATTCACGTGGAACAAGCTAGTATTTCAAATGGAAGAGGCATTTGAAAACTTTTTTTTTTTGTAATGAATATACTATTTTTCGAGAACAATTCTTAAATATCTTACACAAAAACTTTAAATAAAAGTGACTTTTGAAGAAATTCTTTCTAAAGTTGTATTAATTATGAATTTTAAAAGAAAGTATTTCTTGAAGAGACACTTTCTAAAGTTCGAAAAAATTTGAATTTAGATTGAAATTTTTTTAATAATTTTGAAATTTTTGAATTTAGACTTAAAGTGCCTTTTTGAGACACACTTTTACTTTTTTGAATCTAAAGTACACTAAAGTTGGAATTATTTTTCAAACTATACTTTTGTTAGATTTATTTTTATTTTTTATATTGTTTTTCTAAAACTCTCATCATATATGCACTCCTATAATGCAGAAAATAAGAAGAAAAAAAAAATTTAACAAAATTACGAAAGTAGGGAAATTATAAGATCCATTTTCTTTTTTTGGTTTTAAATAGGGACAAAAATTGGGTTTTCGGGCCGATATATCTTAAAATCGGTTTCTACTGCACCGAAGAAAAGTTGAGGAAAATCGAGCAAGAGGAAAATCGGGAAAAATCACAGGTCAAGTAGACTACGAAAAATCGAAAAATACCAATTTTTCCAATCGAAAATCGCAGAATCGTGGAGCACGTGCGCTTAGGCCGGAATTTCAAAACATTTGCAAATACTCCGTAATGACTATTTTGACTCCAAAATTCTATAAATACTCCATAAAATCATACACCTATTTACAAACCCATTCATACACATCCAAACTCCATTTAACTTTCAAATTATTTTTTTTGTGATTTATTCAATATTTGAAGATCTTATTATGACATTCTCATTAAGATGGGATCCTTCATCAAATAATGTAATGGAGCCACATCGGTCTTCATTTTGGTTTTAAATTACTATTGTAATGTAATTTCTCGATAAATTATAATTGTTTTCAATAATTGTATATTTGTTTATTTATGTATTTTTTGTAGTTCAACAAAGTATTTCCATGAATTTCAAAGTATTTTTATTAATTTTCATTTTACCGATATTTTTATCAAAATATTCTTCGATATTTACCGATATTTCCGATATATCCGTAAAATCCAAGTACCGATATATCCGTAATTACCGATATTTTGTTCCTTGGTTTTAAATGAGTAACCAAGTGTCGGTACTTGATTCGTCTGGCTTTCGGGGCATCAGTGGGACGACGTGAACCTGCAAAAAAGAGAAAAGGGCGACGGCTTCCACAAGGTCTCCTTCCGATGCTTGCTAGCCAAAAGGATTGAGAAGATTAGGAAACCACCGTGCATGCAGTTGCGTACCTTTTCCTCGTGAGAGCTTTTGTTTATATCCCCATTTCTCATTGATTTTTGGTAAGATAATTCTATTATGTCGGCGATAGAATCTCTCCTTCTTTATCAGAGACTAATTCTCCATTATTTTTGGAGGGATAGTATCTTCTATCTAATGATAAAATTTGACTTTCTTTATCAAAGACCAATTCCCTTATCTGGAATTATCGTTTTGAGACGTAGTGAATTAAGAGATCCATCGATGAATATCTCGTAAACAGCAATATGGCCAGCTGGGGAATTCGAGGCTTCAAACGGGGTGAGGATTATTCCTGTCTAAGCAACCCCCGTATGGTTTTGAAGTAACAGGTTGTCTTGGGCCATGTTGGGTTTGGATCAAGCAATGGGCCCGTACGAACGCTGGGCCTATCAGATAGTATGTTTTGGGCCCAAAAGCCATGGTACCCACACTAAGCAATAGAAAATTTTATATTCCTCCCTTTCATAACCTTGAGTACTCAGATAAATTATCAAGGAAATTTGCCATAATATCCATTTTAAGATGAGAAAATTAGTATTAAAATCCTAAATTTTCATGAGTTTTGTATTTTAATTTTGAACAAAAAGTTTGTTTTTTAAATAGAGCAACTTTTATGAATTTTGTTTTTATATCCTCAACTTTCATTTTAATTATAGTACTAACATCAAAACAACGTTGTTTAGTCATGTCACGTTGGATTGAGCAAATGTGAGAGTCCCTACACATTAAACAAACTTGAAAAGTTTTGTTTAGCATTATTCCCTTAGCATATATCTTATGGAGGATTACCTTAAGTTCTTCGATTTGATTGATGACAGTCAAAACATGCATGACATAGTTTTTGCATAGAAAGTCAAAATGTTTCTAAGCATCCACAACATTGATGACTCGGATATCATGTTCATCTTCTTTGAGCTTAGGAGCATCTTCAGTCAAGAATCTCGTAAGATTCAAGGTGGTCGGGTAGAACAACATTTTATGTTGCCACCTTTTAAAGTTTTGTCCATTAAACTTCTCTGGCTTTGCTTTTCTCTAGGCGAGATAGAGATAGGCACAGCAGTAGACATTACTGACACTTGTGCCACAGTAGGGGTTGCCACTTAGGTAGATGCGGATAGAACAATAATGTTGGATTCATAGTCAATTTCTCTACAAAATTGTAGAAAATGTGTCAATTTTCTATTCCCAAAAACC
The DNA here is from genome assembly GCA_016808115.1 of Tetrastigma voinierianum. Taxonomy (NCBI): domain Eukaryota; kingdom Viridiplantae; phylum Streptophyta; class Magnoliopsida; order Vitales; family Vitaceae; genus Tetrastigma; species Tetrastigma voinierianum. The sequence goes on along the minus strand of JAEQBH010000478.1, from coordinate 228,895 downwards.
AATTCTTAGAGTAATTGAAAATAACGTATAACTGAGTATAGAAAAAGTGGTGGAGTATAGAAACCCATGCCAGAACCAGCCTCATTTGACAGAATATTCAATTTCCAATAAAGATTGGAGGGGTTACAAACGGTCCCGCTTAAAATCCAAAGTCCTTAAACAGAACTTCTCTATATCGTAATTTTCAATTTCCTAAGACTATAAAGGAATTAATCCAGACTCAAATAAGTGTAGCTTATTGGTAGATCATTTCCTCCTTGAATGATAGGCCATGGGTTCAAAATCTTTCCTTGTACTTTTGGTTTGGAGTTTTCCTTTTTGATTTAGGAAAAAATGTTTTTTTTTTCTCAATTAAAACCTTTTCCGAAAGTTTTAACTAAACAAAAGAACTTTGACAAAAAAGCCAATTTTTTTTTAATAACCTATTTATGTCCAAAACTCTCGAATGTTTCTAGCCGATAACTCGATGTCGTATTGGTTTATAAAAATTCCCATAGAGAATGCAAAAGTTTAATTTTATCACTACTATTACCATCTTCTTTGAAGCTTATGTTTCTTTTTGTTACATGGATATGAAAATAAGAAACATTAACTTCCATTCCTTCATATTTATTTAGAAATTAGAACCTTAGGATATGAAAGTTGAAAAAGTAATTAAAGAAGGTAAAAAATGATTACTACAATTGCAATTATTATTACAAGTTTAGAAAAAGTAACAACTAATTTAATGATAAAGTTCATTAAAATAATATATAAGATTTACAAAACTAGTACCCAAAGTTCACAAGGGTCGTACCTAAGGTTTATAAAGGTAGTACTCCAAACCTTTTTTTTAATTCTTTTATTTTTAACTTTTAAAGGTCATTCTTTTTTTAAATATTCAGTTAAATAACCTCAAATAACCCAACATTTTTTATATTTTTAAACGTGTTCATTTCTTTTGTTGAAGAATAACATTTTTGGGACAAAATCCTTTAAAAAGAAAATATTGTTTTTACAAAAGAATAATAGAAATATTTTTATCAAAATAATGTTAAAAATGGATGAAGGGTTAGATTTCTAAAATTTGATTTTCAAAGGGTATTTTAATCGAATCACCCTTCTTTTTTATTTTATTTTGAAAATATTATAGTATTATGATTCTTTATTAGTCAAGGAATATTAATTTTTTTACCTAACAAATAAGTATTATTTCTATAATAACTTGAAGTAATATTTGGTTAAAATACATCAAATAATCTAAAATTTACAAATCTAACTCTCCTCGTATTTTTCCTTGAAAAATAACTTATTATAGATAATGATAGGGATATTAACTCGCAGCATCCCCACTCGCAAATTCTAAGAGTGGTGAGGGACCATGCCACGTCCATGTCCTTCCATATCAGCCTCTCGAACAAAGGCCCAACCTAGGGCCTTAACATGGATTTAGAAAACAAGTGAAAGTTCTACACGTGCCGCCAAACCATATCTTTACAAATAATGTAAGATAGAATATTCCCTAAAAGACGTCCTGTTCGTCCAAATCAAGTCCTATTATAAAGGGAAGGAAAAGCAATAGAAGACCGTTAGTTGGATACCCCCCAATAAGGAAGGAGGATTATTCCAAATAAACTCCTTTGACTAATCCATTGCGAAATCTAAGGCTGACTACATGAGGAAACCTATCCTCCAAAGGGAAGAACCCCTAATCATCGTCCAAATTGGATGAATATCCATTATAAACACAAGGCCGCTCCAACACTAAAAGGTACGCTAATACTAAGCAACAAAGAAAAAAAAACATTCTCTTTTCTCTGAGAAAGAATCCCACTAAGCATCAGAGCACCCGGCGAAGCCCCGCCGGCCCTCTGCTCTCGGGGTTCTTCTTGCAGAGCATGTCGATCCAGAGCCTCGTAGATCGACACGCAGCAATCCTACCCCGTACCCCCAAATGATCCGCATCCTTCGCTTGGCCCTCAAGAGTCTTGGTCCAAATTCCCAACGACCCAACACGCTCCGAAATCCCGGGGCCCCGGCTTGAAAAGGCATCATCGGGCTGGCGCCTGCACCGTGGGAACGACAATTCCTTCATAAACATAACCGACTCTCAAGATCGATGGTATCAACAAAGGAACACAAGGTGAGTAACACTAATCCACCGAGGACACGGAATCCACCAGGTGATATGAGCAGCAGACTCCTTGGGACGGTGGAAACGATGCAAGCCAATACAAACGGAGTGGAAGCGCTTAGCCTCGTCAACCGCCGCCCGGTCGTAAGAACTGGAGCAGCCTACCAGTGCATACAACATCAATGTGGAGACACGGCAAAACCCAGTAGCGCCATAACCTCCTCCCCGCGGGGAACCACTTGGTCGCGACATTTCCCGAGGCATCGGCGTGTAGTCTAGTCAAGCCAGGGACATGGACCAGTTCGTTGGCCCCAAATTTAGGGGAAAACGGGGTTATGCCTGCATAAGTACCGTGGACGAACGCCTAAATCACCTCGCCTAGAGCTGTGCGGAACAATGTGGGAGCAGAGGTTCAAAACCTTCAACAAGAGCCCATCCGCGTGAAGGAAGTGGTGAAGGCCAGCCCCTGATACTATGGATACCTTGGTGCAAGAAATGAAATCTCCCTTCACAAACAGAGGTGTCAGACCCTTCCCTTCCAACGAAATCTCGTAATGCCCCGTAGAAACATTCGATGGAATCAACGATCCCGCCGATCACCTCAATACTTACAAAACTGATGAGCCGCATGGTATCGGACCTCAGGCGTGGCTTTTCACTCACGCCAAAGGGCCGCCTTGGCCCGTTCAATAGAATCCCGCCATCTATCTCGGCCATCGCGCTCTCAGAACAATCAACATCAGAACTAATGTTGTATCTCGGCTCTCCCACTTCCATCGGAGCTGACGCATGCAGTCGAGCTACCATCTATCACCACTTCAAACAAGGATCGCAGAAAGTTTGAAATCGTATGTATTAAAGATTCAACGCCGAACTCAAGATAGACATACTGTAGACGAAAAATTAGCCACAAATTTTCATCGCGGGTTAGCCTACAACTCAAAGGACCCCGATGTTCTATCTCGAAGAACCCTGCAGCATGGCCGAGGTCCCCGCCAGCGTAAAAGTACATAAACGCAGGAGGCCCCTATATCAAAGAAGGAGAGCCCTCCGCCCCGCAAAGAAAAGCATCAATGTGACGACGAGGGAGGAGCCCTAAGAGACAAGACGCACTGCAGGAAAATCCTGTGCCTGGGAAGGAGCGATCCCCTAAAAGGCGGAGTCTCGTAGACCGCCTCCGGGTCTCCACCGCGAACCGAAGGACGGATTTACATTACCCGGCCACAACGCTTCACCCACTAACGGGCCTCGCAGATCATAAGTCCCCGCATAGCGAACGAAAGCAATTTCAGATGGCCGATTTCAGATGAAATCGATCCCGCGACAAGGGATAACATTCAATTATTGCGAGCGCTCCACGTGGACTATGGACACCGAGACGGACAATCAGATACAACTACAGCTGAGGCAGCATGATACAGGTCTACTGGCGCGCTTCATATCTCCGTGGAACCAAGCCAGAATCAAACCCGGGACCAAACCTTAGTCGTGCCCGTAACTATAACTACCCGGCCAAAGAAACCCGCCATCTTGACAAATCGTTTCAAAGACCAATGTACTCGAGAAATCCAAGTGATTCCCAGAGTGACTACTGGAGGAGGAGAATCTAGCTTGGCCTCGAAAAAAAGCCCACTACGGAGTATATGATCGCAGACATGGGAAATACAAGCAAGATCTAAATTTCCGCTAATCGACACTACCATCACGCCTCACTGATTCGAAGGGTGCTAAAGACTTCATGACGAATTCGCTAGTAGTCCGGCGGCACTATGGCCAACACCACAGCGCTTCACCTGTTTTGAATGATATTGAAGTTCGGGCCGACATCATCTTCGCTGGGCCGGCCTTCGACAAGATGGGTATTGGAAGAGAAAGCTGGACCTGGCCAAAGACACATCTACGGGATTTTCGTGAGAGAAGGTACACCGCTGGGCTCGATTCAACTCCAGGCCGACTCGAGAACCCCCGCGTGCAACGACGACAAAGAAGGTTCCTTATAGTGGACGCCTCGTCAACCTATAATATGCTACTAGGCGTATCCTCCTCAACGCATTAAAGCCATCCCTCAAAGATATCACATGATAATCAAATCTTGCGTTGAATGGAGCCTGGATCTGGCCCGAGGAAATCGGGCCGGTACGAGAGTGTCACACACTCCATGAAACAAAAAGCGGTAGATCACGTGAACGCCGACGAGCTTGATACGCGCGACGCAGGTGCCCACCCCCGACCCGAGCCCCCTCGGGGAGGAACTAGAACCCGTGCCGCCGGATGACAATCCCGGTGTAACATCTAGCCTACATTGGCCCAAACTACCAAAAGATCTCAAAGGCCTCCCCACCTTCGCTCAGACGGAATGCACTTTCGCATGGACAGGCGCACATGGGAGGAACTGCACCCCGCAATAATTACCCATGGGTCGAACACCAAACTGGCCCTTCAACCCGCTAAACAAAACGCCAGGAGTTTCCCCGCAGACCTGAAAAGACAAAAAGCTATCAACGAGGAAGTCGGTAAAACTCTGCCAGAGCGATAAGAGGTGAATATCCCGCGAGTGGCCAGCTAACTTGTACTCCTCAGCCAAGAAAGCCAACAAAGCAGCGCGACTCCAGATCGACTTCATCGACATAAACAAAGCATGTCCGGCGACTTCCCTCTACCGAGAATGACCTCATCGCGGACGCCACTGTGCCACGAACTACTCGGCTTTTATGGATGGATTTTCCGGGCTTACAACCAGATCGCCACGACTGCGACCGTGAAAAGACTCGCTCGTCACGCACAAGGAACCCCATCGTTATCTGCAATGCCGTTTGGACTCAAGAACGCGGGAGCAACCTACGAGACTAGTGAACCTGATGTTCCAAAAGCGCATTGGTGCCACAATGGAGGCATACATGCATCTACATGTCGGGTGAAGTCCACTAAGTCTCGATCTCCATATCACCCATCTCTCTCGAGGCATTTTCCAGATCCCGAGAAATTATAACATGAAGCCGAACCTACCAAATGCTGCTTCTGTATCAGCCGGAAATTTCGGGTTTCGCGTAGTTGAATCACAGGGGAACTGGAGGCTTAATCCGCATAAAATAAAAGCATCGCCGGCACGCCGTCATCTCAGAATAAAGGAGGTCCAAATACCGACAGAAGCGGTCATGTGCCTTTAAGCCGTTTCAGATCTGTAGCGAGTGATAATGCCGCCCCTTCTTCCAAGTTCCGAAGAAAGCCAGTGGTTTAAAAATGTGAAGAAGCATTCACAGATTAAAAACATACTCCAGTCTTTCTCCCATTCTAGTAAGTCCCGTCATGAGAGCTCCTCACTTTGTACTAACAGATCGTATTTTCTCAAGTTAACCAAAGGCAAAGACTCGCCGAGACAAAGAGCTTGAGTCCAAGACCCAACACATCAAGTAATGTTTCTGAGAGGAGCGAAGGAGTAGGTACCCGAGAATGGAAAAAGTTGATACTAGCATCAGATCAAGTAAGACAAGCTCCGTCCCGTATTTCTAGGCCCACACCAAGAAGAAGTCCCAATCTCAGATACCCACTGTATGTGGCACAAACTAAGCTCCATATCACAAAGGGTCATGGAGTACAAGCTTAGTTCACATCGTACACAGGAAAATCTATAAAGATAAACCTCCCAGTTTGTCCAAGCCGGCAGAATTCATTCCCATGAGAGTTTGACTGTTTCCCACACGCAAACAGAGGTTCACTATCTCCCACATAAAACCTCTCGTATGGAGCCTCAAACGCACAAAAAGGGCAGGAGCAAAGCGACCCTCACCTCACCGGCGGATATGGCTGAATACGACGTTTCGGTTCCATGCTTCCAACAACGGGCCGAGCATGGGAGGTCAAGTCATACCGGGCCTCAACCTCGCCCAATTATTGGGGAGGTCGACCGCCTAGAGGTCCACACAAAGGATTCCCTAACCGGTGGTCGCAGATCAAGATACATAATGAGCCACAAAAGTGAGACATGGTTCTACATTCCAAAAGGTCCTGATTTGCTAAAAGTTTGTATTGGTTCGGTCAAGTACGCCCCGTAACCGAGAATACCCGAGCCGACGCTGCAAAACTAGCCACAGCCTGGTAAGAAGACCTCACGGTCACCACGGCCGAACATCCAGCGTAACCTCTCATTTTAATTCTTACAAAGATGATGGTCGCCCCAAAGAGGGATCCGTGGCCAACTCGGATGGACCTATTTGGGATTATATTAATGACTAACCCTACCGCATCGACCGAAAGAGCTTCGCTTAAGATAAGAGTAAGGTCCTGTGCTTACCAATCACAAGGGTAGCCTCATAAGCGAGGATTCTTCACACCTTCCCTAATGGCTAGCTGAGAATGATACCGAGTATGTACTAAGGGAAGTACACGAAGGCATATGCGGAAATCATATCGGAGCTCGAACGTTAGCAGGAAAAGTTTTGAGGCAGGATACTATGAGCCTACGATACTTAAAGACGCGACCGGTCAATGCAAAGATGCGTAATCTGCCAGAACACGCCAAAAATATCACGCCTCCCGTCAGCCTCCCAACATCAATCACTGCCCGGCCCTTCCAAAGTAGCACATATCGGGGCCTTTGCCCATCGGGTAAGGGCCAATGTAAATTTATAATCGTCGCAGCTGGGATTATTTCACCAAGTGGGCCGGCCGAGCCCTACCACAATTACAGCAATGAAGATACATTAACTTCAGGTGGCGAACCATCATATGCGTTCTTAATCCCAAGAGCTCTAGTATCGGCAATGGAAAAACGGCCGGACAACACCTACCCAGATTTTTCGCGTCGAGCTCTAATTAAAATTATTACTCGTCACCAGCACACCCGCAATCAAACGGACAGGCCGGTGGTTACCATCGTAACCCTTAAAGTCGCCTTTAAAGACCAAGCTAGAAGATCTTAAAGGAAGTCGGGCAGTAATACCTCCCCGAGGTACCATGGGCCTGGCTGTGACGACACAAAGTCGGCCAATCCCGTATCCCCATTCGGGCTCTAGCTCGCACGTATGCAGCTCTCGCAGGTCGAATAAAAATCTCCCAGAGTCGAAGTTAGCATTGAGGAACAGAATGACAGGCCCTCGTCTCAACTTGAACTCCGGATGAAAAACGCGGAACAAAGCTCAACAACACGTAAGAGTATCAAAAAGGGAAAGATGCCCAGTACTACAATCAGAGAGTCAAGCCCAGAAGTTACATAATGATTGTCTTAAAAAGCCACGCTAGCGAAGAATCCAATCTACGGAAACTAGGGCCCCAATCGGGAAGTGTCCTTAGTATACAACCCAGCGTCGTCAATGTGCAATTATGAGCTCCAAACGCAGGAGGGAAAAATCTTACAACATATGGAACGCTGAAAGCACTGCTGCTACTAATAAATGGTTTGGTAATGAAATCCCTTATCAATTCTTATGTGATTTAGGCCTAGGCATTACGGTAATTTAGTATCTCAACAATGATATATAGTAAAGAAATATACACAGCTGAGAAAATTCATAAAATAAAAGTCCCTCTTTTATTCCAAATAACATATTCTACATAATCATGATGTCCTCTGATTACATTCGAAAAACACTCGCAAGACAAGCAATTGCAAAAAAAAAAAGGGAGAGAGACAAAGGAGAAATACAGTATCAAAGAAAGCAGGTGTGAGAGGAAAAAAAAGAGGAGACAAAGGAGAAAGACAAATAAAGAAAAGAGGGTGGATAGGAAAAAGAAAAGAGGGGAAAAAAGACGGAGACAAAGGAGAAAGAAAGAAAAGAGGGAAGAAGAGGTAGAAAGGAGGAGGAAGAAGATAAAAAGAAAAACAGAGAGAGCAGCGCAAAAGATGCGCCACCCCCTCCGGACCCACTCCCCAGCCGAAAGCTAGGAATAAATACTACCCCACAAAGGAGACTAGTGGAAAAACACAACTCCCACACATGAAGTTACTCCGTAAAGGTCGATCCAAAAGGCGCCGAGGAACCTTCAACGGCAACCCGAACGCCGAAAGATTCCATCCCAGTAACTTCATCCACCCACCGCGGAGAAGCGTAATCTCCAAAACATAAGATACAGCAATGAGCCAACATTTAAGGAGGCCGCAAGCGTCAAAATTCACGCAAGCTGCCCGTGTATTCTCCATAAATCAAGATAACAGATCGCCGCTCTTTCGGTGGCTACGCAGGGCGCTTTCGCTTCACCACAAAGCTCTTCACATACCAAAATCATGCGAGCGGTTTAGGTTCACCAAAGTCCTTCGTGACTATGAAGTCACGCATAACGTGCCTACCACTTCGACGAGCCTCTATCGCACTGGTGCCACGCCTCAAGAGCCGGGAGCCAGGCCAGCTGGCACGCCATACCCGGCTGAACGCCATCAAGCAAGCCACGCCAGGAGCCCGCTTGCTCATTTCGACGAAGCTCCTCTACGCACGTGCCACGCCGCCTCAAGAGTCGTATCAGCTCAGCTGCGATCGCCATTCGGGCCAATCCATCAAGGCCACAGCCAGAGCCCGCTGCTCACTCTGGGAGCCGAGCCTCCACTCTCGCACAGCCACGCCGCCTCAAGAGGCCAGACGCCAGCCACATCGCACCACACATCGCCACCTCCCGCTGAACGCCACTGGGCAGCCACGCCAGAGCCCAGTTGCTCACTTTGACAAGCCCTTCATCGCACCCGCATTGCACGGCTCATACTCATAAACACAATTGGAGACCGACTGCAAGCTCATCCTCAACCTCGCATGGACGAGCCCCTACTATTCACTCTTTGACGAGCCCTTCACACCCAGACCCATGACGGGGCCCTTCGTACAATTCATATCGACAGGCTCATTCCTCAACCCGGGGATTGATCGAGCCCCTACTATTCCCAGCGACTGCCCCTTCACGTGACTCATGTAGACGGCTCAGCCGCATAATTCATAATCGACTTGAGGTTCATCCCCCCCAACCTCGATGGACGAGCCCCTCTACTATTCACTTTGATCACACTTCACCGTACCCGCATGCATCGCCCTTCTTGCCAATTCACGACAGGCTCATCCCCCCAACCTCGTATGGACGAGCCCCCTTACTATTCACTTTTGACGAGCCCTTCTCACGCACCCGCATGCACGCGCCCTTCTACAATTCCGAGGCACGATCAGGCTCATCCCCAACCTCGATGGACGAGCCCTTACCATTCACACTTTGACGCAGCCTTCACGCACCTGCACCTGGACGTTCTTTCCCGCATTAACTACATCGACGAGGCTCATCCCTCATCTCAGATGGACGAGCCCCTACTATTTTGCAGTAGACGAGCTCCTTCGCTGCACCCGCATTCCGACGGGCTCCTTCGCACAATTCATATCGATCGAGGCTCATCCCCAACCCGATGGACGAGCCCCTACTATTCTCAGCGGAGCCAGTCCTTCGCCGCAGACCCGCATGCATCGCTCATGCTGCCACTATGACGACGAGTTCATCCCCAACTCGGGATGGATCAGCCCCTGCATTATTCATTTGACGAGCCCTTCACGCACTCCGTACGTACGGCTCCTTCATACTATATCGGGACAGGCTCATCCCAACCCGGGCTGGACGAGCCCTACTATTCACTTCGACGAGCCCCGCCCCACCCACCGAGACGCCCTCTCGTACAATTCATATCGACGAGCTCATCCCCCTCAACCTCGATGGACGAGCCCCCACTATCCCGATCGGCCCTTCAGCGCGACCACGCACTTCCGCTCCTTCCCAGACAACTATATCGACGGCTCATCCCCTCAACCTCGATGGACGAGCCCCTACCATTCTGCTGATTCAGCCCTTCACGCAGACCTCGCATGCATCTGCTCATGCTTCAATCCATAATCGACGAGGCTTATCCCCCCAACTCCGCTGACGAGCCCCTACTATTCACTTTGACGAGCCCTTCACGCACTCCGGGGCATGCATTCCGGCCCTTCTTACACCATAGGACAAGGCTCATCCCCCAACTCAGATGGACTAGCCCCTACTATTCACTTTGACGAGCCCCTTCACAAGACTCCGCACGACGGCTCCTCTGAGATACCCAGAGCACATCGACGCAGGCTCATCCCTCAACCCGTATGGACGAGTCCCTACTATTCCCGGAAGTGATTTGCGCCCCCTCTTCGCGCAAGACTCGTACGACGCTCCTTCGCACAATTCATCGACCAGGCTCATCCCCTCAACCTCATGGACGAAGCCCCTACTATTCCCGCGCTGACGCAGCCCCTTCACTCCGCACCGCATGTATCGCTCATGCTGGCTAATTGAGCACGACGAGGCTCATCCCTCAACCACGGACGAGCCCCCTACTTCATTCACATCGACGAGCCCTCGGCCGCGCCTCCGCATGCACGCCCTTCGTACAATCATACTGACGAGGTTCGTCCCTCAACTCGTATGGACGAGCCCCATGCCTCACATTTACGAGCCCTTCACGGACTCCAAACATCTGCTCTTCCTACTATTTATATCGACGAGCTCTTTCTCCCAAAGAACTCTATTCAACCCCACTGGACGAGCCTCATCAACAAATTTCCCAAAGATGCAGTCACCGTCCAAGCATTGACACCCAGCCACAAACCAGCCAACACCTCGCCAACATGAACGAAGGTCACACTCCAATCTCGGGCGTAGCCCACCCACCCAACCATATAAGCTGGGAACCAAGCGCTTCAAATGTGATATTACGCAAAATTTCAGCGATACAATGAATTAAGTCGAGATCTTCAAATCGGATCTCAAACGGTGACACGTCAGAAAAGAATAAAGATATCTCGCCTAGAATACAAGTTTTCAAAAAATGGTAGCTTCTGACAAAGTAGAAGCGGCTGCTATTGTGCATCGTGCCCCGTGCCCAACAAAAGCGGAGAGGTCGACATCGTGAAAGCATAAACAGGCTAAAAAATTTAGGCATCATTTATTAGGCTGTCGAGAAGTGACCCTAGAAGTAAATGTGCTCTCGAGAATAATTCAGATCGGTTACTCCCCTCCGCCTCCTCGTCACTGAGGTCAAAGCTGAAATCTAAAACTCCAGTACGCCCGAACGGCCTTCCGCGAAGCGAGCCACCCAGAAGCCATCAGCCCACCTGATTCCGCAATTGTTTGATAACCCCATCCCGAGCAACCATGTTGATTTGCCGATGAAGATTCACGCGTACAAGAAACCACTACATTCATCGCCACCGGCTCCTTGGAGCACCCTACATTCTAAGACCCACGACGAGGCCTCCAACAACACCTCGCCTCCGGGAAGCCCGCGACAAGCAACTCGAAGGTGCGCCTGGCGCCAATCACGGCAACCCCACCCAGCCCACCAAGATCCCGCGCACGCCCGGAGGTGACGAGCTCCTCCCCATCCATCTGGGCCCATTCGACGTATCCAACCCTCCCGAAATCCCCGACCGCCACCTCGCGCAGCCCTTCCGAGCTCACCCCCACCTCCCGAGACTCACCCTTGGGGGCCTTCGTCAACCGGCTCCGACCTCGCTCTCTATTTTCTGCCTCGAAGGAGCCGATGAAGTAAAAGATGATCGACTTGGGCTTCGCTATTTCGGCCAACAGCTGCGCCATTCGCAGCTCGACCGTCAGTGAGGCAAAGGAGAGAACCACCTCGCTATAAACGGCGATCTTCACATGTTTTTCATTCCACTGGGCCTTTATCGGCCAGCCTTCAAATGGGTGGCAAACAGATGTCGACACATTGATGCATAAGGTAATGTTCAAAGATGTAACAAGCACATGAAAATAAAACAATAATTACAGACTCATCAAGCAATCCTCGAAAGACAAACCGTAAAGCTTCAATAACCCGGCAATTCATTCGATCCCAATGTCGACTCCCTGGAGAATGGATTAGACGCAAGATTTGTCGCAAAGTTCTACTCGAGAGCGCAGGCTTCCTGATCGCGACTCCATTTTTGCCGATTTTTGGCCCGCCGTCCCTCGGCGAGGTGACTGCATTGTCGAAGGGCGGATTCCATACTAAGACAGAAGGAAATGTCAACAAGTGTGACAATGCCAGACTTGAAAGACCCTTCGCTCGACGACAGGATTGGGAGAAGACAAGAAGGTCAAAGTTGGGCGACGACCCGCCTCCGGCGTGGACAGGAGAAGAGGGGGACACGCCCGTATTCTGAGCTCCTGGCCAGGGCTGGCTGATGCCTCTCCGGCTCCCGATCAGAGAAGAAGGAGACACCCCAACTTCACCTCGGGCCTGAATCCCGGCCTATCTCTTTTCGTGAGGAGTCCAAATTTTTTTTCTCTTCATCTGGCCTGGTACGCCGCCCCAATGAACTAAAATCTCTCCCCGGGTAGGAGTGGGCAGCGCTGGGCCCAAAGGAAAACCAAGGGCAGAAAGAGGCGGCGACCAAAACAAGAGAATCTGCAGTAACAAATGAGAAACTAGGAATGTTCGACTTATCGCCCGCATAGGAACGAGCGCAGCATTCCCCAAACGCTAGGAGCCAGCAACAAAGATCTTCGCCTTAAGGTCAAGACGAAAGCATCTGGAAGCATAAGGGAAAGCTTAAGGTCGGTATTCGATCGGTTTTTAGATAAATCAAACCAAAAGTAATGCAAACATCACTGTTATCAGCGTCACTGCCCCGGCACCTCAGTGGTATCATCCTACCACTAGAGTCATACTCCCAGCTTGGAACCACTAACGAAGAAATATCCTCCTTTCCATGACCTGCGCTACAGCGAGTGTCCCGAGATCATCAGAGGAGATCCGTGAACGCCCCGAAAATAAATAAAACCCCCTTCAGAGTAGCCGTCATCTGAATGCAAAAAGCATGGAGGCACTCAGAGCCACATTTGGGACGCTAAACCCCCCAGTCTCCAAAAAAGACCAATAAACCAACTAAAATACTCCCAACCACTGGAGCCAACCGGGAAGGGCGATGTTGAAATGTCAAGAACTTCTTTTATGAAGGGATGCAAAGGAAAGCGGCGCCTGCCAAAAAAGCAACTTCAAAAGTGACCATACCAGCACGGAGGCGCGGTAAAAGGTCAAAACATCCGTGACCATCCCATACCAGTGGAAACTCATAAACGCCAGGCGGTAGGACTCCATATGAAGGACCAACCCTACTAAAAATTAATCTTCGCGTATGCCGAACGACGGCCCCGAGGGAAGTCCCGCCCCCAGATATTTCCTGATCGTTTATCTTCTTTTTACCCTTACCTAAGGGAAGCCGGAGGCGCCGTGGAGCGTCAGAGGCCACACGATCACAAACAACCGAACGCCTCACCGCCGAGACCAGATCAATAAGAGCCACGCCGACACGCAAAGATAAGAACGATTCGGACCCATGACGTAAGAAACAAAGATAACGAAACTGCACGATCGAACCCTGTGGTCACGCCGCGATCAATCAAAGGAAACACGACAGACGCGGAAGCCCAAGTGCTCCGTGAACGAGAGGAAACACCGTAAAAGGACTCAACACTCCACTGTACAGAGAAAATCCGTAACGAAATACAAGAAACCAAGAAATAAAGACAAAAGTGGGGAAGTTATGAGGCCAGCAAAGCCGTGAACCTGGAAGGTCGACAAGAAACAAGGGAAACAAAGGAAAGAAAACAAGCGCCAACCTCGAAGAGCCATCATTAACGACCACGTATGATGGCGGTCGTTAATCAATCCACATCCAAGCGTACACGGAAATAACAAACTGGCCGCAGATTAATCACAAATTTCTCGCTTCACGCCAGAAATCCTGCATACGGTCGGGGGCAACCGACAGGATACAGAATCGGGTCGCATCTCACTCACAGCCCAAAAGAGTGGTGAGGACCATGCCACGTCCATGTCCTTCCATAATGCCCGAACAGCGCCCACTCGTTAGCCCGTAACATGGATTTGAAATGTGAAGGCCTATACACGGCCAGTCAAACCATATCTTTACAAATAACAGAAGATAGAATATTCCCTAAAAGACGTCCTGTTCGTCCAAATCAAGTCCTATTATAAAGGGAAGGAAAAGCAACAGAAGACCGTTAGTTGGATACCCCCCAATAAGGAAGGAGGATTATTCCAAATAAACTCCTTTGACTAATCCATTGCTAAATCTAAGGCTGACTACATGAGGAAACCTATCCTCCAAAGGGAAGAACCCCTAATCATCGTCCAAATTGGATGAATATCCATTATAAACACAAGGCCGCTCCAACACTAAAAGGGACGCTAATACTAAGCAACAAGGGAAAAAAAACATTCTCTTTTCTTTGAGAAAGAATCTGACTTAAGATCTAGGCCGCCGGCCGGCCCCGCCGGCCCCCTCTTCGCTTCCGGGTTCTTCAGGAGCATGCCGCATCCAGCCCGTAGATCGACACGGTAAAGAATCCTACCCGCACCCCAAACGATCCGCATCCCCGCTACCGCCAGCCTCGTCCGGCACCCCAACACCCAACACGCCCGCACCCCGGGCCCGGCTGAAAAGGCATCATCGATAAAAAATACTTCACTTATCCTTTTTATTTATTTACACTGGTCTTATAAAAGAAAAGAAAATGCTATTTTTACAAAAAAACAATGATGAGTTTTTTTGGTATGATAAAAAATTTAAAATTGATGGAGGATTAGTTTCAAAAGGTATTTTAATCGATACGAAATTCAGTTTTTAAAATTGATTAGTTTAAAAAATTATAGCAATTTAGTTTGATATCACAAAAACTATACAAACAAACCAACTGATAAATGAAAATTAATTTTTAATATAAAAAACATAAACATATAAGGGTAAAATTGTCATTATGATGGAAAAGTGCACTGCGTGGGGAAGAATGAAATATAGAGGGGTAATTTCAAGCCCAAAATGACCGAAAAAATCACTCATCATTGTTTAAGGAAAAAAGGTTTAAAGAGAAAACGATGAGAGAAAAAGGGAGGGGAGATATATATATATATATATATATATATATATATATATATATATATATATATATATATATATATATATATATATATATAACAGTTCATTTCTTAAAATTAAGTAGTATTATGTTATTTTCAAAAATAAAATTTAGGGCATGTTTGGTTCTTGTTTTTTGAAATGGTTCTTGAGAACAGTTTTTGAAAATATAGACAATACCAATTTTGTTATCTCAAAATCGTTTCAAGTATCCGACTAAGATTTTACGTATTACGCTTAATAAGAAAAAAATGGGAACCAAATGTGTTCTTTGTATTTTTTTTTATTCTTAGTGTTTTTTTTTAAAACAAATAATAGTTTTCAAAATTTTGGGATATATCGGATATCAGACCGACCAGATACGATAAGCTTTACCGATTATCGATTAACGGATATTTCGATGATTTTATTTACAAATATCAAAATTTTACTGATTTTTCAAGATTCAAACCCAACCAAAAGATGAGAGGCTCCGTAGGCCAACTAGCCATTCAATTATTATAGTATAAAAGTTGTTTTAATAGTAATTCTAATTATTTTATTGAATTTTTTTTTTAAAGTCTTTTTTTATATCATTTATATGTAACTTAAATTTATTAAATTTAAAAATTATTTTACATTATTCCATAAATTTAACTTAAAAATATTTCATTTATTCCATTAATGCTTTTATTAAAAAAATTACTATCACTTTATTTTTTATTTTTTTTAACATTAATATTTTTAATTTTTGAAAATACTGAAACATATGTTGATTAAAAAAATTAGATAGTTAAAAAATTTATAATTTATAATTTATAAATTAAAATTAATTTGATAAGATAAAGCATATAATATATATATATATATATATATATATATATATATATATATATATATATATATATATATATGATGATGCTTTTTCAACCTGAATTGGCCGAGCGTGTGGGGGTCGCTGGCCGACCCGATTGCTCGGCTACCGGGACGGCGCCTGGATTGTCCTGCCGAGGCAGATCGGCCAGACCGCTGATCCGCAGCCCCGATGAAAGACTCTCCGCAAAACCGAGGAAAAATGGCCTGGCGAGGGGCTTCGGCCCGTAGCCGCCCGATGCCAAAGCCGACTCTTCCCTGGAGAGAAAAGAGAGAATGCTTAGAGAATTAGTATTGGCATTCAATGAGCCTTTTTTCTTGTCGGTGGCCCCTGTATTTATACTGTCAGATATTATTCCCACCTGGTAGGTAGTATGTACTTCCTTCCATCGATAGATATTTATCACTTACCTGGATTTTTGGGAAGAGATATCAAGGAATAGTTTATCGAGAATTATCCTCCTTCCTTTTGTGCGAGATCGATCAAAGCTTGGATTTGGCAGGATAATATATTATCGAGAATTATCCTGCTTTCCTTAATGAGACACCAAAGATGAAGTTGGGATTCACAGACACGTTATGGGATTATTTTCTACTTTCCTTATCGCGAAATTCAATCCATCAGCAGATACGCTTTCTCAATTATCCATAACCTACCAGGCCGAGCGCGGACTGGCCTTCCTTTTCGGGCCACGCCAGGGGCTTCGTGTTTTATAGTACTCGCCTCTCTCGCCTAAATAGCAGTCACGCGCCATTTTTCAAACCCTTATCAAGTTGCTTCGTACTCTTGTGCACTGCAGGTGCGCTGGCAAGGGCTATATCAAGCCAGATCGTGTGTGATTTCCACGTGTCACCTGGTCGATTAGTTAGGCTTTGTCATTGCCTTATGTCCGTGATAATGATGACCTTTCTGCTCTCGCGCTCATTTCTTCCAGAACATCCTCGCCTCGATCGCTCGCGCCTTGGCGCCCTCGAGCCGAATGGCCTAAATCGGTACGGCCCTGAAATGGGTGAAAATGGGGTCGGCTAAACCGAGTCGCCAGTGGCTCGCGGCCAGCTTGTTCGAAATGACCGATTCCTAGTCAGACGACTTTCGGGTCGAGGTCAGCCGCGGCGAAGTCAATGATTCCATCTACCGAAGGTTCGGGTTGAATTGATTCCTCGGGTCGACGGGCTTTGTGTCGAAAGGGTGATGAATTCGCCCAAGTTATCCGCCAAGTTCGTCGCCGACTCGCTTGGTCGGGCCTGATTCGCCGCATGGCTAGTATAGAATGGTAGAGCTCGTCAATGTGAATGGCTCTGCCAGGAGCTCGCTCCATGAGAACCGGTGGAAGAGCTTCGCCGAGTGAACGCATCGGTGCAGAGCTCGCCCAAGTGAATCGACGGGAAAAGAGCTCGTCGGCAAACAATCTATGTGGCTCGCCCAAGTAAACTCGACGTGGCGGTCCTCACATAGTGAACAATCAGTAGCCGCCACGGAGAATAAGAGTCGCCTGGCGTTGGAGCGATAGGAAGAGCTCGTGATGAATGAATACTGAGGAGGAGCTCGCCCATGCCGAAGTGATGTGTGAAGAGCCTCGTATGAATGAAGGACAGGGAGAGCTCGCCCATGTTGAGCGACATGGAAAGAGTCGTTAGGATGAGGGCGACAGCCATGTGGCTGTAGCTAAGTGGCGACGAGCCGAAGCAGCGATGTACCAGTGGCGAATGGGTTTAGCGTGGCGTGTAATGAAGTGGCGCATTGAGCCGAAAGTGGCACCGAGTCAGTGGCGTTGTAAATGAGTGGCGATCGAGCCGCAGTGGCGACGTAGCCGAAAGTGGTGATCGAGCCAGCGGCGCACTGTTTAGCGGCGTCGAGCCGGCGCGATGTAGCCGGCGGCGCATCGAGCTGAGTGGCGCCATTGAGCCGACATGCGGTAAATGAGCGCGCGGTAAACGAGCCGCGGTACCGGAGCCACGACCGGGAGTCGAGCGGCGACGAGTCAGCCGCGCGATCAGCCGAAAGGCAGCGGGGAAATGAGTGGCGACCGAAATGAGTGGCGATCGAGCCGAGTGGCTGTGCAATGAGCGGCAGCCGAGTGGCGATTGAGCCGGCGGCGATCGGTCAGTGGCGCCAGAAATGAGCCGCGACGGAAACAGCTACGACGTAGCCGGGCGGCAAATTGAGCCGAAAGCGGCGATCGAGCCGAGTGGCGCTGTAGCCGAGTGCGGCGTATCGAGCCGAGTGGCAATCGGTTTCAGCGCGCTTTTTGCAGCCGGCGGCGACGCGGAGTCAGCTACGATGTAGCCGAGGGGCAACGGCGAAATGGTGCGGCGAACAGAGCCGAAAGGCTAGAATGGAAGTGGCGACAGCTGAAAGGGCGACAGCTGAGCATGCAGCCGGTGGCGACGGAAGCGAGGGCGCCAGAAGCCGAGCGGGCGATCAGCCGAAGCGCGAAGTGTAGCCGGCGGCGACGCGTGGCGCGAATGAAAGTGGCGACGGCGCCGAAAGCGCGATAAAATTAGGTGATTGAAAGCGAAAGGGCAACAGAGCGGAAGCGGCGATTGGTGAGCGAGTGGCGATTGAGTTTGCGTGGCGCTGTAGCCTGAAGCGATTGGCCGAAAGCGGCGCCAGAAATGAGGGCGACCAGTCAGGTGGCGATGCAGGGCTCTTGCCGCGCTAGGCCAGTGATACTGGAGCCGAAAGTGGGCGAAGTGTAGCCGGCGGTGATCGGTCACGGAGCGGCGCCAGAGCGTAGCGCGTATCGGTTCAGTGGCGACAGCCGAGCGAGATCGGCCGGCAGCGCGCCGCCGCTGACAAGTCAGCGGAGATTGAGCTCGAAGTGGCGATGTAAATGAGGGCCACAGCCGTGAGCGCGATTGAGCCGGCTTCCACGGGAGTCAGGCCATCGAGCCAAGGGCGACGAGCCGAAGGGCGGTGGGGAAGGAAAGTGGCGACGAGCCGAAGGCTATCAGCCGAGTGGCGCTGTGAGCTTCAGTGGGCGACCGAGCTGAAGCGCGGCGACAGCCGAGGGCGCGAGCCAGCGGGCGTACCGAAGTCGAGTGGGCGTATGTGCCGCAGCGGGCGATCGGGAGGTGGTGATGTGGTGCCAAGGCAATTGAGCCGAGGGCGATTGAGCCGAGTGGCGCTGTAGCCGAGCGTATGCACAGCCGAAGTGGCGTTTCAGCCGAAAAGCACAGCCGATGCGGCGCCAGCTGAAAAAGCACGGTTTTGAAATATACCAGGCCGAGTGGCGATCGAGTCGAGCCGTGGCGACAGCCGAGTGGCGACGAGTCGAAAGTGGCAGAAATGAGGTGGATCGAGTCGGAAAGTGGCGCTAGGGGGCCGAGTGAAGTATTGAGCCGAGTGGCGATCAGCCGAGCCGGCGCGAAATGAGCGGCGACGAGCAGCATGGCGTAGCCGAGCGGCGATCGAGCCGTGGCGGGCGCGAGCCGAAGTGGCGAATGAGTCGCAGTGGCGATCAGCCGAGTGGGCGATGTAGCCCGCGCTGGCGATCGAGCCGAAAGGGCGACAGCCGAAGTACGCATCGAGCCGAAAGTGGCGTATGTAGTCGAGTGGCGACCGAGCCGGCGGCGACTGAGCCGGCGGGCGATGTAATTAGGGGTGATCGGTCGGCGGCGTTGTACCGGTGCGGCGACCGGAAATGAGTGGCGATCGAGTCGAGCGGCGCTGTAGCCGAAAGGCGATCGGGTCGGCGGCGCCAGGTACCGAAAAAAGCACGAGCCAGGTGTGGCGATGAAATGAAAGCCGGCGCCAGCCCGAAAGTGCGATCGAAACGAAAGTGGCTGTCGTTTCGGCGGCGATCGAAATGAGCTGGCTGCCAGAGTCGAGCTACATCAGCCGAGCGGATCGAGAGCGAGCGGGAAGCGTCGCCGTCGGCGATCGAAATGAGGAGATCGGTCAGTGGCGATGTAGCCGAGGGGCCATTGAGTCGAGTGGAAGATTGAGCCGTAGCGGCTATCGAGCCAAGTGGGCTACTGAGCCGGTGCGGGCGTGCAGCTTCAGTGGCGATTTTCAGAGCCGGCTGGCGCCAGCTCGAAAGTGGCGACAGCCGAAGCCGCTGATTGAAGCCGAGTGGCGTTGTAGCCGAGTGGCGACGGAGTCGGAGTGGCGGCGAGCCGGGAAAGCGGGCGACATTGAGCCGAGTGGCGGCGTAGCCGCGGGCAATTGAGCCGGTGGCGACATTGAGCCGAAAGTGGCGCGCAGGGTACCGAGTGCGGCGACCGGTCGGCGCGCTTCGGAGCCGCAGGGCGCATCAGGCCGAGTGGCGCTGAGCCGAGCGGGCGACGAGCCGAAGCGACAGCCGAGGGGCGATGCAGTCGGAAGGCGCATATCGGTCGAGTGGCGTTGTAGCGTAGGGTGATCGAGCCGAAAGCGGCGTTGTAGCCGGTGCGGCGATTGAGCCGAGCGCATCGGAAATGAGCCACGCCAGAACAGCCAAGCATCGAGCCGAGTGGTTACGTAGCCGAAAGTGGCGATCGAGCCGAGTGGCGCCAGGTCAGTGGGCGACACAACCGGAAATGAGTGGCGATCAGCCGAGTGGCGATGTAGCCCGCTGGCGATCGAGCCGAGTGATTTATCGGTCGGAAGCGGCGATGTAGCCGGCGGCTGACGAAGCGTAGTGGCGATCGGTCGGAGCAAGCAGCGCCGTAAACAGGGCCGACGAGTCGAGCGGCAAAGGTAGCCGAAAGCGGCGCATCGGTGCCGAGTGGCGATCGAGCCGAGTGGCGCCAGAGCCGGCGCGACGGGCCGAGTGGCGCCAGAGCCGGCGCGGGCGATTGAGCCGAGCTGGGCGCGGTGGGCCCGGCGCGGCGACAGCCGGCGGGCGGCGTAGCCGGCGGGCGATTGAGCCGAGCGGCGCCAGAAGCCGAGCGCTGACAGCCGGAGCGAGATCAGCCGGTGGCGCCGCCGCCGACAGCCGAGCGAGATTGCCAGTGGCGAAGCAAAGAGCCGGCGGGCCATCGTTTTGAGCGCCATTTAATTTAGGGCTATCGAAAGCCAGGGCGACGAGTTTAGTGGCGCGTAGCCGAGTGGCGATTGAGCCGAAAGGACAGCCGAGAAGGGCGCGCGGGGCCGAAAGGGCGATTGAAGCCGAAGCGCGATTGAGTCAGGTGGCGAGCCGAGTGGCATTGAGCCGAGTGGTGATGGAAGCCGCTGGCACTGAAGCCGAGGGCGACAGCCGAAAAGGGCGCGAAATGAAAAGTGGCGACAGCCAGTGGCGCTGAGTTTGCGGGCGACCGAGCTTTATGGGCGTTTGAGCCGAAGGCGATCGAGCCGTAGGGGCGTTGTAGCCGAGTGGCTACTATCAGCATGTAGCCAAGGGCGACCGAATGAGTGGCGTTGTAGCCGCAGTGGCTATCGGGTCGGCGAAGCATTTACCGAGTGGCGCTATAGCCCGAAAGGGCGATCGGAGTCGAAAGTGGCGTAGCCGAAGGGGCCACCGGTCGGCGGCACCGGTCGAGTGGCCATCGAGCCGGTGCGGCCATTGAGCCAAGTGGCGATTGGAGCCGAGTGGCCGTAGCCAAGGGGGCGAACAGCCAGAAGCGCGACGAGTCGAGTGGCGTCGTAGAGCCGAGTGGCGTACTCAGCCGAGCGGCGATCGATCCGAAGTGGCGTCAGAGCCGAGGGCGACAGCCGAGGGCGGCGTACCGCAGGGCGACATTGAGCCGCAGGGCGTCGTAGCCGAGTGGCGACGAGCCGAGTGGCTACCGAGCCGAGCGGCGATTGAGCCGATTGCGAGATGTAGCCGAGGCAATTTAGCCGAAAGTGGCGACAGCCGGTGGCGCCAGAGCCGAAAGGGCGACCGAGCCGGTGGCGCTTCGAGCCGAAAGGGCGATTGAGCCGAGGCGTTGTAGCCGAAAGTGGCGATCGAGCCGGCGCATGTAGCCGAAAGCGGCGATTGAGCCGAGCGGCGATAGCCGGTGGGCACTCAGCCGAGTGGCGACGAAATGGCGGCGCCAGAACGCCGGTGCGGCGTGATTGAGCCGGACATGGCGAAGCCGAGCGGCGACACAGCCGAGTGGCGCTGAGCCGAGTGGCGACAGCCGAAGTGGGCAATCGAGCCGGATGCGGCGACAATGGAGCTGCCGACCCGACTCTCGTATCGCGGATTCGCTCGAGTGTAATTAACTCGCCAAAGTGAAATACTGAAAGCAGCTCGCCCCATGTGTATCACTGAAGAAAGCCTCGCCGCCACAACTGGGAAAGAGCTCGTTATCGGGACTCCGCAGAAGGCTCATCACGCGCAGGAGCGCCCCATGTTGACCATGGGAAGAGTTCCGCCAATGGAAATAAAGCGTGAGCCACCATCCGGGCGCGCTGGAAGGGCTCGTCAGGCTGAACAGTGGGAACTCGTCCATATCGAGGAAAAAGCTTCGTCAATAGAATTGCAGGAGGGAGCCCGCCTGGTCCGACGCGGCGCGGAAGGGCTCGCCAATAGGAGTTTGCTCGAGGAGCTCGCCGCAGCCATTGGGAAGAAACCGCCGTAGATCGCGCGAACTCGCCCATGTAAAATAATGGGGGCTCGCCGCAGCCGCTTCGGGCGAGCTCGCCGTAACCGTCAGAAGAGCTCGCCCATGTGGGCTGGGGCCAGAGCTCGCCGATGAAGCCGTTTGGGAGGAGCTCGCCAAGTAGACTGCTGTGGGCGAGCTCGCCATAACATAGGAGCTCGTCGAGCAGAGCCGCTGGGAGGAGATCGTCGTAGACTGCCGTAAGAGCCGCCCATGTAAATAATAGAGCCGCCGATAGCCGCTGGGAGGAGCTCGCCATGTAGACCGTTGTAAGAGCTCGCTCCATAAATAATAGGAGCTCGTCGATGTAGTCGCCGAGAGCCGCCGGGATCTGCAAAGAGTTTTCGCCATGGCCAGGCTGGGGAGCTCTGGCCGATGTAGCCGCCTGAGGGAGCTCGCTGTGTAGACTGTAAGAGCTCTGCTTCCATGTAAATGGGGGAGCTCGTTAAGTGTAGCTGTTGGGAGGAGCTCGCCGTAGATCAAGCCAGTAAGAGCTCGTCTATGTAAATAATAAAGAGAGCTCGTCATGTGAGCTGTTCGAGGAGCTTCGCCGTGCAGACTGTTGTAAGAGCTTGCCCATGTAAATGTGAGAGTCATCTGGGTGTAGCCGTTGGAGGAGCTCGTCGTGTATCATAAGATGCAGCTCGCCCCATGTAAATAATAGAGCTCGCCAAGTAGAGCTGCTTGAGAAGCCTGCCAGATCACAAGAGCTCGCCCATGTAACAATAAAGAGCCTCGTTAGGGTGATCAAGCAAGAGCTCGCCCATAACACAGAGCTCGCCAAGTGTAGTCGCTTCGAGGAGCTCTCGCCAGTGTATCGTTATAAGAGCTCAGTCCGCGTAAATAATGAGCTCAGCCAAGTAGAGTCATGGGGAAGAGCTCACGTAGATCAAGAAGAGCTCGCCCATGTAAATAATAGAGCTCGCCGGGCAGAGTCGGGAAGAGCTCGCTCATGTAGATAATGAGCTCGTCGAGTAGAGTCAAGTCGGGAGGAGCTTCGTCAGTGGAGAGCCTGGCCGTGTGTAGCTATCGGGAAGAGCTCGCCGTAGACCGTTGTAAGAGCTCGCCCATGGGCCACAGGCCGCTGGGCAGAGCCGCCAAGAGCCTTCCTGCTCATGTAGATGCGAAGGGCTCACCCATCCAGCCGAGGGACGCCCGCCAATATGAACAAAGAAGGAGCCCGCTCCCGTCTGGAGTGTAGCGAAGGGCTCGCTAAATGGCCATAGCGTGAGGGAGCCCGCCTGCTTTCAAGTCCGCCAGCGGCTCGCCAATGTAGCGGCGGGGCTCGCCCATTCGAAGCCGAGGCGCAGCCCCGCCGGCTATGAATTGTGTAAGGAGCCCGCTCGTTTGGGAGTGCGCCGGCGCTCGCTATTTGAATAGTGTGGCTCGCCCATTCGAAGCCGAGAGGAGCTTCCTGCTCGGTTAAGGACAAGAAGGGACGGCCCGCTCGAGCGCAGCCGGCGCCTCGCCACCGTGAATAGTGGGGGCTCGCTGGCCCCAGTCGGTGGCGGCGCCGGCTAATATGGAACTGTGCAGCGATCTCGCCCGTCTGGCACGCGCTCGCCACTGCGAGCAGTAGCTCGCCCATCTCGAGTTGAGGGAGTGAGCTCTTGTCAAGATACGTGATTTGTAAGAAGGAGCCCGCCTCGCTTGAGCGTGCAGCTAAGTGGCTCGCCATTGCGTGGCCACAGTGGGGGCTCGCCCATCTCGGAAGCCGAGGGAGGGAGCTCGTCAATATGGGAATTGTGTGCAAGGAGCTCGCCTGCTGGTGGTGCGCCAATGGCTCGCCATCGTACAGTAGTGGTCACGGCTTCCATCCGAAGCCGGTGAGGAGCCGGCCAATATGGAATGGCAGCGGTCGCCCGGCCCGGGCGCAGCGGCGGCTCGCGCCACCGTGAGACAGTAGGGGCTCGCCCATCCTGAGCCGAGGGAGGAGCCTTGTCAATATGAATGGTGCAGCGATCCCGCCCTGGTCTGAGCGCAACAAGGGCTCGTCATTAGACAGTAGGCTCATCCATCTCGAGTCAGGGAGGAGCCTTGTCAATATGAATTGTAAGAAGAGCCCGTCTCTGCCCTGATTTGCAAACAAGGGCTCGTCACCGTGGAATAGTAGCGCCTCGCCCATCTGGAGTCGAGGAGGAGCCTTGTCAATATGAATGGTAAGAAGGAGCCTGCCTGGTCGAGAGTGTAGCGGCGGGTCGCCAACAGAGCTAGTGTGGAGCTCGCTCCATGGGAAGGGTCGCGTGAAGATATCGCCAATGCACACAGCGGTCACCCGCTGAAAGCCGGCAGAAGAGTTTCGCCAATGTTGATGGAGGTGAGCTCGCCCCGTGCGGAACTAAGGAAGAGCTCGTCAATGTGAATAGGAGAGCGGAGCTCGCCTGGGCGGAACTCGCCGAAGAGCTCGCCAATGCTGATAAAGGAGCTCGCCGAGCGACCGCCGCGTGAGCTCGCCAATGTGAAATAAGCCAGAGCTCGCCCACGGAATAATGCGTAGAAGAGCTCAGCCAACGGAATAGTTGGAGCTCTCGGGCCGTGAAAGTGAATCGCTGGGCGTAAGCACGCCAACGCGAATAGTAGGAGCTCGTCTTACGTGAACAATCGGGCTCACGGCGCAGCCGCCTCGTGGCGTTTCTAGTCGAAAGTGGCGATGTAGCATGAGTCGGGTTCGACCCTCGAGGCGCCGCGGCCAAAGTGCAGTAGGTGGGCTCGCCGTAGTGAGCAACTGGCTCTCACGCAGCGGGCTCCGAGTGGCGTTCCAAATCGAGTGGCGATGTGTACTGAAATGGTCCGACTCGGGCAGGCGCCATGGCCCGCGGCGAGCAGATGAGCCTCGTCAAAGTGAGCGCCATGGCTCCGGTGCCGCGGGCCGGCGGCAATGTACCAGCCTGTCCGACCCCGAGGCGCCGGCCCCTGCGGCGGAGTGGGAGCTCGTCAGTGCCGAGCGCGCCGCGGGTTCGGGCGCCGCGGGTCGAGCGGCAATGTGTACCCGAATCGGTCCGACTCGCAGGCGCCGCGGGGTCTGCGGCAGGAGTAGGCAGCTTCCTGGCCAAAGTGAGCGCTGCGGGTTCGGCGCTGCGGGCCGAAAGCGTCTCAAGAGCCCCTAAATCGATCCGCTTCGTCATCCGACTTTCGACCTCGAAAGATGCGCCGTGCTTTACGCCGGACAAGGAGAATTTGAAGCGCTTTCATGAATTTCCCGCGTTTCGCCTTCATAAATGACTCGCCGAATGTCGCGGAGTTTATACTTTGGATAGGTGATGAAGCGTGAAGTTTGATCGCCGCCGTGGATTCACCAAGATTCGCGTTCAGTTTTGCGGCGACTTCCTCGCCAGGTGTTGTGTTGTCCTTCGCGAGGAGGGAAGTTGTACCTTTCCCTAACTCGCCGCGGTTCTGCGGGCGGGTGACTTTCTCGTAGTTGCTCTAACTCTTCTACTGGGGCGCTGATTGACGAGGCGGCGCTTCCACTTCATTCGCGATTGGTTTCACCGCTTCGCCCCGTGGAGGTTCAAGAACCGCGCTCTCGGCGGATCTTGCATCCTTGGCGACCGGGCGCGCTTCCCGGCCAGGTTCCGAGTCGATACCACGCGAATCGGTGAAATCGCTTATATTTGTACAGAACCGCTCTACGCACGGCGCCAACGGATGATGCTTTCAACCGGACCGGGTCGAGCGTGTGGGGGTCGGGCCAATGACCCATTGTTTGGCGGCCGGATGCAGTTCGACGGTTCACGATGCAGGACGTCGCACCGGCTGGATCTGCAGGCCCCGATGAAGTACTTCTCTGCAAAAACCGAGGAAAAAATGGGGTCGGCGAGGGCTTTGCCCGTAGCCGCTCCGATGCCAAAGTCAGATTCTTCCTTGAGAGAAAAGAGAGAATGCTTAGAGAATTAGTATTGGCATTTGAATGAGCCTTTTTTTCACCGCTGGGGTGGCCCTGTATTTATAGTGTATATTATTCCCACTTGAGGGTAAGAAGGATTCTTTCCTATCGATGATATTTATCGCTTTTATCGGATTTTAGAAAGAGATATATTGAAGGGAATAGTTTATTGAGAATTATCCTCCTTCCTTTTTAGTGAGATCTGTTGATTTGCAGGATAATATATATTGAAGAATTATCCCGCTTCCTTAATGAGATTTAATTAAAGATTTAGTTAGATTCACAGGATAATAAGTTATAGGGGATTATTCTACTTTCCTTATTAGCGAAATTCAATCTGATTTGCAGGATATGGGCTTTCTCAATTATCCATAACCGGCCTTTGGGCCGAGTGGACTGGGCCTTCCTTTTGGGCCGACGCTAGGGCTCGTGTTTTATGTGGCCTCATTCCTGGGGCCTAGTGAGTGCCCGCGCGCCTATTTTTTCTAAACCTCATCAATAAGTATATATATATATATATATATATATATATATAATTTCAATAAGATAAAGTCTTAATATAAAGATTAAAATATTAATTTTTAAGATAAATCAATTAATAGGGATAAATCTAATGTTAATATAAAAATAAATACAAGTATATTAATTTTAATAATTTCGGATTTATCGATATTTAAAAAAAAATCCACCGATATATCCGTAAAATCCAAGTAATGAAGCTTATTGAAATAAGCTAAAATGGGCTTATATGGGGGTCATAAGTTATTTTTATAAGCTCTTCTAAACACCTATAATTTTTATCAAAAGTACTTATACGACAAGATAAGCTCAAATAAGCTCTCCCAAACCTACCCTAAAACGTAGTTGGACAAATATGAATGAACAATCAAACCCATAAAAAAAATTCAAAAGATAAACAATCAAACCTATTTCTTTTCTTGATTTAATAAAAGCCCAAAGGGGTGAATAAGGTTCCAAATAACGAGATATATGTAAAAAGCATATCCAATTATGCTTACTCCTAATCCTAAATGAAATGTAACGACATAGGGATTCATATGTAAACATAGTATCTATTTAGATATACTCTAATGACCCCCTTTCATGATAAGAATGTATATGACGCTATTCCGATCTAATTAGGTTTGGAATGAACATATAATCATGGAATCGACTCGATCATCATATTAGAGATCACAAGTTCATAACCCTATCCCATTCCCATTTTGGGCGGAATAAATATAGTAATTCTTTGATTCCATGGCCAATTAATACAAGGGGTCTTTGTTAGTAAAGAATAGTTTTCAAAGAGATCTTGTCCCACGTGGAAAAAAGACGAGCCTTTATGGGCTTGTATAAGGCTTGAGATGAGGGGAGGCCTCGCACGCATAAGAAATGGGCCGAAAGCCCGATTTCAGTGTAAATCGATGGATTTGCAACCAACCCCTATGAATACCATGGGACATTCGACAATCTGGTTTTTTTTATTATTCTAAAATCAAAACGGTCAAAGTCATAAAATCACAATAAATTCAAATTTTGAATACTGTTACAGATTGGTTTTCCTATAAATTGAGACAGGCCTTGGTGTTGAAAGGCACATTTTTCCATCCATTCTTCCTTCCCCTCATTCCTTATGTTGTTCATGTTCCAAATAATCATCTGAAGAACTCCATAACCTGTGAGAATAAAATTCTATGACAAAGGTCTCAAACACGCCTCAATTCCACTTACGTATACGACCAACATTTGCATGAATCAAGGCCAACGGAAGCTGAATTGCACGCTTAAATACAATGTATGATAGATATATTTTCATCACCCATTAATAACTAAGAGTAGTAAAATCTCTTTCAGAATCCACAGACTCTTCCAGCTATTCTCTACGATGACCACAAGGTGGGCGCACCTGATCACAAAAGAAACTAGAAGGTTAATCTGAAAAACACTCTGAAACCTTACAGTTTCTGTTTCTCTCTCAAGGTGTTTTTTTTCTACTGAGATTCTCAATCTCTAAAATAATACGTAAAACTTAAAACCCTGCAGGCTAGTAAGCAGTGTATTTAAACCTAAGAGTAAAGTGGTTCTTGAAGAGCTTGACTCAGTTCGAGATCCACCACAAACTCCTATTTTTCCACCCCTGTTTCCTGTTGATGTTCAAAGAGGGGAAAATGTACAAATGTACCAAGGTGAACAAACATAGGAAACAAACAGACCAAATTCAAGAAACTCAAGAACAAGAACATAATGAAGAGATTGGTAATCCACCCGAACCAAAACTTGGATCCTTCAGACATACACACCAATGCAAAGAAACTCAGAAGTGGGAGACTCCATACGTAACCCCGCAAGGTATGCCTTGTTAGGGAGAGATTTATCGGGTCATTTTGGATAATCTCGATGACGACTCCTACCATACGAAGAGGCATTGGAGGATGTTGATGCAAGAGGAAAAAGGCAATGGATCGAGATGGAATCTATGGTTCTAATCTCGCCTGTCTCAGAGAAGCACCTAAAGGGGTAAAACCAATCAAGTGTGTGATCTACAAGAGAAAGTGAGGACTCATATGGGAAGGTTGAAACCTTCAAAGATAGATTGGTGGTAAAAAGGTTATGTTCAAAAGAGGGCAGATTATGATAAAACTTTTCGTAGCCATGCTTAAATTTGTCCGATTCTTTAGTCAGAAAGTGCAGCTCTCATTACGAGATTTGGCAAATGGATGTCAAAACAGTTTTTCTAAATGGAGAGCTAGAAGAGATATCTATATGCAGCAACCGAAAGGGTTCATAGCCCAGTCAAGAACACATGGTTCAAGTGTTGCATGCCCATTTAGCGGGCTTAAGCATCTAGTCATGGAACATCAGGTTTGACTGGTTATCAAATTATATGGATTTGAGAAAAGTCCCTGGCGGAACTATGTGTGTATAAGAAAATTCAAGGAATAGTGGTACTTTTTTGGTACTTTTACGTAGATGATATTCTCGTTAATCTGAAACAAGGTGAAAAGTGTTGTTAGACGAAAGGGCTACTTTGAAAAGCATTTGATATGAAGGACTAAGTGGAAGTTAACTATATTCTAGGAATCAAACTTTACGAGACCGAAGAATATAAAAAGTTAGCTTTTATCCCAAGCCTCCTACATTGATAAAATAGTGACTGTTTGGCACGGAAAATTCCAAAGGGGACTTCACCCTTCGTGACATGGAATTCATCTTTCTATGAGCAATCACCAAAAACTCCCAAGAGAAAGAAACTCATGAGTAAGAAACCTTATGCTTCAGTCATAGAAGTCTCATGTATGCTATGCCACATCAGCCAGAGTATCTACTATGCAAAGCAGTAGTGTTTGGCATCAATCGTATCCCTATAGAACACTGACAAATGTTGAAACATACTCCTGGCATTTAAAGAGAACTAGGGATTATTTGTTGGTGTATTCCGCTGGGAGTCTTAAAACACTTGGTTATACGGACTCGCATTTCAAGGGATATTAACTCTATAAATCAACATCAGATATGTGTTTACCCTAAATTCCGGGAGCCATTTGTTTAAGGAGTGTTAAAACAGACTGCGGTTGCCGACGACGATCAAGTCAACATGTGGCTTCATCTCAAGCCGCAAAGGAAGCCGTATGGTTTAAGAAATTCCTTTGGATCTTCATGATACTAAGTGCGTGATCGCTCATTACCCCATCAGATAACAATGGGCCGTAGCATAGTCCAAAGAACTGGGGTCTCACAAAAATGTAAACACATATTAAGAAAGTACCACTTGATCCGTGATCATTGATAGAGGAGATACAAAGTGGGTTATTAAAATAGCATCCGAGAGAACCCAGCGCACTTTACTAAGTCTCTTCCCCGAATGTGTGTTTTAAACATGTAAAATCAGACTGGGTCTTAAAAAGGGTTGTCCTGTGCTTACTTAGAGGAGGGAGTTGGTTATGACGCAGTTAGGAGCAAGACAAGTTGTAATTTCATTTTCTCGATATAATAATACAGTTTTTTGTACATTATGATTTACGATAAGGTCCAGACACTATGTAGCATATGATCATATGGATACGTCTATTAAGACATGTGATCACTGGTGTTCTCATAATTAATGAATTGTCTATCAGCTTGTTAAATAAAGCTAGGCACTTTATTTAGACTTCAATATTTTATGAAATGATCATTTTGGTTATTATAAAAATATTGGAATGAATTATGGTCATTCTCGAGAGGATCTAAGAGATTTAATCAAGGATAAATTTCTCGCGGAAAGGAATTCAAATCTCAAAGTGAGCATAGATATGTTATTTTTCTTAATCTCGATTATATTATAAATAGATAATTAAGTTACTATAGTTCTTTGAGTTATCAATAAGTGAGGCCTATTTTAATCCACTAACATCTGATAATTTGGGGATTATGGTATTTTGATTATCAAGTATTTATGAAATATACAAAATGGAATTTGTATGAAATATCCTCTTGACATGTTTCGGTACTCGGATATTGAAAGTCATTGGCCAATGCATGGGATTCGTTAGAGAAACTGATAAGTCAAGAGAATAAATAATTAGTTGATTTATAGAAAAATTATCAATTAATTATTGATATTTTACAAAGAGGAAAATACATTTGATATAAAACACAAGTTAATTTTGAATTGCATATGCGCTTTTAGTGAGTAGCCTTTGAGAACATGGGTCCCACTCTGCTTCTAAGCAAGTGAGATTGTTGATTTATGCTCAAGAAGCACCTAGACCGTTGATCAAGAGCCTTAATTAATAATGGGCCATAGGATCCCCAAGCTAGCTCATTAGGGATGACAGAGCCCATTTAATCGATTATTAGATACAAGAGCCTATTTATTGGCTCAAGGTGTTATAAAACCTAGGAGGATTAGGGCGAAGTACTATAAATACATTGCTTACTAGCCTCCAGGGTTTTAAGTTTTACGTATTATTTTAGAGATTGAGAATCTCAGTAGAAAAAAAAAACACCTTGAGAGAGAAACAGAAACTGTAAGGTTTCAAAGTGTTTTTCAGATTAACCTTCTAGTTTCTTTTGTGATCAGGTGCGCCCACACGCAGATCTGTCACGCAGAGAATAGCTTGAAAGGTCCTGTAGATTCTAGAAAAGATTTTCTGTACTACTATAGGTTAGTAATGGGTGATGAAAATATATCTATCATACATCAGATTTAATCAAGCATGATTCCCCTCGCTCACAGATGATTTTCCCGTGAATCCCATTATTAATCAAGGCTCATTGCTTCGATAATAAATCCAACAACATCCTCACACCCAGTAGTCTAGAAAATTTTGCACCTGGTTTTTCTGCAAAAAAGGGTATTTTGAGCAATGGCAATGGTAGAGTTCACTTATATTCCTGATATAGTAGATGCTATCACACATACAATCATACTATATCTTTGTGCATAACAAAAACGAAAAAAGAAAAAAGAAAAAAAAAAAGAAAAATGACGATAATTTTTTTTTTTTTTGTAACAATATCAATTACAAGATTATGTCCTATAATTAATCAATTATAATATGATGACTTAATTCTAATATAAATTTTTTTCTAATTTAGGTTAGAAAACCCACCGACAACAATGGGTGACATGACTTAATTGTAATTTCTAATTTTGTATGGGTTGTTTGATTAAAAGTGCTTTTGAAAGCCCAATTTTGTAGAAGAAGAGTACCTTTGAAAGCCTAATTGGCTTTTGTTTTTTTTACTCAATGAGAACTTTTATTCTAAAAAGTGTTAAATAGGGTTAAATATTTAGTGTTTGTTTTCTCAAAAAAAAAAAAAAAACAATGGTTTAATTTTTATCTAAATTTCGAAACATTAAATTTTAAAATATATATGTATTTATTTAATTAGCATGAAATGGATCATGAGAGTTTGAATTAGATAGTAAAGAATATGATTTTATTATATTATAATATCTCGTTTTTTCTTAATATAAAAATATTAAAAAGTATTAAGAAAAACCCAAAAACAAATATTTTAGCTTTTCTATTAATAAAAAATAGAAATCTGATTGTAAATTTTAAGGGAAAATATAAGAAAAATAAAATAGAAGGAAAGAAAAATGAAAAGAAGATAAAAAAAAAATTCAATATATGTAACACCTTAACTCTGAACCAAGGGCATTACTGTTGATTCATATATAGGACTCTAAAATCCCACTTTTAAACCACATTTTGAAAATTTCTGTTTATGAATCTTGTTTGTTCTGAATATGCTCACAAGAAGAATTAAACTAATTTCATAAAATCAAAATCTCCCAAAAGTATAAAACCTTTCAATGATAGGACCCGACCCGGATACCCCTCCAGGGTTCCCGGGGTGGTCCCGCCTAGTGGAGTCCCATTGTACAATCCCTAGGGAATGCACAAAGGGGCCCCACCTAAAGAGAAGTAACACATGCGGAGTACCCTGATACCTCGATTATATATAAGGATCCACGATGGAGCCTATCCAAATGTGAATTAAGTATCACAACATACATAATAAGGACCCCGTATGAGTTCAATCACCCATGTGACGATTCCCAGAGTATTTGCAAATTTAGGAGTTCTGAGAATGAAAAATAAATAGGTCCCGAACCAGCAAGACGGATGGATGGGGTGGGTGCTGCGTTGTATCGCGAAGAGCAGTGTTGAATGCAGGCGAGGTAGAGTACTACGAGGCCACTTGGGACTGAGAGCAGTTTAAAACAATAGCGTGAAATAAATCTCGTGAGTGGCATAATTTATATGGAAAATAGTGTTTTATTTTCGAAAATTTCTTCTCTCTCAAGACCTCCAAAATCCACTCTTTTTGTAATGTTCCTGGATTTAGTAAACATTTACAAAACCCGAGCTTTCTTGAAAATGAAACCAAATATGAAAGTCTGTCTTTCGAAATTTAGCAGACATCATTTTCAAGAACCTTAAAACACAGATAATTTATGACATGCAATTGAACATAAATATATGTAACCATCATGTCGTAAAGATAATAATGAATCACAATAACCAAGGAAATATTTAAATGTATACTTTGTCGAGACCCGACAGTATCTTAGTGCGGTACCCATCATAAGCAGGTGGGACGTACCACCTCACGATCCCTGACATAAATGGATTGTGCTTACTGCGAAGCGTGATATGTAATCGTATTACCAGTCCTCGCCGTCGGGTAAACGGAGCCTCACGTTTATTGAAATAATATATAGCAGTTGGATGGAAACTCAACCTCACGTGCAGAGTAGCAGTCGGTGCCTTTATAATGTAAATGCGAGATCAGTAGTCGGATGAACAGGCCTCACGTAGTGGAATAACATGTAACATAGTTGGATGAAACCAGCCTCACGACAGAGTGACAGCTAATAATGAGTCGAGATGCGCCAGGCCTCACGGTCGTGGAAATATTATATAGTTGGATGAGATCGACCTCACGACCACCATGGAAAGGCCGGAATACCAAGCCAGTGGATGGCTTGGAGCCTCACAGTATGGAGTAGCATATGTAGTTGGACCAGCCTCCTGCGACAAGTGGCAATCTCAGTATGCTAAGCGAGTAAAGTTAAATCAGACCTCGCGGTCAGTGGAAATAATATATGATAGTTGGATAAGAGCCAACCTCACGACAGTAGCGATCGATTGCACTCTGATATAATTATTGAACCCGTCTAGTCTGATATGGTACATCTGCTTATAACCTCCAGCTGATATCTGACCTCAACTCAATGTCGCACTCACTTGTACTTTTCAGCGTCTTTGTATCTTAGGTTAAGAATTTATGAACTTACTTTCCCTGACTCAATCAACTACATTGAAGATCTTTAGTTTCTCAATTCAATGAAATTTGAGACATACCTCGATGACCATATTCCTTAACCAATTATTAAACACATATATTTCAAAATCCATTTCATAAAACAATAATTTCTCGAGGGTTTAAAGCCCAATCCATGCTAAGAAATGTCTAAATACCACAGACTCATCCATGAAACCAGTACAACTTCCAAACAGTGAAAATGTTGATAAAATTCACATGAAATGATAACTTGTTTTATATAAGACCGATAATCACATTTGTATGCAACCAATCATTTGATCGAGCGGAATATGTGTAAAATATTTAATCATGATAGATATATCAATATATCTGCAATCGTTTAAAAAAATATAAACCACTCACGGATACGAGACGCTCAGTCATGTTCCCCATGAGATCGTCTCGACGGCATGGTACACCAATATAAATAAAATACCATAGGCTACAATAAATGAACCAACAACATTGGGATACCCGAAGGCCTTAGAATAATTTTAGAACTCTGAAACCATCAAGTGGACTCAAGCGGTCACGATTACACGAGTGTCTTGCTATAAGTGATACGAAATTAGGGCTTTTCACCGAGAGCTAATTTCTCGGGAATTGAACAGTCGATAATTCTAAAACATCGATTTCCATAATACAGCTTCGAATTTTTCCAAATTTGACCAATTGGTACTGTTCAGTCAGAGCTTCGGTAATTACAGAAACAACCTAAAAATGGAAAACTAACCAGCGACGTCAAAATTTACAAACCACATATCAATGGAAAGCACGAGGGCCGGGAACTCATCAGTACCATTACCTTGGTCAACGATCATTTGTGGTGGCCGGAAAACCGATCGACCGTCGACCCGACTTTGTTTCGTCGTAACTTCCAAGCATTGAGAATCTGCGAAGGGACGGCGGAAATGAGTTCGGAAGTCAAAATGGTGAAGGAGCTATGGGGTGGTCTGAAGTGGCCAGAAAATAGAAAAAATCAGAGGCGATCGCCAAGGCAGTCATCGTCTTCTCGGCGGATCCGTAGCATCCGTCGGTTCAGTAGTGAATTTCTGGCGGCCGTGCGGTGTGGCGCACCACCTGTCAAGCGCGTGTAGATGTGGTGGCGGTGGTGCCTCCTTTGTCCAATTTTCCACTATTTCCTTGATGGTCGAAAATGGCCGACTTCGAGGTCCTGAAGTTTGGAGAACCTCTCTAGGGTTTTGGAGTTCAAGATGGTGTTTTGGGGGCTAGGGTTTTATTTGGCATCCAAAGTTATGTTTATATAGAGCCTAGGGTCGCTTTCGGGTAAAAATTTGAAGACATTTTGGACACTGTTAAAACACTGCCGTTTGAAATTACCAAGGTTATAACTTTTTATCCGTATGTTGGATTTTGACGTTCAGCAGATACATGAACTCGTGTGTACGTGAGGCCCTGCGAAATGGTGTCTTAGTCAACCCAAAATTATTCATCCTTGAAAAAGTCAACTTTGGTCAACCTACTAAGTGTTGGTGAACTAAGATCAAATTTAGTCCAACAATCAACTTGAGTGGCTTGCGTTGCAAACTTGTATTATTTGGTACGGGTCATTACATTCAAAGTATAACAAAATGTCATTGAACTAACGTCTTTCAATATGATACATTTTTTCAAAACTAATAATCTTAAAATGTAGCATTCTAGCAAAATAAAATCCTTCCCAATGTTTTGAAAACTGGACCAGACCAACCGGTCCGATCGGTCGGACCATCGATAGGCCACAAAACGGTCACGGTTCAGTAATAAAAAATTAGTTGTGAATGAGGCAGGATGAGAGCAGATTTGAGCCGTAGATTCTCGGCGAATCGAGCGGTTCTCATGAGTGTGTGTTATTATTTTTTAAGTTAAAAAAGCAGGAGTCGTTTGGTGCTTTTCAATTAAATACTACGGGCTGAGTGGATTCGAACATAGGAGGGAAAGTTGCAAGACACTCTACCCATTTGTCTTTGTCATTGTGATTATTTTAGATGTTAATAAAATTATATAATAATACAAATTTTAAACATTACACATATTTTCAAAATAAATTTTAAAATACTTTATTTATATAAAAAGTAATAAATAATATCTTAAAAATTATTAATTATATATTTTAAATTTTAAATAAAATATAAATAATATATTTATTGTGTCACTTTGGTTATTGTGATTCTATTCTTAGGTCGACCGATGGTCGTGAAGCTGACCAATTTTTTAGTTCGATCCTTAGGTCTAGTTTTTAAAACATTGATCCTTCCAATGAAAGTTTGCAAATGATAGGGTTTGAAAAATAAGGTTCGCAAGCCCACACACCAAGCCCGAAGAGGCCGGCCCGACGAGAATGCGAGCCAGCTGGTTGAATTTAAGGAGGAACTGCCCAATGGGACGTCAAGCCTTTTGCACCGACATCCAAGCCTTTGGTGCCCGGCCGTTATTGAACTTGATTATGGAAAGTCTCCGCGAATCTGGAAAATATAGTCACACAATAAATGTATTGTGCAAGTCCGGCGAATCTCACGATAAGGAAAAACATGTCTATCGGCCTCCAAGGCTCGGATCCCCCGATAAGGAAGAAGATTATCGAAGTAAAGCGCTCTTTGCATATCACATACCAAATCAGGAATCGGACTATGTAAATATCGTCCGATGGGAATGAATCACAATTGCAATCCATTGGGAAGCATCTATGATAATCTGAGTCCTTGTCGATTGAAGGTCGCAGCGTATTAAATACCCAGGAACATATCGCGGCTTTTTCGCCCTCTAAGCGATCTCTCTTTTCTCTGCAAAGCGGCTTAGGCATCGGGCGACCACGGCGAAAGGCCCTCGCCGACCTTCTTTCTTGTTTTGCATAGAAGTGCCCGTCCGGGCACAGGACCCGGCATTGCGGCGATCTACTTTGCTGGGCGACCCGGGAAGCAAGCAGACCGGCCAATGAGTCCAAATCAGAAGCCCAGCGCCCAAACACGCTCAGCCCGATTCAGGTTGAAAAAAGCATCATCAGCAAACATTAATTCCCAAAGCATTAATGTAGTCCAACAATCTTAAGTATTTTCAACAAATACCAACTCAAAAATAGTTCTCAACTTCCATTCTTGCCTACCCTAAACCCACTCTTCGTCAAGGTTTAAGGCACCTGAAAATGATCAACAATAAGGAGTGAGTTAAAAGCCTAATAAGAAATGTTAATATATTTTCATGGATCAAATATTTTAAATTCACAAAATTGGAGATATAACATATTTTTCTTTTCCTCACAAATCTCATAAAATCCTTAAGAACAAATAAATAATATATATAAATATATTTAAAACTAATGTTCATTATATTTCCCGTTTCTCAAACAATTCCATATTATAATCAAATCCACAAATATTTTAAAACACATATACTCATGGTTCTCAAAATATTTGTTTTAAATAAAATGTCAACTATTCTAACCCTTTGACAATGGCCGTTGCAAAATACTTACACTCATGGTTCTCAAAACATCTTTCTTTCAAATAAAGGTCATTGTATAACTTGGATTGATAAGAGTCATTTTGTCAACATAACCATTGGTAGGGCAGTTGTCAAGTTTATACCCATTGACGGGAGCCATATTTGTCAAGTTTATACCCATCGATGTGACCATTGTTTAGCCGAGTTTATCACCGTTGACATAGGCCATTATACTATTGACTGACCCATAAAACCAAAGTCAAATATTCTCTTCATGTTTCCAAATTCATAAAAATACAAAAATATATCTCCATAACTTTCAATCCCTACCATGAACATTTTCAAATCCATTTTCCAAACAAAACTTGTATTTGATCCATACATATAATTTAAACAAATACAAATTATAAAAACTCATAATCACTTATAATAGCAAAATATTTGTTTTATAGGAAAAGTTGCATTAATATTTCTTACCTCAAAACAAATCAAAAGTCTTGAATGATACCACTCCACGATTAAACGCAGTTAAGAGTCTACGTCACCCAAACAAATAAAAGCGAACAAAACTCATTAATTATCAGAACTATTATTTTTTTTTCTTCAATGTTATTTTAATTTACATATTTATTATTTTAAACTTACTATTATTATTATTATTATTATTATTATTACTCTTTGAATAATTTGCCCTCAATTATTGTGAAACCCTAGAAAATCCAAGATTTTGGATAAAGGGTAAAATAGTAATTTCGGTTGAAAATCGAATTTTCTAGATTCCCGGATAGTGAAAACGGACTTCTCAGTTGAATTGTCTCCTTGAAATTTGCTTCCATGTCGAATTTCGTTGGATTCCGAGGTGGTCGGAATTTGACGTTTTTTCGAGCCGTGGGGTGTCGGATGACACGTAGCGGAGTTAGGGGATCTTGTGTGCCCAGCCAAAGTATGTGACGGCATAAGAGGAGTGGAACACAATTAAGCGTGTGAGAAATGGTCCAGTGGCTGCGTTGAGCCATGTGGGTGATGATGTCGTAAAAGAAAATAAAGAAATAGGAATAAGGATGGAGTGTAGAGCCGTACATTTGGCTTGAGGAAATGGGGAGGCAATTTATATTTTGTAGGAATGAGTGGTTGCTCCAAAAGGGAAAATGACCAAAGAAGAAAATGAGAGAGAGAGGGAGAAAATGAAGGAAAAAATGAGATGAGAAATGAGAAAAAGGAAAGAAAAGGAAGGAAGAAAGAAAGAAAGAAGGAACAAAGAAAGAGTCGTGAGAAAGGGAGGAAAGGAGAAAGGAGGAAAGGAAAGGAAGGATTTTAGGGTTTCGGACCAGTCGGCGTTCAGCCAGGTTCGAGTACTAAAGTTGAATTGCCTTGAGTCAAGGATGCGATGTGGGCGCTAAAGTTGGAGTTTCGACGGCTCGAGAGGTAGGATATTTTATACTTTGGTTTACTTTAACTTCAAAGGCTTTATAATGGTAGGGGTTCAACATGAAGCCATGTAATTAGTTAAGCTTTGGGATTAAAGGGTATGGATTTCGTGCCAGGTTCCTTATGATCGTAGGCGTAGAGCTAGGAGTTTGGCCCAGAAGCCCGAAAGTTTAAGGTGTCGTAGTTTGATGTGATGATAAGGATTGGAACGAAAATGGTTCATATTTTCTAAAGCGTAGAATGCTGCCATTGAATGATCCCCGAGTTAGGCGACTAATTGTGTGTTATTCAACACAGCTTGAATGACGTCGGTGTGTGGAAATGTGATGTTGATCTGTCTTCTTTGATGTATTAACATGGGTTTGCATGGAGGTAGATTATGTATAAATTATAATTGTCCATGGTATGTAAATGTTTCATGTAGTGCTCATTCATGCATGTAACATGAGGGAAAATGCATTGGCATCATGCATTTCATATGCACAGTCACATCGCGTCAGGTCGGGTGTGGGTGCAGGGAAAGGTTTATTCACCGGTGTTGGTGAATGGGTCGTGAACTCGGGAAAAATGGAGATGAGAGTCAGGTAGAATTCAGTGTGTAAAATGATCAAAATGATAAATTACATGTTTTGGTGAGCAAGTTGGGGTAGATACCCCAAGGTGAAAGTCCATATTATTCACGGTTAGACATGAATGAACGATGTAAGTTAGTGAAAATGTTGAAAGAAATGTGTAGGCGATCTGCGGTGGCAGGAATCAAGTGGCCTGAAAAGAAAAGAAAAAGAAATCGGCTTTGATAAATGAGTGGAGGGTTGTCGATATGGTTAGTCATGGTATAGTACACGAGATGGCTTGTTTTAGTCACCTTGGTCTAAAGTGTGAGGAGTCGAATTAATGACTCAGATTGTGAACATGAGAGTGCAGCATCTAAATGCGTGATAAAAAGCATTTAAATATCTTAGTAAATAATTATATGGAATGTAATTGATTTATATCTTGCATTGCATATGCATTTAGGTGGGAGTAACTCTTGTAGGAAAACTTCTGGGCTTTGCTCACCGAGTCGTAGGACCCCACTTTTCGGTGGGGACTATTCGGGAGGCGGCACGTGATCAGAATGTAGTTTTCAGAAAGCCCGAAATGTATTTGAGTAAATATTTTTGCTAATATGTATAAATCTTTTTGTAAAACAGGTATGAAAACTATGATAATATAGTGATTATTATTTTTATGAGTATGGATGCATGGGCCCCAAGTGGCCATTTTACTCATATGTGTGTCTCGTAACACGAGACGCGTAGATTTTCCGCAAGTTGATGGGTAGTCAACGGGACCGGAGTTTAGGCGTCCTGAGTGTGCTCTCTTTTCAAACTAATTTAAATGTAATTTGATGATTCTTGTCACGGGTTTATCGATATCTCTGTACTCAAGTCAAAAATTCCAATATTCTCCGTTCATAATTTAGATCAAAGTCTTATATAAAACACATCCAAATTTCAACGCAATCCAACGGTTGAATAAGGAAAAAAAGAAACACTAAACTTACAAAAGCGTAGCGATTTCCAAAAGCGTGTATTATAAATGAGTATAACTCTCATCTGAAACCTTTAAACATGATCTGAACCGTTCAAATCGTAGATCAGTTTCCTATCTCAAATATTTCCAAAATTAAAAGCCATCCATCCAACTGTTGCATAAAGAGATATCATAAATCTAAAAAAACAGTACAAAACATTTTCACTTACCTTTCTTTTGTTAAAAGCTCATTCCAACTTTGAAATTTTGCATTTTAGCCCTTCTTATTTTAGAAATTTTGTTTTTGTTTTTGTTATTTTATTTTTATTTTTTTAGGGGTATTACAATATACCTTCTTTTAATTCATCAAGATTAAATATTTGAATTGACATAGTTTAATTAATTATGTGATTGTCGGCTCAGTGGCTTTGTCTTTCAGCATTCAGCCTTTTTTTTTTTTTTAACTTTTTTATAACTTATTATTCTTCTTTTTTGACATAATTCATTAATGAGTCGCCATAAGTGAGGAAGGTTGGACTGTCTCCATAAAAAGACTTTTTTTTTCTCTCTCTAATTTGGGGATGCTACATGGCAAATTATAATATATTATCTCATCATGATGGGATAATGCGTAGTACAATTGCCCACGTGTCCCATTTACATGTTCGATATGACCTAGGTGGAGGATGTCCGACCTTCATGAACCGCTCTTGATTGTACTTATCTCTTTCTTATTTATTTTATTATTTTTAAAGTTTTCAAATATTATAATGAATTTCTAACAAACTATATCTAATTAATATTTTTTTAACACAATATCCATCAAGATTACCTATATATATATATTTTGAGTTAATTTTAGTGTCTTAACTTTATTTT
Source organism: Tetrastigma voinierianum (assembly GCA_016808115.1). Classification (NCBI taxonomy): domain Eukaryota; kingdom Viridiplantae; phylum Streptophyta; class Magnoliopsida; order Vitales; family Vitaceae; genus Tetrastigma; species Tetrastigma voinierianum. The sequence continues at coordinate 187,524 of JAEQBH010000478.1, read as the reverse complement.
TGTTCAAGTATCTAAACTTTTTTTATTTTATCTTTTTATTGGGTCAACTTTATTTTTTTTCAATCTTTAGTGTCTAAACTTTTTGTTTTTGTTTTTGTTTTTTTCTATTTTGATGTCTAACTTTATTTTTATTCAATTAAGTGTTTAAACTTTTATTTTTTGTTCAATCTAAGTGTTTATTGGCCAATAAAAACCTATTAGAATATTTGAATTAGGAAAAAATGAATTTAAATGATATTCCACTTTATATAAAATAATAAAATTACTTAAATGATCTTTAATAAAGTGAAATGACAATATTACCTTTTCCACATTTTGGGTTGACTATCTATTTGTTAGAATAAAAAGAGATGGACAAAATTGACAATTATAGAAATGAGATGAAAATTAAAAAATTTCTTTAAAATATATAACAAATTTTAAATACAACTTTTAATTATCTTCTATTATTTTTACTAATTTTCTAATAATTGTTATTTGAGAAAATAATTATATATAAATAATTAAAAATACACATTTTAATTAAAATATTTATTTTTATCCATACTAAGCTTTTTTTTTTTTTTTTTTTTTATATCAATTTCTGTTGTCCTGTAACTAACATATAACAAGAACCTTAACGTGAATGAATAATATTGTCCTTTCACTTCGTTAAAAGTCATTTAAGTAATTTTATTATTTTTATATGATAAGAATGTTATTTGGGTCTTCTTTTTTTTTCAAATATTGTAATAAGTTTTTATTAGTCAAGAAATACTTGATTGATTAAACAATAAAAATTTAAACACTTGATTGAATAAAAATGAAATAGACACATCAAAATAGAAAAATTGAAAAGTTTAAACATTTTATTGAATAAAGATAAAGTTGAGACACAAAAATAGAAAAAATTAAAACATTTTGACACTTGAGACACCGAAATAGAACAAATGGAAAAGTTAAGGCATCATTTATATAATTAACCAAAAAAAAAAAAAAAAAGAGAAGGAAATAATAAACTTTTTTAAAAAAGTTCCCATCTTCTTTTATTATCTCCGATGGCTAGTCACTGTCAAGTGTGATGTGGACATCTATTAATTATTTTAATTAATTAAGAGTCTAATTATGAGGACTCCTATTAATTATTTTAATTATGAGTATCTTTTAATTGTTTTATTTAATTAATTAGGATTAATTATTTTTTCTTGTCCATTAAGTATTTTAGTTTCCTTGTTTAGGCAAGATTATTGTTTAGAAAGGATTCCTTTGAGCCTCTATAGATACTTAGGGGTTGTTTGTTTTTTGACTTTTTGCTAAAAGCTAAATATCTTTTAGTATTAAGCTATTTGTTTTTTAAAAATTTTACGACTTATTGCTAAAATTTCTAAAAAAAAATTATGAATAGAAAGTGAAATGTTGGCTTTTACATTGAGAAAATATCATCTTAACAAAAACTTGATAAAAAACTCACCATTGCCCTGACAAAGAGGAAATTTATCTTCATTCTTGGGATGACAAACGAGGGGTGGTGTTTAGGGACCCGTGCAGAGCCACAGGCCAATTTATTTCGGTCTGAGCATGCCGTTTAAAAATTAAGCGGGCGGAAGCGAGGTTAGCGGAGATAGAAAATTCCCAAACCCGTCATCGTTTACATTTGATTTTTGTTTTATTTTTAATTCTTTTATATTTTTATTATATTAAAATTAATATATTTCATAAAAAAATTATGAATTTTATAAATTATTTTTAAAAAACATTAATTATTATTATTATTTATATTGAAAAATAAAATAATAAAATAATATTTTTAAAATATAATCGAGGCGGGGCGGCGGTGGGAGTAGAAATAACCCTTGTGGCCATCCCTAATGTTATTGATGTTAAAAAGCAATGACTTGTCTTAATGCTATTAATTACTATTCAACATTAAGTAAAAAAATAAGCATGTTAGTCCTTGATCTTTGTAAGAAATTTATTTTTTATTCGATAATCGAAACTGCTCAGGTGCTAAATCTTTTTAAGATTGTGTTTATGGTTTCTTAATTAAGACTTTACTTGGAGATTTGTTGTTTAATCTTCGCACGCTACACGAAGGCTTACCCACTTTGGCCATCAATTTTAGGAGGGTCATGTTTCAATTTTTATGACCCGAATAGAATAAGGTCTAATGGCCCAGCCCGAATTGTCGTGGGACCATTAGGGTTAGGGTTGGTGTGGATCCCGCATTTTTGGCTATTATGTGATTTCCACTAAAAAGACGAGACTTATTTTGTATTTTGAAAAACCGTTTTAAGCGGTTTGGAGTGCCATTTTATTTTGTTTTGTTTTAAGGAAAACAAAGGCCAGAAATAAAGCACAAATGTGACTTAGATAAGAAAAGAATGGTATGCGGAAATGCAGTGCAGGTCGAATTAGGAGTTCTTATTAGGAAGGTATGATGGGCGTAGCATCCATACAAAGCACAAAGTTGGTCTTTACTAAACAAACGAAAGAAAATATGTCTTTTATTGTCGATTAATGAATATTGAAGATAGCGATATGTCTAACGTATAGAACATATATAAATAAATAATCAAGCAAATTCAAATGAGAAAAATGTATACCTAGATAGCATGTTATAAGCAGTACAAATTAGGAAACAATGTTAGTGCAATAACAAAATACAAACTATTCACATTCAATTAAAAATTTATTATAAATTATATGTCAAATTATTTATTAAAAGGATACATGGAATGTCAGGCCCCACCCAATCTCATTTATATGTTACACAAATTAACTCCCAAAGATTCCATTTTATAGGAATTGTATAATTAATCATGTGATTAAAATGTTCGAAAACTGATTTGAAATCGACGATTTGAAAATTGGAAAATTAGAGATTTTTAAATAAAATTTGAAATTTTAGAATTTTGAATTGAGATTTTGGAAATCATAAATTTTAAATTTCAATTTGAAATTAGAAAACTTGAGAATTTGAAATTGGGAATTGAGAGACTTGAATTTCTAAATTAGGGACTTGGATTTTGAAATTGAGAATTTGTTACTTTGAAATTTGAGATTGAAAATTGGGGGACTTGATTGTTGAAATTAGGACACTTGATTTTATAAATTGGGAATTGGTAATCTTTAAAATCGAGGAATTTGAATAAATTAAGGGTGAAATCTCGAAAGGCTAAAGAATTGATCATAGGATGTAGCTAAAGGGCTTGGTCGAAAGATCTAATGGGTTGTTTAAAGGGTCTAATAATTTGGTGAAAGAGCTTAGTAAAAAAAACTAATGAACTTGGTTAAAGGACTTAATGGAGCTAATAAGGCTTTAGTGAATGGGTCTTAGGCGAGTTAAATGTAAATGAGTTGATCAAATGGATCCGTAAGGGATGATTGGACCATGGGACAGGTGAGACGTGGTTTAGTGATGGTATCGACAATAGAATATAATGCAAAAGATACAAGCAGAAAGTAGAGGAAATATAGATGGTGCTTAGAAGAAGAAGAAGAAGAAGAAGAAGATACAGAGAGTTCAAATGATGGAAGTTAATTAAAGTGGAAATATAGTGATTATGAGGGAATGATGAATAATTCATGAAATGAAATGAAAAGAAAAGAGAGTAATAGATTAGTGATAATGGGGGGAGCTTTTGACGTGAATAGTATTTTTTGAATAAAAAATATAGAATTTAATTCAGGTTTCAAAAAAATGATTGAAGTAGTGCGTTTGATCAAGGTGGCATTGGCCGTCGTTGTGGACGACGACATTTGGCAAAATTTTAAGTTTAATAGCCATCGTCCATAACGCCGGCTATTGAATTTAAAATTTTGCCAAAGGCCGGTGTTGCGGATGCAGGCCATTGAACTATCATATTTCAAAACTTCTTATTCTTGCTGTCTGTCTCTCCCCTGTCAGCATCCAACAAGTCACCTCTGGCAAATAGCAAACATGGTAGTCTCAGTTTCAGTTTCCAAATTCCAAAAATCCAAACAGTTCTCTTCCTTGAACTCTATCCGATAGAAAAAGTTCAATGTATTTACGAAGAAAAGATGAAACTCCAAACCTAATAGCTAAGTACACAAACTTCAGAGAAACCTAAAGATATATAAATAAATACTATCAGTTTATTTAATGACCGTCGTCCACAACACGAGTTATTGAATTTAAAATTTTGCCAAAGGCCACAACGTCGGCCATTGAACTTTTGCTAAAAGTCATCGTCCACAACGACGACAATTGCCACCTTACTTTCAAACGCGCTACTTCGATCATTTTTTGAAACCTGAATTAAATTTTGTATTTTTTATTCCAAAACGCTATTCACGTCAAAAGCTCTAACGGGGGCAATCAAGTAATAATGATTGAGATATAATAATAAATTAGTAATGATTGAGAAGTAATGAATTATTAATGATGAAAGAGAGTAATAAATTAGTGATGGTGACAAACAATAGTAAATTAACAATTGGAAACATGAATCCACTAACATTGTATACTTATCCACTATCATCTCCTACTTTATCAGACCCTTTGAAAGACTATATTAATTGGTAAAGACAAAGTCTGTCGGCTATTATGATATTATTAGATAATTGATTTTAAAATTTAAAATTTAAATTTGCAATAGTTTTAGATAAATTGAAAATTACTTCAAATTTAAAATCATTCAGTTTTTAACTTTTTAATTAGAGAATTACATTTCTTATATTTTTTTAATAATCTTTACTCTTTCAATTAATTAATTACTTTCCTTATATATTTATGTATCAAAACAAATTTTAAAAATTAAAGATTGTAAAGAAAACCAAATAAAAAGCATATCATAGTGCATATGAAAAATACCCTATGAGGAATAAAGTCGGTGGAGAAAAAAACTTCCAAAGGAAGAACAAGTTGATACAAAAGAATGGAACAAAACCGCACAATTACTAAATCAAGCGCAAATGAAACCACTAATTCCACTTTTTGCTCCTTTTCAGTTAGGGTTAGACAAATCGCAAGAATGAGAGTAGGAACAAACATAGGAAGGAAATCAATCGCCGGATCGAAGAGTTATCGATCGGTGGTCTCAAGTGAACCCTTGTTGTCGTGGGAAAATTTCTTGGAGGAGGAGGAGCGGAGCGGAGGAACAAAATGAGGAGGAAGAAGGAAGAAATGGGGGGGAAGGGGAAGGGAAGAGCCACGTGAATATGTTTTTCAATGGCCGTCGTTGTGGACGTGACGTGTTGAGGTAAGGTAATAGCCATTATGCAATCTTAGGCATTTGTAGGAATTAATTAAGTTAAATGGCAATGCGTTGTGAGCAATGACCGATTCGTTTAAAATTTGCGAGCCGTCGTCCTAATATTGTGATGCAAACTATCTTTCGGCATTAGTAAAACCTTCTTTGATCATTTTTTTAAACCTAAAATAAATTATATATTTTTTATTCAAAATACACTATTCATGTCAAAAGCTCTCATTGTACTCTCCCTCTCCTTTGACGGCCCTCCTCCCAAAAATAATTTCCTCCCTCTCTCACTTTGTTTTTCTAGAGTTTTAGACTCGAATAGTTGATTTGATAAAAATAAATAAATAATTATAAAATTAGTTTTTAACCCAAACTAATGCCTAAAGTAATGCGTTTGGGCATAAGTTGACAAATCATGATAACGACAATTGGAATTTTATCAAATGCCGTTGTCATGAACAACGATAATTGCATTTTAAAACCATCAAATGCCGTTATCATGGACAACGACATTTGACAAAATTTCATGGACAACGGTATTTGCCAGCTTGTAATCCTACATGGCTCAAACGTACTACTTTGAGTATTAGTTTGGATTAAAAACTAATTTTGTAATTTTTTTTTCTTCAAATGAACTATTTCGATCTAAAACTCGTTTTTCTAAGCCCAAAATGATTCTCCTTCTCAAAACCCTAGCTTCTCTCCTTTTCTTTTTTTTATTTTTCCCTTCCCCTCCCCTCCCTCTTTCTTCTCACCCAGGTCTGCCTCCCCCAAAAAGGAACCCCCCCTCTTTTTTTTCTCACCCAAGTCTGCCTCCCAAAAAGGATTCCCAAGACCAAACTACTAAAACCATCCTCACCCTCCACTTGACCACCTCTCAAGCCTACGCTTACTTTTAATAAGAGAACATTCTCTAAGGTTAAAAATGGGAAAAGACAAAAATACCCTCAATTAGGGGTCTACAATCGGACTTGCCCGCTTGGGCTATTAGGCATGAATTGTTTTTTTTTTTTTTTATATTTTTAAATTATTAACTTCTAATATAAATTTAAAACATAAAAATAAGCTGAAAATCAAATAAAAATTTGTTTTGTATAAAATCAAATAATATTTTTTAAAAATTATTTCAAAAAGTACTTTTTCAACAAATTTTTTTTCCATCCCTAATAATGATATTTTATATAAGATTTATATGTTAAAACTATTATTTTTTAAATGTCTTATAGACACATTCTTATAAACCTAATTTTATTACTATTTTTAAATGATTATAAAAATACATTTCATTAACATTATTTGAAATGTGTTATATAATATTTTACAATACATTTTTATATTTTATATTTTATTTATTTTTAATAATTACACATGTTTTTGTTAATATATTTTTAAATTAGTCAATTTTATAATTATAAAAAAATATATGTTTCTTTTTATTTTTGAAAATATAAAATAATATTTAAATAATGGTTGTCATAATGATTTAAATTATTTAAATAAAATAAAATCCTACTCATATAAAAATTAATTAAAAATAAGATAATATTGAAAAAGAATTAATATACTTTATTTTATATTCTTTTAACATTATATAAAATATTTAAGAAATTATAAATTTATTTTTTATTATTTTAACCCATTTTAACCCTTAAGGCCGGGCGACCCGAATTCCCATATGTATAATATCTTCCACTTCGTTCTCTACTCCTCTAGATACCAACTAACTGAAAAATGCTCATCATTTCAATACTATTTCTTGCTTTCACCGCCACATTTCTCTTCAGATTTATCACTGCAGATGGTATTCATTCCACACCCACTTACCCAAATCTCCTCTTCTGCCTTTACACGCGATAACCTCATCTGGGTGTTTTTGATTTTCTCTTAACTTTGATTCTTCAGGCGATTTCACGCTGCTCTCCAAGAGGCATCCCAAGCGCCAAGAAATCGAGGATAAGGTGGTTTGGATCACTGGTGCCAGCCGCGGAATCGGTATTTTCTTTTGTCTCTTTCCATATCCTGAAAATTCAGCTGTTTTTTTTTTTTTGAGAGAGAAACAGCCAGTCTTTTGAAATTGTTATTTAATTGTTTCAGGGGAGATTCTTGCCAGTCAACTTGCAGGATTGGGGGCGAAATTGATCCTTTCGGCTCGAAATGAGGCCGAATTGGAGCGAGTTAAGCAGCAGCTTAGAGGTACAGTGTTAAACACGAAGTGGTTTTTTCCCCTGTTCTTCTGGATTGATGCTATTTTGAAACAACAGGGTGGTGTCTTTTAGGGTTTGATAAGTTGTTTTATTGATCTACTTGATTGATTTTTGCTTGAAACAATATGGGTGTGTATATTGTACAACAAGAAGTTGTTTCTTTAGCTGTTTTGGTTGATTTGTCTGTTGAAGCCACACTGGTGTGTGTTGTAGGGAAGTATGCACCTGGGGAGGTGGAGATTTTGCCTCTGGATTTGGCCGGTGGTGAGGATTCTATCATGGAGGCCGTGGAGAAAGCGGAATCGTTCTTTTCAGGGGCTGGTGTTGATTATATGATTCATAATGCGGCTTATGAGCGTCCCGTAAGTTATTTGAAAATCAGACTGGTTGAGATGTATATTTTGTATTGATAAGCATTAGATTCACAAATTCACACATGCATATGTATAATAATATTTCCCTTTTAATGAAGGAAAAACAATGATGAAGTACATTTTGACAAGGAAAAAGAATATCAGCTTACTTTATTTTCTATCCTGAAATTGTAGAATCTCTAAAAAAACATTGATCAGTGTCTTCGATAATGAAGTTAATTATCATTGGTGATGATATTCAAACATTCAAATGATTTTGTGTTTTTAACTAGCATTTGGGTGCTTAAGACTTTCAGACTGGCATGTTGTCTTCTAAACAATAAAAGAATTGGAGGTTTATGATGCAAAGGGTAGTTTATTGCTATCAACGTATTGATGGGACATTAGTAGTTATATTACCCTCAGTTCCTTGCTCTTACTGAAGGTTTGCCAGATCACTGGCTTGATATTCAACTCAGTATTGATGGTTGTGTCAGCCTACTTGACAAATAAAACAAACTTATAAAAGGGAGGGAAGGGCTTCATCAAGCCTTAAAGAGTAACCTCCCAGTCATCATTTAGCATCCTCTTACTGATCCCCTTGAAAAGTCCTATATCAAGATACGCTCAAATGAAGGAGCTCTAAATCTATTCTCAACCAAACAAATGCTAGGTGCTTCTTCAAATTCTAGGTCATCTTGCCTCCAAAACTGTTAAATGATCAACTCTTCTAAAAGCTCAAGCATTTAACAAAAACCAAGTAAGGTCATCCGCTAGGATCCAAAATGCCCACATAACCCTCATTAACAGCAGGTAAGCAACCATATAGAAAACTGGCAATGAATGATGGGGTAGGTTCTTTCAGGTCCAAGTGAGAATGTAATACTAAAAGGATTGAATATAAAGAACTAGGGTGTGGATTGATTAGCTGGAAAAATGCACTGAATACTGTAATAATTGCTTCAAGTTGAAAGTTGGAAATTTCAGTATTTGAATGATAGGACATGATCGAACTTGCAATGGGGCATTACTGCTGAGTTAATCAATCTGCATTTTGAGTTAACCATCTATTGTTGGTTTCCTTTCTTTTTTTGGGCAGAAAGCATCAGCTCTGGATGTAAATGAGGAAAGCCTTAAGGTATACATAACGGAAATACTTTTGTAGCACTGATGGTTAAACCTGGCCTGACTTTGTGGCAATTATAGGCTGCCACAATCTAGTGGGCCAAATGTTGTTTGGTTCTAGTCACAAGTCAGATCTAACCAGTAGGATATACTTATGCAAGTGCTTCAAAAGTTGTCTAGTCTTGTTTCTCTTGAGCTGCTCTCATTGTCCTGAAAAAGTCGTCACAAACCTTTTTCTTTCATATCTGTTGTGCAAGTAGGCTACTCTCAATGTGAATGTTATTGGAACGATCTCTCTTACACGGTTGCTCGCACCTTTCATGCTGAAGCGGGGAAGGGGTCATTTTGTTGTGGTATGTTCGGTTATTTATATTTAATAGTTGACACGAAAATGTGATTTACTTTGGGTTCACTAATGTCATTATAGGAATATTTTGGATAGCTCCAATGGGTCATGATAATTTCTTGAACCTTTTCCAGTTTGCTAAAATATTAAATTCAGTTATGTTACTGATCCAAAATAAGTTTTTTCTTTTTTTCTTTTTTTCTTTTTTTGGTTCGTTATTCTCTAACCCAAGTTTGGAATTTCTGATTATATTTATTTGCAGATGAGTAGTGCTGCAGGAAAGACACCTGCACCAGGACAGGCTGTATACTCTCTTTCTAAATATGCTTTAAATGGATATTTCCACACCTTGCGTTCTGAGGTATTTTATAACTTCACTCTTGAGGGGAAAGTCAATAGATGCACATTGGCTATAGGCTAATTACTTTGTAGCAGAGTTCGGCTCGCTGCTTCATTACGTTGGAATACCCTTTTTTTTCCTGGACAGAAGTACATTAGATTTTTTCTATTAACTGAAAAGATCACGAAGGACAAAAAAAAAAAATCCTTATGTAGGAATATTTTCAAAATGCTATCATTTGAAAATAGAAGGGATAAGTTTCCAAGCAAGTGAGTTTCCTGAACCAATCAATCTATCTCGACTTTGTTAGACAGGACTCATTAGAAAAAAATTTGTCATTAAGCATTAAAATAATTTAGCAAGATTGCATATAGAAACAGAGGACTACAAATTACTTCATTTGTAAATTTATTTCATTGCTATTTGTTATATGTGACAACTTGTCCTGTAGACATCTTGGTTTGTTTGCACAAATCTGTTTTTGATAGTTTATTTTCCCTGGAAGGATGCTAGAATAGTAATTTCTACATGATATTTGGCAAGAATAACATAAAACAACTATGTCGAGAGCTCAATAATTTTGCTCAGGTTGAAAATGTGTAGATACTTCTGAAAATCAAAAGGTTGGAAATCAATGATGATTTTTTTTTTGATTGGTAAAAAAGGTGAAAATGGGAACAGGGTTGATAGTGTTTGGACATGATGGGGTTGTACTAATTTATTAAACAAGATTATAAAAATTAGGAAAATTTTTTATAATCTTGTTTAATGAATTAGTACAATCCTGTCATCTCCAAAAAGTTGGAGATGAATGGAGGAAAAACTCTGCCATAGCTAGACAGTAGAATAAAGCAGACTTCAAAGTCAGAAAGTACCGTGAGCAATACTATGTAACCATGGTAGAGATTGTTGGATAAAGATTTGGGGATGAAATGTGTGAATCATAAAACCAGTTTGGCTTTATGCTATCGGCACCTTGGCTATGTTTGGTTCTTGGAAAATTTCAAAAAAAATTCAAGGGAAAGAAAAACTAGGACAGAAGAAAAAGTGAAGTAAAGTAAAAAATAAATTTAAAATCTATAAGTGCTAGTGTTCCCCCTAACGGTTCGCCAACTTCTCCTTGCTTGGCAAAGTGCTAGTGTCGGAAAAAAACGGAAGCGAGTTTGGTTGGCGGCCCCTCTTTGTTTATTCTGGACGCTGTGGAAGGAAAGGAATAGGGTGGCTTTTGAGAATGAGGCTCCCTCTGCTCATAGGATGAAATCTGTCTTTTTGTTTACCTTGTGGTCGTGGGCTAAGTTGTATAGTGTTGATAACTTAAATTCTTTGGTGGGGTTTTTGACTTGGCTGGGGTATAGGTGAGAGTGTGTTTGTGTTCTCCCTTTTTGTACTCCTCTTGTGTACTCTTTGGGAGCCTTGAGCTCGTTTTTCATCTATATACTGCTCTTTACCGATCAAAAAAAAAAAAAAAAAAATCTATAAGTTATTTTTATTTGCTATTTCAAACTTATTTTACTTATTCAACCAAACTGATATAAAAATTAAATAATTTTAAAATGTATAATTTTTTTACTATTTTTATTTATAAATGATTTTCTTTAAAATATTTTTATAAGGCAATGAAAATGAGAAAAATAATTTTACTTTTAGTATTTCAAAAATGAAGCATAATCTTTGAAAAGAGAGAAGAAAATTCTTGTATTTCATTGATTAACAATACAAGTGAATACACACACCTGAGAATATAAATATATATATATATATATATATATATATATATATATATATATATATATATATATATATATATATATATATATATATATATATATATATATATATATATATTCGAGGAACAAGCAAAAACCTACGCCAAAAGAGAAAGAAAATTTTGTATTTCATTGATTAACAATACAAGTGAATACACACGCACAAATATACACACACACACACACACACACATGATAAAAGAGGATTAGAAAAGAAGCAAAATTAGAATAGAATAAGGAACCAAAATAAGCATAAAAAAGGGAAAAGAATCCAAGTCCTAATAGGAAAGGAATACTCAATCTTTATGAAAGCTATTTACATTGACTGTTAATAGAAATGTTTAGAGACGAGAAAAATCTTTTATAATGTTTATCAACTTAAAAGAATGCATATCATCAGTTCCTTAGTGAGTAAATATCCTAGGTCTAAGAAAAAAGAAAAGTAGCTGCCATACACGAATATATTCTTATGAAGGTCATCGTGTGTGATGGAGCAGTAACTAGTTCAGAAGTATTGGCTTCAATACTAGTAACTTTCTAGTGATGTAAATTTTCATCCAGGGCCCACAATGGGTCCTTGTCTTTTAATATTCAGGACAAGGTCCAATTGTGTTCCTTGCTAGTAAATTATTTTCGGTTAGCAGGACAAGAGAGATCCAATAGAATTTAAAACTTTAGTATAATTAAGACTGATACAGTATGTACGATGTGCAACTTTAGGTAAACAAGGAGATAGGTGAGGGAGTATTTCAGATGGTGCTCAGTAAACACCCAGAAGTGATTGATTGCAATATCTAGAGTCTTTCGTTCTCACGAGATTGAGTAGAACCTTGCATATAGGATTAGAACAGGATGTTTGATGCTGAGATATGCTTTTGGAGTGATTGATCATCAAACACCCATTAAGTTAGAAGGAAAATTTTCCAAGACATCTATATGATTTGTGCTATGCTATGTGCTAGAATTTTGAGCTGCTAAAAACATGTTAAAAAACAGTATTGTGATATAAGGATTACCAGATTTTTGAGTGATAAAACAAGAAAAATAGAATAAGAAATAAAAGCATTTGTGGGAAATGAACACCAACATGGATTTATGGACGAGGGTCGTTTGCAACAAAAGCCAATGAACATGCTGGGAAGGAGTGATATGATTCAAGTAGAAGGTGCCAAATGATAAGAAATAAACCAAATACAAGTACTATAATTTCCACCTTACTGAGTGAAAAATAAAATAAAATATATATTGTGGAGCTGAAAGGATGTTTGCTGATTATGGATAATGGTATATGACAAGGGAACACTTCTGAGGCATGCATCTTGCCAAAATTGATGAATTAGTTTTATTTAATTCACTTAGATTGAAACAACAACATGAAGCAGGGAGTTTTAATTTTGAAAATTGGCTTTGTAATGGAATATGATTGGTAAAATTTATCTTCGAATTGTATTTCTCATTGGATGGTTGCTAGATGTGAATCAGCCATGTAGAAGCATTCCTTATTTTCCCAATTTGATTTCTCTTGATGTGTTTGACCCTTGCAAATAAGGAAGAAGTGCATTTCCGTGAATGGCCAATCTTGAAATGTACCTTTTATTTTGGATCGTAAGGATCAAAATCATAAATCGTAAGGACTACAACTCTATGGGGTTTTGTAGTTTCACTTGTTTGAAGTTCATGGATTTTCTCTTGCTTAATCCTAGTATATTCTAATCCAGAAAAGTTTCTTCTCTTGCTTATGGTGTAACTCCATCTATTTTGATCACAGCTCTGTCAAAAAGGAATTAAGGTGACTGTTGTCTGTCCTGGACCAATAGAGACATCAAATGGTTCTAAAGCAAGCACTGAGGTAAAGCTTAGAGTTTATTTATTTATTTATATTTAATTATTGAGTTTTATTTTTTAGCAGTAGTAGTAGTTAATATAATATAAAGCATAATATAGAGGACTAAAATTGAATTCGAATAACTTGAAAATATAATAATCTGAAATAAATTATTATTATCATTAAAGGTTTGTAGAAGCAAAATATAATTTTGCAAATATAATTTAAAGTATAAAGTAAGAGGCTGAAGTTGAATCTGAAATACATTTTTTTATTGAAATCTAATACACAGAAAGTTTGAATCTTGAACTGGAATAATTGATGGAAGGTTTTGTTACAAAGAGAGGTTTAATTACAAAGGGAAAGATTTTTTGAGAAAGAGGGGATTGCAGCAGAACTAAGAAAGCTTTGGCAGAAGCACTTTCCTCACTCTTGTTAATTCTTCGAGTTTTTTGCTATGCCTTCCGATGAACTAATAACTCTACTTATACAGGATTGTGATGGAAAGTTGTTGAAATCCATGGAGTTGTTGAAATCTAAAAACTTCAATCAATTTAAAACCCATTAAAAAATTGTTCACCTGTAGATTGCAACCCAAACAGCTTACTGATTTCTGCTTGCAGTTTGTTAATGGAACTTGCAAGATGTCAGGAATCTTTGATAAAATTTTCAAAATTACGGCTTGTTGATGAACCTTGTGGGATGTTAGGAATTCTGAAGAAGTTTTCAAGAAGTTGAGAACGTTACCATCCATGAACAGGACCTTGTACCCTCTTGAACTTTTCTGATTTTTTTCGGGATTGAAACTTTCACCTCCCATTTACTACCTTTCAAAGTCCTTCTTTCTACTCATTTTTTACATGTACAAAATAACAAATGTACAAATGGAGGAGGCTCCATGAAGTATTCTTTTCTCAATTGATAATTTCTTGAAGGAGGACATTTTAAATTTAGAAATGTTTTTTGGCTTGACATTTGCTGATATATTCCTTTTTGTAAAAATCGATAAGATAAGATAATTGAAACTAGTAAAGAAAAAAGGATATCAGGAAGATCACATGGAGAAATGGTTGTTTGAGCATTATTTTTGGCAATGAGTTTATAGTTAGGAGAACTATAAACCTAAGATTCTAATTGTTTGATAGTCATTCTTAATCTCCATGGTGGGTTTGTTTCTTGAGACTTGATTTACAAGGCCAAAGGTCTCGGGTTCCAAACAAAGGTTGTTTTTAAGAACAAGCTATAAGGGAATAAAGTGTCGAGTTGGATGCACTCTTTCATCATTAGATCATTCAAGAGGCTTGCTTTCAATGATGAGCTAAATTTGTTTGAATCCTTTAATAAAGGAATTCAAAACACAAGTTTCTAATTTTCTTTAAAATCTATCAGTTTGCTTAGGATTGGAGAAAATTAGTTGATGAATTAACCCTTAATCCATAAGGAGAGTAGAGGTAATTCAATTTATTAATTATTGAATATGATGGTTACAAGATGGTGACTATCTAAATCTATATTAGCCTTGCAAACACTATAACTTGGTGCAAACTTACAATTTTGTCTTTCTAATGAAATTTCTCTACACAAGGGATCAAGATTTGTGCATTCCACTTCAGTGTTGTAATAGTGAGTATGCTAGACAAAAATTAATCCTTAAAAGGAATTCCATGGATGGTACAGTCAATAATGAACTGCATCATCCATTCTTGTTCTTGTCCTGTGGCTCGGGTTTTAAGAATTTATTAGCTGATTAAGGTCTCTTGGAAAATTTAATATTTTTGTTGGAAGAAGTTTTTTTGAAAATGTTGAAATTCTTTTGAAAGCTTTGGAATTTTTGAATTTCATTTTGAAAATTTTGTAATTCTTTGGAAAATATTGAAATTACCTTCTTTCTTTTAGGTAAATGTCTTTTCTTTCTTTTCTGGTCTACAATGGGACTCGAACTTGGAACCTCCCTTAACCCCATCCCATCTCTTTACCATTTGAGCTAGACCTCAAGGGTGAAAATATTGAAATTACCTTTGAATCTTCTTCAAAATTTTTTATTGGTTTCTTTCCATAGGAACATTCAAGATTTGTATCCATTGATAACTCTGTTTTCCTTCGCTTCAAGTCATAACTTCTAACAGCACTATGAAATTCATTGCTTATGTTATCCTGATTAAAACTATTTTAATAATAATATTAGTTAATTAATATTTTTATGAACCTTGTTTGTCTGTAAAACGTCAAGGAGCATGCCCCATCCTTAACTCTGTTTTTCTTATCTTCAAGTTGTAACTTGTAAGAGTGCTTATGGGATGAAATTCACTGCTTGTGTCTTAATGACTGAATTAAAACTTTATGCGATAGTTCTAAAAATATCTTCTTTGCTTACCATTATGGAATGCACATTTACGCAATTTTACCTTTTTCTAAACCTTACATTGTTGATGCCATGTGCTTTTCCTTATGGACTGCTTTTGTGTTAGATCATTTATTTTTGTGAAACGATAGAAGAAAAGAATACTTTTCTTTATCGAACGAAAATGAAGTAAAATACAAGATAGTCCCACTCATTTATATAGGATGAAGACACAAAAAGGAAACAAATAAAATACAAAAAGGAAGGAAAATAATGTATAAGAAATAAAGGAGGTAAACTAGAGAATATCCTATGATTCTCAACAATTTTGTTATGGTTCAATAGGGTTATACTGCACACTTATACTCTGTCTTTGTTGTCATGACCTCCAGAGCATTACCAAACTAGTAAAGGGCTTTTAAACTATTTTCACAACATTTATTCCTCTTTATGGTCGGAATGTGACTAAAACTTGGATTGAGATATCGAGTTCAGAACTTTGAAACAGCCTCTATTTCCATACAAAGTTGATTTCTTCTTCTCTCCACCATGGACATGGGTCACTGCAGACCCACCTGAATTGTGCATGGATGATGCATGTGTGTGTTTCTTATGCTTGTCAACCCCTTCAGAAATCAAATCTGTTGGTGAATGAGAATGACATTTGATAAATTGTATTGACAATAGTTGATTGATTGTAGTGAACTTTGATTGAGATTAGTTGAAGAGGAAGGTCCGGAAGACGACAACAGATCCTGGACAGCTATTCTCATACATGCTAATTTTATTTTTTGTTTTTGTTTTGTGTATCTTTTCATCATTGTACAGGATTTTTCTGTCCACTGAATGATATCCAGCTACCATGCTTTTAAATAGCAGTGTAGATTATATCCCCTATCGTCTGTTAAAAATATAATATTCACATTTTCAAGCTAATGAAGTATAGAACTAGAAAATAGGTCAATGTGGTTCTAAGTGACCTTGGCATTAGGACTTAGTAGTAATATTCATTAGATCCTCCAAAATTTAGAGATTGAATCTGTGCTGTTTGAACTTTTATCAAGGGGTAGTATACTGAATAGTTAGAAAAACGAATTGCGGAAGGATCTTTAATACCTTAGGTTTAATTACTCCACAAAAGCAAGAGACTGCACCAAGAAATTGGAGTTAATAATGTAGGCATGCCATCGAACTCCAAAACCCCATAGGCAAAGTATACAAATTAATGAAAAATTCTTATATTATTATATATAACTATTAGTTGTCACAAACTCATACAATTGAATGACAAATCTTATAAGGCATTCTAGTCCCAAATTGTTGATGACTTGTTTCTCTTGGAAAACAAATAAGTGGTTCTATGCTTAACCAATGGTCTAACAATCTATGTTAATCTTTTGGGCATCTACTGCAAAAACGTTATATGACTGAAAAGAGTGTATATCAAATTTCCTATTTATTGGTTTACTGATGATAGACAATCACTCAAAACTTATTTTTAACCTTTCTATTCTATTGGAGTCTATGTACTCTGTGCTATTTTTATTTGATCATTGATTTTTTACTCGGGTGGAAATTGGATCTCATTTGACTCCAATCTTGACTTAAATTTTTGCTAAGGCTTTGTTTTATTGCTAAGAAAATTGAAGAAAAATAGAAGGAAAACATGTTTGAGCCATGATGTCCAGTGTGTCATTTGGTGATTTTGATATTAATATTAATATTCATATCCTTTCCTTCTTCAATTGCAAACTCTTATGCCACATTCTAAGACATCTACTTAATAGTCAAGAAGGCTTGTGAGAAGTGACCATTTTATTTACTGTAGGATTTGAATTTCTCTTTCTCACCTTCATTTCATTTGATTCTTTCGACAGAGGCGTGTGCCTGCAGAGAGGTGTGTAGAGTTGACTATTATTGCTGCAACCCATGGTCTAAAGGAAGCTTGGATATCATATCAGGTAATTCTATTGAATCCAAAAACTTCCTTTCGTGGATTAATTTACACGAGCGCATAGAATAACAAAAACTGGTAGGTTATAGACCTGGATGGTCACAACTATGATGATCAGAGAGGATACTAGGGTATAATAAAGCTTGAACTGTTAGGATTTGGGCCTACATCGTATGTCATGCTCTAACATTGCAATCTATACCCACATGTGGAGAAACAAACGCACAAATTTAAATTTGTGATCATTGCATAGGGGAAGACAAACAAACAAACAAACAAACAAATAAACCGTAAATTTATCATCACAAATAAATAGATAGATAAATCAAAGGTTTGATGTCTTGAGCTACAAACTTCCCTAAAAGTTTAAACTTTTATGGTTTTAGTTCATAGGTGTATATCTTTTTATAACATCTTTTTTAGGAAAAAAAAATACTAAAAAAAACATACAATTCAATTGTATGAATTTTTAACTACCATCAAAGGATGAAGAAATTCCTCCAAAGATACTTGGATATGATGTAATGACCTGTTTCTAATCATGTAAATATTGTTCACTTTGGGCCAAAAGGCCGTCATGACTTTAAAATATGTTTACAAGGTCAAGAGGAGTAGCAGACATGACGTTTTGTTGCATTTCATAGGATTACAAGGTAAAACATATCGGTCATTGACTCGGAGGGTCCCGAGGGGTTTCGTATAAACTCCTACATTGGGGTTAAAGATCAACTTTGACACTGTTTGTAATAATTCTCTTTTAACAGTGTACATGTTATCCACTCAGGGCCCAATGAGCTTTAAAAACTTTGAAAAAAGTCTACAAGGAGTTCATATTGTATATAGAATCATAAAATATTTTCCTTATTTGAAGTCAGATATTGTGGATGGTAAAAAACAATGAAAAGGTATTTGAAGAGGACATCATTAACTAAACCCAAGGAGTAAGAAAAGAGACAACCCAAGTTACTAGCTACCTCTAAGGTTTGATGAAGCCACTTGTTGTACTTCCGAGAACCTCTTTCCAACTTAGATGCCCATGATGTCATAATAGTAGAATTTTCTTCTGTCCTCAATTGGGAAGATTCAAAGCCTTTCCTTCTTATTTTAGCTTTGATTAGAAGGTCTGAAAGAGGCTTCTTCAATTGAGATTAGGAACCTTTGGTTCAAAGAGAACTCCTTGCTTGTGATCTCCCTGCATCCATTGCCCGAGAGGTCCTTGAAGTAAACATGGTGCAGCCATTTGACCAGTAACCTCACCACATCAGAATCAAAACAGGATCATAAAGATTGGCTTTTGTAGAAAACTAGATGGGAAGAGTTTAGGAATAAATTCCTTGTGTTTTTCATTGATTCAATATGTGTATATATGGAAGAGGAGTATACACAATTTAGAAGCTAATCTACCATTCCTAATTAGCTATAAATCCTATAAGTAAAGTTTGTAATTAGTTACAAATCCTACACGTAAAGTATTGACATGCTATAACAACAATTTAATAAAATTTCAAGATCTCATTTCTTTTTTCTCCATGGAGATTTTACTGTGGCATTCTTCTCATTATTTGTATTTGTGCAAGTGGCAGTAAATGTTTGCCCCTCTTCCTATCCCTAATCAGAAGCATAACTTGATGTAAACTAAATTTCATATAGTGATGGTTTTTCATGACTACCTTACCTTTCCATAGTTTTGAGTTTCAGTTCTATATGTGAATCGTAAAAACAATTTTCTGATAGATGCTCACTATATTTCTGCTGTACCACAAAAGACTCGATGTTTTAGCAAATTCATTAGCTTCCTTCTGAAAAGTTTTTTATGATTGATATGGATATGGGGTTTTTCCATTCTCAACTTTTGCACCTTTATTTTTGATGCATTTGCAGCCTGTATTATCAGTTATGTACTTGGTGCAGTACATGCCAAGCATCGGCTTCTGGCTCATGGACAAGGTATTATTATTATTATATATATATATGCTCACACTATCAGCTATACTGGATAAAAGGCATGAACATTTTATGATGATCTTATCATGATATCCCATTTTGATTTTGATATTATTCTTAGATCAGGTTGTGACCATGATATGTGAAAACCAATTGGTATACATTGAGATAGGTAGGATAAACCTTCTATGACATTCTACATTCATCATTTGAGTTACTGATCCTCGGGTTTAATAGTGAAATTACTATTCATATTAAACCCAAATCCTATGAGCTTGAGCTTGAGCTTTTAAGAGAGTTGGTCGTTTAACATGGTATCAGAGCCTAGTTCGACAAGAGGTCTTGGGTTCGAAACATCTTTTTGCAATTTATTCATCATTTGTTGATTTGAAAGTCCATGAAGGACTCTATTTGGTTTGTTTGACTCCCCACTTGCTGGTAAAAGGGGTTGTTGCACGTGAGGGAGGGTGTTAAAGGCATAATATTCATATTAAACCCAAATCCTACAAGTTTGAGTTTTTAAGAGAGTTGGTCGTTTAACATGGTATCAAAGCCTGGTTTGACATGAGGTCTTCGGTTCGAACCACTTCTTTGCAATTTATTCCTCATTTGTTGATTTGAAAGTCCATGGAAGACTCTATTTGGTTTGTTTAACTCTTCACGTGTTGGTAAAGGGGGGTTGTTGCACGTGAGGGAGGGTGTTAAAGGCATAATATTCATATTAAAACCCAAATCCTACATGTCGACTCCAGGAAATCTACGCTTAACCTTGTGACAGAGATTTATTTGACAAGAGGCCCTGTCTCAACCACCTCTTTCAATTTATTCCTCATTTGTTGATTTGAGTCCAAGGGATAATTTATTTGGTTTATTTAACTCTTACGCCGGTATAAGTGTTGTTGCAACGGGAGGGAAAGGAGAAGGCATTTCATATCTATATTAAACCCAAATCCTACAAGCTTGAGCTTTTATGAGAGTTGGTCGTTTATCAGTCCTTCAATCCTTCAATCCTTCCATTTTCTTCTGTGATCAAGGTTGGTGCAAATCGAGTAGAAGCAGCTAAACAAAAGGGCAGCATTTACTCACTGGGATTACTCTTTGGGAAGAAGAAGGCATCATGAATTTTCTGCTGGTTACACCCCTCACAGAAGACTTCTTCCTCCATTCTGTGCTTAACCCCTTAATGGATCTGTATAATACTCAAATTTTATCAAGTTACCAATAAATTCAGGTCGTGTTTGTTTTTTGACTTTTTTTAATAAAAGCTAAATAGCTTTCAACATTCATTCTGTTTGTTTTTTTTTTTTTTACTTTTTCATGACTTATTGTTGAATAGAAAAAACCAAAATATTTGGCTTTTTGACTTATTCTTAATGTTTTTTTTTATTAAGAAAAAACCATATATTATAATTATTGCCCATATAAAAGAAACAATGTTCTCTTTCCATGGCTCTCTTTCTATGGTGATTGGGATTTGACCATAGCCTTGATGAGAACCAAATGTTTTCTTATAATAATAAGAAGAAAAATGTTTGGAAACCAAGGAAGCATTCTATGGTATCTTTTCAATTATATATTAAAAATATGATAAAAGGAAAAAGAAATGGTAAACAGACTGCATTCTACAGGACAACAATTGAGATGATTGTTCAGACTTCAGTTACATATATTGCTATTTCCCATTAGGGTTTTGATTCCATAGTTTAAATTCTCTTCACAAAAAAAAAAAAGCAAAGAAAAATGATCAAAGATTTTCACACAAAACGAGGAGATCATTATGAATGAAGTTGGCCTTTCCACAAGCATCAGAAGTTGAAAACAGGCATTCACTTAGGAAATGCATTATTAAAGATACAGTTCCCTTAAAATCCTGGCTTATTCAATCATCGACAACACCTGATGATCAGGTCAGGAGAAATTCAAACCAGATGATATGAACTGCTTATGAAATGATGACTAAAGCTTATTAACCCCACTATCTCTGCTTGAAAATAACAAATTATCAGCACCCTAATCCAAAGGTTCTCCAAGAGTCAACTATATTATCGTGATCTTGCTGAGAGAAAAAGAGGATAATGATCTCTGAAAGTGAACAAAATTGTGTCCAAGATTACTGCAGCAGAAAGAGGAAAATCGTAGGATCTTTGATAGTGCATTGGTTCTGCTGAATTGAATTTCTCGATCCAGGATAACTGTTGGGAAAATCCAGGTTAGTTTTCTCCAAATTAACAAATGTTTTCATTCATGTGAATAGTGCTCCGAACGTGAATAGTAACTTTCAACGGAAATACCCGGCAAATATCTGATACAAAATAATGACAGATAAAATAGTTATAATAAAAAATAATACCAAATAAAGAATACCAGAAATTTACGAGGTTCGGCAATAGCCTACGTCCTCTAGCGTCAACGAACAATTTCCATTAATGAAAGGTTATAAAATGTGTTTAAGACCACAAATTAATTTCCTAAAAATCGACGAAAAGTAAATACCCAAAACAATCAAGAATACTACAAATAAATTTTTGCCGGGATGAGAGGTTTGTTTTAAAAAAGAAGGAAACCCCTTTATATGCTAAAGGAGAAAGCAAAACCTACAACTAAACGATGTGGATCGTGATTTGACAAAACAACAATAACGCGATTTTTTCCCCTCAGTTATTTTCTCTTTTTAGTTCCAAATACCAAAATTTCGGTCACTCCCGCTTTGGGGTTATAAGAGGGTTGTACTGTTAACCAAACAAACTGTATTGGGTTATAAGACGGACTAATGAGAAAGAGTTTTAGACCGAAATAGTGTTTGTGGGGAAAAAAAATGACGAATTTAGTTTTTCAGCCAAACTAATGCTCAAACTAGTGTATTTGGCAAATGCCGTTGTTCCTGACAGCGTTTTTTCCTTCAAAAGTTCAAATGTCGTAATCACAAACTGTGGATTTGAATTTGATTCAATTGTCGTTGTCTTTGTGACGCCCTAAACCCGGGGTGTCCGTTGATCACCCACAACCCTACGGAATCTACAGTCTCTCTTCATGAGACCCATAATTGCGGCAAAAACGGCCACTCAGCCTACATCCCACTCATAAAATGTATATTTTATACAAAATGATTTAATTACAATTTGTTCACAATCAGATGAGTTACAATTTATACAAAACTCCACATTCTTGCCCAAAAATTTTACAAAATACAAGATAAGGCCATCTTGGCCGCTTCTTCGCCTGCGCCCGATGTCCCATCCCTAAGCGCGTCTTTCTAGACTGGCAAGGGGTCCCACGACAGCAATGCCTAAGAGGGAATTTCCTGTACTTAAGTTACTTCACCTAAGTGCAATGCAATTTAAGACACCAAACATTCAACACATGCTAATATATCACTCATGCATATTAACATAATTAATTCCATAAACTGCGTTATTCAATTTATAATAATATAAGATTAGTCTACGCTAAGTGCATAATCCGACCGTTCATCTTGGAATCGTCACAATTATGATCAGCATGTTATTTTCTCATGGCAATAACACAACATCACACACAAATCGCACAAACAGTCCATGGACTATCCAAAACACTCTAGGGATTTCTTCAATTGGTCCAAATCTTTTGGAACCGAAACAACGGCCATCCAGGCCTCAACAAATCCCCATCCATTACATGGCCCTTAAACAAAAAGTAAAGCAAGTAGGAGAAAAACCCCTACCTTCCGGAGTTTGTCGAAACTCCCCAAAACTGGTACCCACGCCAGAAGTCTCGCCGTGGCAACTTGCTTCTGTCATGCCGGAAACCGACGGTCCGATCGCCGGGAATTTTAGAGAGAATGTGGAGCCTCTCTCTCTAAAACCCTCTCTTTCTCTATCTCTCTCCGTCTGCTCCCTCTCTCTTTCTTCCTTCCCTCCCAAACCAGGTTGGAAGACGTCAAGAGCGACTGGCCCTCCATCGCCACGTGTCCATTTCCTCATCGAGACCTCGATTACCTTATCACCCTTATCTCTTCTAACTGGGGATTTCAAACTAAGATGGTTTACAGGTCACATGAGCCCCACTGAGCTCAATGTTTGACTCTCCCATACCTGACACGTGGCGCCCCAGCCACCTCAAAGTGCCAAGTGTCCCGCACTCCCCACGCATCGAAAAATGTGAAATCTCGACTATCCCTGACCGACAAAATCTCGACGCGGGTAGCTACTCGAGACGATTCCAACGGTGAAGTCCGTTTCACCATCCGAGATCTAGAAAAATTCCGAATTTTGACCGAAATTATCATTTTATCCTTCCTTAAGAATCTGGATTTTCCGGGGTCTCACAGTCTTGGACAGCGGCATTTGATTTTTAAATTTCTTCAATTGTCGTTGTCTTGGATAGTGGTATTTTATTTTAGGCAGACATTGAGAAATTTCTTGTTTCATACAAGGAAATGGTAGGCCTTATTGGGGTTTTGACGTTAGCTAATTATGTGTTAATAGAGATCGAGGTGTGGACCAAGCTGATCAGACCAAATGATTACATGATCCTTTGCACGGAATTGGAGGTCCAATGACTTAGGCGAGGACAACAAGAATAAAGGAAGCTTTACAAGGCTTGATCTTACAGGTGCAAGACAAAGAAAGAGGTTGCATTAGAAGATTCCATAACAAAATTTGAAGGTTTCATTGCTTCACAAAGCATGATTACCTATCTTTTGCGGAAGGGATAGATTTGGAAGACACAAATGATGTCATGAGTTAATTAGAAATTTTATTTTATTAGTTATGGGGCTTTTTTTGAATGTTATTTAATTATGGTTTCCTTTGTATTTATTCTTTTAATGATTTATTTTAGGCCCTATTCATTCTAATTGGATCAAATTCGTTTTTAGGATTTTAGAGCTTTTTTTAGGTATGTTTTAACTATAAAAAGCAGCCACCATTTGAAGAAAAGACAATTTATATTTAATGAAAGTTTTTGCTTTGTTTCTTTTCTCTTTTTTTTAATTGAATACATGGAAATATGTTCTTGAGCATTGGGAGCAATTCTTTTCCATTGAATTCAAGAGTTCCTAGGGTTGGTCATCTAGCAGGCCTGTATCAATTAGTATTAGAGCTTTTGGTGTCAAAAATAGGTTTTGTGTTACGTTTTTTTTATTAAAAAAAAAAACAAAATTTGTTCTTGAGGGGGCCTCCATCTTAAAACAGTTGTAACTTTTGATCTAGGTATCAAAACGACTTGTATAGCATATGAAATCGAAGCTCTTTTCAACCCCCACAAATAGGGATAGTGTTTAGGTCATCTATCACTCATCTTTACATAAAATTTTCATATTTCCTCCATCAGAATTCTAAGAAGTGTTTCACAATTTTCTTGTTTTATTGAATTCCTTGATCTAGGCAAAACTTCTGATTGATATCCTTGTTATTAGTAGCCATTGTTACAAAAAAAAGAATACAATAAAGCTACGTGTTGAAATGCAAAAAGAAAGATTCTTTGCCTACAAGGTATATAACGGTTTGTCACTATCAAATCACTTCATTTTGATGTGTTCTTTCATATGTCATTTGGTTTCAATTCGGGTTTGCTTGTCTATGGGAGTGAGTATCTTTGATTCATGTTCCATTCCAACATTTGTCACAACTAAGTTTTGAAAGTTATGTTTGAGATTGCCACTATCTAACTTCTTGTTCTTTAGATTTGTTGATTTTCTTTGATTTTATTAAGAATGGGAAGGGAGTTGGCTTGGCCTTGAGTGGTAAAAGACAAGAGTGGTGAGCATATAAGAGGGTAAAACCCATTGAATGAATTTTTCTTTGAGTGGAAACACCGAGGGAGTGCAAGTTCAATTCTTTTAACTTTGCTTCTAAAAAAAAGAAAAAAGATGTCTCAGAACACTGGCCCGATGAGGCGACAGATATGATACCTAGGCATATAAGAGTATCAAGGTCACATTGTGCATTTTGGAGATTTAAAATTAGGAAATTATAAATTTCAATCCTAATTTGGTACTTAAAACAAGGTACAAATGTCATTTAGCAAAAGGATATAAGGCATAATTAAGTTAGATGGGTCATATAGAAATTTCAAAAGCTGGATTTGCAATTAAGGAAAGTTATGGGGTGGAAATATAATTAATGGAAGTTTAAATAGTAAATTAATAATAATAAATTGCCGTATCAATTCGTGAAGTCCGAAATTCTCTAGATCTCGATGATCTAAACTGGGATCACACAAGTAAGTTTGCCTCAATAAACTGAAGGGGACTCTGTGGTTTCGTTAATTCCGAGACAACTAATATTTTACGAATTTCTAAAATGACGTAGCTTAGATAAACCTAAAAACTGATTTTTAAAATTCTAAAATTACAAATACTTAAAGCACATTTAACAGATAAAGAAAATCAAATCTGACAAAATAAATTATTTTATCGAAACGACCAAAAGGAATAAAGGACATGGTCCCACATCAAAAAGAAAGCGTTGGGTTAAAATAAAAGTTTAATAAGGCGTGACGGCAGAGAGGATGGACTCGAGAGAGCGCAGTGTAGAGACGAATTATCCTTTTAATTTTTTTTTTCTTTTACTTCTTCTCGATTACGAAATCGACCGTCTGATTTCGCCGATAAACACTAAAAGTGCTCTACGCGACGAGGTTAGCCGTGAGTACCAAAAACACGTGGATTTCACCGGCACCAGTGTAAACATGCGAAAAACCCAAATTTTTAGTTTTTCTCAGATCTACGCTATTCTAAAGGGTCTCGCGCTGGACCAAGAGGTAGTTACTCTACGCAAGAGAGCCACGCGCGACACCAAAATCTTGGCTTTTCACAAACTCAAAGAGGCAGAAATTTTCCACTTGCGTTATTTTCCTCGGTTCTTAAAGACTATATAACGGCCGGAATATTCTCTTAGAGGCCATAAATTTCAAATCCCAAAATTTAGACTGAAGCCAGCACTTTAGAAATTTTGGGACTATTTATCATCCTGCTGAATTTCTAGATCACAGATGCTTGGTTAAAATTTCAGGATTTTATTCACAAATCCTATTGCACTTTAAATGTTTTCGTGGTTTTTAGACTATATGGAAAGTCCCTTTAGTCTAGAATCGAAGTTTGTAGCCATATGCCCGTGAATGACATTCGGGGCCCACATATTTTCCTCAAAATTTTAATTTTAGCACTAAGTGTGCAAATTGCTCGGTTGTGGCCGACGTGTGTGATCTAATACATCAGTGTATAGGCTAAAGCAAAGTGGTGTTTGCTAACCGTGCTCAAGTTTAGCGTTGTTAGTGAGTGTTCTAAACTCATTTTCCAAATACTGAAGGTTATTATTATTATTATAAACTCCGTTTTTAATCGGTATTTCATGGTTTGAGTTCAACCATCTTTCGCTAAAGAAGTTAGCAAATGGTTTTGAGTTAAACCATTTTTGAAAAAGTAAGTAAATGGTTTCTAAATTGTGAAACCATCTTTCAAGTTAGAAGTTAGCAGTAAATGCCAATAATTAAACCATTTTTCAAGTTAGCAAAGAAACTGCTTAAATTGTAAAACCATTTTTCAAAGAGAGCAAGCAAGCAAAGAATGCTCAGGAAAAACAGGCCTTCCTCACGGCCAGCAAACCGGCCGCAGGTATTCCGTGACGCGCATCGATTTCATTGCTAGATCTCATACATGCATTTTAGCTTTGCCTGGGTCGGCAAACTTGTGACATACATCACGCATTTAAATGAGACCAGCGACATCGATTGCGAGTATATATGTTAGAGCTCTAACTAAATTATGGTGATGGCGACCCAAATAATTCCACCATATTCACCGGAAAGGTGATGCTGACCTGTGTCCTTCCAACGCAAGACGGCCGCCCGCACTTCCGCGTGTTCACTAGGGCACGCAAGGCACAGGCCCAAAGGGTTGATGTTTTATAAGCATAATATACAGCTTGAAAATCAACCATTGGTCCCCTACCGCCTGTGCTTCCGTGAGAGTTTTAAGCAAACTGGCCGAGCCCAGCCCCGCTTTATTTTCAAAGAATGCGCTTTGAGCCTGTGCCCTGCTTTATGAAAAAGTTTTGAGAAACTTTTAAAGTAAAAGGTCGGTGAAAGGTTTTAAGAAACTTTTCTGCCGATAAAGTGGGGCAGCAAGCAAGGGAAATTTTGAGAAAATTTTAAAGCAAGAGGTTTATAAAAGTTTTTATAAAAAGCAAGTAAGGTAAAGCAAGCAAGCAAGAGAATTGAGAAAAGTTTTATAAACTTTTAAAGAAAAGCAAAGAAAAGCAAGGCATAAAGTTTTATAAACTTAAAGCAGCAAGTATTAAAGTTTTATAAACTTTAAAAGCAAGGCACAGTAAAGTTTTAGAAACTTAAAGTAAGCAAAGACTTCGGAAAATATCTTGTAAAAGAAAGTTTTACGCTTTGAGATGCCAAAGCAAAACGTTTTATAAAAGCATACACTCACTGAGCTCGTTTAGCTCATTATTTTCAATTTTAAAAACTATTTTCCAGGTACAAGTACGCAAGACGCTGGAGCATAATAGGGTTTGTCCTGACATTGTACAAGTGCTATTAGTAAGAATATTATGTAAGAAAATACTTTGAATATGTATACTGGAACATATGTATGTACATAGAGTAGTTTCGTGAGAATGTGTTGGTATGTCGGGTTGCCATATTTTGATATAAGTAAATCGATGTATACGGGTGGATTTGGGACATGTCCTATATGCAAACAAGTTATGTCGAAATTCTTTATAAAATCATAAGTTTAGAAAGAAAAATTTTTATAGGAGGTTTTAGCAAGCAATACGGCTTCGCTTCACAGGAGTTTCTAGTCGTTAGAGGTAACGGCTGGGGATTTTTGTGGAGTGGCCGGCACGCCCGCCACTGGAAGGGGGTGGGGGTGTGTCAACATGGGAAAAATTTTTATAGGAGGTTTTAGCAAGGCCATTCGCTTCGTCACAGAGTTTCTAGTCATAGAGGTAACGGCCGGGATTTTTGTGGAGGGTTTCCGCACACCCGCCACTCGGAAGGGTGGGGTGTCAACATGGTATCGCAGCATAAGTATTACAACCATGCATGTTTAAGTTTAAAGTACATATCAATTAATTCAAAGACAAATAGTTGATATTTTGAAATTACAAAGACTATGTCGTAGAGGACGTAGAGGTCGCCATAGGGGGAGTATTCCAATGTTTCCGAGCCTCAGAGTACCGAGAGATGAGCACGTAGTTGGTTCCACTACCGTCTATGAATCACCAAATGCGAGGGTCAGCCGACCATCTGGCCACCGTGAGGGAGCTCAAGTGCCGTGGATTATTTACTGGGCAGAAAGGTGTGGCACGTATTGTCAGATAGGCAATAATGACGTTGCCACAGTCGCAACCTCCACTGCCACCTAGAGAGGTTATGGAAGAACCGGGAGAGTACAGAAGTCGGGCGCGCCACATGACTCGTTGAAGTACGCATCTAAAGGCAGCCCGGTTATACTGGACCTAAGTAAACAAGGCTTGATGGAGTTATGGGCCGTACCGAATGAGCAAAGAGTCTTGCTTTCAAAGCTCATGGAAAATGTACAAGGATTGGGCGGGATGCCGCAGAGAGGAGGTAACTGACGAAATAATATGGGACCAATTTCAGCAAGAGTTCACTGATAAGTTCTTTCCTAGTCAGATTCAAAATTGAGAGTTCTTCAAATTTAAAAGCAAGAACAGTCAAGAGTCGAATATGAGAAGAGGTTCTCACCAATTAGATTGGTTCCATATATTCAAATGGCAGTCTTCATGCAAAAGGTTTTTATCAGACTACAAAGACAGATTAGAGTGCATTTATGCTGGGTTCTCGTAATAGACGGTAGTGAGGCCGCTCCGAAAAGTCGAGCAAAGCACTACAAATATGTATCGTGAGTGCAGAAAGTAAGAGTAAGAGGAGTGCACCTGTGCACTTCCCAACAAAGCCTCAAAGATGATGTGAGAAAGAAAAAGCAAGAGCAGAGGCGAGAGAGGCGAGGTGCAAATGAAAGCAGCTATCTCTAGTCGGGATCAAGAGCCCTGGGTCATAGCAAAGGGCACCTGCAGTATTCCTCCCGTATGTCATATGCCTAAACGACACCCAGCTGGAGAATGTAGGAGATCCAAAGATGTAGTTTCACCAGGCTTTAGCTGCCATTTCATTAGAGTGCCTCACTGACTGGAAAGTGAGACATCAAAGTAGCTACCTAGCTACCCCAGACTAGACGCAAAGCATGGCAGGTCTTCGTGAGAGGTTTCCTAAGCAGAGGGGCCAACACAAAATTCGCAGAGGTGGTCGGCAGGAGGCAAGTGCTCCCGGATACAGATAGAGCCTCGCGACTCGTGCTAGAGTATATGCCGTGACTCGCCAAGATGCGTATGCAGTCCACGTGGTCACCGGTATTATTCTATCCGAGCATGATGCATATACATTAGTAGACCTGTGAGCCACGATTCATTTAATCCGCTCATCTTGATCGCTTCCGATGTAGACCCACCAATAGAGGCTCATGAGAGTTTCTCCAAATTGGAGATCCATATCTGGCACGTATAGTCGAGATAATATTTCCATCGAGACAAGAGTCTCCACGGATCTTTAGCTTTAGATACGAGGGACTTTGATGGTTCTCAGACGGATCAGTCATTCCCGCCATAGAGCCACATTAGATTTGTTATAAAAGGAAGTAAAGTTGCATAGGCTGGAAATTATGTTAAGTTCAGGAATATGTAGAGAGTTATCTTCCAAGATGATCACATGATAACAAGAGAATGTCGCGTAAGGGTCATTGGGTTATTCAGCTTATGGTGGAAACAGAAAGGAGGACTCGTGATGAGATTCCAGCCGTTAGAGTTCTCTATGTATTCCCAGATGATATCGCAGACTTACCTTCCGTAAAGAGAGAGTTCACCATTGATTCGATCCGTGGATCGAGCCCATTTCATTCCTTCTTATAGATGGCTCTCGTAGAGTCGAGGGAGCTTAAGGCCCGCTGAAGAATTGTTGGTAAGGGCTTTATTGGGATCGAGAGCACCCCATGGGGAGCCCAGCTTCTCTTCATGAAAAAGAAAGATGGGAGTTTGGCGGTTGTGTATTGATTACAGCAACGAATAGGAGTTACCATCCCAATCGCATTCACTCCCTAGAATCGTATGAGTGCGCTATTTGATCAACTCCAAGGGTCTCAGTATACTCCAAGATAGACTTGAGGCTCAGGGTATCAATGAGGTACAGGAGAGCATATACCTAAGACTCGCATTCGTGACACGCTACTTAACATTATGAGTTTCTAGTGATGCCATTTGGCTTGACTAATGCTCCTAGCGTTTACGGATTTGATTAACTGCAGCTCCCAAATTTTATTTGATAGGTTCGTCATAGTCTTTATCGATGATATCCTAGTGTATTCGTGTAGTTCAGAGGAACATTCAGAGCACCTGAGGATTGTGTTGCAGACCCTAAGGGAGCGACACATGCTGTTGAGCAAGGTGAAGTTTTGGTCGACAGGTGGCATTCCAGTCATGATTTGGCCGAGGGTGATGTGATCCCCGTAAAATGTGGCTAAAGAGGTAAATTGGAAACCTCCAAAGAATGTATCAGAGGTTAGAAGCCTTTGGTTTAGCAGGTATTGCCAAGAAGCTTTTGTTGGAGGGGTTCTCTTAAAATAGTTCTATCACCAAGCCGACAAGAAAAGATGTCAAGTATGATCGCGGATGCCCGCGTAAGAGTTTAATGAGCGAAGGGTAGATTGACTTCAGCTCCAGCTTCACTCATCAATGGGAGTAGATGGCTCTGGTTTATAGTGATGCTTCACTAAGGCCTTGGTTGTGTTTTGATGCAAGTAATGATAGGGTGGATTGCATATGCCTCAGATACCAAAGTAAACATGAGGAGAATTACCTCACACACGACTTAGAGTCATAGCTAGCTGTGTTTGCTCTAAAATATGGAGACATTACTTATATGGTGTTCCTTGCGTGATCTTTACAAATCATAAGAGTCGTCAATATATTTTCACCCGTAAAGAGTTAAACTCCGAGGCAAAGAAGATGGCTTGAGTTGATTAAGGACTACGACCGTATCTATTTCACCAGAAAGTACCATCCAGAAAAGCTAATGTCGTAGCAGATGCCTTCGAGTAAAGCATCAGAGTTCTTTGTCTCACATGAGATCAAAGTTATCTTCCACTATTGGTGGATCCTGAGAGCTTAGGGTGATATTGAGGTTGAGGATTCTGAGCCTTGTTACCACATTTCATGTTGGGACATTCTAGCGGACTGCATTCTAGCAGGCGTACCACAAAGATCCACAGATGATTGCTTTTAAAGAAGAGATAGAAAGGAAAGAAAGCGCAGTTTCAAATCAGGATGATGGCATGATGTTGAAAGGTCGAGAATGTGTGTGCGAGTATGGCGAACCGAAGAAAGACATCATGGAAGTTACATATTCATCCGCAGATGCTATGCATCCGTAGTACCAAGATGTGGCCGTGAATCTTTAAAAGAACATTACAAGTGAATAACAAGAAAGAGATCGCAAGTTTCGTCTCCGTGTGCCTAACCTCGTCAATAGTGAAGGCAAGAGCACCGGCCTCCGCGGGAAGCATGCCATTCCTATTCCAAGATGGAAATGGAAAAGATCACTATGGATTTCATGGGATGTGTCTTCCAATGACCAAAGGCAACATGATGCTATGGTATAGTTATCGATTGACTAAATCATCATTTTCTACCGCTAATATTGAGGATCTATCGGAAAAGTCGCCCAATTGTATGTGGGACGAGATAGTGAGATTTCGTGGGTTCTAGCTTCGATAATGATCGAGAACCCAGTTCACATCTAGGTTCAGCCTAGTTTGCAAATGTCTTAGGTATCAGCCACATTTCAAAGACAATATTTCATCCTCGTACAGATGGCCGCCAGAGAGGACCACCCGTGACGTTGTAGGATATGCCAGAGCCATGACGGAATTCAAAGGAAGTCGATACCACTTAGCACTAATGAGCTCATTTACAACAATAGCTTACTAAGCCAGATAGAAATGGCTCCATTTCGAGGCACTATATGGCGAATCGTAGAACCCGGGCAAAGCCGGGATGAGTTAAGTAGACAAGACTAGTAGGCCCCGACCCGGCTGCATCACTTCAGAGAAAGTGAAAGTCGCTTCGATAACTCAAGATAGCAAGAGATAGATGTGGGGTGTTATAAGTGGACAATGCCGTGAGACTTGTAATTCGAGATGTGATCTGCCCAAGATTTGAAGGGTGTTTTGAGATTTGGGAGGTGAGTGCTCTCATTCAAGATATAGGACCTTATGAGATTTTGAGCAAGGTGGACCGCAGTTTATAAAACTGAAGTTACCCCAGTTAATAGGATTCATGACACATTCATGCCACGTTGAGGAAATACATCCCAGATCATTCACATGTGCTAAGAGAACAACCAAGCAACAAAGATAATCTGACTTATAGGAAACATCTATGGCAGCATTGTAGATCGTGAAGGAACCTAAGTGTTGAGGAGCAAGGTGACCTTTTCGTTAAAGTACTGGAAGAATCATGAGAGGAAGCACTTACTGGGACAAAGAGGTTCGGGGATGCGCCCACGCATCCCCTAATTATTTTCTCTGACGAGGTATTTTCCTTTCTTCTAGTTTAGTTGTTCATTTCGAGGACTAAATGTTCGAAGGAGGGAGGATTTGTAACACCCCGTCTCCGATGAGGAAAAAAAAAAAAAGTATAGTATATGATACTCAGGTATATAAGAGTATCAAGTGCTTATATTGTAGTATTTTGAGATGAAATTAGGAAATTATAAATTTGGAACCTTAATTTGGTACTTAAAACAAGGGTATTAAAATGTCATTTAGCAAAAGGATATACAAGGTATACTAAGTTAGAGATGGGTCATAGTAGAAATTTCCAAAAGCTGGATTTACCATGAAAGTCGAGGGGGTGAAAGTATAATTAATTTCAAGTTTAAATAAGAATTAATAATAATAAATTGCCGTATCAATTCAAGTGGAGCCTTCGGTACTCCCTAGATTCTGATGACTAAACGGACGCGCCGCTAAGTTCGTCTCATGAATCTAAATGTATCTAGAAACATGATCCCAGACAAATTAATATTTTACTTAATTTCTGTGCGACTTAGCTTAGAAATTAAACCTAAACAGATTTTAGAAAATTCTAAATGGCAAATACTTAAAGAATATTTAATTAGGATGTTAAATTGAACCGACAAAATAAATTATTTTTGAAACTTTAATTCAAAAAGTGGGAATAAAGGGACACAGGTCCCACATCAAAAGAAAAGAAAAAGAAGCAAAATAAAAAGGAGAAGGCGACTAAGCAGAGAGGATTACTGAGAGAATGTTGGTGCAGTGTAGACTAATTATCTCAATTTTTTTCTTTTACTTTCTTCTCGATTTACGAAAATCGACCGTCTGATTGGCCGATAAACACTTAAAAGTGCTCTACTGAGCGAGGGTTACTGCGGAGTACCAAAAACACGGATTTCACCGAGGGCCCAGTAAATATGCTAAAACCCACCTTAAGCCTTCTCGATCTACGCTATTCCGTTGGTCTCGCTTACCAAGAGGTAAAGCCACTCTACGCAAGAGTAGCTACGCGTGGACAATTAGTGTCTTGGCTTTGGTCAAACTCCAAAGAGGTAGGAAATTTTCCTACTTGTGTTATTTCGAGCCTAAAGACTATAATGTCAAATATTCTAGAGGCCATAAATTTCAGTCCCAAAATTTTTAGACTGAGTTTAGGAATTTTTAGGAAATTTTGGACTATTTGACATCCTCTGGTCAATTTCTGACGTTTTTAGATGCTTTGGTTAAAATTTCAGATTTTATTCAGACAAATTCACAGAATTTTCAGAAATGTTTTTAAGTGTTTTTAGATTATAAGGAAAGTCCTTGTCTAGAATCACTTATATGCTCAGAATGGCATTTTGGGGCCCACATATTTTTCTTAAAATTTTAATTTTGGTGACTAAGCACAAGAATCGTTGCCAGCTGACGCATGCGATCTAATACATCAAATGCAGAGGCTAAAAGCAAAGCCATGGAAGTCATGAATCAGGCTCAAGTTTAGCAAGCAAAGAGGTGGGAGTGTTTCAAACTCATTTTCCAAATACTAGTGTATTATTATTGTTATTATAAACTGCTTGCATCGGTATTTCATGGTTTTGAGTTCAAACCATCTTTCGTTAGCGGTACAAATGGTTTTGAGTTAAACCATTTTTGAAAGTAAGCAAATGGTTTCCTAAATTGTAAAACCATCTTTTCAAGCAAGCAAGTAAGTAAATGGTTTTTGAATAATTAAACCATTTTTCTGTTAAAGGCAAATGGTTTTAAATTGTAAACCATTTTCAAAGAGCAAGCAAGCAAAGAATGTGTTCATGGAAAATGTGCCTTCCCTAGTCTTCTAAGCAAGAAACCTACGAGGTATTCCACGCACGATGGTGTTAGGATCTCATATTATTTAGCTTGGCCTTTACGGCAAACTTAGACATACATCATGCATTTGGAGCGAGCACCGCGATATTTACTGCGAAAGATATATGTTGCGAGCTCTAACTAAATTGATGGCGCACTCCGTGCCAATTCCATCCATATTCATCGGAAGGGTGATGCACCCAGTCCACCCACCTGACGGCCGCCTTGCACTCCGCGGTTCACTCAGTGGCACAAGAAGCAAAAATAGCCCCAGCTGGTTGATGTCTTATAAGCATAATATGTACGCTTGAAAAATCAACCATTTGCCTCGCCGCCCAGCCCGAGAGTTTTAAAGCAAACCATGGAGCCCTTCCAGCCCCGCTTATTTTCAAAGAACGCGCTCAGAGCCCAAACGCTTTTATGAAAAGTTTGAGAAACTTAAAGTAAAAGGCTCAGAAAGGCCTTAAGAAACTTTCGCCGTGGTAAAGCAGTTGAAGCTGTGCTGAAATTTTGGAGAAAATCTTAGCAAAGAGGTTTGCAAAAGTTTTTATAAAAAGCAAGTAAGGTAAAGCAAGCAAGCAAGAGAATTGAGAAAAGTTTTATAAGCTTTTAAAGAAAAGCAGTTGTGCTAGCAGCAAGTATTAAAAGTTTATAAACTTTAAAAGTAAGCAAGTATTAAAAGTTTTATAAACTTTTAAAAGCAAGTACAGAAAGTTTTAGAAACTTTAAAGTAAGTGCGGCAAGTTTCTTGAAATATCTTAAAAGGTGTTTACGCTTTGATGTTGTGTGCCAAACGCTTTATAAAAAGCATACACTAATGAGCTCGCTTTTTAGCTCATTATTTTCAATTTTGAAACTATTTTCCAGTACAAGTACGCAAGACGCCTGAGCATGCAATAGGGCTTGTCCTGATATTGCAGGCTATATTAGTAAGAATATTATGTAAGAAAATACTTTGAATATGTATAATGGAACATATGTATGTACATAGAGTAGTTTCGTGAGAATGTGTTGTGCTGCATTACATATTTTGGATATAGTGTAAATCAATACACAGGATTTGGGACATGTCCTATATGTACCGCGAGGCCGCGAAATTTTATAAAATCATAAGCTGAAAAGAAAATTTTTATGAGGTTTTAGTAAGCAATACGGCTTCGCTTCACAGAGTTTCAGTCGCAGATAACGGCTGGGGATTTTTGTGGAGTGGCCGGCACGCCCGCCACTGGAAGGGGGTGGGGGTGTGTCATGTCCAGCAATGAGAATCAGTTCGATCCAAAGTTTATGACGAAGGCTTTTATGAATGAAATGAAGAGGATGATGAAAGAAGAGATGGACCAAATTAATGAATGATTAGATTAGATTGAGTCTAACCAAGTGGATTAGCCATGAATGTGGATAAGTGAAGGTAAACAAACAAATTTGAATTCCCTTTTCTCTTATTTTATCCTTTTTAAAAATTTTCAATTATTTTTATGAATTTTGAACAAATTATATCTACTCAATAATTTTTAAACCAATATCCATCAATATTACCATTTTTTTTATATATTTGTACAATCAAAATATAGATATATCCGTATTATCCATATTTTCATCCTTGATTAAGTGTTAATTTTTTCTCATATTGATTTATCTTCACGATGATATTTTCTTGTAAAGATATTTTTTCTTTATAATATTAATTTGATTTCTATTGCATCATTTCATAAATATTAATAAATTTTTTAAAATCAATTTAAATTCTATTTTATTTATTAAAAAAACATGAATTTTGTGATCCAATGTCATCTTAAAAATGGGATAAACAAAATAAGATAAAAATGGAAAATCGTGGCTCATGACAGTCGAAGATGCTCTTTCCTGAAAGCGTCATTATTGTAAGTAGCATCCTTGTTTATCTTTTTTATTATTATTTTTTATTTTTTTATTTTTCTTATGGTGATGGGAGGAAGGAATCGTGTGCATGTACTAAGAAAATTGATTTTTATTTTTATTTTTTATTTTTTATGTTTAGTTGTCTAATGATTTTTTTTATAAAGAAAATCATATATATATATATATATATATATATATAAGAGAGATATATATATATATATATATATATATATATATTTATAAATATTGCATTAGAAATTTTTCTTAAACTCATGAATTAAAATAGATAAAAATAAGCTTGGAGTAACAATTAAATATTAAAGCTCGCTACTTCCCATGGACAGATTTTCTTCATGCAAAATTGGGCAATAATCCAAGTTTTCTATGGAGGAGTTTAATGGCTACTACACAATTGTTGGATCCTTATTTTTTATTTATTTTTTTGTTTTGAAAGGAGAAAAGAATTAAGATCCTTTATTACCTTTTATGAGTCATTCAAGCTCTCTTCATCAACCTGCGATCAAAGTCAGAAGAATTTGTATATGACCTGTGTGACAAAAAGGATTTAATAAATAAAATAAAAAGGGTATAAGTACAAATGTAAAACAAATTAAATTAATATAATTTTTTGGGTTCTACAATTCATTCATAAATAACCCAGAACACAGGATCTTTGATTTCATGATATTCACATCATGAGCTTA
Source organism: Tetrastigma voinierianum (assembly GCA_016808115.1). Lineage (NCBI taxonomy): Eukaryota > Viridiplantae > Streptophyta > Magnoliopsida > Vitales > Vitaceae > Tetrastigma > Tetrastigma voinierianum. The sequence continues at coordinate 150,131 of JAEQBH010000478.1, read as the reverse complement.
TCAAGAGTTTATCAAGCCGCAACTGATCAATATTTGTTTCCTATCCCTTTGCCCTTTCTTTCATCAATTATCAACGCATTACGTAAAATTTTTGTCTCAAAGAGAACTTCATGGGTAGGGAGAGACCTTATATATGGGTTTAAAATTTAAATTCAAACATTTAATTTTAACGCTTCCATCGTTTGATGCAACCCAAACCAAATTAATTATACCATTTATTTTATTTATTAACCTTTTATCACCTCCGAGTCATATCTAAAATTTACATTCTCCACTTGACTGTTGTGTGTGATAATGCATTTATGATTTAATAAATATACTCATCATAATGCGCATTACACACTGTTATTTATTCATTCATGATTGGTACTATTATAAAGTCATAATTAAGAATAAGAACTAACGAGAGTCATGACGATTGTACATCATTATTTCGACATATGTCTTCCATGTAATACTACAATAATTAGCTCACACTTAACATGACCTCGAATGAGAAGTACGGCAAGAAGGTCCAATAATGTCTTTGTCAAAGACTTTCCTTTTTTTAACATTCATTTGTATGCAATTATGTATACAAAATGTGATATAAGGAAATTTCAAAACATATAATCGAAGCTCCAGAGTGTCTAATACATATGAAGGAATCAAACAATGGCCGTGAATCGCATAGCTAACATAACGTATGATAGATATATTTTCATCACCCATTACTAACTCGTAGTAGTGCAGAAAATCTCTAGAATCTACGTGACCTTCCAATCTATTTCCCTATGTGACGACCAAGGTGTGGGCGCACTGATCACAAAAGAAACTAGATTGAAACACTAAACCTTTCTAAGTCAAGCTTCTCAAGGGTGTTTTCATAACCTCGAGGCTAATAGTTTTCTTTTTTCTGGAGGCTAGAAGCAAAGGGTATTTATAGATCGCTAACCCTAACCCCATTAGGTTTTATAACAATTGGGCTTTATAACACTCAGTCTACAATAAAAATGGGCCCATCTTGTATCTTAATAATAATCGCTTTTAATGGGTCATTATCTAATGAGCTAGCTTGGGGATCCTATGGCCTAATATTAATTAAGGCCTTGATCAACGGCCTAGATTGCTTCGAGCATAACCAACAATCTCCCACTTGCTCATGTCCGGGATCGTAATCTTATCCGGGGTTACCCACCAAAAACCTGCATGTGAATTCAAAATTACTAATGTTTTATATTAAATGTATTTTGTAAAATATCAATAATTAATTGATGATTTTTTCTCGTAAATCAACTAATTATTTTATCTCTTGACTTATCGCTCTAACGGATCCCATGCATTACGCAAGGATTCTCAATATCCGAGTACCTCCAAACATGTCAAGAGGATATTTCATACAAATTCCATTTTGTATATTTCATAAATAAGATAATCAAAATACCATAATCCTCAAATTATCAAGATATTGGTCGCTTAAATAGTCTCATACTTATTGATACAACTCAAAGAACCATAGTAACTTAATTATTCATTTTTATAATATACTCGTGATTAAGAAAATAACATATCTAATAATATCGCTCGAGATTTAAACTTTCACGTAAATTTATTCTGATTAAATCTCTTTCGATCCTCTCGTAATGACCATAATTCATTCCAATATTTATAATAACCAAGACCGATCATTTCATAAAATATTGCAGTCTAAATAAAGTGCCCAACTCTGATTAATAATCAGGATAATTCATTAATTATGAGAACCGTGATCATGTCTTCAATGGACGATTTCATACATGATCATATACTGGTTATAATTAACTGACCTTGGCGTAAAATAATATAATGTGCAAAAAACTTCATTTTATTATATCGAAATGAAATTACAACTTATCTCGCCTTCCTGCAGCACAAATGTAACCAACTCCCACTCGCTCTAAAGTAAGCCCGGGACCCTTGACCCATACACCTTACATGCTTCTCAAACACACGCTCGTGAAGAGACTTAGCAAAGGGTCTCAAGCAGTTCTCCTCGTATTCTATTCTTTAGTAACCATCAGATCTCCTCTATCAATGAAATCACGATCATGGCACTTTCTTACTATGTGTTTCTCATGAGACTTGTCTTTTGGATCAGGTTACGCCCATCAAGTATCACAAGAAGGGTAATGGGCCGATTCAAATCTCAGTATCATACGAAGATCCAAAGGAATTTCTTACCACACAGCCTCCTTTTCATAGCCTCGGGATGTGCACATATTCAAATTTTTCTCTGGGCCAGGAGTCGCAACACAAGTCTCGTTTAACACTCCAACAAATGGCTCTATTTAGGTAAACACATATCCTGATGTTATTTATCAGCCAATATCCCTTGGAAATTCGAGTCCGTATAACCGCGTTTTAAGACCCACCGGAATACACCAACATATAATCCTCTGCTTTTCTTTAAATACTGGTATATGTTTCACCGTCTAGTGTTCTACTCTCGGATCTCGATTGGTACTGGCTTACTTACTCCTAATGTGATGGAGCGAGTATCCGGTCTGCATAGCACAGCATAAGCATGAGATTATCAATGTTCAAGTATAAGGTTTTACTCATGAGTTTCTTCTCTTCGTGAGTTTTGGTGATTGCTCCTAGAAAGATGAATTCCATGTCCGAAGGGTAGAAGTCCCCTTTGAATTCTTCACGCCAAACCTCGGGTCACTATTTTATCAATGGAGGCTCAGATAAAGCTAACACCTTATTCTTCCTGCCTCGTAAAAGTTTGATTCCTAGAATATAGTTAGCTTCACCTAAGTCCTTCGTATCAAACTCGCTGTAACCCTTACGCCCGATAACACTTTCACACTGCTTCCCAATTAATAATATCATCTACGTAAAGTACCAAAAAGACTACCACTATTCCTTGAATTTTCTTATACACACATGGTTCATCAGGACTTTTCTCAAATCCATATAATTTGATAACTTGATCAAACTTGATGTTCCATGACCTGGATGCTTGCTTAAGCCCATAAATAGACCTATGCAACTTGCAAACCATGTGTTCTTGACCTAAGGCTATGAACCTCTTTCTTGCCATTTATTATAGATATCTTCTTCCAAAATTTTCTCCATTTAGAAAAGTCAAGCTGGACATCCATTTGCCAAATCTCGTAATCGAGAGTTGTCACATGTACCAAGATAATCCTGATGATTGCCATGGCTACTCGGTGAAAAAGTTTCATCATAATCTATACCCTTTTGGGTGTAACCTTTGCCACCTATATATTATCCCTCGAGCTGGCGTAAGACTTGAACTCTGCATTAAGTATTCACCGCCTCCTGCCGACCGTCAGCTGGATATGGACACCCACTTGCTTTTCTTCGCTCACCTTTATACTCTCGAAATTTATCAAAAGCTTCGTACTTATGGCGATTAGGTAAATATAACCATATCTGAGTAGCGTCATCATGAATGTGATGAACACCATACCCGCCTGGCTTAGAACGCCATCGTCCACATACATCATGTGTACCACCTTAACCCAGATAAGGCACGATTTCGGGCCTTGAAGGGCCTCTTTGTCATTTTACCTTCTAAACATGATTCACATACTGCATAAAGCTCAAAGATCAAGGAATTTAAAATTCCACTTTTTAACCAAACCATGAATTCTACTAGAATTACCATGATACAATCAGAATGCCATATATAGGTTCTATTTCCAAACCTTCCTTTCTTGGGATAAAGGAAATTGCTCATCATCGTATTTTCAATAGCATTAATACTATAGGACATAGAGTTAAAAATATAAACCATTTATCAATAACTTAACAAATAAAAGCTGCTATTACTCTTTATTGAAAACTGAGAATTAAATCGCACCGTTAAAACCATGTTCAACTAAACAACTAATGTAAACCAAATTCCTCTTAAAAATCTAATGTAAATAAATACCGATAAACATAAAGTCTTATTATTAAAACATAACTCCACTAGTCCTAATACACATGAGACATATTCCCCGCTTCCCCAACTTCAAGCTTCTTTTGTCCTTTAATGAGTGGGTCATTTGTTTGAACCATCAGAAAGAAAACAAGCATGGTTAGTGGCTCGAATCAATGATCCACACATTATAATTCTCCACTAAACAAGCTCAATAACATTTATACTACCCATAATTTAGTTTTGGGCAATCCTTCTTCCAAGGATCTTTCATTCGCACTTACACTTGCCTTTCTAGCTTCTTCATTGCTTGGTTTGAAAATGGACCTTTTCCTTTCCGCTGCTCTTCTTTCCGCCTTAGGTTTCCTTAGGTTTTGAAGAACTTTAAGCATGATAAGCACTCTCTTGCTTCACGAGACCTTTCACACTCTCAAGCTCGTGCATAAGTTCACTAGGAGAAGTTTCAGTTTGTTCATATTATAATCAATTTGAACTCGACTCAAAGCTATCGGGTAGAGAGACTCTAGGATCAAGTCAATCTTCATCTCGATCCACTTCACTCTATCACTCAGCATCGAGCAAAATCCCATCATTTTAGACAATGGTCCCAGCACATTTCCAAATATACGAGTGTTCATTAGTGTCCCTATGGTCGCTTGTCTACAGCACGCTACTTAGCAAACATCCCATCTGTAGTCCCACTATTTCTACTTACACTCTCCAGATCATTAATTTGCTTTGCATGTCTCAACGCCGGTAAGAATATAACAAATGGAAATAGTCGTATTTTACTCAAGGTTAACTGCAAACCGCTTCTTAGTTTCTCCGAAGCATATGCGGCCTCACTGAGTTGTTGTAATGACCTTATTCTCTCAAATCAAGGACAATGAAAAGATTATTTTCCAGCAAATGTGAGTTATTTCCATCCAATGGTTTTGACTCAAAATCAGAGCTAGAGGATTAAATGATGTCATTTTCTGAAATTTAAAAAAAACATATATTAACACATCGTAATTCACACAACAAACATACAAATATGTAGATCCCTTAAACTACTTATTATTAATGTTTATCAGAATAATAATTTAGTTTCCATTACAAATACTTACGCTGGGCAAGACATTGTAATAAAATAAAACTTTGAACATGGTAAGAGGGGCCAGAATACATCGCTCAAACCGTTATAAACGTGTAATTCGAATAATCGTTCATAATAAATTATATTATTATAAATAACCGTTTATAATAAATTCTATTTATTATAATTCTACCTACTCCATCAATATTCTTTTGGGGCCTTTAATAACATTACTGATTGTGAGCCTCTGCTGGGAGGGGTTATTACTATACAAAAATTGAATGTGGGCTGGGTCCATTAATTTTAATTTCAAAATTATCTTTAATAACTAAGTATTGTTCACGCGGCCTGCATAATCTTATTAAAATTTTGAAATTATTTTAGATCCAATCCAATAAATCCCTGCCATGCTTATCCGGGGTATCACATAACCATTTTATTATCGACCCTTAATGGAGCTCCGCAGTTTCAAATTAATTAAATTAATTTTTAACCTTCACCCATTCAATATTTTTTATTATTAATTACTCAGTTTTCCATAATAATAGTTGTCTAGATAAAACAAATATTATTATGCACATGTATGTATCAAATGATGCAAATTATATGGCACCACCTATTCTAATGGCATGTTAAGCGCATATCACATGTTATATCCATATAATTTAAACAATTATAAATATAGAATACCTAATAGGCCATAATCCATGGGTTTCCTAGAAAAGAAATTATGCCCCAAGAAAATTCAAGAAGCCCAACTTGACATCTTAGCCTCGTACATCTTCTTTCTTCGTGTCTTGTAAGTCCATGGGGCGCGTCAAGTTAGAGACTGGTTTTAGTGGTTTTGGGCCAAAAAACACAAACCCTAATCTCTCCCCCCTATTAAACCAGCACCAAAACGGCCGACCGCCACATAAAACTCGGATTGCCACGAACAACGTTCCCATCAGGAGAAACCACACTACCAAAAATTAGCCCATTCTCGACAACGCAATGTTTCTTTACATTTTTTTTTTATAATAAACCGAATTTACATATAAAAAAATGCAGGAAAATAAATAAATAAATAAATCATGAGAAACCTAATCTTATGATTAGCCTCCTTGTTACATCCCCAAAAAAATACAGCGAAAACTATCATGGATTAAGGCCAAAACCAAATCATTCATTCATAAATACAAAAAAATTATAAATAACATAAATACAGAACTTAGGTGCCATATATCTAATGTGCTAATTATAATATATACATGAGAAAATAAAATTATGGATTCTAATCTATCACACACCGATTCAAATCCGTACTGATAATTAAATTGAAGGAATCAAACAATGGGCCGTGAATCACACAAGAATACAATGTATGATAGATATATTTTCATCACCCATTACTAACCTCGTAGTAGTACGTAAATCTCAGAATCCACATGCGATCTCTGCTATTCTCTACGCGGATGGGATTCGAAGGCGGTGGGCGCGACCCGACTCGCCAAAAGAAACTAGACTAAAACACCTCCGAAACCTTTCGGTTTTTGCTTCTCTCAAGGTGTTTTCATAAACCTCGAGGCTACACAAACTTCTTTTCCGATACTAGATGTTGTATTTATTGTGGACAAGTAACCCTAACCCCATTAGGTTTTATAATTTTAAGCTTATAACACCTGGGCCCAATAAATGGGCTCCATCTTGTATCTTAATAATCAAGAACGGGCTCGCCATCTAATGAGCTAGCTTGGGGATCCTATTAATCGCATTATTAATTGCGCTCTTGGATCAAATCTTGCCTCAGATTGCTTCTGGAGCATAAATCCAACACAATAAACAATCATCATGAGACTATTACTATAATGTGCTCAAGACTCATAATTTTCACGTGGCATTTGATGTCTAAGTGACACTACTTTTGATCATTAAGTCTCAAAACATAAGTTATGTACATAATCAATAAATTTAACACTCTTGTTTCTGAATTATCTCATATACAACAACAAATATAAACCTTATATCCTCAATAATCATAAAGCATTTGTTGTTAAAAGAGAATTGACAACGGAATATGTTCTTTTTAGCAACTTGGCCATAAAGTCAACAAATCCAAGTCCTAAAATAATATTCCGCAACCATAATCTATAATTTATGACATATTATATCATAATACATATTTTGATAGTAGATACTTATACCTTTACATAATATTGTCCCTTTATATAATCATCAATTAATAGGAACAAATAACAAAGATAAACTTTCAAACTATCATTCGACATAATTGAATCTAAGAGTTAAAATAAAAAGCATGCATGAATCATTAAGGTTCTTCTATCATGATGCTTTCTAATCCATCTGATAAACCCAAAATTCTTTAAATATATACTTTTACTTTTATAAGACAATCTTACAATTTACATTACTTCATATAGGATATCTTATCACATAATATTATCTCTTTTATATACTTTAGCATACAATTTTTAAGATCTTTTCATAAATTAATGCAATAAAATTTATCTACTAATAACTATCAAGACATACCACAATTTTGCCTCCCACCGATCTTGTATTTATTCATTGGAAATAACGGTATTCTTAAGTCCAAATAACATTATGATATCGCAGCTTTTAAGATATCATGAACAAACATTGCAATATATATCAACTTCAATCGAATTTTCATGTAACTTTATTTGTAGCTATACAAGTTTGTTCTTAAATGTAACTCTATAAAACATACTCAATCATAAAGATATGAGCCACTTAATGAAGTTATAAAATTCTCCCATTTGCCTTACAGCTTTTCATTACGCAAGAAACAAACATGAAACACACAAATTAGAAGTTGAATAAACTGCAAGCAAATCCCATAACTAGATTCAAATAAATAATTTTAAAACGATACAAATACTACAACTCTCCTTTGGGTAGATATTGTAGTATATAATACCTTTATGATGTTTTTTAGTACATATTTCTTTAATGGATATTCTCCATAGTTCATGTTAAAATTAAACTTGTAATCTTTGGATGTACAAATATAATCTAACAAATTATAAGATATATCCTATATTGCCTATTATGCATAAGATGGTTAGTTTACCTTTGGGTAAATTCTTAAATATCTTATAATTCACGAACTTCACATACTCATTCATCAAAGTATTTAAATTTGTTTCAAACATCCATAAGAAATGAGTAATTGAATAACATAAGAGTATCTTTGAAATTCAGTGGAACATTCAAATTCGCCACTTTGGTGACTAGCGAACTTTACATTAAAACGACTTCAAAGCTACAATTAACATTATTTATATCATTAAATATGATTATCAAAATCCTTCGTAGTCATTCTAATGATTCAGCATACCATAAATGTTCTATACTATTACATGATAATATAATTATCATACAAACATTATATTGTGATGAATCAATACAAAATTAAAATACGATTTTATTGGAAAAACCATAATATTATCACGTATCATCAAATATTTAAGTACAAAAAGTAAACTTAATGAGACTTCATAAATATGGCAAATATCAAAAGTTTATATAATGTATAAATCATAGACATGTCAAATGTGTTTCTATAATGTGAACTTGAGATTTTAAAAGAAATCTCACATAATAAGTTCCACTTAGATTTATATGAATAATACCTCGAAATCCCGTTAGTGTCAATTAGCATCATATTGACAAAGCTATCCATAATGTATAATTCATACAAATAGTTAGCTATAACAAGACCTTTAATGAAATGATCTTTAATTCATAACAATTTAATCAAATTCTATATGACATTACATTATCTCATTTATAAGCATTTCATATTTAAGTAACCAATTATAATGTTATACAATTGGATATACATAAAACTTCATGGTTCAACCACTTTGGTGGCTAATAAACCATTCATAAGTGAAGACTAATTGTATAATATAATAAATTATAATATTCAAAACATTAAAAATTAGGTCATTTTGATATGTGAACAAATAATTTGAATATCAAATTGAATAAAATTCTTGATGAAGGTTATATAAAAACCAAACTGAATCTTTACGGTGAAAACCATCACTCTGAAAAATCGTTATTCAGATGGGACTTATCCTGACCTTAAACAATTAGAGCGTGCAAGGTGTAACAATTTTAGCAGAATAGGGTGTCCCTTAAACCAAACAGGACAATCATCTTAGCATTTATATTGTTGTAGTTAAGCACTAACAACAACCAATCACGTAGCCTAGTGGTAGAGTGCCCACATGTAAACAATGGGGTTTTTGGGTTCTAACTACTTAATAAATTTCTTCTCATTAATTTTGGTATTAATAATAGCAAACTAGTCTTGAAAAACGACCAATCACATTAGAGCTTTTAGAGACTGTTCGACTCCAATAGGGCTCAGCTTGTCAGCCCATTCAAAGTCTTCTTCAGCCTAGGAAGGAGGAGGAAGGGGGAGGAGGAAGGGAGGGGAGAAGGAAGAGGAGGAGAATGTTTTGCTGCAGGTAAACCAATTTTTTTTTAATCGAACCATCGTCAACAAAAATTACAACATCCTCATATGCACATTTAGGATGTCCCACATAAGGATAAAATGATTTTTGCTTTTAATGAATCCAAAAACATACGTCAAAGCTCATTCATATGACATTAAAGCAGCAAAAAACTTTGTCGAATACCACAGACAGAGTAAAATCATTATTCTAAACATGCTCTTACACAACGATTTCGAAATAGAAACAAAAACGATCCCACATATCTTGAATATGTTTCCTTTGAACTGTAATCTGAGGATCGACTAATAGAGTAAGCCTTCACAGACGGACATCCTTTTTTTTTTTTTGAAACAAAGCGGGAGGTCAAACACTTCCTTTGATACGAATATAAAATCGATAAGTACTTGATATGATCATGAGGCAAAAATCATAATAGTCCAATCATATGTATGGAAGCGAGATGTACTCTCAAAACCGTTCCTTCCACGAGGTGAATCCCACATATCCCAATAATATCCATCATCATTATGATGAAATAGATCTGAGAAACCATGAAGATATCATTATGTAAACTTATAAGAGGATTTATTAAAGCTAAATTTCTAACAATCAAACTGTTGAAGGAAATGTGGTCTCTAAACATCTTGCTCGATACCAAATGTAAAACAAATTAGAAATTAATATAATTTTCTGGTTCTACAATTCATTCATAAATAACCCTTCATGATATTCACATCATGAGTGTATCAAGAGTTTATTGTTACTAACCCGAATCAATATTTGTTTCTATCCCTTTGCCCTTTCTTTTCAGTCTCTGACTATCAATGCATGATGGTAAAAATTTATGTCTTAGAGAGAACTTCATGGGTAGGGAGAGGACCTTATATACATGAGTTTAAAATTTAAATTCAAACATTTAAATTTCCACCGCTTCCATCAAGCGATGCAACCCAAACCAAATTAATTATACCCTTTTATTTTATTTATTAAATCCCTTTTTATCATCTGAGTCATATCTAAAATTCTTACAAGAGCTTCATCGCTATTTTGTTCTTTCTTTCATTTTCATGTGCATTATTTATAGGTGTCAGGATTTTCTTAAAAAAAATGCGTTCACATAATTCTACCAAAAGTCAGCTTTTTCATTGTCCCTCTCATCAGTAATACATCTCAGTGATAGAACAAACCTGTTCCGATTCACTAGAGTGGTGCAAGGTGTTTTGCCAACCATTCATCAAGCTGTTTCAAACGTTGGTGTGATATTCTTCAAGTATCAAAAGAGACGACGAATCTGTTTTAAGGAGATTGTGACTCCTCACGATACTCATCGTGACTCTCTTTGGCAGAGACACTGATCTTCTTTTTTCCTTTTTTGTTTTTGTAATTTTCATCTCCCTCATCATTTTGCTTCTGTGTATTTGCGAACAAGTTTGTAATAGTCTTAAAACACATTCAAAGGGGAAGGGAAAAATAAGAAGGAAGATCTAGTAGATTTGGTTCATGGGGAAAAAAAGAAAAAGAAGGTGATCGGAAGAGAGAGGTGATCGGAAAGGAAAAAGAAAAGAAAAGGAAAATTAAAAAAAAGAAAAGGAAAATTAAAAAAAAAAGAAAAGGAAAATTTCCTTTCTTCGAAGAAACAGACGATTTTAAGGAAAAAAAAAACAAATTCTACATTTCATTGAAGAAACATAAGGTTCTAAGGACAAAAAAAAAAAAAAAAAAGAACCAAATTCTATCCAAAAAGAAAAAAAAAATTGTTTCCTTTTCAACAATTATCCTTTTGGGTTTTGTTTAACAATTGGTTTTTTTTTGGGGGTTTTTTATTTAACAATTTATTATCTCCAAACTTTTCATTTGGTTTGGGTTTTAAAATCAAAAGGAAAATTAAAAAAAAATAAAAATCCTTGGCTTAATATTAACAAAGCTTACTTTTTTTTTTGTTAATGTTAAGCAAAGGATAAGGGTTTTCTTTTAAGGAAAAAAAAGAGGTTTTCTTAGGAAAAACTTTTGATAAAAGGCTTAAAAAAAAAAAGAAAAAAGAAAAAAAAAGTTTTTGGAAAGGAAAATGTTTTTTTTTTCTCTTCGGGAAAAAAAAGAGAGAAAAAGAAGTTGTTCATCTAATCTTTGGGGAAGCACAAAAAAAAAAAAAAAAAAAAAAAATTGTTTTGAACCCATGACCTAACATGCAAGGGGGAAATGCTCTACCACTAGATTGTATGCTTAGTTATGTTTTTTCTTGCGAAGAGTATATGTTAAGGAGATAAGTCTATTAGGTTAAACTCTACACTTTGTGGGTTTGTACTAATTCCTTTTTGGTCTCATGAAATTGCAAATTAGAAACAAAGAAGTCATGTCTAAGGAGTTTGGATCTTAAGAGGCTAGTTTGTGATCTCTGTTCTTTACTAGAAGCGAATATTTTTGTCACAGGAAATTTTGGTTCTTTGGGTTTCTATCTTACCGGTCCTTCCACAGAATATTTTGTAACACGTTATTTTCAATTATTATGAGAATTGGTTTTGGGAATAGAAAATTGACATATTTTTTGTAATCTTGCAAAGAAGTGGACTCTGATTCCAACAATGTTGTTCCAACTGCGTTTGCCTAAGTGGCAACCCCTATTGTGGCCCAGGCGCCAATGATGCCTACGACTATGCCTATCTTTGTCTCACTTGTAGAAAAACTAGAGAAGTTCAATGAACTTAATTTTCAAAGGTGGCAACAGAAGATGTTATTCTACATGACCACCTTGAATATTGTAAGATTCTTGACTGAAGATGTTCCTAAGCTCAAAGAAGATGAGCACGATATCCAAGCCATCAGTGCTATGGATGCTTGGAAACATTATGACTTTCTATGCATGAACTTTGTCATGAATGCTTTGACTAATTCTTTATACAATGTGTATTCAAATAATAAAACAACCAAGGAGCTATGGGAATTACTAGATCAAAAATATAAAATAGAGGATGCTTTTCTTATGGGTCGTTTCCTCGATTACAAAATGGTAGATTCCAAGACCGTGGTAAGTCAAGTCCAAGAACTTCGTGCAATTCTCCATGAGATACATGTTGAAGGAAGGATGTTAAGCGAAACTTTTCAAGTTGCAGCTATTATTGAGAAGTTGCCTCATGCTTAGAAAGACTTTAAGAATTACCTCGAGCATAAGAGGAAGGAGATGAACATCAAAGATCTAATTATTAGCCTTTACATCGAAGAAAACAATAGGGGATCTGAGAAGAAATGGGCACACAATCCGAGCGAGGCCAAGGCTAACTTTGTGGAACATGGTCAAGGTTTCAAGTTCAAGAAAGCCAACAACAAAAGGAAAGGTAGTAAGCTAAGAATCTCTAAGAAGCAGAAGTTTCAAGGGAAATGCTTCAATTGTGGGAAGCAAGGTCACAAATATTCGGATTGTAGACTGCAAAAAAGGAACAAACCCAAGGAAGCTAATGTGGTTGATGACATCACCAAGGATGTGTTTGACATTGACCTCATAGTAGTAATCTCTAAGGTGAACTTGGTGGGATCCAATCCTAAGGAATGGTGGATTGACACTAGTGCTACTAGCCATGTGTGCTCGGATAAGAAGATGTTCTCCACGTTTGAGCTAATTGAGACGGGGAAAAAGGTGTACATGGGAAACCCTGCCACCTCTGAAATCAAAGGCCAAGGAAAGGTGGTCTTGAAGATGACTTTTGAAAAGAAGCTAACTATAACAAATGTATTGTATGTACTTGAAATCCGCAAGAACTTAGTGTCTAGTTCATTACTGAATAGACATGGATTTTGGTTGGTGTTTGATTAAGATAAATTTATTTTATGAAGAAAAGAGATTGGAATGTATATAGGAAAAAAAAGGAATTATATAGTGATGACACGTGGAAAGCAATGTAAATGGTGTATCATTAAGAACAGATCATGTGGATAAATATAGTGCTTTTCGTTTTGTGTTTCTTGAGATCTTAAATTAAATCTATGACATGGTAGATTAATTCTTAGTTATGATGTTAGTAGATTAGTTTGCCAAAATCATATATGACTTCCATTAGGTGAAGCATGAATGGAGTTGATGGCGGGCAGATCATGATGCTTGATGGTGAGTTGATTGGACATATCAACTTGATGTTAGTGGAATTGTATGTTGAAATTTGTGTTTGACAGGTGATAATAAATATTTTATTGCTTTTGTTAATGATACCTTTTCAGTGCTTTCTTGTTGTAGTACCTATCAGAAATAGACAGATGGGATGTTCATCATGAAAGTTGAGAATTGGCTCAATAAGAAAATTAAAGTGCTAAGAAGTGATCGAGGTGGTGAGTATGAATCGCCATTTGTTAACGTTTGTGCTTAACATGAGATTATACATGAAACCATAGCACCTTATTCACCTAAATCCAATGGAGTGGTTGAGTGAAAGAATTGCACTCTAAAAGAAATGATGAATGCAATGTTGATAAATTCTGGTCTACTACAAAACATGTGGGAAGAAGCCATTTTGTCTGCTAATTTTCCTTTTGAATAAGATACCTAAAAAGAAAGCAGAGAAGACTCCATATGAGTTATGGAGAGGACGACAACCATCATATAAATACTTGCGAGTGTGGGGATGTTTGGCCAAAGTGGCAATTCCTCCACCTAAAAAGGTGAAAATATGACTTCAAACTATTGATTGCATTTTCATTGGTTATGCACATAACAGTACTACTTATCGATTTCTTGTTCATGAGTCGAATATCCTAGATATTCACAAGAACACAATAATGGAATCAAGGAATCCATCATTCTTTGAAGATGTGTTTCCATGTAAATCTAAAGAATAGCCAAGCTCATTGAAATGAGTGCTTGAGACTATTAATGAAAATAGTCAAGATTAAGATGGTGAGGTAGAACCTAGACGCAATAAAAAAGCAATGACAGAAAAATCTTTTGGTCCAGACTTTGTGATGTAAGTGCTTGAAGGGGAACTTCGGACTTTCAAGGAAGCAGTGAACTCTATAAAGGGTCTCATATGGAAAGAGGCCATTAAGAGGGAAATTGATTTTATACTGCATAACCATACTTGGGAACTAGTGGATCTTCCACCAGGTTGTAAATCTTTAAGTTCCAAGTAGGTTTTCAAGAGGAAACGAAAAGTAGATGGATCAATTGACAAGTACAAAGCAAGACTTGTGATCAAAGGCTACAAACAAACTAAAGACCTTAATTATTTTGACAAATATTCTCCTGTGACTTATATAAATTCCATAAGGATGGTGCTTGCAATTGCCGCCTTAAGGAACCTTGAAGTACATCAAAAGGATGTGAAAACAACATTTATTAATGGAGATTTAGATGAAGAAATCTACATGGAGCAACCCGAGGGGTTTTCTACTTCAGGAAAAGAAAAGAAAGTCTGTAAATTGGTGAAATCGTTGTATAGGCTAAAACAAACACCAAAACAATGACATGAGAAATTTGACAATGTCATGATGTCACACGACTTCAAAATTAATGAATGTGACAAGTGTTTGTATGTCAAAGACACAGGACATGGATTAGACATTGTATGTCTGTACGTAGATGACATGCTTATTATCGGTTGTAAGACCCGAGAAATTCCAATTTCTAGAATAAGGGCAAAATCGTAATTTCGATTACAAAATTGTAATTTCGGTTAAAAATCCATAATTAATTCTCTGGATCTCGGATGATGAAATGGATTGCACCGTTGGAATTGTCTCGCGAAATCTAGTTAGCACGTAAAATTTCGTAATGTCAGAGGCGGTCGAGATCGACAACGTTTTGAGGCATCGCGTTTCGGTGCGAGTAAGCGATTTTCGATGCGGCCGAAAGTCGCATATAACACGTACTCATGTGCCATAAGTGGGTATGGTGAGAAATGATGATGAAAATGGACGGCGAGGGTTAGTGCAGAGATATCAAATCCTGGTAAAAGGGACATAAAGGTCATTTTGGAATAGTTAAATGAGGAAAAAACCAAATTAGCAAATAGTCGCTGCCTTACTCACTAAATAGTTCAAGGAAAAACGTAGGAACAAAGATGAGATGCAGTAGCCGTTTGAGGAAGGTTTTAGGGAGAGAGGGTGCTTACTCTCTAGAATGTCGGAGTCCGGCGTCGGCGGTCGGGCGAAGGAACGTTCTCGTGGGACGGGCTGCAGCGTGGACTCTCCGGGATCGGGGAGTTTCTTCAAAACTCACTTGAGGTAGGATTTTCTCCTACTTGAGTTTTACTCCCATTTAAATGTTTTACTAATGTTTCGGTTGAATGAGGCTGTGAGGGGCCGTTTGATCAGTCCTGAAACATGGGACCGGGTATTGAATATTTTTTGAGAAACTTTTAGAGACCGTTTAATGCCGATCCGTGGGTATGAGCTGCTTGGGTGTAGGTTGTGTTGATTTGTGTATTGAATGGTTGCTTGGTATGCATTGGTAAGGGAATGGCTAGTGGATTCTTGAGGTTCACAGGTGACAGTTGATTAGTGATTTTTCGAGAATAGTAACCGGGGTTTCACTATTCCTGGCGATGTTCTAAGAAAATATTTTCGTGAAATTATGTGTTTGGTTAAGTAATTCGAATCGAATTGCTTGTGTTTGAACATTAGCCCAAGTGAGCTAAATTTGATGTTTGAAATGATAATCATCCAACATGTTTGTGTGATTTAATTTTTATGCGAGTATATTCATGTTTATATATTTGCATGTGATTAGACTGTATTAGGCGGCATACATGCATTCCATATGCAACGCTTCCGGAACATCCTAGGATTATAGGAGATAGTGCATGAGATGAGTCTAGAAAGCGGTTCGGAGGGTAGTCTAAGCAGTGGTATCGGAGGGTAGTCCGCAAAACAAATATCAATCGTCGGAGCGGCCAGGTGATATTCATCGAGGAGACCAGTCCACAAACAAGTAATATATCAATCGTGGACTGACGATTGATATATATTCATCGGAGGTTATACTAATGAAACATTAATTCTGCCACGAGGCTTGACGAGTGTGAGAGAAATCGATGAGGACTCGGGATCCGAGTTGGTCATGTAGACATTCAAGTAGGATCATGCATTTGCTTGAATGTGTGTTTACTTTGGAACATTGCACTGCACTTAGGTGGTGAGTAGCCCACTTAGGGCGATTCTCCTACTGAGCTTTAGCTCACCCCGTCGTGGGACCCCCTTTTTACAGGTACAGGGAGCGTGCGAGGGGACGGCTCGTCCTAGAGACCGAGGATTAGAAGAAAGCCGGGTTGTGGCTTTGATGTATACATGTATTATAACTTTTTAAGTTTAATGTATGTATTGTATAAGAGTAAAAACATATTAATAACATAACTATTGGGCATATAGTTGGATTCATAGTCGGCATGCTATGTTGAATGCTGATGCATGGAGCCCAGTGATGGCCATATTGGATATATATTGCATATATTGGTACATTTGGAGACGGGTTTATGCGGGAGATGATGTATTGGGTGAGCTCCCACGTACAAAGGAGACTACCTTCGGGATTTTACGAAGTGGCGTCGGGTAACCCGACATCCACTTAGCTGTGTGGAGTTGTGGGTAGTCAACGGACCCCCGGGTTTTGGGGCGTCACATCGGTAGTGATGATAAGATGATTACATCTACTAAGAACATGTTGAATTCAAGGTTTGACATGAAAGACTTAGTACTTGCTGATATTATATTGGGGTTAAAAATCAAAAGAACATTAGATGGAATCATTCTAAGCCGGTCACACTATGTTGACAATATTCTTGGAAAGTTTGACAAAGATAATTCTAGTATAGCCAGAACACCTGTAAATGTAACTCTACATTTCTCTAAGAAGAAAGCAGAGAGTGTTTCTTAAGTAGAATAATTTTGGGTAGTAGGCAGTCTAATGTACTTAATGAGTTGTGAAAGACCAGACATAGCCTATGCAGTTAACAAATTGAGCAGATACACGAATAATCCAAGAGCTAAGCATTGACGAGCAATCATGAGAGTATTAAAATACTAACGATTTACTTGTGATTATGGGTTGTACTATACAAGATATCCTACTGTACTTGAAGGAGCCAAGCATTGGCAATGAATTATGAGAGTATGAAAATACTTACGATTTACTTGTGATTATGGGTTGTACTATACAAGATATCCTGCTGTACTTGAAGGATACATCGATGGTAATTGAATATCTAATGTTAAAGACTCAAAATCCCAAAGTGGTTATGTGTTTACATTAGGAGGAATAGTAGTCTCATGGAAATCCTCAAAATAAACAATTATTGTTAGATCCATAATGGAATATGAGTTTATAGCACTAGAAAAATGTGGGGAAGAGGCTGAATGGTTACACCACTTCCTAGAGGATATTTCAAGATGGCTAAAACCTATGCCTCCAATATGCATACATTATAATAGTCAATCTGCTATTGGTAGGGCACATAACAGTATGTACAATGGTAAGTTCAGACATATTCGTCATAGACACAACACCATCAGACAATTACTCTCAATTAGGGTTATCTCTCTAGATTATGTAAGATCTAAGGATAACATCGCAGATCCGCTAACCAAAGGGTTCAATAGAGAGTTAGTTGAAAATTCATCAAGGGGAATGAGACTAAAGCCCATAAAGGAATAAGTTAATACAATGGATATCCAACCTAGCTGACTAGAGATCCCAAAATCTAGGTTCAAAAGGGACAACTAAATTGTAAAGACTTTGATTTGATCACTCTGTGGATCTTCTCTTGTCCATTCCTCTGATGAAACAAGGATGCTCATACGAAGTAGGTTAAGCTATGCTTTTAATGATCTCCATGCATTCGAAAGAGTAACATGAGCTACTCTTAATGTAAGAGTGAAATAAGACCGCTTCAAAGGGAATTGAATAGGGGCATATTTCAAATTAAACTTTTGTAGAACCAGACATATGTTCATGACCAAAACGAACATAAAAATGAGAATCGAGAAATGTTAGGAAGATTCTTGTATGAGGTATGTGATATCTACCTCATCATTATGGAAGGTGAAAATCTGTCAAAGGTGAACATCTTTAACAATTATTGTAAGGCAGAAAATTCAGTTTTCAAGAATAAAATTATGGTACGATAAAATCCAGAAGAATTTTCTAGATCTCGGATGAAGAAACGAACTTTTCCGTTGAAATCGTCTCGCGAAATTGAGCTACCACGTCGAATTTTGTTAGATTCCAAGGTGGTCGGGATTTCACGTTTTTCGAGGCGTGGGGTGTCGGATGACACATGGCAAGGTAAGGAGATGCCACATGGCACCTCAAAAGAGTGACACTTGGAAAAGCCATGTGGTCCACTTGAAAGAATGGCTCACAATTAGCCATGTGTGGAAAGGAATCCCATGGCTCACAATGATCCACTTGAGTGCATGATGTCATAAAGAGGAATATTGAAATAAAAGAAAAAAGAATGGAAAAGTGAGAGCCACAAATGAGACTTGAGGAAATGAGGAGGAAATTTCCTACTTTGACTCATACGTTTGGTAATGATTAAAAAAGGGAGAGAATATAGCAAAGGAGATGAGAAAATGAAAAGAGGTGAGATGAAAAAGGAGAAAAAGGAAAGAAAAGCAAAAGTAAGGAATAAAACAAAGGAGAAGACCAAACGTAAGGTGGAAGAAAAAGGAAAAATATCCAGTAGCCATTTTCGTTTGGTTTTAGAGAGAGTCATGTCTTCTCTCTAGATTTGTAGACGATCAAAGTCGGATTCCTTGAGAGACAAGAAGGGATTTGTTCTGCGGAGAGGACAATAGTGGATAGGTTTTTGGGAGTTTCTTCAAACTTCAAGAGGTAGAATATTTTCCTACTTGGTTTACTTTTAGCCTAAAGGCTTTATAATGGTAGGGGTTGCTTGTGGGAGGCCATGAGAGGCCATGTAAATTAGTTAGAGGCAGGACTAGGGGTATGGATTTCATGACCGGTTCACCACCGATCGCCCATTTGTGGGAGTTAGGGTTTGGACTAAATGAGTTTCTAGGTGTTGTCAGTTTGTTGTTGTGATAATGATGCTTGGAATAGGATTGGTTCATGTTGTGAAGGACCAGGTAAAGTGCCATTGAATGATCTGATGCTGAGACCTAGTTGTGTGTGAGTGCGCAGATAACATGCGTGGTGTGTGGAAATATGATATTGATGCATGCTATTTGATGTATTAATATATGTTTTGCATGGAGTAGATTATATGTATAAATTATAATTTTCCATGGAGTGTAAATGTTTCATGTAGTACTCATTCATAAATGTAACATGAGGAAAAAAAATGCATTACAGCATCGTGCATTTTACCATATGCACGGTCACATCGCGTCGAGGTCGGGTGTGGAGTGAGGGTGGGTTTATTCATCGGTGTTGGTGAATGGGTCGTGAGCTCGGAAAAGTGGGACAAAGTCAGTAGAGATTCGGTGTGTAAATGATCAAAATGATAAATTACATGTTTTGGGACGGGCGAAGTGGGGTGGGTCCCCCGAGGTGAAAGTCCCACGGGTTATTCACGGTTAGACATGAATCGGCGTGCTGGATTCGTGAAAATGTTGAAAGGCGTGCGGCGTCCTCTGATTGTAAACCGGAGGTCGTGGCCCTGAATGAAGGAAAAAGAATTTGATAATTAAAATTGGAGGGTCTCCAATGGTATAGTCAGGGTGTGTGACTGGTTTTATTCACGCTTGACATTCCAGGTGTGAGGGAGTCGGTTGAGACTTGGGTCGTGAGCATGAGGTTGCGTCATGCATAGTATAGACTATTTCATATAATAGAAAATAATTGTATGGAATGTGATTGATTATTTATATTTGCCATTGCGTATCTGCGTTTAGGTGAATTACTTGCTTGTGAGGAAACTTCCTACTGGGTTTGCTCACCAGTCATTAGGACCCCCTTTCGGTCACGGGGACTATCGAGAGCGACCTTTCGGTAGGGGTAGCTTTTTGAGAAGAAAGCCTTGAAATGTGGCTTTGGTAAATATTTTTTGTAAATGTATAATCTTTTGTAAAAGCAGGCATGAAAACTATGAGAATATAGTTGGCATATTTATTTAGTATTGGTTTGTGGGCCCAAGGGCTATTTACTCGGGTGCGTCTCGTGATCACGAGATGTATACAGGCACTAAGGGTGACGGGTAGTCAACGGACCCCCGGGATAGGGGCGTCACAATTATAACAATTATAGCTTACCAACGAAATATCTACTCAGACAGAGACAAGTAGAGGTAGACCGAAATGACTACTGCTTGTTACCTTAATTTCGTTTTGCCAACCGAAGGCCATCCTAATATTATATCCTGGTTATCACATCTCTTAATTTGCACAAAGAAATTAATATTGATTCTGTATGATCCTATCTATATATGTATGATCTTACCAACTTCTTTCTTTTTTTTTTTCAATCTCAAGCAGCACAAATTCTGTCATGTGGAGATGACCTGCCAATGCCAAGTATTCACTTTGTTAAAATTAGTTTCAAAATTTACCATTTTTTCTTAGAAAATTAATATCATTTTGGACTGTATTCTTTTGATCTTTATTATGGTTCAAAATTACATTTATTTAGTATTAATTTTTTAAAAATAAAATAAACTAATTCAATATTTTCTTATTTATCTTTGATGGCCTATGACTTAGAGCTTGTTTAACAATATTTTTTAAAAGTGTTTGTAGAATAAAAACACTTTTAATTATTCTTAAAAAAAAGTGTTTAGTAATATTTTTAAAAATATTAAAATCTTTTTACTTTTTGAGAAGCACTTGATAGGTGCTATTTTTTCTTCTTATTTTTAATTAATCTTTGGTTTGGTGAAGATTTATGTGTTGCAATTTTATATTAGGGTTAATTACATAAATGATGTCTCAAATTTTCCATTTTTTCTCTTTTAGTGTCTCAACTTTATTTTTGTTCAATTAAGTGTCTAAACTTTTTTATTTTTTCTATTTTGATGTATCAATTTTATTTTTGTTCAATTGAGTGTCTAAACTTATGTTTTAGCTTTATTTTTATTCAATCAAGTATCTAAACTTTTTAATTTTTTCTATTTTGATGTCTCAACTTTACTTTTGTTCAAGTTAACTTTCAATTTTTGTTCAATCAATCATTTCTTGACCAATAAAAACTTATTAAGATATTTAAATTAGGAAAAACTGAATCCAAATGACACGTAAAATAAAATAATGAAAGAGCATACAAAAATGAAATTACTTAAATAACCTTTAATGAGATAAAATGGTAATTGTTGGAAAAATGAGTTTGAGCACAATAATTTAGCTATCTTTGAGCTAAAATTACATTGAGTCCCATAAAGCTTTTTTGGTGGGTCTACATGGGAATGTGTTCTCCTCCATGAGGAGATGAAGATCATATATTGAGTTGCTAAAAACCATTAAGGAGTGAATTAGAAATTGCCTCCAAACATCACCCCTTGAAAACGGTAACTAAAGGTTTAAGCTTGTGAAAAAGCTTGTGTCCCACATCGGATGGGAACAAGACTTTTATGGGGTATAAATACACCCACCTTGTAGTTGGGTTTGGGCCCCAAGGGGCACCCCAGTTTTGTGGAAGGGGAAGGACCTAGCTCATGCTTGGGAGGACCCAGTTTTTTCTGCTGCACTATAATCTGTATTCCAGATTACAAGTATTATTTTTGGTTTTGCCGATACAAGTAGTGTCACGCCCCAAAACCCACCTTAAGGGCATGACTGTCAATTCACACCCTCAAGCCTTCAGCTCAAAGGTTTGAAGTGTGAAACGACACTAACCTTCCTTGTAACTGGATTTTTGTCCAATTACCAATCACACATTCGAGGAGTAAATACGGAAACTTTCTAAATCCTCAAATATCAAACTTTGAAACCAATACATCAACTTCAGTATGCTTATCAAATAACGAACTCAAATATTCCAAACGAACTAAACTTTAACATCTAAACAATGTCCCAGAGGAGTTTTAAACAAATATTCTAATAAAACCATTTTCCCGTCTAACCGTCACTCCATAGCCCGAACTGCAGTGCAATGTATCCCAGCGATAAATTGAGCTCAAAGCCCAATAAGAAATACTAATACATTTTCATAGGATAAAAAAGTTTTCGGTCCTTATAGCAATAGGAATGTTTTCATCAGAAACTTTTGATTGAAAATAAGTTGGAACATTAACAAAATATACTTCAAAACATTCTCACATCCATTTCAAATAGTTTCATATCAAATGTGATCCAAACAATTTCATATCAAATTTCGATTCAAACACTTTCATATCAAATCCAAAATCAAATACATTTTCAAATATATTTTCTCACGATCATCAATATGATGAGATCGATTCTGTGAATCTTAAATGTCAGCAGCCAAATCGTTCCTTTTAGATTGGAATGAACGAAACACTACTAGTACTAGTAACCTCTAGCAAACTAGAATTTGGGGTTCAAATCAATTACATTCCCACCAAGAAATGTAAAGGTCGAAAACTATTATATCCAGTTGACAAGGGCGAATAGTGTCGACTATTATTCAGTGTGAGGTCGAACTAACCGAGACAAATATTTCATTCAAAGTTCAAATTACAAACATCATCTCCACACATTTTCTTTCGTAGCAAACAGTCTCAAAAGTACAATCTTACAAAACTACTTTTTTTGATCCATGGATAATCAAATAAATAAAAAAGTAAAACTTTTCATAAACCAAGATTATATATAATTCAGTTTAAACAATTTTCATCTCAGTAAAAAGTAAACAAACAATTTTTAAAGATGCATTAATATCCCTTACACGTGCATATATATAAAAATAATAATTTTTCGAAAAACATATTTAAGTCCTTACCTCGAAGGAGTACTTTCAGCTTTGAAGAGCTAATCAGATAATTTCACCTCAATGAAATATTTCTCCTAGAAATAATAGGAAAAACTATCATCATTACTTATTTATTCTTAAAACTTTCCTAATTTACAGATATTCTTAACAATGATATTTTGTTCACCTCAAACATATTGACAATGTTCAAATGATAACTATTTGAATTAGGTAGTTTCTAAATTTTATAAAACTCATATTCCTTTCGGATCTTATTTTAATTTATTTATTTTATGCTCTTAATCCGAACTAAATCTTTTACTTGAAAGAAATAATATTAATAATATTTTACAAATTATATTATTACAATACTCATCTAGCCTTTTTTACCTAATAATTATCATGTAATGACAAGTATTAACGGATCTCTTATTTCTATAATTGCTAAATAATTATTCCTAATCTTATTCCTTATAAATTCTCAATCCTTAATAAAATATTTACTTGCCAAAATAAATATATCTTTCATCTCTTGTCAATAATATATTTATACAAAAATCAACATTTTCAAATTTATCTTATTTGTTTATTATTATTTTCTTTCAAAAATTATCCTTAAATACTTTTCATTCTCATACTCAATGTAATTCAGTATGACACCACCAATCCTTATGTTATTTTATTTCTAAAGAACGAAAGTGTAATCTAAAATTGACTTCTTTAGGGTTCATCTAATGCGAAGAAAATTAAAAGAATCCATCAAGAAATCTCTAGAAAAAATAAAATAAGGAAGATCTTACACAGAAATTTGTTCTTGTACTAGATCCGGCATGTCCTAAGATTCTACCAGCTAGAGAGAAATTCAAAGAAGAATAGAAAGAATTTTTTTTTACTCCAATTTATACTTAGGGTATCTATTAGGAAAATTACCTTTTTACCCCTCTTTCATTAAATTAATTAATTAATTACTAATTGAATTATCATTATTATTTTCATAACGTCTAATTGAATTATCATTATTATTTCATAAATCGTAGAGCTCATAAAATTCTCACACATATTTTAATCATACTATATACAAATCCCTGTCATTATTATTTTCCTAACTATACCTGCATATACAAATTCCCGCAAGCATGGTAGATTCCTGTTTGCTGCTTTTATACAAATCTCAAGAAACAGAATCGCTCGCTTCTATAAACCACAAGACCAGAATTTTTTTCCAATTCAGAA
Source organism: Tetrastigma voinierianum (assembly GCA_016808115.1). Lineage (NCBI taxonomy): Eukaryota > Viridiplantae > Streptophyta > Magnoliopsida > Vitales > Vitaceae > Tetrastigma > Tetrastigma voinierianum. Next base: position 125,616 of record JAEQBH010000478.1, on the reverse strand, counting down.
AACGCTTTTGTCACTTGTGTTCTTTCTTTCTCGTTTAATTTTATTTGGTTGGTACCACGCCTGCTTACGTTTGTTATGCGAGATATCAAGATGCTGTAATACACCGTCGTTTCGTCCAAGGTTGGTTCGCAAACATTCCCGCTATATTAATTTTTCGAGCATCGCGACGTCGCCGTTTCAACGCGCTTAGTTTGGTAAAAACATTCTATTTATGCTGAATTTTTTAATAACAAGACGTTGCGCAGGTAAGTGTCTACTTTTTGTACTTTAGTGTCGCCTTTCCGATATTGCACTCGCCTTTAGGCAATTTTTTTTTCGTTTGAACCGCGCCTGAACATTTAACCGTCGTACCGGAGCGCTGGGAATACGTAATTGCTGCATTAGATTGTTTATTTCAAACATTGATATCGCCTGGAATTGTCGTTGTTCAATTCAAAATCAATAATCGCTTGTTTAATATATTTTATTTTAACCCGCATTTTCGCAAAGTCATATTTGATTTTAGCGAAACTGCTTCTCGTGAACAAAGAGCTACTTTGAGTTAATACTGATTTAATCAAATCTGGCAGTCATTTTATTAATACACCGTCAAGAAACAGTAATTCTGCCAAAAGAGAATGACTACTGATTTACCCCACCGTGGTGTCTTCAGCGCCTGTTATGGCGCGCAAGGATCAGAGTCATGGAGAGAAGTTTAAAGTCTAAATGGAATCAATTCAAAAGGTGGCAACAAAGATGCCGTTTCTACCGAATGATTCTTAATTGGCCTCGCTTCAAGAGATGCTCCTACTTATGAAGATGAACTTCAAGAAAAAGCGGCCATCATTGCGGCGCGAAGGTCATTTTTTCGTATCAACCGCTACATCCTCGAATGGCCTAGGCAATTATATAATGTATCGCGCCTTCACCGTAAGAGAATCGTGGGAATCTCGGACAAAAGTACAAGACCGAGGACGCAGTGGCTGCGAAGTTTGTAGCGGAAATTCCAGATCAGATGCCAGATCCCAAGACAAGATCAACCAAGTCAAGATCATGATTCGCATGACATACATGCAGAAGGGATGTTCTCGCTGAATCCTTCCAAGTGTATGCAATGATGAAAAATTGCACACGCTTATGAAAGAATTCAAGAATTACCTAAAGACATGAAGAAACAGATCTGAAGACTTTTGATAGTGAGGTCGAGAATAGAGGAAAATAATAACAAAGGTATCCGAGAAGAAGGCGTATGGCCTATGGAATCGCCAATGTTGTGGAACACAAAGACCCCCCACAATCCCAAGATGGAGAATAATACCATAAACAATCCTGCTGTTGTCCCGCAAGAAGTCTCCAAGGCAAGTGCTACGTGTGTAATAAGGGCATAACGTGCTAAGGACTGTCAGCAAGGAACAAGGGAATCCAAGAAGAAACGCCTCAAGCCACTGCACTGCACTGATGTCTCAGACATGAACCTCTCAAATGATAGTCTCCGAGGTAACTCAATGGCAGCAATAAGGAATGGTGGTGGACACAGGGGCCACTCTGCCATGTCGTCACCAAGAAGACGTTTCTCATCATATCAAACCATGATACGAGAACAAACCTCTTACGCGGGCAACCTCTTCCAAGGTTGAAGGCCATGGGAAGGTAGTATTGAAGTACAAGACAAGTGCTGAACCTACTCACTGATAAGCAATGTGCCGAAATTCGAAAGGAATCCAGTGTCTGATCATTGTTAAGCAAGAAGGGCTTCAAGTTAGTGTTTTCATCCGTAGCAACTTCATCCCTTCCAAAATGGATGTATGTGGGAAAGGGGCACAGAGCAATGGGCTCTTCAAATGAATGTAATAATCAGTTGTACCCTATTAAGAATATTAATAAAAGAGCACGTCTTCGCTTTTATATGCTTGAATCTTCAAATGTGGCATGGTAGACTAGGACATGTTGAATTATGACATCACTGACATTAATTAATGAAACGTTTGTCACTTTTAAAATATCAGATCCAAATCATAAAATGTGAGATTTAGAATCGAACTACAAGAACTTCCTCCAATCAATCATGAAGTAGTAACTGAACACATATTCAGATATCTGTGATTTGAGATTTATTCAAACGCGAGGTGGTAAGAAATATTTTCTTACACACTGATGATCGCACAAGATATTGCTATGTTTACTTATTGTAAAGAAAGATGAGGCATTGGAAATGTTTCAACATTTCAAGAATGAGGTGAGAACCAACTTGATAGAAAGATCAAGGTGATATGATGAGGTGGTGAATATGAAGCACCTTTTCGTGATTTTTGTTCACAACATGGTATAAACACCAAACGATCAAGACTCTATTCACCTCAAAGAAATGTGGGGTTGAACGTAAGAAACGAATCCTTTTTAAAAAGAAATGATGAATGCATTACTATTAAGTTCGACTACTTCTCAAAATTTGTGGGGAAGCAATTTTCCTGTAAATTATATTCTCAATCGAATACTTACAAGAGGAACCAATAAAACCTCTTTGCATTTAGTCGTGGAAAGGTCGTAAGACCTTCTTACAAATACTAAAAGTGTGGGGTGTCTGCCAGTGGCGTACCTATACCTAAAAGGTTAAAATAGGACCAAAACAGCTTGATTGTGTTTTCATTGGTTATGCACATTAGTAAAGGTATATCATTTTCTCATTCATAAATAAAAAATACTCGATATGCATGCTAACACTATTATCGAATCAAGGAATGCATCTTTCAAAATGTATTTCACAAATCCAATACAGAGTCGAACTTAAGTAAAAGGACTCATGATACTGCAATAGGTAGTCAAGGCCAACAAGATGATGATGAACCTAGACGCAACAAAAGAACTAGAATGTCAAAATCTTTTGGTCCAGATTTTCTAACGTATCTGTTAGAAGATGAGCCTCAAAGCTTTAAGGAAGCTTTGTCGAGCCTTGAAGCTCCATATTGGAAAGAGTTATAAATCCATGCAGTAGAATCCATTTAGCAAAATCAAACGTGGGAACTAGTGGATCTTCCACTGTGTTCAAAACCCTAGGATATAAATGATATTCAAGAAGAAAATGAAAAGTGATGGATCTATTGATAAATATAAAGCCGCATCGTTATCAAAGGTTGATAGCAAAAAGAACTCTTGACTATTTCGATACCTATTCACCAAGAATAAGAATATTATCCATTCATCGTTAATAGCTATCATAGCCTATACAATAATCTTCGAGATACATCAAATGGATGTAAAGACAGCCTTTCTTAAATGGTGACCTGGATCAAGAAATCTACATGGAACAACCCGAAGGGTTTATTGTTCCAGGTCAAGAAAAGAAAGTTTGTCGGTTTGTTAAATCCCTTTATGGATTAAAGCAAGCACCAATGCAAGGTACGAGAAATTTGGATGCTGTAATGATGACAAATGGATTCAAAATCAACGAGTGTGACAAATGTGTATATGTTAAGAATACCGAACGTGGATTTGTCATTATTTGTCTCTATGTTGATGATATACTCATCATGGGTAGCAATAATGAAATTATTAAAACTACTAAGGAAATGTTCAACAATAAGTTCGACATGAAAGACTTAGGTGCTGGGTTGATGTTATACTGGATAAAGATCTCCGCAAAACATCGATGGAATTAATATTTCATCTCAATCACATTACATTGAGAAAATTCTCAAGAAATTTAAACAAAATGATAGCAGTCCAATGAGAACACCCGTAGATGTAAATCTACATCTATCTAAAAATAATGGCAAAAGCCTTTCACAACAAGAATATGCACAAGCAATTGGCAGCCTGATCTATGTCATGAACTATACCCGTCCAGACATAGCTTACGCTGTCAGTAAATTGAGTAGATACACAAGTAATCCAGGTCCAGACCATTGGAAGGCAATTATTAGAGTTTTGAGGTATTTGAAATACACCCAAAACTATGGATTGCACTACCAAAATATCCAAAGTGAAGATTAAGGATACCGTGATGCGACTTGGATATCCGACACCAAAGACTCGAAGTCCACAAGTGGCTATTTATTTACACTTGGTGGTGGAGCGGTGTCTTGGAAATCTTCTAAGCAAATGTGCATTGCTAGAGCGACGATGGAATATGAGTTTATTGCACTAGATAAAGCTGGTGAAGAAGTAGAGTGGCTTCGTCATTTCTTAGAAGATATTCCAAAATGGCCACAACCTCAGGCTCACTATCCGCATTAATTGCGAGAATAATCGATTGAAGAGGATGAGTCATATATATAACGGTAAGTCTCAACATATTCGTCGAAGACATAATACCGTAAGACAACTTCTCTCTAATGATATTATGACCATTGAATACATAAGGTCAAAAGAGAATATTAAGGGATCCGTTTAACCAAAGGTTTAACCAGAGCAAGTAAGTAAATCATCGAGGGAACGGTTTGAAGCCTATGCATTAAAGAGTCGTAATGGCAACCCAACCTAGCTAACTGGAGATCCCAAGATCTAGGTTCAAAGGGACAACCGAATTTTGTGTGACTCATTGAAGATCACTATGGAGAACAAATCTCCTACTCATTCCTATAATCAGAATAGTGATGCTTGCAGCATTGAACAGGGTAAGCTATGCTTTTAATGATTCTTATATCTTGTTAAAGACAAGTGGTATAGCGTAATTACCTTCCATAAGAAGCTCACCTATGTGAGGAGAACTGGCCGGTTCTATGAGAATGATAGGCTACATTTTCTAGGAGCAATTTCATGAACCGTGGAATTGTTCTGTAATAAAATGAACACAACCGTGAGAACTAACTGTGTTGGTGAAAGATTTCGCAAGTGAATGTTATCGCCTTGGTTTATAATAAATGATTGAACAGCTCAAGACATCATGTTCACCGATCAATCAAGAACCCGATAGCATTTCTCACAAGGGAAGGTTCGAAGGCCACAAGCTACCTTCCTCTATATTAAAATTCCTAACCTGAATCCCTTCTTAATGTCAAGATGTCATTCAGATTAATTCAAACAATTTCTATTCATGGATTGTTGGAAAAATGGTTTAAGCACAAATAATTTCAGCTATCTTTGAGCTAAAATTACATCGGGTCCCATAAAGTTTTTTTGGGTGGGTCCACATAGAATGTGTTATCCCTCCAGCAGAGGAGATGAAGATCATATATTGATGTACTTAAAACCATTAAGGAGTGAATTAGAAATTGCTCTTAAACATCACTCCCTTGAAAATCCAGAACTAAAGGCTTGAGCTAGAAAAGCCTCAGGTCCCACATCGGATGGGAACAAGACTTTTAAAGGGTATAAATACACCCACCTTGTGGCTGGGTTTGGCCCCAATGGGCACCCCGCTTTGCTGGCGGGGAGGACTCAGCCTTATGCTTGGTTCACTACACACACGCGGCGCCGCGCGCCTCATCGCAGAGCCGGGCCGGGTTCGGCTCGAGCCAGCTTTCAACCTCACATTTTGGCATCAAAATCTGCTTTTATGAGGTTACCGCTGGACTGATGCGCTTCTCCAAAGAGACGCGATTGTGTCTCGGCTTCCTCCATGAACGTATTATTATCCCTTCCAAGCTTCATGATCGTCACCAATGCATATGACCCTCCCAAGCTTCATCACTGCATTCAATCAGCTTCATGAGTGCGTCTATATAAAGACTAATAATTTTCTCTCATTTCGGACATACAAAATATTAAGCATATTCATTCATCATCTTATCATACGCTTGAGAGAACGAGTTCTCGCGAAACGCCTGAAATGACAAATAACAAACGGGGGAAGTGCATTCCCGATTGTCAGAGATCATTTCATATCCCGAGACACCAAGCCAAAGACTCGGCTACCACCGCGAGGGCAATAATTGCCCAAGGGGAGATTGTGTTCAATACAAGACTTGATCTGCAAATAGGTTCTAATTAATTAATTGCTCGTTTCCTCGCAAAACAATTTCTTATATACCGGTTTGTTCTGCCCTTGTTTCTATTTTACAAAGATCAAGCTCTAATGCTAGTATTATTCCTTCTACATTAGGGGCTTTACTATCTAGTTGTTACAATAAAATTGATAACTATGGAATTAAGATAAAAATTGAAAAAAATTTTTAAAAAGAAAATATAACAATTTAAAAAAGACAACTTTCAATTATCTTCTATTATTTTTACTTATGTTATAAGTATTATGTGAAAAAAAATTATACATGAATAATTAAAAATAAAATATTAGATATTAAAATTATTTTTGCTAATAATTAAAATATTTATCTGTATCCATGATAGTCAATTTAATAATGATTTTAAAAATAATTAAAACCCTAATGTGGAATTTTATCATTTTTATACCGTGACGCCCAACCTCGGCGTCCGCTGATTCACCCGTCAACTCCGCTGAAATCTACGCGTTCATGTCATGAGTAACGACATGTAAATGGCCCAGATAGTTCGCACATTCCATACAACCCAAGCATAAATTTTATACAAAAGGGAGTTTGTTTACAATTGTCTGATTAATTTATACAAAACTGGTCTGCGGCCCGTAATTTACAAATACAAGAGAGGGTCATCTCGGCCTGCTTTCTTCGCCTCTAAAAACCCTGGCGCCCCATCCCCACGCGTTTTCAAGACTAAAAAAGGGGGTCCCACGACCGGGTGGAGCAAAGCCCCAGTCAGTGAATTTCCTACTGGGTTGGCTCACCCAAGTTGCAACGCAATGGCACACCAAACATACAACACATGCTAATATATCACCTGGCGCATATATTAACAAATTTAAATCCCATACATCATAAAAAGGGTTCACTTATAATAATAACATAAACTTAGCTCACATGGGCTAAGGCACAATCCGGCGGTTCATCTTGGAACAACCCACAATTTCACAATCAACATGTTATTCACCCATGGCAACAACACACATCACACAATCACACAAACAAATCTGGGTGGATCAGTCTAAACCACACCAAGGATTTGGCTCACCAGTCCAATCTTTGAATCAGCCACGGCCTTCCAGCCTCAATAATCCTCATCCATTATACTGATCCTTAAGCAAGAAGTAAACAAGTAGGAGAAAACCCCTACCTGAGTTTGTCGAAACTCCCCAGTCCGCACCCACACGTAGCGCCCTCGACAGACCAACTTTGCCTCATAACAAGGAACCGACGGTTCGATCGTCAGAGTCTTAGAGAGGGGCTCTTCTGACTTTCTCTCCTAAAACTCACTCCCTGCCGTCCAAAAATCCTAAAGAGGGGAAGAAAATGGAGGAAGGACATGTCTTCCTCAAAATTACAAGTTTGGCTCTCATTAGGGTTTGACTTTCAAACCCATTTATATGTGGCCCACCCGGAGCCATGGATCTCTTATTTGGTGCCATGTGTCCTCACAGGACATGCAATGTCGGGTGGCTTGTCTCCTCACACGTGCGCCCCTACGCCCGCCCACTCAGATCCCCACTCGCCATGTGTCATCCGACATTCCACGCCCGAAACGTGAAATCCCGACCCCACCTCGAATCCAACGAATGATGGTCACTAGATTTCATGAGACGATTCCAACTGAAGTCCGTCACTATCCGAGATCTAGAAAATTTCTTACTTCACCTCAAATACCATTTTATCCTTTCCTACAGTCTGGATTTTTCCTGGTCTCACATTCTCCCCTAAAAAGAATTTCGTCTCGAATTCCACACATACGCATCCCCTCCACGTGCATATGCGAATTTACACAATCCCCACTGGGTGTGTAAACGATTTAATTCTCCAAGCCATACACCACCGATAACTGGCGGACCACAACCTAATCTTATGTCATGAATGACATCCATATTCCGAGCTCTTGCAGGCTCATCATCACCCAATGAAAATTTTCCAATGGGCATCCAAATCTCGAGTCACCCGACTACCACCAACTTAAGTCTACGGATAACCACTACCTTTATTTCATCTCGAAATACTCCCCCGACTCCTATCACTCAACTCTAAGTCTGGGTGATAACCATGTCCTTGTGTTTTCCTCTCGGGCAATAGAACTTTTCGGCCTACACTTCGAGCCTCTTATATCCACACAGAAATTTCGGATTTCCACGGCCCTTACACCTACACGTAAATTGTGGATCGCTCCCTGGTCTTTACACCCACACAAAGAATTCAGATACATCTCCAAGGTCTCTTACACCCTCACGTAAATTTCGGGATATCACCTCGGTCTTTACACTCCTCTCGCTAAATTTCTTGATAACACCATGGGTCTCTTACACCAATACGTAAATTTTTGATGTAACACCACGGCCCTACACCCAATACGTAAATTTTCGATTTCACGGGTTCTTACACTCCACACAGAAATTCAGATCGGCTTCCCTGTCTCTTAAGCACTCCACAAAGAATTAGACATCTCCTGGTCTCTTACACCCTCATTCAAATTGGTGATCGCCCGGTCTCTTACACCTCACTTAAATTCTTGATATCACCCCTGGGTCTCTTACACTCACGTAAATTTCTATTAACACCACGGGTCTCTTACACTCCACACGTAAATTTTTGATAACACTCACGGGTCTCTTAGCACTCACATTGCAATTCAGACGCTCCCGGCCCTACACCCACATGTGGGGCTCCTGATCACCTCCTGCCCTTAACACAATGTAAATTAGTGGAACAGCCCTGGGTCTCTTACACCCACACAGTAAATTGGGACATCTCCCCGGTCTCTTACACCTCGCGTAAATTCCTGTGGGACATCTCCCTGCCCTTACACCCTCATAAGATCTTTCTGACATACCGTCTCCCTTCACCCTAACCTGTGTTTCACCTTAGGATTAATCAACTTCTTCTTTGTTTACTTAACACACATTTATTTTCTCTTCATTTCCTGACTCAACTATGAGCTCATTGGACGAGTCCCAAAGCACTAACTCAACCCACACTCACCAAGAGTGGTGAATGACCATACTATGCACATGAATCCAATCCCGACCTGTCCTACAACTCTCACCCTACCTAGTGGAAGAACATCCATATTCGCTTCTTGTGCTGTCTCAACCCCAAGCCTCAAGTCTATCACACAAGATGCAACAAGAATGAGTATGATGCATCCAATTTAAACGCTAATCTAGTCAATAAGTGTGACAAGAGGAAATGCATCTGTAATATCCCATTAATCCAACTCTGCCTCTATACCACGAGATCTCTACCTCTTAGGACAATCTCGCCTCACATGCCCAGGCTGGCGGCAATGGTAACACGTCATCTGCCTAGCCTGACTAGAAATCCCATCCTGTGAGTCCTGTACCTAACCTCGACCCACACTCTGGCTCCTCTGGCCCACTCCAGGTCGAAGGTGCTCGTGGTGGCACTCGAACCGAAACTCGTTCCTCCCAATTCGCATTTCAAGCGGAGGAATGAACCGTACGCCCGTGTTCTTACAAATTTAATCGATCGGGCAGCTATTCCCAAAATCCCGGGATCCCCGTCTCCTCGGGGGACAATCCCGTCCCCACATGCCCAGCCGCCGGCATAAACAATATATCACCCGCCCCGCCCGACAAACCGCCCAACTCCGTCCCGGGTCCTCAAACCGTGGTGAAGCAGGTCTCCGCCTTCCCGACCAAGAAGGCCGATCCCCTCTTGTTACCACACCAGATCCCTCGAAAGTGCTCCGAGCATCCTCGATCTCTCTCTATAGTCAGGGTCGTCCCAACCATGGAGTCCCTGTCCCATAGGCAAAGTCCTACGATCCTGCCCCGAATGGACAACTTCACCATTCCTCGAATTTCCTAACTCGTCATGTTTGTGGCCACGCATCATCAAAGAATCACAACTCTGTGAATCTAGCCACGAGTCCATCACGGGCCATCGCCCTTGCTTCAAACAGAACCTGAGCCTTCGCGATGCCTCGCAAATCTCGGGAGTACTACCCACGAACAAAATTTCTCAAACTCGCCTACGCCATAACCTCTAAGTCTCTAAGTCCTAACCCATCTCCACCCATACCCGGGCCTCGCCTCTAGCTGGCGCAAAATAACCCGATCCCCGTCGATCGGAGGTGATCTCCATAGCCCCGCATATTCGATCCGCATAAAACCAATGGTCCGCCACCATCGGATCTCCTCCCCCTATGAATGTAGGAGGATGATGTGCCCTAAACCTCTGGAGGTTACCAGGACCTTCCTGACTACCTGCTACGCTGGCCTGTGCGGTAGCAGCCACCACAATACCTATAGCCTCAGCAAAAGCATGCTGATCAAATACGGGCTGCTGGTCAAACCGCGCCTGGTGGTGCCCTAATTTAAAGGTCTCCGTGGACGCACCCGCCCCGCCTCTACTAGCCATCTACACATGTCAATGGTGACATTCTCACGCAGCATTCTAAGGCCCAAACACAAATTTCGAGACACTATTCATACACCGAAAATTTTTTTTTCACACACTACGTCAACGCATTTATAGTTAATACAATATGAATATCTCATATATTAAATCACTCACAAGAAAATTTTTAAAATTTTGTACTTTTTTTTTTTTTACCAGGAACAAGGTTCGTGGAATGCGTCCATGAACAGTTGGTCCAAACAGCGGACCCTAAACAAAGGTAATCGCCACAAAACCTGGTTAGGTGCACAAAGGCGCGACACCCGTAAAACCATGTCGACACCGCACTCGCAGCGTCTGTGTCGGGCGCCGCCGCTGGGCAGACAACCGATCGGGTCGCCGCGCTGCGATGTCGCTACATGCTCACCGCAGTCGCTACGCCAGCTGCATGGCGAGGTCGCAGCGATGTCGCGACCGCTTTCGTCAAATTTCTAGGCCTCGCCAGTCGAGACATCGCTTCCAGGTCGCGACCTCCTGGAGGCTAATCCATGTCGCGACATCAAATTGCGTCGCTGACACCGTCAGATTCACTCCAGCTCCGCGACTCAAATTTCATGTTCGCCGCACACCGCCTCTCCTCGCCCGCCTCGCCGTCGCGACACTGCAACCGTGTCGCTACCCTCCCGGTCACTTGCGTCGCGGACATCGCTTTCATGTCGCTACCTCCCCATCGTATTTGGCGTCGCGACATCACATTGATGTCGCGACCTCCTGAACGACCAAGCCAGGTCGCGACGCCAACCCCTTGTCGCGACCTCCCTTCCGGCCCTATTACACAAATTAGGTCGCGACCACAAAATGGGGTCGCGACTTTAGTTCCCAACAGGTCAGGTCGCGACGTCGATTCCATGTCGCGACCTCCTTTCCAGCCTAATCAGAACAACGAGGTCGCGACCTCAAAACGAGGTTGCGACACCAATCTCACAAAGGTCCTCCCGCGACTTCAAAATCTTGAAGTCGCGCCCGAGACTACCAGACGCAAACCAAAGTCGCTACGCCACTTCCCGGTCGCGACCACGCCGCCATTAAACCAGGTCGCGACTCAATCGATGTCACACCTCAAATAGGTCCTAACTTGCAAAGACCTCATTCATTTTTTTTTTTCAAATCATCCAAAGAGTCTTCTTCTTCCTCGCTTACTCCTTGATGCAAGAGAGTCAACCTTAATCGTATACATAAAATTCACAAATTTAAGAGTTGAATTACAACTCATTTTTTTTTTTCCTTGTGCGAAAACTGGAACAACCTTCTAGAATTTCACAACACACACCGGGTATTCAAAATCGGGAACGACCGTCTGCGTAAAATCAAAATTTTTTTTTTTTTTCATATCCTCCAAAGTAGCCTTCTCTCATACTCCTAAAGATGCAAAGAGGCTCAACACCGCTCTTTACCCACTTCAAAATTTCTAGGATTTAATTTCAACCTTTCCTCAGGTAAAATCGAAGAATTTTTCCGTAATTCCACAAACCCATTCTCGCTCATAAACCGGAGCACTCCGTCTTAAAAATACTTTTTTTTTTCGTTCATTTCTCGTTTATTTCTGGACCGTTCTGCCCATAATTTCTAAAACATCTAAGGTTATCTTTTCTTGACCCTAGTGTTCAACATTTTCTCCTATGCTATTCTCTAAGCATACAATTTCACATAATTCACATATAACAAACATGTTATACACACCATTCATCAATGCAAAATGGATGCATGATCTAACCCGTTTCCCATCAAGTGTTAGGTATTCGTATACCTAACTCTACACCCATCGAGCTCCCAAGGTAATCGTTTACCTTAGCTCTGATACCAAGCTGTGACGCCCCAAACCCGGGGTGTCCGTTGACTACCCGTCAACCCGCGGAAATCTACGTGTCTCACGTCATGAGGCACGTACATGTGTAAAATGGCCTAGTAGGGCCCGCACATCCATACAACCCAAGCATAAATTTTATACAAAAAGGGAGTTTATTTACAATTGTCTTTGATTACAATTTATACAAAAACTGGTCTCAGGCCTTAATTTTACAAAATACAAGAGAGGGCCATCTCTGGGCCGTTTCTTCATTTCTTAAAACTTGACACCCCATCCCCAACGCGTCTCTCGCACCGAAAAAGGGGGTCCCACTACGGGGAGGAGCAAAGCCCAAGAGTGGAATTCCCTACTGGGTTACTCCCACCTAAGTGCAATGCAATGGCACACCAAACATACAACACATGCTAATATATCACCTACGATATATTAACAAATTTAAATCCCATACATCATGTTATTCATTTTTATAATAATAAAGATGAACTTAGTTTTATACAATACATACATTAAACTTAAAAGTTCTAATACATGTATACATCAAAGTTCCACAACCCGACTTTCTTCTAACTTCCTACTTCAGGACGGTACTGGCCACCTACACGCTCCCTCGCACTGCAAAATAATATCCCTCGACAGGTGAGCTTAATGCTCGTATGAATCGCCCTACGGGCTACTCACCACCTAAGTGCGCGTAAATGTTCCAATGAAACACACATTCAAGCAAATGCATTGATCCTACTAACGTCTATGATCAATCATCCCGAGTCCTCATCAATTTCTTCACACTCGCCTAAGCCTCGTATGAAAATTATATCGATTGGGCGTCCAGACGATTGATATTTTTAATTTGGACTACCTCAAGGTAATTAATATTTTAGACCCTCACAGAACCGTTTCTACAGACTCATCTCTCATGCACTCACTCCATAATCCTAGGGTGTTCGAGTGCATATGGAATGTCATATCTGGGATCCGTCTGGTCCTTATCTGAAATATACATGAATATATACTGTATAATTCAAATCACACACAATCGTGTTATGTAATTATACATTTTATCACATCAAATTAACTCACACTTGGGCTAATGATCGAACAAACGTGATTCAACTTAGAATCACTTGACGAAACACATTTCCTGCAATATATTTTTGTAGACAACGTCTGAATAGTGAAACCCTCCATTACTATTCAGAAAAATCTGAATTCAAACATTTCACACAAGCGACCCAGGAATTTTAAAATTTGCCATGGATGATAGAAAAATCCCGAAAAATTCTACTGATTAGGTCAGTTTTGGGGCCGTCGATGTATCACGACCTGAATTCAACTATTATTCACGTGAAAATACTTAAAATGGGAATAAAACTCAAGTAAGGAGAAACCCTCATTTAGGTTGTTAAGCTAAAATCGATCTTATTGCGTAACTTCTCGTAGTGAACCGACTTTGCCTCTTCTTATTTGAAATGGCGTGGTCAGTCGTCAAGTAGATCTTAGAAGAAGCGGGACTCTAAAAGCTCACTCCCAGTGTTCTAGCAGTCCAAAAATCTGAATGAAGAAAGAAAATGGAGAAGATGATATGTTTCTCCTCAAGTCTAGTTTGCCTCATTAGGTTTGACTTTTCAAACCTCTACCCTTTACCTCAATGGCTCAATTTAAGCCCATTGGATCTGCTATTAGTGTATGTGTCTCATGGGGGCGTCTGTTGGTATTTGGTCTCCTGCCACGTGGCAGCCCATCTGTCATAGCTCTTGTGCATCCGCCTCTTTGCCACATGTGTCGTCAAACCTTTGCCTTTCAACGTGAATCCAGGCCCTCGGAATCAAGAAGAAGTCGACAGGGTCATTTAGATTTCAGAGCGATTCAGCGGTGAAGTCCGTTTCATCATCGAGATACAGAAAAATTTCGGATTTTTGGCCAAAAATACCACATTTTATCCTTGGCGAAATGCGGATTTTAGGGTCTCACATATCTTGATAAGAATGTTATTTGGATTACAGGTACAACTTGTTAATCTAATTATATTTGATTCATTAGGAAACGCTTGGTTGAACAAAAATTAAAAGTTTAAACACTTGATTGAACAAAAATAAAGTTGAGACGCAAAAATAGAAATTGAACAAAAATAAAGTTGAGACACCATTATGTAATTAACCCTATATATTATCATAATCAATATTTATTTTTTTATCTGAAATTCTTGCAAGTATCTATACAATTTTATTTGTAATTGTAAAATTCGGGAAAAATGCAATTTTTCTGAAAAAGGGCAAAACGGTAATTTGTTGTTGAAGTACAGGTTGAAAACCTGAAATTTTCTAGATCTTAGATGATGAAACGGACTCCATAGTTGCGATCGTCTCTATGAAATATCAGCCCAGGTTAGTTTAGTTGGATGGGCGTTGGAGTTTCCGTGTTGAGGACATGGGTGTTGGTTGTGCGTAAGGTGATGTGCACATGGCGAGAGCAGAAGAATGGCGCATGGCGCCCAGAGTCATGTGATTGTGACATTTTCACTAAATGTGTCCATGTGACCACGTAGTGCATGTAATGAATCGTATGAAGACACGTAGCCGTGTGAGAGGAATAGGAAAGTGAGAGGATGCAGGAAAAATCCGTTGGAGGAGAGAAAAGGAAAAAGGAAAAGAAAAGAAAAGAAAGGAGAAAAAAAGAAAGGAAAGGAGAAAAAAAGAAAAGAAAATGAAGAAATGAAAGAAAAGGAAGAAAAACAAAAGAGAAGAGGAAGATCAGCGTGTGGAGGAGAAAGGAAAGAAAAAAAAAGAAAGGAAGCCGATTCTGGTATTAGGCCAGTCGGAGAATCGTAGTCAGAAATTTAAAGTTGAATTACACTCGGCGGAGATTCTGATGAGTGCCAAAAACCATGGGGTTTTCTTCTACACTAGTTCCTTTGTCTAAGGGTTGTAAATGGCCGGTGTGTGGCTGACCATGGGATTGAGTTTTCGGACTTTAGGTTGCTTTTCGACCTTGTTTCGAGGCGAGTTTGTTGAGGAGGCCCCTTCGCCGGCGATTTTAGCCGTTAATGATAGTCTTGAAATTTGTTAAAAAATAAATGAATAAAACAAAAGCTGAAATTTTGGTGAGTCGGATTATTTCAGAGGCAGGGTATGGTAGAAGTGGCTAGTTTATTGGACTACTTTTGTGTGTGTTATTCTTTGGGGGTACATAACATCTGAGATGTGTTGTAAATGTTGATATAATATTGATGTATATATAATAGCATGAATGGATGTAAATTATATCTTTCGATATAATTATCCGTAGTACATATGATACGAGGTTATAAATTGTTATATATGAGTGTTCATTATACATGTAACATGAGATAACATTTTGCATTGCATATGCATGGGAAACATCTTATTTCATGGGTGTGAGTGCATAGTTGGTAAATCGACATTGCGTTTGGTGTTTGATTGGGTGGGCTCGGTAAATGGGACAACGTCCGGCGCCAGTCTGCGAGTTGTGAAAAAAAGTGTGCGATATCAGCAAGAAGAATAGATCCCCCTGGGTGAAAAACCAGCCAATTATGGTGGACATGTAGTCCACAGTGGTGTGGTGAAGGCGGTAAAAAAGTGTACGGGTTTCGCGAAACAGCGGTGAAACACCAGAATCCCGCTACCCACAAAGGCGTAGATTTTGAATGTAAAATGATCATTGTGATGTATCGTATCAACTTTTGGATTATAAACAAATAAAGTGGTTTTGAAAATGATCATTGATGTTGGCAGAATGCGATTTTTACACACTTGGCATATGTGCAAGCATGTGTCTGCGATCGGTGAGGATTCCTTCGAGAGACATGGGGCATGATGGTCTCATCATGGCATGTAAGTTCTATTTAAATTGGCATATTCTTCATTGGAATGACAATGTGTATATTGTGTGAACATGGCATTGCGTATCTGTGTAGGTGGGGAGTAGCCCTTGTAGGAGTTATCCTTGCTGGGCATTGCTCACCTCGTCGTAGGACTTGCTTTTGGTGCGGGGTTATGGCACATGCGGCTGCCCTCATCAGGGGCCGTAGTGTGAAAGCCGGCGTGGCTCTGAAGCCTTTTTGTAAAAAAACTAGATTTTCCATAGCAATATTTTGTGTATAAGAGGTGCCTTTCGAACTCTCTTATGGCTTGTTTTGATAAAATTGTTTATTTTTCATATGTATATGAATGGATCCGGAGTGAATGGGATGCGATATGGTAGTATTGAAGGATATCACGATACCTGTGGGTATTTGCGTTCACGCGGGTTGTCCGGATCACGGGGCGTCATAGCATGGTATCAGAACTCAGGTATACGAGTACCTCGGGCTTGGTGGGCATGGGTTTAGGACATGCGGTTATAGTACAGAGCTTAGGTTATGAATGCCTAGGGCTCGATGTCTGATATCAACATCATAGCTTGGTATCAAAGTATTCATCGTGCATTCTTGTGAATCGCTATGTGATGATTGTGTTACATAATGTGGATTATATGCATGATAGGTTGTATATTAAAACGAAGAACACTAGGGTTAGAGAACATAACCTTAGGGGTTCGGAAAATAAATTATCATGATAGTTCGAACGTGGTGACTAGTGTTTGACGCCAGTGTATCAACGCCTTTAAAGAAATGGGGAAAAAAATCTCATCTTCTTGAGTGACATGTAGTAGATGGCAGAGTCGAGGGCGGGGACGAAGAAGATTAGTCCGAAATAAGCCAACACCACACATTTTTGACCCACGGAGGACTTTGTATTGAAGGGCTATGGAGCGCTGAGTTGCCACCATTGCCGCAGGCTATTGGCCTGCAGAAGGTTTAAGGACATCTTCCCTCAACATTTGTGGGGGTTGATCAGGTGGTGGGTGTCAGATTCCCGAGTTCCGGCGGTCGAAGAAGAAGGTTTGGAGGCTATGGAGATCACCTCTGATGTGATAAAGATAAGATTAACTGCGTTCCAACTGGAAGGTGAATCCCAAGTATGATGGGATTGGATCAAAACCTCCAGGAATCTAGAGGCAATGATATGGGGAGAATTAGAGAACTCTCTCTTCATGAAAGCGAGGATTTTCCCGGCATGCTTCAGGCATTGCGAGGCTCGGGAGTTTCTGGGAGTTGAGAAGAGAGCAGTGGCAGTTCACCAGTGCCATACTTTACTAAGTTCTCTTAGCATATGTTGAGAAAATCAAAGTTTCTATGAATGAACCTCTGCATAGAATAAATTGGTGGGCCAATATTGTCTATTGAGTTTCAGGCATTCATGGCTTCTAAGGGCATTATCCATCAACACTCATGTCCTGCTACTCCTAAACAAAACAGGAACGCAAAAAATCGTCATCTTCATGATATGGTACGTACTTTCTTGTTAGAATCTTCTATTCCTTCTATGTTCTGGGTTGAGGCTTTAAAGACTTCTACGCACTTGACTAATCGTTTACCTTCCCAAGTTTTACTTATGGAGTCTCTCTATTTTTGCTTGTTTGCTAAGAAACCCAATTACAATAATCTTCGTGTCTTTGGTTGTGTATGTTTTGTTCATTTACCTCCTCATGAGTAATATAAACTATCTGCTAAATGTGCATTCTTAGGATATAATGTGTGTCAAAAGGGATTTGTTTGCTATGATCCTACATTATGTCATACATGCATTTCTAGGAATGTTATTTTCTTTGAAAATCAAAATTTCTTTCCTGTATCATATGTGCCCTCTTCTTCTACTGTGGTCCTTTACTTCTGCTAGCCGGCGGTTCTAATCTTCCTCAGTTGATCCTTACCACTTTAAACTAGGTATGTAATTGTATATGAGCGATCCACCCACAGATCTTTTCAAATAAAAACACACGATATTTGATCTAACATGCACCATAATGTTCGATTCTGATACCTTTAGAGCCTTTGGCATGTCTTTTTTCTCGAGTGTTTATACACCCAGATAGGGATGGGTTTTCTTCTGGCAATTCTATTTCAACTCTTACTGTTGCATTGTCCAATTTTGATATTCCTACACTTTACTCACATGATGTCAAGCATGATTGTTGCTGACAAGCTATGCAAGAAGAAATTGCCGCTCTAAAGGTCAATCATTCTTGGGACATTAAACTCCTTCCAGCATAGTTCTCGAGTTTAAAAATGGGGTTTACACTTAGTCAGATTACCGCTCGTGGAAGTTTGGATCGTTGCCATAAAGCTTGGCTTGTCAGCGGGAGCAACGATCAAGGTCTACGGTGTCAATTATGGGAGACCTTTGCTCATGGTGTCTTATGAATGTTCTGTTGTACAATCTGCTTTGCTTTGCTTTCAATGATTATGCTTACATCGGATGGATGTTAAGAATACTTTCCTTCATGAGATCTTAAGAATCTTATGTTTGCCATATATTTGCATGCAGTATGATCTTTGTATTTATATGAAGCCACCCCCAAGTTGTTTTCTCTCTAACCTCAATATGGTATTATGCATTTGTCGTTCTTTTATGGTCTCGACAAGCTCAGCCAGTGTGTGGTTTGATAAGTTTTGAGTACCACTGACCACAATTTCCTTCTGAGTAGAAAAGTATGACACTTCATTGTTTCTTCGAAAATTCAATATGGGTATTGTTATCCTTTGGTTTATGCTGATGATATTGTGATCACTGATTCTGATTCTGCTTTACTTGCCTAACTCAAGACCCATATCTCAAAATCATTTCATATGAAAGACCTTGGGCCTCTCACGTATTTTCTTGGTCTTGAGGGTGCATAAATGTGGCCAGTCAACCACATTTCACTAAATCAACATAAGTATGGTAGTGATTTGGTGGGTGCCTTGGTGGGGAGCTCCACCTTTATCAGATGCTCCACATGGATTAAAGTAAGGAAGCCGCCCAAGGGAGGGTGACTTACTTGTTCATCTCAATTCATATCGAAAATTGGTGGGTAGCCTTGTCTATCTCATCATCACTAGATCGAATATTTCTTTTTCTATCGAATAAGTCAACCATTTTATTCAGACTCCTTTTCATCTTCATTTGGTTGTTATCCGTAGGATCATCCGCTATGTTCAAGGCACTTCTACCTATGGCTATTCTTTCCTACAGTCAATTTTCCTCATCTTGTTTCTTACAGCGTCTTTGATGAAGTAGGTGTCTTTGGCTCACGTCGCTCCATCGATGTAGTTGGTCGCGTGTTCTTGGAAATGATGCATTGATCTCTTGGAAGAGAGTAAGTAGAACCACCCAGGTTCTAAGTCATTTACATAATCCCCAGAACATTCACGCATGAAATTATTTGGTTTCGAGGTTTGCTTATTGAGTTAGACTTCTCTAAGATCGATCCTACACCTTTACATGTTGATAATACAAGTGCTATTTAGATCACGACCAATCCTATCTATCATGAGCACACAAAGCATATTGAAGTCAATTGTCACTCATAGTTGAAGCGAAGCTCATGTTATCTTCCACACATTTCCATTGAACTACAAATTATTGATATCTTCACCAAGGCTCTCATTTGTCATCGACATTGCTTCCTAAGTAGCAAATTGATGCTTGTTGATCAACCTGCATCAATTTGAGGGGGCCGATCAATGGACAACAAAGCCATCCATATTTATTTCCAAACAGCTTTGCTGTCCATATTTATTCCTATTTAACAGACAACTTTGTTATCCATATTCATATCCATTTGTTTCCATAGTTATTTCCTTGATTTATATTGATTGTAATTAGCTTAATATTTGACAGATTGTATAGGGATAATATTAGCAGGTTTGTAGCTTTTTCCATGTATAGGTTTCCTTTGTACAAATGTCTATATAATAGAGAGGCTGAGACAATTCATTTTATTCATACAACATTTTTGGCTTATTTCTAACATCACCGTCATACCAAGGCGACCGCAGCATCCTTTGTGTCTGAGACGACACAATACACACACTACAATAAGTCGACGATAAAACCACACTTCATAATAAGTCAGCGAAAAAACTATAGGCTGCAACAGGTCGACGATAAAATCACAAAAAAAAAAAAAAAAGAGTAAAAACTTATATCTATATGAAAGAATCACTTCATTGAGAAGAAAATTATAAAGAGAGATGTAGAGTGGTTATTTAAGACCAAAATGACAAAAAAAAATCATTCATCTTTACTTAAGAAAAAAGGCTAATAGAGAAAAAGATGAGAGAAAAAAAAGGAGTGGCGGCTAGGGTTTTGGCATATAAGAGGTTAAATTCATAAATTTAAAAGTATTTGATGTTTTTTAACCAAATATTATTTTTTTTTTAAAAAATAAAACCAATTAAAAAAAAAAAAGAAACGAATTATCTTGGGTAGAGATATTTTAGGCTGGGCCCTTTTCTTAGTTATTTTAGGCCGAAAAGAACGTGTGGGGATTTTGGTAAGTAGAGCTAGCAATATGGGTTGAGCCAGATTAGCTAGCCTATTTCTTGAATTTTTGAAAGGGGTTAGGGTTTGTAAAATTTAAGAGTCCAGAGATAAAGCCAGAAGTCAATTTGACAGTTTTGGCCGGGTTAGCTCAATTAGCCCTATTGGCCTGGAATTTTTATTTAATTTTTTTAAGTAACTAGCTTAGTAATTGAGATTTTCAAGGATTCATTTATAAAATTTGATATTTTGGATATCTCTTTTGTAGCATAGGGTTTTGAAAATAATAATAGTTATAAGATATGATTAATATATTAAACTTTGTTGTTTTAACTATTTTATTTTCAATTTCTAAATGTATATTTTTAATATAATTTATATGATAATTTAATATTTAAAAAATCTTGTATGAAAATTTGCAGATACATTGAAATTAAATAAAATTCTGAGTTTTAATATTGAATATATTTTATTTATCTCATTAACCATATTTTAAATATTTACAATTTCAATTTTTTTTATTTAATCTTTAAATTTTATTCAATCATATATGTTTTTTTTGATAAAAAATGAAGTTGTCCTAGATTATAAATTAAATTAAATTTAATAACTAAATTATCAGTATATTTTAAATAATTTTGCTTAAATTAATTTTATTCAATCATATATGTTTTTTTTTTTTGATAAAAAATGAAGTTGTCCTAGATTATAAATTAAATTAAATTTAATAACTAAATTATCAATATATTTTAAAAATAATTTTGCTTAAATTAGTGTTAATAACAAAATAATGTTATTTTTAAATAATTAACAAAATTATATACACTAATTTATTCCTAATATGATTATCTCTTAGCAATATATGTATTTTCAAACAAATAGGATATTTAATTATTATACAGTTGAGAGTATTTTGGAAAATATTTTTATTCAACGTAAGCAAATTTATATTTGTTAACGTTTTAAATTAATTAATAGATGATGATAATGCTTCAATAGCATCTGATAATGCGTATTTGTGTGGAATTCTACGTGTTATTATTAGATATAACGAGGATGATGGAAATTAGAGGTATATGAGATTTAGTTTATACTTTGAGTTATTTTTTAGATATGTTATTAGTTATTACTGTTTTGATCTCTTGTTAATTAGTTAGTTTGATAAATCTTTGTTATGTAAATCATTTGGCTGTAATTTATTTATTTAAATTTATTTAATTAGTTAGTTTGATATTTTGATTATAATACTGTTTTAACATAATTTATTTATTTAAATTTATTTATTATTATTATATTATTTAGAGTTAATTATTTTATATATTAATTATTATTATATATTTATATATTATTTATTTTTATTTGAAGAACTATGAATTTATAAAATTAATTTTTTTTAATGTTTTTTAAGGGTATAGCTCATTTCGGTCCGTAACCCATATGAGGTAGACTAGACTGGTAAAAAATAAAAATGAATCAAATTAATGGAACCCATTTTGACTGGTAATGGAAAGGGAAAGGGAAAGGGACAGGGAGAATCAAGAAAAGTGGAAGCTTAGAAGCGAAGGAAACGAACCGACGGGTGGGAATGGGGATGGTGACGTGACCCAGTGAACATTTATTTTCTTGGAATGAGAATTTGAGATTTGTCTTTTGCGGTTTTCGGTGAGAGCTCTCAGCATCCCCCAGATTGAGAAGAGAAGGATGGGAGTTCTGTCAAACAAGATCAGCCGGGAGGAACTCAAGCCTGGAGATCACATCTATTCATGGAGGACTGCCTACATCTACGCCCATCATGGTCTGTAAGACTGTAACCCCATTCTCTTTAGTTTTCCTGCCTTTTCTCGGCAACCAAACGGTGGTTTATTGAATTTCAACTGAATTTGATGTATAGATTCTTGCTTCCTACAGACCTATTACTCTTGTTATTATCCGATATAGTCGTTATTTGACATGGATTACCAGTTTGATTTGTGGGTGTAAACAATCCAATGTGGAATCCGTATCAATTGATCGCTGCTTGATTCTTGTGTGATTCTCGAAGAAACCCAATTCAATATTTTATTCGATCTGTTGGTACAGCTCTATATTTACTTGATTTTTGCATCCCAGGTGGGGAATGTTCCCCATCTGTTTACTTGATTATTGCATATTGAAACATGCCTCACAATTATTCATACCCATTGACTATCTTCTTTCTTTTCAAAGGACGCAGAATTTTTTGCAGTCAAAGTATGATCAATTGAGAAACAGCTCATTGATGAGACTTTTCTTCATCATTGCACTAGATTGCTTATATTTAGCTAGATCTCCCCATTTTGTCCACTGACTCAATCTTGCCCCCTGTCTCCATTATGAAAAAAGAAAATAAATTAAATATCAAATCGGATTTTTAGAATCTGAATTGTAATTTGGCCTTTTTGTGCTGTGAGAACATTGGGAGATGTACACAGTTTCCTATACTGTTGTGGGGGCTCTAATTTGTCTTTTGCTGCTACTTCGAAACTTTAGGGAGAGTAACTGAGAAGAGATCTAGCCATGAAATAGAATTTTTGGAAAGTGAATTTGTTTTATGAAGAAAATGAATTTTTAATAACCATCAAATGGTTTCTTTCTCTTGGCAACTGATTCGATTATCTAATGGTTCTTAAACCAGAAACCTTGTAGAGGCAATATCTAGGATAAAGCGGTGATTACTGTGTAGACCACACTTTCTCCTTTCATGGATGATGTATTTGCAGATAATCTTATTTTGTTATTTATCTTATTTGTATTGGCTTTTAGACAACAAGACTTCTTTTGTTTGCATAGTGTTATTATGTATACTCCTTGAAACTTTCCATTTTCTCTTTTCATCGAAGTCCATATTTTTTCTTCGTATAGCTAAGTCCCATTGGTGTCTAGGATTTTGATCTATCAGTCAGAAAGATGATGTTTCTCCCTGTGCCCCTTCGTCATATCAGCCTTGATATTTGGTAAAAGTTATGAATACCAGTTAATTATTGCCTATCAAAAAAAAAAAAAAAAAAAAAAAAGTTAAATATTGTTTATGAGATTAATTTGTTAAATGAAGGATAGTCATTGAACAAATCTAAACTCTTATTCGTTCCTTTTTCTTTTCCTTTTATTGGAGTCATTGAACAAATCTAAACTCTTATTCGTTCCTTTTTCTTTTCCTTTTATTGGAATGGCCAGGGTC
Source organism: Tetrastigma voinierianum (assembly GCA_016808115.1). Lineage (NCBI taxonomy): Eukaryota > Viridiplantae > Streptophyta > Magnoliopsida > Vitales > Vitaceae > Tetrastigma > Tetrastigma voinierianum. Next base: position 101,901 of record JAEQBH010000478.1, on the reverse strand, counting down.
ATGACAGTTAATATTGGATTAACACTACAGACCAATTGTTACTTTTGAGATTGCTTACTTCTACTGAAGTTCTTTGTAAATTACACAGATGATCAAAAGCCTAGGAATTGCTATCCATCTTTTTCCATCTGCCTCGCTCAAAGTTTTATTATTGTACCTTGAATATTTTGATTTGTCAAAATTTTCAGTTCAATATTTGACCACTATGTCTTCCATTTGCTGAGTATACATTGGGAAGAAAAAGTGATCCGCCACTCGGGGAGCAGGCTGGGATTGGTACAGGAACTGTGTTAGATCGCTACATTTTCAGCTCATCCCCTTCTCATTCTTCCCACAATCCATGCCTGAGATGTGGTGATCAGTCAAGACTTGATGGTGTCATATCTTCCTGCATTGATTGTTTTCTTGCTGATGGTGATCTGTATCTCTTTCACTATAGTATTTCGCCAGCAATTTTTTCTTGCAAAGCTTCGATGCACCCTTGCTGCTGCTGATCCACCAGCTGGCGTCATTCATCGTGCTTCCTTCCTCCTCATAATGGTTTGGTGTGTCTACCACACATTTTCAGAACAACTGTGAGGATTTGCAATCTACTGTAAAAACTGGTTTGCTTACATGTTCACCAGCATCAGTGTGGGGCGTAGCGGATAAACTCCATCCTTCCTAACCGCTGCTACGTTATTTTCTTCCTGCACTTAGATTCCTGACTACAACATATTGTTCACGGCATGGCAATGGGTTGTGCAATGTAGTGTGTTAGTCGGATTGTTTCTGATATTAGATGCACGTCGAGACGTGACTAAAGTACCAGTTGAGACACTTGTTGCTGGTTCCAGCGCCAGGTGAATCTTCTTGCATGCCGGCAGACAGCGAAAGGTTCTGCAACTGAGACAGCAACAACTGAGATGGACAAGGAAGATTCTTCTGCAACTCACTTAGTGAATAAGCTTGCTCCTGTTGTTTCATGACCCTGGAAATGTGCTCTAGTTCCAATCAAAAGTGTGATTACGATTGTGGAGATCTGCCCTTCATTTGCACAGGTACTCCCCATAGATGAATCTACATTTCTTGTAACAAAATGTTTACATTAAAGGTAACATTTTGTTTATCATAAGATTATGAGGCTTTGTTCTTTCAATCTTTAGTGTGGTTTGGCTTGTTTATGACAATTGGGTGTATTTAAATGTGACTATATATTATACCAACGGAGAGAAAATGACACTAATCATCTTCGAATGATGGCCTTGAGGAGATGATTCTAGAAGTAATAAGAAAGAAATTCCGGGTTAATGCAACTTAGTTGGTGTATTAAATTCGGTACGTTAAATTTTAAGTTAGAGGGAGAAGTTATATATAAAAAAAACTAGGTTTTAATTCTTCCATGGGTTTTCTTTCAATTCTAGGTAGGATTAGTTGAGTTGAATACTCACGTATTCCTTCCCTCTAAATGTTTCATAATTGGGATGTACAAACCAGCACTTTTCTAACGAAACTGCTCGATCTTAACTTCTTCCAAGAACATCGTCCTTACCAACCCACATCTCTAGAAAGGTCTGGAAGGTCAAAAAAAAGAAAAGAAAGTACTCCTAAACATATACACAAACAAACCTTTCTTCTTCTTCTTCTTCCTTGAAATGCTTTTCCTAAATACATCTTTATTTATGTAATAGTACATCAGGGAAATCAACATATAAATGTCCATCATGTGGCCTTTATTTAATGTTCATGTACTAGAAGCAACACCTATCTGTATCTATACATACTAGTTTCCTCTCTTCTTCCCCCATGGTAAACAGCTGGGATGCTTTGTTCATTAAGTTGCTCAGGATCAACCATGGTTTCCTTAGCCTGCCAATCTCTTGAAGTTGTTCTTGAAGTACTTGACTTTTAAAATGCTTGCTTGTGCGCGTAGCTTGTGTTGCCTTGTCTCGTTGCGGCCAGAGTCGAAGATCCCTGTAGTTGGCATATGCTGCTTCCCTTGGAATTTGAAGAGCATAGGAGGCCAAGTAATGTAAAACCCTTCTAGTCCAATCTCTACCACATACCTATTGGAAAACTCAACTCCTTCTTCAAGAGATCACGAAGTAGGCAATGCCTTGATATATATTCCTGCTCTATGAGGGGAATGGGTTCAGACTCTGGGATCTCACTCATCTTTCCCCCATAAGGAATCGTTAGAATCTGCGCTGCTGCACCCTCGTCTTCATTTAACCTCTTCCATAACCCCTCTAATCCGATTTCGGAAATGGGCTCCTTCACATAGTCTAATTTAGCTTTGAAGGAAATTCTGGGGTCAGGAATTCTATCCAGCAAAACATCAAGGGAAGTCCCACTTGAGAATCCATATATGTAGAGAGTGGATTCGATCCAGCTCATACGACAATCTTCACCTTCTCCGGGAAGTTCTTCTGCATGAGTGGAAATAGCTCATCAACCCTACCAAGGAACAACGAGATGGTGCACTTGTACTGTTTTGTTCCTTCTTCACTGTCCTGCCTAGTTATGTTTGTTATGATGACAGAGATCATTATCAATCTCTTGTCCGCTATGTGCTGCCATCGATTAAAAGCATTGTGCATTTGCTCTAAGGTCTTGAAACTCTGAATACCAATGTGGTAATGGAGAACTGGAACTAGCTTTATCTTCCAAGCTATAACGACACCAAAGCTACCTCCAGCACCTCCTCTAATGGCCCAAAACAGATCTTCCCCCATTGATTCTCTGTCAAGAATTCTACCATTAACATCAATTATGCGTGCATCGATCACGTTATCAGCTGCGAGACCAAATTCCCTGAAGAATCATTCCGCAACCGCCTCCCACTGATGTGTCCTAACACCTACAGTAGGGCATATACCAGCTGGAAAGGCAAGAGTTTTACTTTTCTCAGCGATACTGTAGTAAAGTTCTCCAATAGTTGCACCAGCTTGGACCCATGCAGTGCTACTTTCTACATCTACACTGACGGATCGAAGATTTATCAGATCGAGAATGAAAAACGGGACATGAGAAACATAAGAAAGCCCCTCAATGTCATGACCCCCTCGAATTCTAATCCTGCATCTGTGGTTTCTAGCACAAATGGCTGCTCAGATGTGGGATTCATGGGATGAACAGATGATAATGACTACAGGCTTTGGGGTTTCAGGTATCAGGAATCTGAAGGTTTCGTATAGAAATCCAAAACAGATGTATGAGAGTTGTTTGGGGGTATAAATGACTTGGGAAGTGGGGTGGCGTTCTGAGAGGAATGACTGGTAAGACTACTGGACGAAAATCCTCATGAACATCAGCTGAAGTTGCCAGGACAAAGAAGAAGAGAAGAACAAGAGAAAGAGAAAACAAAGAAGAACTTGGGATCTCCATATGTGAAGCTGTTTATTTTCTGTGCTCAGGGGAGAGATAACTATTACTTTATCTATACTGTCGTTTTGAAAAAGTCGGTTTGAAGCAGAGATTGTCAACAACTTTGGGCTGATTGAATTTCAGACGCGTTTAACAGATCAACGAAATAAAGTATTATAAGAAGTTTCGCAAAAGTTGAATTTTTTTAAATAATGTCTCTCTAAAGTACCACCTGCCCTCACTTCATGAATTGCTTAATAAACAAGAAAGGTATTGATTAAAAATGCATGCCGACTTTGAATAAAAATGTATTGAACTTTATTTTTTAAATTTTAATTAGCGTATGAAACCCAATCACAATGGCTGCTGCATTTGGAAAGCGGTTTTTAAGTCTACAAACCCATGTTCATTTGATAAAAAAGTCTGAGATTTAGAAATCGGAACATCTTCTGTCATTCGTATTTCTCCAGTCAAAGTTTCACATTAATAATAATATGATGCTGTCACCATAAAAAGAAGACTGCCCATGCAAGCAAATGGAAATAAAATAGAGATCATCTCCTTCCTTTCCCATATACACTCTGTTGAATTGGATCCACATATATAGTTGAGTTTTGAAGAAAATAAAACTAAAAATAGATAGGAACTCATAATTGGTAAAAGAAGTGAACAAACGTTTAGGTTAAAAAAAGTTGAATTATCATAAGTGGCATAAATATTAATTGTCATATTTTATAAGAGCATTGACAATGTTGATTAAGAATGGAAGGTTTTTGAGTTTATAAGCATAGACAATATGTAATTAGTATGAAGTTTTTTTGAGGAGAAGCCTAAAAACAAAACCATGGGGCTTAAACTCAAAATGGACAATATCCTATAAATGTGGATAGGGAAGGATCCATGAAGTTTTCAACCATTGGTGTCACAAGACCACAACACTCCACCTTAGCCCTCATTTTCTTCAAACAGACCAAGGGTTCCACAACACCACATGAACCACTCCCGCCATTTGCAAGCAGTCTCTTGGCTAGGGACTTTCTTCACCTGTACACACCTTTGCTTTCAATCTCCACCTCAATGATATCATCCCTCATTGCTCTTTACTTCCTAACAAGTTCATTAACATGCTCCACTTGAATCTGAACATCATATTTGGGACCACTCATTTGCTTAGCAGCCCCTGTGCATGCCTCAGAACACGACCATAAACCACATGGAATCCCATACCAGTACAGTCACATGGGCACACCAAATCCATGAAAAGCTCTCACATGCAGCCAGCAGCCAGCCCTTACACGGAGGAGGTCTCTCACTGCCTCACATGCAACAATCATCCACCTTTTGTTTCTCTCTCTAGTCCTTACACCTAGCAACTTCAACTCTCTCTTCCATTCCAATAAAAACCATAACCTCAAAAGGATCCCATTCAGAGTTCGAAATCTCGGCCGAGTCGTAACCGTCTCGACTATCAGCCGATCTGGGACCATGCCTTGAGTCAAAATGGTATGTCGATTACCGATGAAAGGATTTTACGGGTTTGTTGAAAAAAAGGGTTTGTCTTGAGTAATAATGGGACATAGGAAGGCTTTATTCCATTATCACTGAAAAATGGTGGCACAGGTGCATCTTCGTTGTTGTTTTTAGTGAGAAAAGATGAGATTTAGTTGTGATCTAGTAGTAAGATTGAATTTGGAGAGCGAGAGTATCAAAGAGAGAAAGAGCATGGAGATTAGGGCTTTATGAGAAGCGATGTGATTGTCGCTCCCCGATTTTTCCATGGAATTTGGATTTCCTTGGGTGGTTTCTAGGGTTTTAAGGCTTGGGTGTAGTGAGTGCCAGGAGAGAGAAAACAGAGAAAGAAGCTTGTGAAGAAAATGAAAGAGCTTGAGGAAGGGGAAGGAAGGAGATCACAGGCGTTCGATTGCATTTTTTATCTTAAAAATATTCATTTAAAAATTATTTATTTAAATGTAAAATACTATATATACATTACATACATACATATATATATATATATATATATATAGTATAGTTTTATGTGTTTTAAAATTTAAAGATATTAAAGATTAGATAATAAATATATAGTAAAGAATAAATTTTATTTTTTATTTAACATTTGGCATGAAATAATAAATAAGAAAAGATTTAAATCTATTTCAAGTTTCAAATATATTTCAATATGCTTTTATCAATATAAAATTTTTTAATTTTTGTATATATATATATATATATATATATATATATATATATATATATATATATATATATTATAACGTATGATCAAATTAATCAATTATCCTCGAATTTCAAACAACATTTTTATATTATGAATTGTCGTTCTAATCCTCATCATAATTAATGATGATGATGATGATTTTAATTTAGTCTAATTGTTTTTTTTTTAATTTTAGTCTAATTGTTATTCAACACAAAATTGATTATTTTATTCTACTAGTAAATATGTTGTTATACTTTAAATAAAATTAATTTTGACATATCATAACACTAATTTATGTGGATATTTTTATAATTATTTAAATAATATTAAATATAATTTTTAATTAATTTTTAAACTTTGAATTCACTTAATTATGCTTATATTTTAAAATGCACTTTATAATTTTGAATATTTTAATTATCTTGTTCTGCGTGTATCGTAGATGCAGGCGATGCACGATCTTGGAATGCGTCTACCGGGATATAAGTCGGTGTGAATCTTTGCTATTTTGAGCGTGATCACGTTCTGCTACTCCTTCCTCTGGTTTGTTTCTCAAACCCGTTTGGTTATACTCATGAGAGAGCCTTCTCCTACGTGAACCTAATTCAGAACAACATTCCTAGCTGACGTCCTACCGTCAAAAGGAAGCTGCAAATTTTCTGAGCAAATCAATACCACTCTTGCTAGAGATATCATCATCACTGCATATCAGCCCTCCAGTTTCTGGTAACCTGGGATCCTCCATATCTCCACCTTTGGTTTCCATTGTTCTCAATTTCTCTTTACAACCAGCATGTCTTCATTTTCCCTGTAGTTACAAACATCTACAAATCAACATTGATGGATACCTTCCAATCCAACTGGGGTATAGCAATTAAGAAACAAGTTGAATGACTCTTAACCTTCCACCTCATAGGAATCAGTTTAACAACTATCTTCACCACATTGAACTACTCCTCCAATGTCAAATAGAAGACGTTTCAGATGGTGTTAATGCTTAAGAACTGGTTTGATAGAAACGAACCCAAGATCTCTTACAATGACTTGATTACACCTAAAAAGCAGTCCCATGCACGACATGCATGACCAGACAAAAGCAAAGAAACCTCTTTCTCCTTCTTCTATCTCAATCCTCCATTACAGGGACCTTCACACCATGCCCCACCATAGAGTTCATCATCTTCCTCTATTTGGGCATTCCCCTTCTCTCACACCATAGCCATAGAGAAACCTCACTGCAGGACATTTCATCAGTTCTCTCATGCAAAGCAAGATGTCTCATTAACCGCCCCTCCCCTCCCCGCCCCCCCAGATAACAACCTTCATCCCCTGCTCTCTAGACGTCTCACGAACACACCACAGTGCATTTACCCTTCCAAACACGATCTGCTTATCTCCTATTGTGGTTCTTCATGCTCTATGTCAGTCAAGTTCATCAGGAACATCTTCCGTCCTTTTTAACCATTACCATAGAACAATCATCCACGATTTCATTGTTAGATTAATTTATTAATTATGGAGTAAACATAATCATATTACAATTTTAATTGTGTAATTGTGCATGCTAGTAACGGGTCATTTATGAAATTGTTTAATATTAACTAGCTATGTGTCCATGGTTCTATCTTCTCCATTGCTTTGGTAAGTCTATTGGACCAAAACCCAATTGTTCCTTTGTACTCTATATATATATATATGAGTAAATAGAGCCTTAAAATTTTACAAGGGTTTTGTAGAATATAGTTTGGGGAGAAGGAAAGAACTATCTCCAACCCTACCTTTTCATTTATCTCATCCCTTGCAAATTTTGTAGTAATAATGGCCAAGATTACGGATCTAGCGTGGGTATGTTTATGGCATACAATTAAATGCTTCTTTGTTCCATAAAATTCTTATTTTGTAATATATTTGTTGGGTCTTTTGATTATTGAACAATTGTTTTTGGGCTCAATAAATACTCTTAATTTACAAAATAATCTACTAATTGGTATCAGAACCACTTTAATTGGCATTGAAGCTTTCAATTTTGTTTTTATGTATTTCTACATTCTTTGTTTTTTCTTGGGTTTTTTGGTTTAGTTTTCTGCTTCCCTTCTCTTCTTCAACTGTTGATTGATGAGAGAATACTGTGATGTTCAATTGATGCCAGAATGTGTACTGGTTCAAATCATTTAAATTTTTTTTTTTTGTTGGCACTCATTGCCATAGGAAACTTGATTCTTCTTGTTTCTAAAATGTTAATGTCGACACTATTATGATCAATCACGGAGTTTCTTTTTATTTTTTAATCTAAATTGATCGTAGAGGAGCAAGAACGGATTTCCATGAGAAATCCTAGTTCTTTATTTATTTGTAATTGATTGTCATGATGGGTGATTGACTTGACTTAGGAACTGACCAAAATTGATTGGATTCTAGCATTCTCTTTACCAGGATTAAGGATGGCATCGAGATCTCAGTTTGGATGTCCAGTTTTTCAAAATTCATATCGATCCTAAATAAAAATAATATATCCATATCCATATTCATATACCTACGGATAAAAAAAAATCAAAAAATCCCTTATCCTATCCATTGGTTTCGGATATTACCACTTGGATATCAGTTTATCAAATGGGCCATTGAAGTATATTTTCTAACCTATGACACAGGTTATAACCATGATTCATAAATTTAGGAATATAAACCAAAGTCTAAAGTTAATAAAACATCACAAATCAAAATATTTGTATCAAGTGACAAATTAAGTATTTAACATCTTAAACAAAGTTTCAACAAAGTTTGGTAGACTTCATCTTCATAAAGAAAGTTGATGAAAATGCTATCATCGATCAAGTGTAATCTCGGATCCTACAATTCTAAAAAAACTTAATATTTGAATACTTAGAATTGCAATATGAATTAAAATTTATTAGTTATAAAAGTTAATACCTTCCTCATGCACGTGAATATCTTCTTCATAAATTGATGCATAACCATCTGAAACAACAAGTCATCTCCACTAGAAAAAAATATAAAAAGCAAACTAATATTAAAATTTTACAAATATTATGAAATTCTAGGTAAAAAAATAAATAATCAATGAAATAAATTTACCATCATGTGTTTTTCACAATACAACCAACTTTGAAGCTACATCAATGCTTCTATCATCTTGGTTGAAGTGGTGATGAGGCTCGCTAATCTCAGCTTCAGGCGAATCACGGACTACGAACCAACGGTAGATCTTGGAATCGCTAATATGTCTCTTGCAATAGTTTGCAAGACAGGATGCTACTACCCCATTCAACCACCATAATAAAATATCAAGCGAAATTATCAGACAAAACATCTTCCTCTAAGTAGTGGTCCAATTCGAGTTAAAACTATTACTTTGATAGTCTTCATCCTTTTCCTGAAGCAGCGATAATCCTTGCATCGATAGTTATTGAACTCCCTTTTGAAGTTAGTGACCTTCCGTATCTTTGCGAGATTACATGCTCCCGGTCTCTTTATACATTCTAATTCCTCCGTAACTCATATACAAGTCGTTTAATGTTGCTAATTTGTTTACTAAAGTCATTTTGGATAAACCCGAGAAAGTAAGTGAAAACAAAAGTCATCTTATACCTAGGTCAATCACTATGACATCACCCGTCAATTTATGAATCACATTCCAATATGCATCAAATTTTCAACCATACTCTTTGCCATTATAATTACAGTTGGAGGACATAAGCCATTCATTCAATGTCATTTAATCTGAATCACGGGAAAAAACATATTAGCGTGGGATATCTTGTCCCGAGAAAATAACTTCGGTAACATTATGAAGTAACTCCAACCTATTGCAAACATCCTTTACTGGAGTCTCCCGATATACTTCACTAGGCACAAGCACACATATAAGTATATTTCGAACAACTTAAGTCCTAGGAAACACATTTTTATAAGCCAAGCGGAGTTTTAAGCATTAGATAAGTGGAGTTCCACCTTGTTGGATGGCAATCCAGCCAATCTTCTAGTCACGAACTTTCATTTGTCGACGAACATTCCTCAAACCTTTCTATTCTTTTGAGGAGATCTTTGTCAACGCTACCAGATCCACGACATTATCAATGGCATGCTTGATCACATCTAAACCAATCCCTAACAATGAGTTGAATATGCGGCTCTGACGCATATGAGACCGTCATTGATAAGCAATCAACACTCGAAAATTTGCTTTTATCTTACCAATCATCTTTGTCATTACTAGAGCAATTATCCTTGTGATAACCTTAAGTCCATTCCACCCGACATAGCATCTATCTTACCTCATTAGTACATCCACTTGTATGAAGCAAAGGACATAAATAAACACGAAAAAATAACAAAATTATCAATTAAGTAAACAATGAATAAAAAATTATACTTAATTTAAGAAAGAGTATGTTAATTTGTTATACCTCAAGATTAGACTATATGTAATGTCCAAGATTTATCAATGAAAAATGTCATAGTAGCAGACATGAAACCCCCTTTTTGGTTACTAGAAGTCCACATGTGGATTTGTAATAGCAGCTCTACTATTATTGTTCTCGATCTGACTTCATGACTTTATCCCTCTCTTCCGTAAATGTTGAAGATATGCTTCTTCCACGAGTATTACGATAAGGACACTTGAAAAGAGGTTGAATGGTAGTTGTGAAATCTCTACCAAATCCCTCTATATACTCCACCATCGAAAGAGGATAGTCATGGAGAATAATCATCTTTGCTAATTTCTCTATTTCTGTTTTCATTAAATGCACGAATTAACATTTCCTTTGTCGATTTTTTCAAAAATCATTTGCCTTATGTCACTTGATTGCTTTTCTTCTAGGACACCTATCAAAATGTTGCTTTAATCGTGTACCATAGGATGATTTACCCTTTAGCTTCTTCTGATAATTGTTGCATTGGGCCTTCTCTTCATTATTGTATAACCGGATGGTAAAGTCAAACACATGGACCACGAAGTCTTACCATCTTTTCCTTGTTTGGATTCACAATCAAGCGAGTCTTGATTGTGGAGTCCACACAGGTTTCCTCGATTGGAGCCCGATTCTTGTGTGCTAACAGCATGTGCTGCTGCCAGGAGGTGCGCGCTGGGTTGATGTGCCATATTCTATACAAAAAAGAAAAAAGAGACCGCAATCAAACATAGCTTAGATGCCTTGGTATGTGTATGCTATTTAAAATAAGATTGTCTTTGTTCAATAAAAAATTATAGAGCCATATAGCCCGATCATTAAAGTATTTATCTTTGTCCTATGCACCTTCCCGAAACTGATAATAGTTCAACTACTTATGTCGTATTCCAGCAAATGGGAATTTTCTAGAACTAGTATAATGGTTCATGCAAAATCTGAGGGCAAACATATCAAATTTCTCAAATATAACCTAATTAAACCCATACTTGCGGGACAAATAAAATTCAAGGAAAACCATTAAATTACCCTAATAAATGCAAAACTATAACGGAATTTCTGATATGATTTTCACGGCGAAAAAAAATTAAGGAGAAAACAAGAGAGGCCGGAGTCCTAATTCACGATCGACTAAGCGAACAAAAAAAAAAAAATCGAAAAGCATTGCAGGAGGAGGAGAGCCTGAAGTTGTAGAGGAGTTAACATGACAAACAGAGTGAAGAGTCGAAGGCAGCGACTACGTAGGAAACGAATGCTAGAAGGTAGCCATGATGCGAAGGAGAAGATGTAGAGAGGAGAAAACCGCGAAAAGGAGGGAAGATGAAGAGTAGCCCTAATTCCTTAATTCAATAATTGGGTTCTCAAGACTTGTGTGAAAATAGCCCATGATAGTGTTAAGGGCTTTTGTGCTTTTAAATGGAATTTTGGGCTTTTGGGCTTAAATACAGTTAGGAAAAACACTAAATGAGTTTATACTAGGTTATGGTTTATGATGATGAATTAAGGTCTTAGTGTTATAGTTAAAAACTTAAAATTTACAATATTACCCAAGGGATTAAATTTGTGGTATTAGATTAAGATTTATACTTGACGGTATTAGAGTTAGGGTTAGTGATGTTTGATTAGGATTTTTAAGTGTTTAGAAGTAAATTTACAATATTAGGAAATAGGAATTTGTGGTGTTCTACGTTAAGGTTAAGGTTAGGGACTAAAAATCAGCCGAGACCCGAGAAGATCGTGACATCGGGTTTTCCTGCACTTTCAGAGGAAGTGTCGGCTAATCACCCTTACTTGAAGCATGAAACGTGTTGAAAACGTCGTCGACTTGGCTTTAAAAAGAGTTTAGATCACATAAGTTTTAATTCTTATGCATGGGAGGGCTTCATACATTGTCAATGACTATCAAGTCTCTTGGGTGATTCAAGAATGGCAAGCTCAAACATCTTGGAAGTGATATGTCCGATCCTGTTGGGAAGGTCTCTTGAGCGTGGATTAAGTATGGCCCATGAGGCTTATCAACAAATTAGGGTTTGTGGTGTTATAGGTTTAAGAGTTTGCGTGTTAGAAGTTAGGGTTCTACCAGTGTTAGCATGTTATTAAGTTAGGGTTTAAATTACAGATAGGACTAGATTTATAATTTATATTGTTGTTAGGTTTAGGGTTTACATTATTATATTATTTTAATTGTACATTTCTAACTTTATAATTAGGATTTTAAATTAGTCAATTAAATATTTGAATTAGTAATGTGAGATCATATCATATTATATAGTGTTATTACAAATTACAATTAATTCATATTATAAAAAAACCATACCTATATTGTGATTATAAATTTATAATGTATATAAATATATTGAAGCATTATTGTCAATTACATAGTACATATGGACTATATAACCATATATATGTGTGTTTGCATCGGGTAGAATCGGATTGGATATAGTGGATCGGATCAGGATATCATACGGTTGATCCGGATGGATATGGAGTTTTGGATCGGATCGCCACAAATCCATATCCATTCAAAAAATCGGATTTTATCCATATCCATATCCATTATCCGATCCGCCCGGATTTTACTACTATTTGACTGGAGTCGGATGGGTTGAAATCCGCGGATCTGGGACACATTTCCATCTCTACGAGGACCATTCAATCCACATGAAATGCTGCGAAAGAACTTGATGGAGTGAAGATATTAAAACTTGTTTTTTTGCTATCGTTTAAGATGATGCAATTAAAAATTGGTCTTTATCTAAATTACCGCAAATGCACATGTCATACAAGTAATAAAGTGGACTAAATAAGTTTGGATATTATTCCAACATGGATTGATAAGAAAATCTATATATCAACTATCTCTACTACTCAAGATTCTTACTATTTGAACTTCTAATTTCTAGTAGATATAAAACTTTCTAAGAGAAATGAGATAAAATAATTTTCTAAACTCTATTTTGTAATGAATAAGAAATCTAAAATAAATGGATTAGAGTTCAGCTGGCCCGGAAATACTAGAAAATAAGTGTTATGACTATCAGTGCCAGTTCCTAAAGAAAGTGTAGTTTAAGAGCATGAATTAAAATTGTATCGGCTTGAGTAGTGTAATCTTGGAATGCCTCGACACCACATTTTCACTCTCTAGATTACACCATATTCCTATGCCGAGGTCAATAGTTAAAACTACTTGTAGGACATGTGTTCTCTTTAAGATATGATGATTGTTTTCATACTCATTACTTCATGACGTCTCGGGATTTGCTTGCACAAAACTACTTGCCCCCCTAGACATGATAACACAAGCCTTCTCCAAATCAATTGATATCTCAGCCATCAATTTGACTAAAATGCCCTCTCTCCTTGATTAGAATCTTAGCTAACACGGGTTTGAGATTATTTTACCACATTGAGGTGAAACCTCTAAAAATTAAACTAATAGATCAGTAGGTGGCTCTTTTGCCACCAAGGAGCACACCGCAGCTTCTTATCTAGGAGGGAACCTTGAGTCGGAGGTTAGGAACTTCACCATTGACTCAGAGTGCTTTAGAGTTCATTGGTTGATGAATATCAATCTCTGATGTACCCCGATTCTTGCTTTTATACTCTCGGGTGATCGTCTACACATCATGTCACTCGGGGGATCACGATCAAGGCATAAATACAACTCATTTGGGTCTGAGACAGATATTGAGAACAACTACATTATTAAAAGCAATATCAATTAATTCATTATAGTTTTCATTCCTAAAACAACATTAAAATACTATAAACAATAATAAAAACAACAAACTCTTCCCAGAGGGAGCTTAGCCTTTCATATCTGGATCATTAATGACAATGACTAGTTGATCAAACAAATTCATTGAAAATTTGAACAAAACTGGAGTAAAATGAATTCCAAAAAAATTTCTAGATTTCATTAAAGTTCAGACATAAATGAAGCATCGATTTACAATCAATCCAGCTCGGAATCAACTCAGATCTACTACTCTAATCCTAAAAGAAAGAAAAATAAATCTAGAAACAAAACTAAAAAATAAAGAAAATAAAAAGAAAATAAAAGAAAATTTTATCTGATGAGACTTTAGCTCTTCCAACAGCTTTATATGAAGCGGTTGGAAGCTACGCACTCTTTCTGAAACTTCTATTTATAGGCTTTAGACATTGGGCTCAAAACAAAGCGAGGCAAAATCAACGCACTCGAAAGCGTAAAATTCCTAAGCCGATTGATGTGCGTGGTATTGTCCGCGACATTGAAAATCTATGGCACTTCTACAATGTCGGCTTTAGCCGTGCTTCATACGACATTGAATATCTGATGTCACGGCATTGGTTCTTTAGTGTTTCAACTTGGATACTCATATATGATGTCACGACATTGCAATGTATCTATGTTTTGATGTCGCAACATTGCCCTTAAGTGTTGAGGTTACTTTCTGATGTCATGGCAATGTCGCGACATTGAAGTCTTCAGCTTTATTCACTTCAATTGATGTCGCGACCTTGGAAATTTATGCTCTATCCACTTCAGCTGATGTTGCGACATTGATTTAATGCTATGTGTTTTAATGTCAATGTTGTGGCAATGTCATGACATTGAAGATTTGTTAAATTTCATCCTTGGCTTCTTTGATATGATGTTGCGACATTGGCGATGTCATCTTCTAGTGTCTAAGCCATTTCTGATGTCGCAACATTGCTACTATGATTTCACGACAATGACTGTTGATGTTGCTTTACTCTTGAGGTTGTGTTATGATGTCCCGACATTAATTTGGAGTTCTGCAGTCATGTGTGATGTCGCAGCAATGTCGCGACATTGAAACTTTCAACTCTACTCACTTCAGCTAATGTCGCAACATTGCATTTGGTCTCATAACATGCTTTGTCTGATGTCACGACATTAAGCTCATTTCAGGACATTTTCCACGTGATGTCGCGACATTGCTCTTCTAGTGTCGCGACATTGCTGCATTTGCTTCCCTTTGTTGTTTTTATTGCTTTTCTATTGCTTTTTTATTGTTTTCTTCTAATTTATGCAAAACATAAATTTGGGTGAACATTCCATAATTTTACATTAGATTATACTTTTAAGCCTTGAATATTCATGAAAAATGGGTTTAAAAATATATGAGTTTTAAACTCATCAAACTCCCTCAAACTTAAAGTTTTGCTTGTCTTCAAGCAAAGAAAAGACTATTTGTTTGTCCTAAAACAATAAAAATTTATTTTTAAGGACATTTTTCATTTCAATCCTCTTTTCTAAACATATCAACATTTTGGCCTTATTAGTATTTCAGTTGTGATATTAATTCTAATTAAGCTTTATTTTTAGGATCCTAAAAATTTTCAATTTAGATCATTCAATATTGCTTATAATTCATAGTCAATAAACAGTTATAGTTCTTGACCCAATAAGTGTGTGTTGGTATTCCCTTTATGACTAATTTGGATATTGGGCCTTATGAGACTCACTATACATACTGGTATTTTCTTTAGAAGTATTTATGTCCCATAGGCTTGTTGGTCATATCATTCTCCACTAATGTAGGCATAACACAACCCTCAAGATCAAATAGGTCTTTTAGGCTTGTAATGTATGGCTAAGTTACTTGGGTAGATGATTGGATATTTTAGGTTCAAATTCACCCAAACTGCATACATTTTCTTAGCATTTTGCTTTCTAACTGCTTATCCTTTTATTTCTTATCAGATCTTTTTGAAAAGCACCCCCAAACTTGATTTGGCACATCTTTCTTCATGTTTTCCACTATGGCTTTGTCCTTCTCCACTTTCTTTTTGTTTTAATCTTAGTTTCTCTATTTAGAAGCCATTTTCCTGTTATTTGGTTCAAGGTTTGGAATGGTGCAATGTTTTGCCTTCTTAAGCTTTCTACTACCTTTTAATAAGCTTTGGGTCAGCAGCTCCCGTGCCAATTGACATTAGGGTACTAAGTGTAGAACACCCCTAAGTACTTAATTGCTTAAGGTAAGCAGGCTACAAGGCAAAACTTACTCCTCCTTTAAACTGCATATATTTTTCAGCTTCCTATTCTGTTGTGCACCTCTTTTGTACATCTTTTTCCACTTCTTTTTCTTCCCCGTCCTTATTTCTCAATCTTTTCTATTTTTCAAAATCTTACTCCCCCAAACTTGTCATTTTGTTCATTTTTTTTACTGCACTTACTTTTGTAGTTTTGGGCAAATTCATGGTTATTTTCTGCAAGTTCAGATTTTAAGGAAGGGTTAAGGTTTTTCATTGTGGCTTTGATGATAAAAATGTCATTTAGGCTCAAACAATGTGCTAAGGTGTATGCTTGTAAGCATATCAAAGGGTAGGCTTTTAAAGGCTAAAACTGTTCAAGGATGACCTAAATCATTTCTTGCTGGTTGTAATGCCTATGATTTTCCCTTGAATAATAATACCATAATTTCTATGACCTTTTGATGTTAAACTTAATTGAATCAAATAAAATGTTCCTAATCCAAGCATAATTAGCTTTCAAGGTACTTTTGACCAAGGTGTCAATTTAGTCATTTTCTGAACGGTACTATTCAATCAACTAGAATTAAAAGCTTTATTAACATTGATTTTAGTTTTAGTTTTTTTTTAGAATCTAGAATTTTAGCTTATTTGTCCTTGACATCACAACTTAAAATCTTGTTTCCTCATTTAGCTCAATTGTATTTGCAGACTTTTTCTTTGTTTGGTTTAAAACAAATTGATGTGTTATTGTACCATTTAATAGTTTATTTTGATACAACACTTCAGTTAATATCTTAAACAACAATAACATTAACAATTCAACAATTTCTCCCATTTAACCAAACAAGCACTTACAACTTTCATCAGAATGCAACAACACCAAAAATCTTCAACCAAAGCTCAAATTTGTACAGTGTTCAGAAATTCAGTGTTTCTTGTTTTTAGGTTTTAGACATTCTATTTTATCATTTTCAACATTGCTATCTTAGCCTTCTTATCTTTTCTTCTCAGCAATTATGGTTTTAGTAAAACTGAATTCTCAATTATTCAACAAAGCAACAAACGTTTCCCAATAAATTCTTCTTTTCTTATTGCACACTTTAAAATTGAAATGAAAGTCATAAAAGAAGAAGAAAAGAGAGAAAAGACACTTGCACACAATTGTTCAAAGTGATGTTCATTTATGAATTGAAATACTTTTACAATAGACTGAATTTCATAGATTTAAATTCAGAGAGAGAAAGAGAGAGAGAGAGAGAGATACAATGAAGTTTATTTTCTTTTCTTGCAAGACTTATAGGATTTTAGATTTACATGTTCATATTTATAATTAGCATTGGAAGGGGTGAAGTCAAGGATTGGGGGTTGTGATTTTACAGTTGAGTTGTCTCCTTTGTTGAGGAAATACCACTCTTTCATGAGAGTACTTTGCTTTATCAGCTCATTCTTTCTTGACCCAACTGAATTCAGGGCTCACTCAAACTCACCCTAGGCATTGTATATCTTAAGCAGGTTAGCATTAACCATATCTAGGCTTTTTGTACATAGCTTCTCCTTGAAGTTCAGGGTCGCATCAAGTTCTTCATCTCTCTTTTGGATGGTTGCCTTGATCTCCTTTTCAGTCTTATTGTACAAATACCCAAAGGCACCTGCTTTTTAGAGCAGATTCTGCTCCATCTCCTTCTCCTCGACTTCCAAGATTTTCAACAATTCCTGGTCCCTCTTCAGCTATTCATTGATGAAGGTATTCTCTTTCTCCTTGAACTCAGCTCTAAGATCTTTGTCTCTCTTTTCTAGCTCTTCTCTCTACTCGTTCTCCCTTTGTTGGACTGCTGCTGTCAAATTATCTTCTCTCTTTTTCAACTCCTCTTCAAAATGTGTGTCTCTCAAACTAAGCACCTCCCTGAGCTGCTCATCCCTGCCTCTTATTTCATCTCTCAATTATTTTAAGCGGGATCGGTAGCTCCCGGGGTTGCTACCTCTTTCTTATGGCTTTTCTTTCTTTGCTTAGTTCTAGAGGAGATCAGTGTTTCTTATGGGAAACTGTAGATTTTACTCAGGCGCTAAATCCACCACTGCCTCTCTTCTCTGATTGCTTTCAGTTATAGGTAGCTCCTATCTTTGTTCCTATTCTTAACTTCTCTTTTGATTCTCTCTACCTCTTCATCCTCTACTAGAGCCTTGAGAGCTCTAGTGAGAGTGAGAGAAGAGTCCTTTAGGCTCTTCTCTTCTTCTTCAGCCACTTTTACTCCCCCCTTGATACATAAGAGAGTGATCAATGCGGGGTGGGGGATGTTGCCTGAGAAATTGTTCTCAGCATAGTCCAGAATGGACTCTTTGATGATCCTCCCCACATCCAGTTCAAAGCCTTTGACTAGTGATACAGTAGTAATGTGCGGTCCTATCTCACGGTCGAGACGTGCTTTGAAGGCTTGAACACTAAATTAACAAGGTAGAACCATACCTTGTTAACTTTAGTTAAATCCCCCCAATCGATGTAGGCATTGCGGACGGTCTTGGTCCTTTGCCACTACCTTAGACCATTCGTGAGTTAGATTGGGCTCTTTTGGAGCTGCTCATACTCTGCGCACTCCCCTACTTGTCTGAGCCTCAAGATCTGGGAGATGGCCCTTTCCCCAAAAGGGATCCACCTTCCCCTGACATAGCAAATCAAGTCTTTTCTTTTGCCCAGGTTGGCGTAGAACTCTTTTACAAGGGCCCTTCTGCCTGGCTCCATGTGCTGGCTCACTGTTTCCCAGCCCCTTTTCTCGACCTCTTCTTTGAAAGGCGACACCAGCTCTCAGAAGCCTTTCTCCTTTATAAACCCTTTCTTGGCTAGATTTTTCTTGAAAGCCTCTTCTCCCTTGTTAAAGTAGAAGGCTTTGACCTCTCCTGCCTCTACTTCAATCTCCATCTCTTCAAGAACCACCTCAAGAGAAGTTTCCTGGTTCTCTTGCTTGGCCCTCTCTCTTAGAACCTCTTCTATGACGCTTCTTTTTACTTCATCTAGGGTGGGGGAGCTAGGATTCAACATTGCTTGGTTTTGGGAAGATTTGGAAGAGGCTAGGGTTCCAAAAACTTAAGAGATTTGGTTTGAATGTGAAAATCTTCAGAAGTGTACCTTTAAATAGGGAGGCTGCCCTAAGTGCGATGCCGCAACATTAACAATAATTTTTCAAGTGACTTACCTCAGTGTCGAGACATTGAAATTATAATGTTGCGACATTGTCCTGATGTCGCGACATTGAAAATGCCATGTCGCGACATTGCTGAGGATTTCTAATTGAATCAACTAAATGTTGCAACATTTTTTTCATGACATTACCTCAATGTCTTTCTAGGTGTTGCTCTTCTATAAATGCGATGTCGCGACATTGACTTGTCGATGTCGCAACATTGAGGGCGATGTCGTGGCAATTTCACGACATTACTCTTCCATAACTACAATGTCGCGACATTGGAATGTGGATGTTGCGACATTGGGGGACTTTTTGGAGCCGATGTCAATGTTGCGACATTGAGAAGGAATTTTCTTCTTTCAAATTTTTTTACTTGTTTTCCCCATTTTATTCTGCATATTTAGTTTATGCTTGTGAATATAAAACTATCATGAGTTAAGTATCTCAATTCAAGCATGAACAGTAACACTCAAATTTTCAATTCAACATATATTCATTGTATTGCAAAGATTATAATTGAAACTATTCAACAAATGAACAATGAAGCTACTATGCAATTTCTAACTCAGAAAAATTAAACTCCCCCAAACTTAGTATGTGCATCATTTTCAAAGAATAAGTAAGGGAAATAGACTCCCCTTTATAGTCAACTCTACACAACTAATTTTGGTTGGAAGTGCTTAAAAAATGACTTTCATATCTCCTTGCAACTTCATTATCCTAAGATATAACAAAATGTGATTACATAAGTTGCAAATTAATTCTAACAAGACTACTCTACCGACTAAACTATTCAAAAACACACTGAATTAAACAAAATCACACTGAAAAGTAAAAAAAATTGAAAATTGATTGGGTTGCCCCCAAGTAGCTGCTAATTTTTATGTCTTTAGCTAGACTTTAATGCAATGTGTTCTCTTTTCAGAAATTCTTTTGATCTCTTCAAATCTGGGACTGTTCTTCATTTGGTCTTCCTCCCAAGTATTGTTTCAGCTTTTGACCATTCACTTTAAACTCATCCCCATAATTGGTTTTTAGTGCTACTGATGTAAAAGGGGTAACTGCAACTACTGTATATGGACCACTCCACCTTGACTTATGTTTTCCTAAAAACAATTTGAGCCTGAAATTGTACAGTAGAACAAACTCTCCTACTCTGAACTCTTTCCTCAGAGGCTTCTGATCATGCCTCATGTTGGTTTTATCTTTGTAGATCCTAGCATTGTCATATGCTTCATTTCTAAGCTCTTCTAGTTCATTCATTTGAAGTAGTCTCCTTTCCTTAACATCTTGGAAATCAAAGTTCAGCTTTCCGATTGCCCACATTGCCTTATATTCTAGCTCAAGAGGGAGATGACAAGGTTTTGCAAATACTAACCTGTATGGGGACATTCCAATAGGAGATTTATAAGTAGTTCTGTAAGCCCACAATGCATCATCTAACTTGACTGACCAGTCTTTCCTGCTTGTGCTTACTGTCTTTTCCAATATATTCTTTATGTCCCTATTGGATATTTTTGCTTACCCATTTGACCGAGGGTGATAAGCTAATCCCATAACATGTCTGACTCCATATTTGCTCATGAGTTTTGCAAACAGTTTGTTTGCAAAATGGCTTCCCTTATCATTAATGATTGTCCTTGGGGCTCTAAATTTGCTCAAGATATTTCTTTGAATAAACCCCACCACTATGTTTCCATCATTTCTTAGACAAGCTATAGCTTCCACCCATTTAAATACATAGTCCACAACTAGGAGAATGTACTGATTTCTAAATGAAGGTGGGAAAGGTCCCATGAAGTCTATATCCCATACATAAAAAATTTGCACCACCAGGATTCCTTGTAGGGGCATCTCATTTCTTCTATTCACGTTGCCTATTCTCTTTCATTTATCACAATGTTTAACCCATTTAGAACAATCTCTGAATAAGGTAGGCTAGTAAAAACCTGAATGGAGAATTTTCTGGGTTGTTTTGTCTCCTGCAAAGTGTCCTCCATATGGTGATGCATGGCATTTATCGATAATTCCACCTTGCTCATCTTCTAGTACACATCTTCTTATGATTTAATCTGGCCCTCTTCTAAACAACAGTGGGTCATCCCATAAATAAACTCTGGCATCAGTTCTCAACTTTCTTTTTTGCTGGTAGCTGAATTATGGTGGCATGATTCCACAAGCTTAGTAATTAACAATATCAGCATACCAAGGTAATTGGACTGGCACTTGAAAAATCTACTAATCAGGGAAATTTTCTTCTATCTTAGTCCCTTTTTCTTCTTTAGTAGGCTTTTATAATCTTGACAAGTGATCAACTATCACATTTCCACTCCCATTCTTGTCCTTAATTTCTAAATCAAATTCTTGTAGCAGTAATACCCACCCGATCAGTCTTGGTTTGGCATCTTTCTTTGCCATCAGGTACTTAATTCTTTGCATGATCGTAATATGATGACATGGGACCCCCGTACATATGGTCACAAATTTTTCCTGAAAACACCATTTACCCGACATCTGTTTCTATAGTTAGTGAATTCTCTTATGCCTCATTGAAGGTTTTGCTGGCATAGTATATTGCTTTAAAAATTTTCTCTGCTCTTTGTCCCAACACTGCTCTAATTACATAGTCACTGGCATCACACATGATTTCAAAGTCTTTGTTCCAGTGTGGTGTTTCCATGATGGGAGCTATAACCAATCTAGATTTTATTTCTTCAAATGCAGAACAACAAGAGTGATCAAATTCAAATATAGGATCATTTTTCAATAGTATGTATAATGGTCTGGAAATTTTGAGAAGTCTTTAATAAATCTTTTATAAAACCCAGCATGTCCCAAAAATCTTCTAATCCCCTTGACTGTATTAGGTGGCTTTAGAGTTTCAATGACATAAACCTTAGCTTGGTCAACTTCTAGTCTAACTACAAAAATTTTATGCCCCAAGACAATACCTTTTGTTACCATGAAGGGACATTTTTCCCAATTTAGAGCTAAAATCTTGTCTTGACACGTCTGAAGTATAGTCTCTAAATTTTTCAAGCAATGCACAAAATTAGATCAATAAACTGAGACGTTATCTATGAAAATTTCCATAGCCTCCTCCACCTGATTTGAGAAAATTGACATCATACACATTTGAAAGGTGGCAGGAGCATTACACAATCTAAATGGAATCCTTCTGAAAGCAAAGGTGCCATAAGGACATGTAAAACTAATCTTCTCCTGGTCGTCAAGGGCTATGATAATTTGATTATAACCAGAATATCCATCAAGAAAACAGAAATGGGACTGTCCTACCAACCTATCCAACATTTGATCAATAAAAGGTAGAGGATAATGATACTTTCTGGTGGCAGACCCTCCATGCTGTCATAGTTCTTGTTGGAACCAATTCAGTCTTCTCATTTTTGATGACAGTAAATCCACCCTTCTTGGGAACCACATGAACTAGGCTCACCCAAGGGCTGTTTGAGATTGCATAAATGAATCCTACATTAATCCATTTCAGTACTTCTTTTATGATAAATTCTTTCATTACTGGATTGAGTCTTCTCTGATGTTCTATTGATGTCCTCCAAGACTATTTTATACATGCAAATAGAAGGACAGATTCCTTTCAAGTCTTCTACTGACCAAGCTATTACTTCTTTATACTTCCTGAGAATCCCCAGCAGTTTTTGTTATTTATACTTTGTCAAGTCAGTTGATATTATCACTGGTTTTGATTTTTTATCTTCTAATAAGGCATACTTCAAATGTTTGGGCAATTCTTTCAGAATTAACCTCTCGGAGCTATTTCTATTTCTCGTGCCTTCCCTTCACAACTACTTGATTTTTCTGCACTGCCTTCATTTAGACTAAGTACTATTTTTGTAAATTCAAAGCTAGAATTCAGAAATTCAACATCAAGATCCTCAATATACTGGAAATTCATCTCATTCTCATTCATTGAACTCTGAAACTCACAATCATATTTCAGTTCACAACTGATGGAAACGATTGTTTCTACAGTCTTATAACCAGCATTATCAAATTCAAGCTGTTTCAAGCTCTAATTTAGATTGATGTGTATTGCTTCATCTCCCATTATGAGGGTGAGTTTTCCTTTCTTTACATATGTCAAGGCTGCTCCTGTGACAAGGAAGGGCCTGCCCATCAGCAGTGGAACTTGTTTGTCTTCCTCCATATTAATCACTGCAAAGTCCACAGGGAAAATAAACTTCCCTATCTTGATTAGCACATCTTCAAGGATTTCCCCATGTTGAGCTAAAGTTTTGTCTGCCATCTGTAGGGTCATGGCTATAGGAGTAAGCTCCCCCAAACTAAGTCTCTTCACTATAGATAATGGCATCAGTTTGATGCTTGCTCCGAAATCACACAATGCTTTACCAATTTCAAAGTTCCCTATGGTGCAGGGAATGGTGAAGCTCCCTAGATCCAGCATCTTCATTGGCAAATTCTTCTGGATCACAACACTGTAAGTGGCTGATAGGCTCACCACTCCTTCTTCATCAAGCTTCCTCCTCTTGCTTAGAATATCCTTCATAAACTTGGCATAATGAGGCATTTAAGCCAATGCCTTAGCAAAAGGAATATTGATTTCAATTTTCTTGAACATATTCAAGAATTTAGCAAACTGCTCATCGATCTTGGATTTATGAAATCTTTGAGGGAATGGTACAAGAGGTACATAGACTCTCACCTCCTCTTTCTTTTTTAGTTTCCCCTCCTTAGTTTGCTGCTCTTTCTGCACCTTTGATTCCTTACTCTCTGTAGTCATTTCTGAACTATCAAGCTCATTTTCTTTATCAGCTTCTACTTTCTTTTCCTTATCAGTCATCATCTTCTCATCTTCTTTTCTTTTCTGTAGTTCTCTACCACTCCTTAGAGTTATGGCCATGTAGTCTTTTAGGTTATTCTTGGTTTCACTAGGGAAAGAATCCCTAGACTGATTTTGCATAGATAAGGCCAGCTGCCTTACCCGAGTCTCCAGATTTTTCAAAGATGCATTGGTGTTGGCCTGAAACACATTTGTGTTTGCCTGGAATGTTGCTAGCTCAGCAAAATTATGTTCATGAATGTTCAACAGCCTTTGTTCTCTCCCATGAAGCTCAACATTTGATCTTCAAAAGACTAGGACCTTTTTTTGCCCTGGTTATCAGCACTTTGGCTGCCTTGTTGCTGCTGCCCTTGGAAACCTTGTGGAGCATATTGCTACTGAAAGTTCTACGTTGGTCTTGGACCATGCTGCACTCCACTTCCATAGGAAAAATTTTCATGGTTTCTCAATACAAGTGTGTAGTGGGTAGGAAAGTTGTTGTTGGTCTTGAAATTGTAGCTTCTGTTGCCACTCACAAACTAAACCTCCTCCACTTGATAGGGACCCTCATGTGCAAGTCCCTCATTAGCTATGCATTTATGCTCACCTCCTTCCTCTATTCCTACTGAATTTTATAAATGGATTCTCCTTTCTTGAGTGCTCATTTTACTTATCAGTGCATCCAGCTTTGCCTCAATTGCAGTCATCATGTTCAGCTCTAGCATACCTCCTCCTCTAAAATTTTTGTGGCTCCCTGAAGTCTCAATTGGAGCTCTATAATTCATCTTGGCCAAATCCTTAATAAATTGGTTGGCCTTTTCAACACTCTTCCTCTTGAATGCTCCACAGTAGGCTACATCAATGATTCCCTTCGAAGAGTAATTCATTGCATGATAGAAAATGTCCATTTGGGTGATCTGGTCAATGTCATGCATTGGACATCTCTTCAGAAATTTCTTGTACCTCTCCCAAGCATTGTAGAGGCTTTCTTCTTCTCATTGCTTGAAAGCTATTATCTCCCTTCTTCTCTCAAATGTGAGGGCTGGTGGGAAAAATCTCTCCATAAAAGCTTCAACCAACTCATTCCAGTTGTCAACTAATCCATATGGAATTGACTCAAATCAACTGGCTACTACATCCTTCAATGAGAATTGGAATAACTACAGCTTGATAATGTCTGGATTGACCCCAGTTTAACTGTATTTTCCATCCTCATAAATCTTCCTGGGTGCTCATTGGGATCCTCACTAGGATGCCCCGTAAATTGATGTTACTGCACCATGGTGATCAAAGCAAGCTTTAACTCAAAATTATTGGCCTGAATGGGTGGTTGCCTTACAGTTGAGTATTCATTTGTTCTTTGTCTTTGAGGTCTTTTTGCTATTGGTTCAGCCGGTACATGCTGATCAGTCCCTTCTTGCTCTGCCATAGCTACTACTTCAACAATTCTCACTTTCTTAGGTTTCTCAATGTCCTTTTCAATTCATTGTCCAGTGGCAGCAGTTCTGCTTTTAGTCTTTTGTGCATGTAAAAATTACCTGAAATGGAAATACATTGAGATCAAATGACATCATTAGACGACAGACATATATAATGATATACTCTCATAAAAGATCAATAGCTAAATCAACTATTGGAGTTAAAACTATTTTTGAAAATTTTTGATAAAAGAAAAAAGAAATATGTCAAACTAACGAATTTTCTTTTTTTGGCAAGAATGATGATCTTTAAATTCTACTTCATTTCAATTCGGAAGCAGCCTTAAGAATTGATTGACTTGATTTGTAGCCATGACCAAGCGATTAGATTCAATCATTGCTACCAAGGACCATTCAATCCCCAACAGAAATGCCAAAAACTTGATGATCTGAAGATATTAAAACTTGTTTTATGCTATCGTTTAAGATGGTGCAACTAAAATTGGTTTTGGTAAAAATCACTGCAAGTGCACAGGTCATATAAGTAATAAAGTGGACTAAATAAATTACGGATATCATCCTACGAGTTGATTAGAAAATCTAAGATCGGCTACCTGCTGTAATGTGGTACCAAATAATACGAGTTTGACCAAGTTTGACCAAGTTTATTAAATTAGTAGTTTGACCAAAGTTGACAAGTTTGGCTTTTTCGAGGAGAAATAGTTTTAAGTTAGCTAAGACACCATTTTCGTAGGCCTCAAATCGATACGAGTTCATAGGCAGCGGAGCGTCACAATCCGACTTACGGATAAAGTTCACGGCCATTAGAAGTTCAACGGTAGCACTTTATCGGTGTCAAGTTATATGCAGGGATTTTTACCCTGAAAGTGACCCTAGACCCTATATAAACATGGCAATGATACCAAATGAAAACCCTAGCCCAAAGCAACACTTGAGCTCCAAAACCTGAAAACTCTCAGGCAAGGAACACCTTTTGATGAGTGATGAGCCACTGCTTGTAGCCGTGAGAAATCGGACCAGACGAGGGCTCACCGGTCGGAGTTCTTGTACTGCAGCTGGACCACGGGTCGCGCCACCGCCGAACGATGCCGGCCGTAGAGTGACGACCCCGGATACGATGCCGGGATCTGGCGACGAACATTGTGTTTTGCCAGATTTTCACCTAAGTTTGTGATTTAGGCCATTTTCCGGCCACCTCAGGCCACCCATAGCTCTTTTCCACCATTTTTGGACCTTCGAACTCATCGTGGTCCCTTTTTCCAGATTTCACACACGTTTAGGAAATTCTGATTGAAAACAAAAATCGTAAGAAGCAGATCAGTTTTGGCCTCTGTATTTATTGGACCAAAATGTGGTACCAATGAGTTCTTGGTCTCTTGGGATTTCCATTGATATGTGGTTTGTAAATTTTGGACATCGTTTGGTTAGGTTTCCATTTTTAGGTTGTTTCGGGTAATTCTGAGAAATCGGAATTTGGAAATAGATCATAGATTGATCAAATTTGGGAAAAATTGAAGTTGTATTAGTGAAATTGGATGTTTTTAGGAATTATTGGATGGTTCAATTTCGAGAAATTAGCTCTCGGATTGAAAAGCTAATTTTGAGTATCGGGCCTATAGGGCACCTTTGTGTAATTGGACTGTGGTCAAATTGGGATGGGTTCGCCAGTTCTAAAAATTATTCTAAGGCCTTGAGGTATTCTAAATATTTGTTAGTTCAGTTATTGGAGCCTAAATGGTGTTTTATTTATATTACAGGCACTCACGTCGGGCCGGGGGACGACCCTACAGGGGAACAGGACTGAGCATCTATAGTCTGTGAGTGGTTTATATGCTTTGAAATGATTTGGGGTATTATGTTGATATATCTATTGTGATAAAATACTTTACATATATTCTGCTTTGATCAGATGGTTGGTTGCATTCAAACATGATTTTCGGTTTCATATAAAAAAGCGGGTTATTATTTCATGTGAATTTTGTCGACATTTAATTATTGCAAGTTCACGTGTTTAGTGGATGAGTTAGTGGTGTTTGGATATTTTAATTACATGGATTGAAGTTGTAAACTATCGTGAAAAATTATTGTTTAAAAGAAAAGGTGGATCTTGAGATTTTGTGGTGACTGTCTGGTATTATTGATACATGTGAAAAGAAGCGGTTATATTGGTTACCACGTGATGGCAAGGGTTGGAGGTTTATTAGTTGCCACGTGATGTGGGTTCGGAGGATTGATAGAGGACACGTGATGGACGGAGTTCACTCGGAGGTTTTGTTAATTGCCCGCGTGATGGCGGGTTACGGAGGTTTGATAGTGCCGCGTGATGGCCAAGTTTACTTTCGGGTTATTTAGGTGCTGCGTGGTGGCGATTATCGAGTTCGCCGTTCCGCGTGGTGGCGGACCACCGTTGTCGTCTCCGTTGATGGCGGTCTACCGGAGTTGTCGTTGCCGCGTGATGTGACGAATCTGCCAGGTTGTTCGATTACCGTGTTGGCGATCCGCACCGGGTTGTTCGTTACCGATGTGTGATTATAATGCAGTTAATCGTTATCGCGGTGTCGTGATTGCCGTGTGGTTGTAATCGATGTCGATATGGACGTGTTGTTCTCTCGTATGACGCGCCTGTTTTATCCTCATGATTGGTGCATTTCAAAGTTATCTTATTACTTGATGGCTATACATGTTTTGTGCTTGGCTTATGTTGTGTGCAGTGCAGATTATGATTTTTCTTAACATTGTCTTCGGCTTTATTTGTGGAGCATGATTTGCATATGTTGGAGTGGGGTAAAAGTTGGGTTTGTGAAATGTTTCCTAAGCGGGAACTTTACAAGAAGAGTGAGCGGAAGGTTTTGAGAAGAACCATTGCAAATATAAAAATGTTATTTTCCTTATAAATTATGCCACTCCATGAGATTATTATCTCACATTGTGTTTTTAAATGTTCCCTAGGTCAGACGGATCGTACGGGCCTGTCCCAGCGCCAGTTGCGTCGCTCTCCGCCCGCGGCCTTCGCACTCTAACATTTATAATTTATGTTTGATGTATTGGACTCATTCATTTCTACCGCCTTGCACCTAAATCCACAATACTCTTAGAATGCTCTGAATATTCGTATTGAACTTTTTATGAAACCTCATTTATAATTGTTGCAGGTTTTTATATATACATGTATAATTGGGTATTAAATTAATACATGGGTGTTACTCCTTTATAAGGTGGGGTTCAAGTATCTTCCCTCGGGATTATCTGAGTGGGACTTCACTAGAAATGTTGGGACTCCGAAATCGGGAGGGTATCGGGTCGGGTCTGTCGACTTGGTATCGAACTCTGGGTTCTGAATTCCTTGGGGTTGTACATTCTTGTCTTGATCATCCGATGTTTTAATATACCTTCCCTAACCTTATCTGAAATTGATTATATTCCATTTATTCTTGGAATATAGTTCTTCTTCGGATAGCACTTAGGGTTGTGTAGACTACGGAAAGTTGAATAAGGTCAATAACCGTAACCAATATCCTTGCCTCGGTTGATGACCTATTTGATCGACTCCGGGGTGAGAAAGAGTGTTCTTTAAGATTAGCTTGAGGTCAGGGTACCATCAATTAAGGATTAGGGAATCAAACATTCCCAAAGACGGGATTCAAGACGAGATATGGGCGTTATGAGTTTCTAGTGATGTCTTTCGGACTCACCAATGCCCAGCAGCTTTCATGGATTTAATGAGCGGGTCTTCACGTCGTACTTGGTCGGATTGTCATTGTCTTCATCGACGATATTTGGGTGTACTCGGCGGTTGGAACATGAGACATTTGGGTTTGGTGTTACAGACTTTAAGGCAATACTAGTTGTATGCCAAGTTCAGCAAATGAGAATTTTGGTTGGGCCGAGTGGGGTTCTCGGACATGTAGTTTATGCTGATGGCATTCATGTGGATCCTCAGAAAATAGAAGCGTTAACTTAGGTGGGAGCAACCAACTACGATGTGAGGAAGTGCGGAGTTCCTAGGATTAGCGAGGTGTCTGGAAGTAGGTTCATAGAAGGGTTCTCAAAATAACGGGACCACTTCATTTGTTTGATAGGAAGGAGATTGAGCCCGAAAAGGTAAAGGTTGTTGGTTTTGATTCTTGTAAAATGGTTCTTTTCTAGGGTTTGGTTGAAATTTCTCCTAACCTAGATTTGGAAAGGATATGGGAAATTGAAGCCTAATCCTTGGTTATTGTGCTTAGAGATTTGAGGGATTTTGGCCCGCCAGAGGGATACGTTCATGGATTACTCTGCTTTTTGGAAGTTAGGATTTCATCCTAACCTTAGATTGGTTTAGTGATGAGTTGGCAAAGCCCTAGATTCTTATTTAAGATGTGTTTTGGAAGATGTTTCGGGTTGAATAGAGTGGCTTTGATGTGTGCATAAGACAAAGTGTTTATATACGCCATTAGGATCGGCTTGATGACTGAGCTCACAGGTCTTTGCTCTTGTCCTAGTCACTTAGTACTGCGCGATGATAAAACAACGCGCTAAGCATGTTCATGCTTGAGATCGTTTCTATACCAAATTCTCTCTTCATTTCAATTAAACACAAATAATGTAGACTTTTGAAAAATGTTTCGACCTGATTTCAATAGTCCATACTGATATACATTATATATATGTGCTTAATTCACATACTTTCATTTTGCCGTCATTTGATCACTTCAAAGTATACAATTTCATATGCAATATTTCATTTCAAAACTCAAATCATGCGTAACACATTTACTTATAATTTTTACCCTTAAAAGCAGATTTAACCATTTCTTTAGATTGCCTAGGATGGAATCACGGCCTGACCTTGAAACTGGAATGGTGAAAAACATTTATAACATAGTCTTGTCCATTTGGGTTGCTAATTGGTTGTTAAAAATCATTGTGTGTACACATCTAGATCTTGTCCTATTGGGTTACAAATCGGTATTCCACTATATTTCATTTCGTTCACAGTAATGCTAGTTTGACCCTTATTGGTATACCAATCTATGCTTAACTCGAATTATGACGGATAATAATCTATTAAGGGCATTAAAACTCAGTCATAGTAATTTACAATATTGTATATACATTTGATGAGCTTGAAAGTCATCTATTTTTAGTCCATTTTTCTGATCTATTTTTATCTAAACAAGGCCGGTTATGCGGGAATTATGGAATAACTAACTGGCTTGTTAAATGGCAGGGAATTTAAGAAGAATATTTGCGAAAAAGAAGCGAAGGTGGAGATGGCGTTAATGGGGATAGTGGGTGAAGCAAGTTGCGAGAAAGGGGGCCGCAGATAAGGAGCACGATGTCGTGAAGCTTAGCGGCAATCAAAAATGCATATCCCGGGTTAACGGCGATACATCCGATCGGGTAACACTTGAAGAACAAAGCGGTGGTTAAAGAAACTCGGGTGAAACAACGGGAAATGAAGAAGAAAGACTTCAGCCGCGACATCGAATGCGTCGTGACATGTCAGCAATGTCTGAAGCGATCATAAAAGCGATGGGCGCCGGCGACCGCGATGAGTGAAGAGAAGAGGTCGCGACATCGGTGAATGATCAAGCAGCCAGCGACATCGGGAAAAATGGAAGAAATTTGTAAATTCGCGACGGGAGAATGTCGCCTTGAAGCTATGGCGGGCTTGGTGAGATGGCGATGTAACTTCCGAGTTGTTGTCATGACGAGTTGAAGTCGCGACATCGGTAACTACCACTTGAAACACGCAGGGCATGGTTGATGTCGCGACGAGGTTGATCTTCGCAACAACGGGAACCATCAAGTGAGAGCTGCGGATCATGGGCGTGCCAGCGACAGTTGTTGTCGCGACACCAAAACTTGTCGGTGGAAGCTTGTAAGTTTCCTTAAGGTGATGTCACGACAAAGGAATGGCGTGCGCACCAAAAGCAACCAGTTGAAGCCTCAAGAGAACTAAGTCGATGTCGCGACAAAGAGATTGATATCGCGACTTGAGAACCATCGAGATTAAAGCTGCCGAAAGAAATGGCTAGCATGCAGCGACAAAGAGATTGTTAATACATGACACGAAACTTGTCGATGGAAACTTGTAAGTTGTAAAACGATATCGCGACAAGAGATTAATGTCGCGACAACACAACGACAGTTAGAGAAGTACGCAAACACATGAATGTTAATCGTAACAAAAATTGGTATCGCGACATCAAAAGCGACCAGTTAGAAAGATACAAGTGGCAACAAGATTGAAGCATGCGATGATCGATTGATGTCACGACAATTTGTTAATACGCTGACATGAAGCTTCCGGTTGAAAGTTACAAGAACATGAAATTTGTTATGCGACAAAGATTGATGTCGCGACATTGTTATAGTGACAAGTTGGAAACACCAACGAGCCCCATAAGGCGATGTTGCGTGAATGTCGATAATACGCGACATCGAGGAACCATCGATGGAAACACAAGGCATGATGTGATGTCGCGACAAGGGATCCCGATATGGCGACATCCAGACATCAATGTCGAAGAATTGCGAGGCTTAAAGCGATGTCGCTGGCGTGAAATCGATGTCGCGTAATTAGAAATCGCGTCTGAACATTAACATGGGCGATCCATGGAAATCCACAAAGGCGCATTGAGATTAGAAGACGAAACCACATAAATCGCGACTACCGGTTCATGCGATAGCTTGGCGACACAAGCGAGTGCAGGTGGCGAAGGCTCATTTTCTTTATTTTTCTTTAATTTTCTTTTCTTTTCTTTTCTTCAATGTTGATAGTTAGGGTGAATTAGATTTATCGTTTAGTTTTCGTTTTATTTTACGGAGGCTGGGTGTTCGTTTGGCTTGAAGCGAGATGCGAGTCAATTCTTTTCAAATTACTACGGAATGTTTGAAGTTCAGACAAATTTCTGGAATTCGGCTCCTCCAGTTTCATAATGCAGTTATTCTTATGATCAGAGGAATGCTGTAGTGTGTAATTCAGTAATTGAGGAACCCAGCTTCCATTAAGTGAATGCTATTGTAAGAAATTATCTTTCCTGTAGTTGTTTCCAGCAAATTGCGAATTTCAGTTATTGAATTTACTTTCGGTTATGGGTTTAATGTTTTTGATCTGAATATCAGTTTCTTATACCCGTATTAAGAATTGTTTCATTGCTCCCGATTTCAAGGAGTCCTGCGGTGACACGAGGAGATGACAAATCTGGGAGTTATGAACATTTCTTTGAAGGTATATTAGGCACTATTAGAAATCTAATGAGCTTTGTAAGTTTACTTGATAAAATCCTCTTCTCACTTGAAATCAAGAATGAGTTGAATGAGTTATCAATTTAAACAAGAAGAGTTCACCTCAATTCGAATGAGTGAAGCCCGATCCCGAGTGTTAGCTAAGATCCCCCAATCAAGGAGAGGGTGATGTATTCTAATTTGAAGAGTAACCTGGAAGTTGTATATCCTTGCTTGACCGATAACTTGGGAGCTAAGGTTTACAGTCCATAAAATGGGTATGAAGTATTGCAAAAGAAAAATACCCAGAATTAGGAAGTCCCTTTTAAAAAGTAGTTATCTCATTCCCTGTATTCGAGAGGATCAGGTAAAAATTAGATAATGAAATGTGGAGTGTGGAGAGATCATTTGTCTACTAAGCGCCCAGCGGGTGATTTTAAAGCACGAAATGCACAAGCAAAATTAGCGGTGTTAACAACGGGAATTGATCTTATGAAGCTAGCATTGATCTTAATGTGTACTCTAAGCGATAATTACTCGGTTTCCATTTATTTTCTTAACTATTAGTTATTCATTATTCTTTAGATTGATTTATTTGATTGTTCATTCTTTTATTATATACTTGTATAATTTACATTCTTAAGGCACGGAACACAATAATTTTATAGTCCAAATAGTATGGAGCTTGGTAGTCGGGGTAGTTGATCTAGGAATTCTTGAGATCTGCAGTGGGATCGATATGCGGACTTAAATCAATTTATTACTTATTAGGCCTGTGCACTTGCAGGTATATTGGCCAAATCCAGTATTGAAAATGATTTACTCTAGGAGATTTTGGTCTCAAGCCGGGTTTTATGGTGCAGGTTCAGAGTTAGATAATAACCGCTTTGGTAATTGTGCAACTAAATTTGTATATGTGTTCTTTGGTCTAGTCAACAAGTTTTATGGCGCCATTCTTAGGATCGAAAGAATTCGATAAGTCGATATTTAGGCGAGAAAGAAGGAATTACTAATTTGGACATTTTGAAGAAAAAGAACAAAATAGCTTTTCAACGTGGTTATTTTGGCAGCTAACCTTTAGCAAACCATATTGAAAATGTTGTTGACGAACTAATCCTATTAATGTAAGTGTGTTTTGTTTGGGGAAAAAATTTAATGCACTTCAAGGAAGCGAATACGATCGATTCGGTGACACATAATTAGAGGACACTCAGGAAAGCGAAGAATAAAGAAGGCGAGGAAAGCTTCGACCATGGCGGATTGAAGGCAGGATCGGAGGATGAGGTACATATGAAGAAGCTAGAAGACCTCCAATCCCATTTGATACAATGGAGGACTTGGAGACGATTATCAGGGATGAATACTCGTGTCAGACTGACACACGGTTGATGCTAATAATTTTACAGCTGAAACCCGTGCGATTACAATGGTCAACTGGCATCGGTTCTTGGTCATCCCGAAGACCCAAGCGAGCTTTGGAAGATTTCTCGGGATGGCTAATACGGTGAGATTGAATGGGGTGAGACCCGGAAGTCATCAAGCATCTGTTATTCTCTCTAAGAATACATTAGCTACATAGTATGAATCTTACCATATGGTTAGTTGATACTTGGGAGGAGTTAGTAGAGGCCTACTTAGGTGATTCTTTCTCGACCCTCACCACGAAGAAGGAGGGAAATCATTGTGTTCCAACGGGGAAGATGAAAGCACGTATGTAAGCGGAAAGATTCAAGCGGTTCTTTGAGAAGATGTCAGTGCATGGGATAGATCACGAAGACTCGGATGGACATTGTATATCATGCCTTGAATGATATATCCAAGGGATCATTGATGCTTCATCTTTGTGGAGCATTCAAACGAAAAAGTCTTTGAAGAAAGGGGCAAAAAAAGGCGATTGAAGGCACAGCTAAATGTAACGTGAAAACTCATACGAGCTTTCAAAGAGAAGCAGCAGAGGAAAGGGGATCATTTGGAGCAAGATGGCGACCATGGAGGCCAAGTTGGATGCCATTAGTACACGAAGGTTGGACAAGCAAGAAGAAAAGACACCTGCTTGCTCATGAAATAGGAGCAATTGAAGAGGATTATTGAAGGAAGTCTTTGAGAGATGGCGGAAAACGATTATGATGTGAAGTTGAATTATGCAGGTGAGCGAAACTACCATTTTAAACCCAATACTAACACCTTGGCCACATTATCCTGACAACGAGGAACCATGAGAATTTCTCTTATGGTGGAGGGCTTCACAAGGCCCAAGGCATGGACGAACCTCACGGGGTTATCACGGCCACGAGTTCGCGACGGCAAAAATGAGCACGAGAAATGAATATCGGGGTCGAGGAGGCCCGATCTTTTGAAGAGCAGTCTTTGCAGGTTCATGGGGATAATAAGAAGGCATTTGTCTCCATGAACAAAATTTGCGAGGATTGGAAGCAAGCGCTGCAATTCTCGATTTTGAATTCCCTTGATCGTCCACTGAAAAGCACGGAACCACCTGAAGTAGAGGCGGTGGCCCCAACCTGTAACCCGGAGGAAAGATGCCTTCCCAAGTGACATAAGGAAGAACCCCGGGTGCATGTTTGTGCGTAGGAGTGGGAAGGGTTACAGAAGAGATGAAAGGAAAATGACGACGAGAAGAAGAAAGCCCGAGAGAAAGGGAAGAGTCTTGGAGAATGAAAAGAAAGAGTGAAAGGAAGAACATCAAGGATCAAAGCACAGTCCCATTTCCCTGGCTGCGAAGTCAAGGATGGAGGAGCGGTTTGCAGGTTCTTGAAAACTTTCACGGAAATTTCCCGGAGATCGGTAATGCCTTTATTGAGTGGTAACTCAAATGCCTACATGCAAAATTTACGAAGGACATGCGAGCAAGAAAAAGAAAAATAGTAGAGGAAGGAATAGTGAATCTCACGCCGCGCGATCTGATGTCGAAGAACTACCGATGAATGAAAGACCGGGAGCTTCTCGATTCCTTGTATTGTTGGAGGGTGAATTCGGGAAGCTCTGTGACTCGAGAGCTAGTATCAATTGATGCCTCTTTACATTGCCAGAAACTAAGTTTCAGGAGCTTGCTCCATAAGCTGTTACTCCTTCAAATGGCGGTGGTCGATGGTAAAACACGAAGGAGTCATTAGAGTGTCTTTTTAAATTATTTTGTTGGGAAGTTTGTTTTCCCAGTAGACTTCATCATTTTGGACATGGAGAAGATTCACCCAGTACCTGCTATTGGGAAGACCATTCCTAGATCTTGGAGCTGCCACTGATTAACATGCAAAGAGTTATGCTTGTGAGGGTTGGAGAAGCGGTTTGCTTTGCAAATAAAAAGTAGCAAAAAATATAGACGAGACAAGGAAAGTTGCAATGGTAGTTTGTCTATACTTCCAATCGATGTTAACAATGATTATAACACTCCAGTTTTTATCAATGAAAAAGAGATGAATTCCCGGTATCTTTGAAGATGCTCTATTCTGAATTTCACTTCTAGTTTTCATTCTATAAAGCTTTGTTGAGCTTGCAACAAAGCGAGAAGCATTAATGGGAAAATATTGAAAAAGAGGAAAGTCATCAAGAAATCAGTGCAGAAGGGCTAGTTTTGAAAGAGTTGCCATGTCATTTAAAGTGTCTTACTTAAGAATTGCAAAGAAAAACCCGGTGATCATTTATTGATTTCATTGATGATGAGGAACAAAGATTGCTGAAAATATTAAGGAAATAAAGATCGCTAGCTTGGTCCATTGAAGAAATTTGAAGGGTATCAGATCCATCAATTTGCATGCATAAGATTCTGCTAGAGACTTGAACCATGCGTAGGAACACGAAGAGCGAATCTAGTGATGAAGAGTAGTCGAAGAAGAATTACTCAAATTGCTGAATCTTTGGTTTTTTATCTATCTTGTGATCCTTGGGTGAGCCCGGTCCATGTGGTTCAAAGGGGTTTCTTGTGATCATGATGAGAAAAATGAATTGATTCCCGAGCAAGAACGTTGTAGGATGGAGGGTATGCATTGATTACGGGGCGAACCACGGCCACGAAAAGATCATTTCCTTTGCCCTTCATTGATCGGATGTTGGACGGGTTAGCGGGACACCCTCACTTTTGTTTGGATGGGTACTCGAGGATACAATCAGATTGCTATTGCACGAGGATCGAAGACCACATTCATGCCCTTATGGCACCTTTGCCTTTAGAAGGATGCCATTTTGGGTTATATGTCACTCGGTATTCGAGGAGGTGTATGATGTCTATATTCTGATTTGGTTGAAGAAGTGATGGAAATTTTCATGGATGATTTCACGTGTATGGATCAGCTTTGGTCAATGTTTAAACAATGCGGAAACAGTACTTCAAAGATGCCAAGACAAGCGACTAGATTGGGAAAAATGCCATTATATGGTGACAAAAGGTATTGTTCTTCCAGGCATAAAATTTCTGCTCTTGGACTAAGTTGACCAGTCAAGGTATCCATTATCAAGACTCTTGCACCACACCCTGTTAAAGGGTAGGAAGCTTCTTGGGGCATCTTGGATTTTCACAGGAGATTCATCAAGACTTTTCAAAAATGGCAGGACCACTATGTGATTCGCTGGAAAGATACAGGTTCCAATTTTATTAGCTCCTGCAAGGATGCTTTTGAAGAAATCAAGATCAGTTAGTACGGCACACATAATGCATTTGCACGAGAATGGAATCGAGGATTTGAAATAATGTGTGATGCGGTGATTTTGCCATGGGCTGTGTTGGGGCAAGAAAGTATTCAGGGCCATATACTATGCTAGTAAGACCTTCAATGAAGCACAGAGGAACTACTCAACAAGCGAAAGGAGATGCTAGCCATAGTATTTAGCGTGAAAAATTTAGACGTACATTTTAGGATCTCATGTGGTAATTCTGCGATCATCACGACCAATCGAATACTTGATGTGTCAAAAGGAAGCTAAGTCAAGATTGATAGGAGTGGGTGCTCTTTGTTGCGGGAGTTTGATTTGAAATCAAGGATAAAGAGTTCTTGACAATGTGATAGTGATCACTTGTCGAAGTAGCGATGATGAAGGAAAATGTGATGTTAACGGAGAACTTCCCGGATGAGCAATTGTTTAAGGTTTCTATTCAACTACAGTATCGCGTGTGTGGATTATCGGCTTGTGGGTAATGCCTTGAATTCGGCTACCAACGGAAGAACTTCAGGCCCGACGCCGATTAACCCGCACTATTATTCAAGAGAGGTCTTGACATGATAATAAGAAGATGTGTGCGAGAGAGTGAGCGAGGCAACATTATAAATGAATGCCATGCATCACCATATGGGGACATTTTTACGGAAAAACGACCATAAGATACTCCAATCAGGTTTTATTGGCCCTATCTTCCAGGGTGTGCTGAGTGGGTTAAATTGTGTGATAGATGCCAAAAGATTGGAAATATCAGCAGCAGGAATGAAATGCCCCTCAAGGTATTATGGTGATACAAATTTTTGATGTATGGGGAATAGATTTTATGGGACCCTTCCCACCATCATTTGGAAACCTATATACATCTTTTGCTGCTTGATGAATTACGTTTCCAAATGGGTGGAAACGATGGCTTGTCAAGGAATGATGCTAATACAGTTGTGAGTTTCTTGAAAAAGAATATTTTGAGCAGATTTGGAACACCGGAACTATCATTAGAGTAGGGGGAAACCCACTTTACCGTAAATATTTGCAAAACTCATGGCGGGAATGGGATCAAGCATGTAATGAGTTTAGCTTATCATCCACAGACCAATGGACAAGCGAAGAAATTTCCAGCAGGGGAGATCGAAAGAATGCCAGAAAAGGCTTGTGAGCTCAGCGGGGAAGGATTAGTCTTCCAAACTTGATGATACACTTTGGAAACTACGGGGTACGCCTAAAACCCCCATTGGAATGTCCATCTGGTGTTTTTAGTAAACCATGTCATCTACCTCTTGAATTAGAATAAGCAATGTGGGCCATCAAGTTAAACTTCGATTTTAAGGCTTGAGGAAGAAAAGGTGCTCAGTATGCGAATTGGAAGAGCGAGAAATGAAGCCTATGATAATGCTAGAATATACAAAAAAGACAGAACGAAATGCATGATCGGAGGAATTTTGAGAAGAGTTCAGAGAGG
This sequence comes from Tetrastigma voinierianum, assembly GCA_016808115.1. Classification (NCBI taxonomy): domain Eukaryota; kingdom Viridiplantae; phylum Streptophyta; class Magnoliopsida; order Vitales; family Vitaceae; genus Tetrastigma; species Tetrastigma voinierianum. The sequence goes on along the minus strand of JAEQBH010000478.1, from coordinate 63,147 downwards.
AACGGGTTCTGACAATTCTAGGCGAAATTGTTTCCGAGAAATTAAAATCAATTGGAGTGGGCCATACGGTGGTGTCAAGTACTACATTTGGAGGCGGTGACACGAGGAGCGTCTTGGAGAAGAATTCAGGTCAAATGGACGAGAGGTTAAGCATTATCTAAACGGGGGAAGAGGAAAATGAAGAATTTCCATTGGTTCTTGAGGAAAAGAAGAGAAATGCTGTGACAAGTCTAGCTAAGGACTCAAGCGGCGGCTAATGGAGGCAACCCATAAGGATTTAATTTACGGTTTTAAGTTTTGAAATATTTTCTTTTATTGCTTAAGTGGAATTCGATTGTTTTATAAGGATAGATTTAATTTTTTAGAAATCAATTGTAGTTTAATTAGATTTTTCTTGAATATTGCGATGGCTTACGCAAGGTTGGAGCATGAATAACGAGCAATCACGGGAACAATTCCGGCAAATTGCCAGAGAATCACGACATGAGAAAAAGGGAAGTAACTTTATCACAACTTGATTCTGTAGATGCCCAGATTGTTTGTTAAATCTTGCTTGGAGATGCCAGAAGTAATGTTTAAAAGGGTTAGGAATAATAAGAGAAAAAGGTTCTTGAGATCATTGAGTTAAGGGCTTAGGTCGCGACAGAAAGGTTATGTCGCGACATAAGTGATGTCGCGACATAAGTGATGTCGCGAAAAAAACATTGATGTCGTGACCTGTTTTGAAAGGGCAACTGGTGAGTATTGAAGGAAGAAGGTATATGTCGCGACACCCTTTGTGAAGTCGTGACAGGAAGTCAGGATTTCAAAATGAAAAATGATCTTCGCCAACATGAAAATCAAACAATTCCTAGAAAACCTAGTTATGTCGCGACAAACTTAGTATGTCGCGACATAAGAAGAAAGTGAGTGCCATTCACTCACTTTAAAGCCCTAAATTCAATGATCTCTCCAAATAAAAAGGCGAAAGCAAGTCACGACGTGTTTTTAATGAAGCAATAATTAGCCCACAAACATGATTGAATTACATTATTGGAAACTTTCTCATTTCACTCCAGGAGCCACATGCATTATTCACGCTTCTTCCTCTTCCCCGAATCTCAACCCTGAAAACCTAGCACCAAACCTTAAAGCTTTTCTCCAGTTTCAATGGCTGAAATTCCCTCACAGTCCACTAACCTAGACGAGATTATGAGGAACATGAACAACGAAGAAACTCGCTTGAGAGCAGTTAGATGAGATTCGTCGGGAAGAACAAGCGGGAGAGGTGCCATCGAAACACGAAGCTCGGCAAGTTCTCAAGAAAGACGAGAAAAGGGAAAGGGAAGATGAGAGAAGAAGAAGAAGTAGAAAGATTTTGTCGAATGAAGCGTACTCGATGGAAAAAATATTATGCTAACAAGGGGTTTGTCAGCGAGAGGAGATTCAAAAAATCTGTTACGCCTTTCAAGGAGATGATAAATGAGGGTGGGAGAGTCTCTGCACACCAAATCGAGTATACAGCAGTAAAAATTTTATTCAAATTTGGTAGGAAGGAAGGATCGGGCGGTTTTTCGTTAGAGAAGTGCGGGTTTCATATGAAGCTAAGGCCATCAACGAGGCCTATGGCATGGCAGTGCACAAGCATGGTTCCAAATTTAAGAAACTTTTGAAAAAATCAGATTTTGGAAAGATTGCCAAGAAGCTCACTAATGGTAAGGTGCAGCTAAACGAAGAAGAAAGGCGAAACATTGAGCAGGGAAGCCTAGCGAGAAGCGAAGAGTATGGTTTTACTTCACGGCCTGTTTTGGTTCCAAAAAACATGTGTGCAGTGAGGGAACAGAAGGCGTGTTATTTGTATGCCATCCTAAAAAGGATACAAGATCAATATAGGAGTTGTCATTGAAAATTCTATCATGAAGAGGTATCATGAAGGAGCAAGGAGTCTTATTCCTCACCAGCTGACAATCAACCTTGTTCTATGTTTGAGTTGGGGTGAAAGGAATATGGGAATCGAAGAAAAGTACCCGGAGGCTTCACCACTCCTTCGCGAGGTGTAAAGGACCAAGAAACCCCGAGAAGAAAAAGGGGTCTTTGGTAGAGAAAAGAGATGAAGCCCCAATGAAAAGACGAAGGAGACTCGGAAGGGTTCTTGTCGGAAGCGGAAGGCAACGAGAAAACTCACACGAAAACAATGATTTCATTTTCTGCAGAACTGTGAAGAGGGCAGGATGAAGGCAGCCCAATGGGCTTCTCCATTCCCTTAGCCCAGTTCTCCACTCATGTACCAGAACAGAAATTTCCAACATGGAGAAAGCTCAAGGGAGCCTGAGAGAACAATTCGTCTTATGACTCTGATGCCATGCAAAGAGAATGGATGAAAACGAAGAGTGGAACCCTAAAGCGGGGAATTCGAGAAGGCATTTATGAAAAGAGTGAAAAGAAGAGACCCGACAGTGGGAGGAAGGAGCTAAACAGGAGGGAAGGAAAAGGAGCATGAGATTGAGCTACAAAGAGAGAGGAACGCGAGTGGGAGAAGAGAATTTGACGAAGAGAAGACGGATAAGGAAAAATTTTGAAGCAGCAAGGGGAAGAATTTAAGAAAGAAATGAAGGAAAGAGATCACAATCTGTTACAAAAACTCAAACTAAGTCATGAAGCTTTTTATAACAATCAGTTTGAGCGTGATTCTCAACTCCTAACATTGATAAAGAAAAGAGATCTGAGGAAGCGAGAAGCTAAATTTGGGGAGCAAATCAAGGAGCTGAAGTTCCTATACAAGTCTCTACAAAAGTTTTAATAAAATTTGGATGATAGAGACAAACGGAATCTTTTGAATCCTATAGGCAAAAGAATGGCTAGAAAATTTGGATCTGATTAACAATAATCTCTCTGAGATTTTTAGGGTCATGAGCTGAAATGGAGAATACAATGAATGGTTTGGGGAAGAGCGGGATGAGTTGAACAAAAGTTTGATCTCTCTAATGAGATTTTCATTGAAGAACAAATGGAGAAACGAAGAAAGGAAAGAAGAGAATTGAAAATTCCTGAATTCCCTGCTCATTTAGGTACACTGGACCTAGATCCCCCCAACATCTTTTCTCCTGGCTATTTCAAAAGAAAAAAATAGACCTTCTCCCTGCCTAACTTTCTTTACCCTCTTATTACCATTTGAATTGTATCCAACTGTTGCAATTGAATCAGAAATAAAATAAGAAATTTGAATTGAATTGTTGTGTGCGTGCTATTTTGAATTTGTTTGTTCAATATTGTGTTGCTTTGTGGTTGCATGATTAGGAAATTAAAGTAGGAATTAGTTCCAGAATAAAAACTGCTGAGATGTCATGAGCTGAATTGAATGAAGCAGTTAGATTAGGAATAAGCTGAAATGCAGAAAAATTACAGAATAAGGGCAAAATGAATACAGTTTAATTGAAACACAAGGTGCAAAAGTTACTTAAGTCTAACTGATAAGTCCAGAATAGAGGAAAGTAATACAATAGAAGGAATAAAACATATTTTTGAGTTTGTGGTATGAACAATAAGTCAAGGAACCTATTGAATATCAATTAAGTTAACTACTCATCATCAAAAATGAGTCAAGGTACTCCTTATGGTTAGTCACAACTGTTCAATCCAAATTCTAGAATTTGTTAGATTATTGATTGAGGCGAAATCCTAGGTGATACAGCTGACAAGAGATGATGCAGGCCATTCTTGGATAGTTTGAGCCATTCTAGCCATTCCTATTCATATGCTGATGCATATACTTTAGTTCCAGAAATTGAGCCAACAAGCTTATTTTTCAAAAAAATAAACCAATGGAAACTCAAACTCATCCCAAGAAATCAATCCTTCAGTAAAGAACCTATGATTACCCAGGAATTCAAGGAGGAAGAAAGAAAGCCAGTTTGAAATTATATGTTTCGAGGAACTCAAAAAGGGAATGAAAAGAAAAAAAAGCAAAGAGCAGAAAATGCAATAGAAAAGAAAGATTATAGGGATAAGTTATATCTTGTGGCCTAACTCTCTTGAACAATTAAGTTCTTAGGGTGTGTCAACACCTAGTACCCTAATGCCATCTGGTATGGGAGCTACTAACCCAAAGTTAGCTAAGGTGTTGAAAGCTAAAAAGTTAAAACATTGCACTATCCCTGAATGGTGACAAACAAAGGAAATTTCCCCAGTGGAATTACAAGTGAGAAATGGGGGGCATACAATTCTGAATTGAAGAAATCAAAGAGATGGCCCAAACATGAAAGTTTAGGGGAGTTTATTAGGAAGACTACAAGAAAGAAAGGGCAGAAAAGGAGAGAAAAGGTTCAGGGTAATCTTAACCTAAAAATTCCTTCCATCCTACCCATTACCCAAGCCTAACAATATAAGCCCAAAAAGACACATTGATCTTGAAGGTGAAATCACCTACATTAGTGAATCAATATGAAAAACAAACTTATGGAATTTGGAAATATGGAAACAATCAAAACTATGAAGGACTTTGGGGTTAAGTGACTCGGTATGAAGATGAGAAGAGAGAAAACAATTTATTTTCAAGGGATCTAATGATTATGTTGTTTGTAAAATAATTTCAACAGTTTAGTTTTGTATACTATGAAGGTAGAAACCTTGAAGCTGGACTTGAGCTAGATGTACAGAAAATAATGCATACATTGTATTTCAATTAAATTGAATGCCACTGCAGAACAAATCAGAAAAATGTCCTTAAAAATTTTCTTTTATTTTGTTTGAGACAAACAAATCCTTCTTTTTCTTTGCTTGAGGACAAGCAAAATTTTAAGTTTGGGGGAGTTTGATGAGCTTGAAAGTCATCTATTTTTAGTCCATTTTTCTGATCTATTTTTATCTAAGCAAAATGGTTATGTGCGAATTATGGAATAACTAACCAAAGCTTGTTAAATGGCGGGAATTCGAAAAAGAAGAATATTTGCGAGAAAAGAGCGGAAGGTGGATGAGCGTTAATGAGATAATTATTTGAAGCAAGTTGTAGCGAAAAGGCACAAAGATAAGGAACGTGTAAGTGAGCTTTGGCGACTGATCCAAATGCATATCGGGTTGCGGCGGTAAAACTCGGTCGAGCGAAGCTTACGCGAAGAACAAGGCGGTGAGTTAAAGAAACTCGGGTGAAAGCGGCCGAGGAAATGAAGAAGAAGAGGAGCTTCATGTCGCGACATCTGGATGCGTCGTGACGCCGACAATGTCTGACGATCCTTAAAAGCGATGGCTGTCGCGACAACGATGAGTGAAGAGAAGGGGCGCGACATCGGCGAATGATCGAAGCTTATCGCAACATCGGGAAAATGGAAGAAATTTGATAGAATTACGCGACGGGAGAATCGCCTTGAATCTATGACAGGCTTGGTGAGATGAAGCTGATGTAACTCAAGTTGTATGGCAGAGTTGAAGTCGCGACATCGGTAACACCACTTGAAACGCAACGAGGGCATGAATTGATGTCGCGGCCAGTTGATGTGCGACGCGAAGAACCATCAAGTGAAGGCTGCCCGGATCCATAAGCTGATGTCGCGACAAAGAAGTTGTTGTCGAGCACCAAGAGCTTTAATCGATGGAAGCTTGTAAGTTCCTTAAGCTGATGTCCGACAAAGAAGATAGCGTCGCGACACCAAGCAACGATTGAAGCCTCAGGAGAACTAAATTAGATATACAGCGACAAAGAGATTGATGTCGTGACCCCGAGATATCGGATAAAGCTGCAAAGAAATGAAGCTACGTCTAGCGACAGAGGTGTTATCGCTACACGAGAGCAATCGATGGAAGCTTGTAAGTTCCTTAAGGCGTCGCGACAAGAGATTAATGTCAGCGACAACCTGAGCATTGATTGAAGGCTGCAAACACATGAATGTTGTAAACAACAAGAGGTGATGTCGCGACATCAAGAGTAACCAGTTGAAAGATACAAGTGGCAACAAGGTGGAAGCATGCGATGATCAATTGATGTATCCGCGACAATAAGATTTGTTAATACGCAATATGAAGAAAACTTCGGTTAGAAGTTACAGGAACATGGTACATTTGTCGTGACAAAAAGATTGATGTCGCGACATTATGAGTGACAAGTTGAAACCTGCAGAACTATAAGCTGATGTCGCGACAAGATATCGATGTCGCGACATCAGGAACCATCAGTGGAAACCTGCAAAGGCATGAAGTGATGTCGCGACAAGGGATCGATGCCGCGTGCATCCAGCGACTGTCGAAGGCTGCGAAGACTGGCGATGTCGCGACGTGAGATCGATGTGGCGACATGGACGATGTCGCGACAAAGGGATTTAAGTCGCGACCTGAACATTAACATGGGCGGTCCGCGGGAAATCCACAAAGGCGCATTGGGATTAGGGCGGCGAGAGACTTCCTATAAATACGCGACTACCCGACCATATGATGGCTTGGCGGCGACACAGACGAGAGGTCTGGGTAGCTGAAGGCTCATTTTCTTTATTTTTCTTTTAATTTTCTTTTCTTTTCTTTTCTTCAATGTTGATAGTTAGAGATTAGATTAGATTTATCGTTTTAGTTTTCGTTTTATTTTCTGGAACTGGATGTTATCGTTTTGAGCAGAAGCTGAATGCAGAATTCAATTCTTTTCAAATTACTACCTGGAATGTTTGAAGTTCAGACAAATTTCTGGAATTCGGTTTCATAATGCAGTTATTCTTATGATCAGAGGAGTCTTGTAGTGTATGGTCGATTAGAGACCCCGGCTTCCATTAAGTGAATGCTATTGTATTATCTTTCTGTAGTTGTTTCCGACAAATTGAAATTCCCGGTTATGAATTTACTTTCGGTTATGGGTTTAATGTTTTGATACGAATATCGGTTTCTTATACACGTGTAGAATTGTTTCATTGCTCTGATTTCCAAGGAGGTCCTGCAGGTGACACGAGATGACAATCTGGGAGTTATGAACATTTCTTTGAAGGTATATTAACACTGCTAGCTAGAAATCTAATGAGCTTTGTAAGTTTACTTGATAAATCCTCTTCTCACTTGAAATCAAGAATGAGTTGAATGAGTTATCAATTTAAACAACGGGAGAGTGCCTCGGTCGAATAGTGAAATGGCCAATCCGTGTTAAATTTGAGATCTAATCGAGGAGAGAAATTGATGTATTCTAATTTTTGAGGAAGAGTAACACGGAAGTTGTATATCCTTGCTTAATGATAACTTGGGACTGAGTTTGATCCATAAAATGGGTATGAAGTATTGCAAAAGAAAGAAAAATACCGAAATTAGAAATCCTTTTAAAAGTAGTTATCTCATTTTACGTATTCGAGAGGATCGAGTAAAGTGGATAATGAAATGTGGAGTGTGTGGAGAGATCGAAATTTGTACTACTAAGCGCTTATCTGGATTTTAAAACTACGAAATATAACCAAAATTCACGGTGTTAACAACGAGGAATTGATCTTCACAATAGCGTTGATCTTAATGTGTACTCTAAGCGATAATTACTCGGTTCCATTATTTTCTTAACTATTCGTTATTCATTATTCTTTAGATTGATTTATTCGATTGTTCATTCTTTTATTATATACTTGTATAATTCTGACTATTAGGTACAGACACAATGTCATTTTATAGTCCAAATAGTATGGAGCTTGAGTAGTCAGGGTAGTTGATCTAGAATTCTTGAGATCTCGATTGGGATTGATACTCGGACTTAAGTAATTTATTACTTGTCGGCTGTGCACTTATGACATATTGAGCCAAACCAATATTGAAATAGTTTACTCTAGGAGATTTTGGTCTCAAGCAGGGACATGGTGCGGGTTTCCGGGGATTAGATAATAACCCTTTGGTAATTGTGCAACTAAATTTGTATATGTGTTCTTTGGTCTAGTCAACAACATTTATACCCAAATAATACATTTTGATGCTCATTCAATTTTTAAGGCAAATCATTTGAAATCAATTTTCCCAACTCGCTTAAAACAAATCACATATGCAGTTTTCTTGAAAATCATTTCAACCAACGATCACAAAACTTGAAATAAGAAGAGAGGTATGGAGAACAAAACCAAAAAGGTTGTCACTCCTTGATTCCTATCCTCGGAATCCCGTTCCTGGGTTAGCCTTCCTCGTCACCAACCCCTAATCCATCATAATTAGAGAACAATATTAGTTGGCTTATTTAGGTTTCTAGTTAGGGTTGTTTTCTACCCAACTTTCTTCAAGTAAAATTTTCTGGGAACAAATGAGCCACATTTTACCTAACTTCCTTCAATTCCATTGTTCCCCTATAAATCTATTTTATTCAAAACTTGGAATCATCCAATTCAGAGCATTGAAACTCAAGATATGTTTAAAACAACCGGGACTACTCTATTTTCAAAATAAAACCAAGGTACTTGAAAATAGAGGCCGCTGGCAATTTAAGATCTAATGGGTCCACATTTTAATACATATTTGAGAATTTTCTCCTAGAAGTTTAGTTACCCATAAGTGGATACTCAATTTGGATGAGTGAAACTCAAATTATGGCCTATATACCAAAAATGTTCCAAAACATGAAAAATTGTACCAAACTGAACTAAAATTTGCCCGAAAGCAGAGTCTCACTTTGATGAATTTCTAGGTCCAATGGGGTCCAAATTTGAATACACTTATTTCAAGGAGATTTTTCTCTCTAAGAAGTCTAGTTTACCCAAAAATTTGAATCACTCAATGTGGATGAGTGATGGCCAAGATATGACCAAAACAAAAACATGGGTTTTTGAAAATTTTGACAGCATCTCCCCTAAAACCCCAAAATTTCATTTATACAAAAATTCCTCAAAACCAATCATAACCCAAAATAACCCCAAAACTGATCTACAACCATTTAAAACACTTATATTCCGATTTGGGGTTTTCATCAAACCCAAACACAACATTAAAGGGGGTTGGGGTTAGTTTCATACCTTTAATCTCTTTCTTTTCACTTCCTTCTTCTTCCTTCTTCTTTGTTTGGCTCAATTCCTTGAAGATTACAGCTTGACTTAGTCTCCTCTCTCGCTCTCTCAACCATGCTTATAGTTCTCAATGTGAAGATATGCCCCGAATGAAATGCTATTCAAAGATTGATTTTGGTCTTAACTCCAAAACCTACGCTAGGCCTTGTTTATTCTTTTTATTATTTCCTCATTTCTCATTTTTGCATTTAATCATTCTTTTATCTTTGATTTTCTATTCAAATTATTACACTTCTCATTCATTACCCTTGGGTCCTTATTTTGACATTTTGACATTTTACCAATTTAACCTTAATTCTTTTATAATTTCCAGGTTTGATCATTTTTTTGGTCTTTAACAATATAAATTCCAGAAAAATACAATTTAACTTATTTTATACCCTAAACATGTTATAAAACCGCTAGGTTATTTTTAGGGCGTTACAACTCTCCCATCCTTAAAAGAATTTCGTCCTTGAAATTACCTTCTTTGAATAGTCGTGGATATTGTCGATGCATGGTTTCTTCACTTTCCCACATGGCTTCCTCTGTCTTGTGGTTTCTCCATAATACTTTGACCAATGGGATTCACTTGTTCTGCAATTCTTTGACTTCTTGAGCCAAGATCTCTAGAGGCTCTTCTTCATATGTTAGTCCGGCTCCAAGTCTCAATAATCTTCCGAAGAGATTCCACATGTGACGGGTCCGACCTATATCTCCTTAATGATTAAACATGAAAACATTATGGATCTTTTCCAACTCTGGAGGTAAGGCTAGTCTATATGCCATTGGACCCACTTTCTCGATCACTTCATACGACCCAATGAACCTAGGGCTCAACTTGCCCTTTTTCTTGAATCTCATGACTTTCTTCCAAGGAGAAACTTTAAGAAACACTTTCACCGGATCTCATATTTAATGTCTTGTCTCGGTGCCCAAGATAAGACTTTGTGTATCCTCGCGCTACCTTTTAATCTTTCTAATCATTTTCACCTTTCCTGGGCCTCGAATCAAATCGAGGTCGACATTTTCTTCTCACTTAACTCTGTCCAACACAATGTTGTTCTACATTTCCTTCTGTAGAGAGCCTCGTAAGGTGCCATTCCAATACTCGATTAGAAGTTATTGTTATACACAAATTCAACTAAAGGAATATGTCCATCCCAACTACCCTCATAGTCAATCAAACAACTTCTCAGCATATCTTCTAAAACTTAAATCACTCCCTCCGATCATTCATCCGTCAGCCGGGTGGAAAGTCGTGGCCGAAATTCAGCTAAGCGCCCTAAAGCCTCTTGCAATTTTCCCTAAAATTTAGTAAACTGACTTATCTCAATGATAGGACCGATCCCATGTAACCGAACAATTTCCTTTATGTAAAGCTCTGCCAACTTATCAAGTGAATAGCCTATTTAATGGTGTATGGATATGATTTCATCAACGGTCACTACAACCCAAACTCTAATCATGGCTTCTCCGCACGGTAATCCGACCATAAAATCCATTGTGATTCAGCCCCATTTCCACTCGGGTATTCTAATAGGCTGCAATAATCCTAAAGGAACTTGATATTTCATTTTCACTTTCTGACACACCATACATTTGGTCACAAATTCCGAAACATCTCTTCATTCCGTAATTAACCAAGATATCTTTAAATCCTCGATACATTTTCTGTGCTACCGTGATGCATAACAAAGGATCCACTGTGTGCCTCTTCAAGAATGGATTTCTTCAACTCATCATCATTGGGTACACAAACTCGGTCTCTATAATATAAGAATCCATCCTCATTAACTGAAAACTTAGTTTCTTTCCCCTCTCTATTCTGACTTACAATTGTAGAAATTTCTCATTATTCTTTTGTGTCTCTAGCATTCGATTTGACAAAATCGGTTTTGCTATCAATTCCGCTACTATTATGCCGTCATCTGATAATGAAAAATAAGCATTCAATGCCTGTCAGGTTTTGTAATCGACTTTCATTCAGAGCGCTTCGCTACAACATTAGCTTTCCTGACGTAGTCGATCACACAATCATAATCCTTTGATCAATTCCATCCATCTACGTTGTCTCAAAGGTTTCCTCATGGTGACAAATACTTAAGACTTTTGTGATCGGTGTAGATGAAACACTTTTCTCCGTAAAGATAGTGTTTCCATATTTTCAATGCAAACACAATGGTTGCCAATTCCAAATCATGCGTAAGGTAATTCTTTTCATGCGGCTTCAACTGCCTTAAAACATAAGCTACCACTTTACGCTCTTGCATAAGGACACATCCGAGTCCATTTAATGAAGCATCACTAAAGATCAAATATTCTTTACCGTAAATCGGTTGAGTAAGGATCGGAGCCTCGGTCAAGAATGCTTTTAACTTTTCAAAACTAGCTTGACATTTTTCACTCCACTCAAATTTCACATTCTTTTAGAGTAATCTTGTCATCGGGGCTGCAGTCATCAAAAACCCCTTAACGAACCTTCTATAGTAACCTGCTAAGCCTAGGAACTACGCACTTCCATGACATTTCTCAATGGTTTCCATTCAAGAATAACTTCTATCTTACTTGGATCCATCCTAATTCCTTCTTCCGATATTAACGCGGTCCAAGAAAGACACTCTCAACCAAAATTCATTAATTTACTCATTTTGCATACACCTGTTCCTTTCTCAAGGTTTCTAGCACTACCCGAAGGTGTGTATCATGATCTTCCCGATCCTTTGAATACACGAGGATGTCGTCTATAAACACCATGACAAACCGATTTACATACGATCGGAAAACACGTTTCATTAAGTCCATGAAAGTCGTTGGTGCATTTGTCAACCCAAACGGCATTACAAGGAACTCATAATGTCCATACCGCGTTCTAAATGTCGTCTTATGCACATTCGCATCCTGAATCCTTAATTGATGATACCCAGATCGTAGGTCGATCTTCGAAAAGACACTTGCACCTTTCAATTGGTCGAACAAGTCATCAATTCTAGGTAAGGGGTACTTGTTCTTCACTGTCATCTTATTCAGTTGCCTATAATCAACACACAACCGAAGTGTACCATCTTTCTTCTTAACAAAGAGCACTGGAGCTTCCCATGGTGATACACTCAGACGAATAAATCCCTTCTCTAATAATGCTTACAACTGGAGCTTCAACTCTTTTAACTCCACCGGAGCCATTCTATATGGTATAATGGATGCCAGAGTGGCACTTGGAACAACGTTGATTGCGAACTAAATCTCTCTCTGTGGAGGCAATCCTAGCAACTCCTACGGAAACATGTCTGGATAATCACAAACTATAGGGATGTCCAATGAACTAGGCTCTGCCTTTTTCGTATCAATTACATATGCCAAGTAGGCTTTCACACCCTTTCCGAACCATCGTTCTAGCAGTGGCAGCGGATATCACATTAGAGAGGTGGTTCGACCTCTCGCCGATAAAAGTCACTTCCTCGCCACTCGGTGTCCTTAAGGTTACTCGTTTCATTCTACAATCAACAACCACTTGGCATCGGGACAACCAATCTATCCCTAATATCACATTGAACTCTCTGAATGATAACTCGATTAAGTCTCCCAGAAATTCACACTCTCGTATTTTGATGGGACAATCTCTGTAGACCCTATTCACAATGACAATATACCTGCGGATTTCCTCACCAACAGATATCATACTGGTTTCACTTCTTCAGAAACTAATTAAAACTTGGAATGGAAGTACAAACATAAGAATGGGTCGAATTTATTATTCGAATCCTATGTTTGACCTATTAAGGCCAACAAGATCTACATCAGAGTCACGTCATCCTTTTATATGCAAATGCAATGCATGTCACAAACCATTTTAAAAATCATTTTATAGAATTGCCTAAACCTAGGCTCTGATACCACTAAATATGTCGCGCCCCGTACCTGACTTGGCCCGGAGGCCGAACTGCATCCATGGATGTGGACTAGTTTTACCATATATACATTTTCATCATCGTAGAAATAATGTCGTGATAATCATTTTTGCTAAAGAGGGCCCACCGTTTTGTCAATTAACACTTTCATTCAATATGACATGTATGCCCTTTCAACATTATCATTTACAAAACATTATCAGAGTTTATCTCCACAAATAAATCAAGTATGTTCTTCCTATGAAAACTTATACATTTTTGGTTTCATTACAAAAAGGATCAAATAATGTCATGGGGTGAAATGTATGCATGAGACGGAGCGTTTACTTATACTTTGCACGATTTGACGATGACTCTGAACTCTGCAGTCTTTTCTCTTGTCCCTAGTCACTCGGTACCTGGACGATGATAAAAACAATGCACTAAGCATTTTCATGCTTAGTGGTTCTATGAAATTCTCTCTTCATTTCAATTAATCACAAATATGCAGGTTTTCTAAAACAATGTTTTGGCACACCGCAAGTCCATGCAATATATATTGTATATATGCTTATTTCACATACTTTCATTCAGAAATCATTTGATCACTTCAAAGTATACAATTCTCATATGCAATATTTCATTTGAAAACTCAAATCATGCATTTCACACATTTACTTATAATTTTGCCCTTAAACGACTTAACACTTCTTTGGTGCCTAGGATAATGGATTGACTTACCTGGCCCCAAATGCAAAATCGATAGAAACATTTTATAACACAAGACGGCCCGCTAGTTACCGATCGTTATTTAAAATCATTGTGTGTACACTACCGATACTATCCCACTGGGCTATGGATTGGTATGCTACTATATTTCATTTCGTTTACGTGACTGGTTTGACCTCTTTATCGTATACCAATCTATGCTTAACTCAAATTATGACGGATAACATTATATTAAGGGCAATAAAACTCAGTCATAGTAATTTACAATATTGTATACACATTTATACCCAAATAATACATTTTGATGCTCATGCAATTTTTATGGCAATGCACTTGAAATAAAATTTCCTAAATAGATTAAAACAAATCACATATGCAGTTTTCTTGAAAATCATTTCAACCAATGATCACAAAACTTGAAATACGAAGAGAGGTCTAGAAAACAAACCCAAAAAGGTTGTCACTCCTCAATTCCTATCATCGGAATCCCATTCTTAGGTCAGGCTTCCTCGTCACCAACCCCTAATCGATCATAATCAGAGAACAATATTAGTTGGCTTATTTAGGTTTCTAGTTAGGGTTGTTTTCTACCCAACTTCCTTCAAGTAAAATTTTATGGGAAAAAATGAGCCACATTTTACCCAACTTCCTTCAAGTCCATTGTTCCCCTATAAATCTATTTTATTCAGAAATTGGATTCATCCAATTCAGAGCACTGAAACTCAAGATATGTTCAAAACAACCGGGACTACTCTATTTTCAAAACAAAACCATAATTTGCCCGAAAATAGAGCTTTACTTTGACGAATTTCTGGGTTCAATGGGGTTAAAATTTGAATACACTTATTTCAAGGTGGTTTGTTCTCCTAGAAGTCTAGTTTACCCATGAATTTGAATCACTCAATTTGGATGAGTGAAACTCAAATTATGGCTTAAATACCAAAAATGTTCCAAAACACGAAAACTATACCAAACTGAACAAGAATTTGCCTGAAAGTAGAGCCTCACTTTGATGAATTTCTAGGTCTAATGGGGTCCAAATTTGAATACACTTATTTCAAGGAGATGTTTTTCTCCAAGAAGTCTAGTTTACCCAAAAATTTGAATCACTCAATGTGGATGAGTGATGGCCAAGATATGGCCAAAACAAAAACATGGGTTTTTGAAAATTTTGACTGCATCTCCCCTAAAACCCCAACATTTCCTTTATACAAAAATTCCTCAAAACCAATCATAACCCAAAAGCACTTTGAAACTTAACCCAAAACAACCCCAAAATTGATCTACAACCATTTAAAACACTTCTATTCCGATTTGGGTTTTCATCAAACCCAAACACAACATTAAAGGGGGTTAGGGTTAGTTTCATACCTTTAATCTCTTTCTTTTCACTTCCTTCTTCTTCCTTCTTCTTTGTTTGGCTCAATTCCTTGAAGATTACAAAGCCAACTTGGTCTCCCCTCTCACTCTCTCAACTGTTCCCTAGTTCTCAATGTGAAGATATGCCTAAATGAGAAATGCTATTCAAAGACCAATTTTTGGTCTTAACTCAAAAACCCACTAGCCTTGCTCTGACTAGCACATTATTTCCTCATTTCTCATTTTTTCATTTAATTCTTCTTTTATCTTTCATTTTCTATTCAACTTATTACACTTCTTCCATTTTGGCACATACACTTCTCATTCATGACCCTTGGGTCCTCATTTTGACATTTTGACATTTTACCAATTTAACCTTAATTCTTTTATAATTTCCGGGTTTTATCATTTTTTTTGTTCTTTAACAATATAAATTCCGAAAAAAATACAAATTAACTTATTTTATACCCTAAACATGTTATAAAATTGCTAGGTTATTTTTAGGGCATTACAATTTGAGCTCATCTTATATCCGAAAATGTTAAAATACAGTAGCTACTACTGTAGCAGTGTTTGCTTATTTTTCACTTTTTCGTTTTGTCCTCGCTTCAATTTCGCACAATTTTGCCGAATGTTTAACCTAATCATAAATATGAACATTTAGAGCATTAGGGAACTTAATTAACATAAACACTACTAAAAACTAAGTAAAACATGGGGCTAAAATGAGTATTTTATATGCTCATCACACCCCCAAACTTAAATTCTAGCTTGTCCCTAAGCAAGAAACTAAATCAAAACAAAACAAACAAACTCTCTGAGATGAGTATGGTATTATGATGCCAAGAAGAAGAAGCAACATGAACACAATTTATCAATATTAGCATTTTCAACCAAAATTTAAGATCCTTAAACTTTTAACCTCTCCGAGGAACAATGCAAAGCAAAGTAGGGCGAGCAAAGCAAATCAACCCTCAAGTCCTCAATGACTTTTCCTAAGGAATTTAATTATGGGTTATAGCATGATCTCGAGTGTATAGTAAGGTCCTAGCACCCCCGAACTTAAGTTCAACTCACCTATTTAGAAGAAGCTAACTAAGAAAGGATAGGAACACACCCTTTTTATTCATACAAAAGTACTTAAAAATTACTTAAATACCTAAAAATGAAAGAAAACAAATGCCAAGAAGTTTTAGATGAGTGTTCCTATAGCGGGGATCTATTGGTGACTCTCCACCAATTGGTTAAGGGCACTAGGCATTAAATTCCCTTCAAACTTCTCCCCAAACACAACTAAACTCAAAGGCCCTAAGTTGTGGGAAGGATCCATCTTCTGTCCCATGTAAATGTGGCGTTGAAGTCAATGACTCTACGAGTTGGTCTAGGAGTTAGGCTTGGAAGGCCATCAGACTATCCTGTGGATTTCATTGATGATCCTAATTTATTCTTACTCACATACCTCTTTTTGACATTTTTCTTATCTTATTTTTTTTTTCACTTTTTCTATTGTTTTTTTCATTTTTATCTTTTTGGTTGGGGCTCAATGGAAATCCTCTTTTGATTAGGTGTCCCATCACTTAGGTGGATAGAATCCCCTAAGGTTAGCTGAATTCAAGGCAAAGGGGTTCGGGAACAAGGTATACAAGGGAGACCAAAAGTGTGTGTGTGATAGATTCCTTGAGAAATAGCTTCGGCAAAGAGAAAGACTAAGCTGCCACCCATACTAAGCAAGCACACAATTCCAGATCATTTAAAAACCTAAGTGTCCAATTCCTCTTTACACTTGGCCTTTTCGAATAGTTGTGTTCAAAATGACCTTCTACTAGCCAACAAGGTATAAAACTCACTCATATGAGACATGAAACAAACAAAAGAAATAAAGAAAAGCACTTGCAAACAAACTAAACAAATAAAGCAATAACTAAAATAGATAAGGAGATACAAAAGTTGGATTTTTGAAAAAACAAATTTGAATTCCCGAATTCACCCCCTAAACTTGAAATAAGCATTGTCCTCAATGTGAAACAAAAGCAAGAATGGATAATGAGTACTCCCATGAGGTTGATCAAGTCTTCGAACATTGCTCCAATGAATATGACTTGCTTTGGAGGCAAGGGTGTTTGGAGGGATTAGACCCTAGGTCAAAATGAAGAGGATTCTTGAATATGGTTTCATTTTTTGGTTCTTTAAGCCTCCCAAAATAATTAAACTTCAAGATTTCAACCTTTTAGCTTCCTAAACCAATCAGAATCTTCAAAACCCGAATCCAAAACCTAAAACAAAAACATAAGATTCAAGAATATACTATTCAAAAACAAACTTAAATTAACTAAGAAATTGAAAAAGAGAAAGAAAACTTTTTGAACTTGGGTTGCTTCCCAAGGAGCTGCTTCTGCTTTTTTTCTAAATTCAAATAAGACTCTACCAACTACTCGATATGTTTAATTCGCTCCATCTTTCTCTAAGAGGCGATGAGTCTTGCCTCCATCCTTTCTAAGAGGCGATAATTGTGCTTAATTAGCAACTTGAGCACATAGTCTTCCAAAATCATTATTATTATTATTTTTTTTTATCTTTGTGTTCACATTGGTGGCTTCCATTTCCTTAAACAACTTAATAATGCACTCCTCTATTTTAGGAATAGGGGTCGTCTTCTCATTTTTCAACTCTTCATCCATCTCTATGGAGCCATCTCCAGAATAGTCTTTTCAACTTCATAATTTATCTTTTCATGTGATTCCGGAGAAGTTGGATCATCTTCCTTCACATCTAAGGTTTCCAAAAATTTTGCATCCTTCTCCACTATTCGAAACTCCTTAAGTTCTTCATTACCTCTTGAGGTGATTTGTTCATTGTAGCTCAAATTTTCTTCTTCTATATTCACCCAAAGAGTAGATGGCTTAATCCTCAGTCCTTCACACATTGTAGCCATATTCTCTTGTTCCTGCATCTATTTTGCCACTAGTTCTTCTATACTCATACTCTCCTCTTCTTTAGGTTGTTCCTTCTCAAATGTAAGTTAAGTACCAAAAGTGGCCATTGGAGCCATCTATTCTTTCAAGCTCTTGAATGGTATAGGTTGAATTTGAACATTAGCCCTTGTCAATTCCATGAATTGAACTTGAGATGTTGCACATTTAGCATGAAATCCTTCCAATTCAGCCATGGATACCTGTAACGTTGTCATTCTCTTTTGTGGAGGTTGACTTATCTCATTTGGATCAAGAAACCTAGACAACCCAACTTGAGAGTGGTCCATTTCAGCCATTGATCTTGAAAATTTAGGTTCTTCCATGGTAGATTCAGCTTCAGTTCTTCTTAATTCATCCATAGCTTATTCTAGGCTTGATCTTTGGACTTATGGAGATTGAAGAGTGTTATAGTTGTATTCCATAAGGTGTTAGGGCAATGTTGCCAACCTGAATTATAATTGTTCCAATATGGGGTACCTCCATACGGAACTTGAGTCATGTGCATATGTGGGTTCCTCACTTTATTTGTCACTCTTTGATGATACTCATTGGTCATTTTTCTCGTTCCTAGTTGTTGATTAAGGAGATCCAATGCATTTGTCAACTTGATGAAAGGATCCATTGTGATTTAAACTTATGCTTCTCTTTGCTCTTTATGTATTCTATTTGCAGTTCTCTCTTGCTCGGGATCAAAAGGATCTAGTTCACCTTGACCCTGTCTTCGCATGCACGTAGATTAACTTTCCTGAAACACACAAACAGGAGCAAAGAACAAGTCACAAGCACTAATGTAAAATGAATAAAATAAAATAAAAATAAAAAATGATCCAAAGGAATATCTAAGTGTGTAGTTGTCAATATCAACATAAAAACTTCTCCCCGGCAATGGCACCAAAAACTTGGCGGGCTCGAGGTAGGTGTATAAGTTGATGTGAAAGTGTGTAAAAACGTAGGCCCGTATGAGCAAGTATACGTGTCAAGTTCAAGTAGTATAGTGACTCGTCAAGTGTTGTCCCACAAGGAGAAGTGTGTCGACTACTGAACTTACGCTTTAAATATTATTTGGATCTAAACTTGTAGTGAATTCTGACTGATGTAGATGAAAACTAATCTTAAATTTTCTACTAAATCAATTTAAGGAAACCCGGGTTTTGCCTTCACCTGCCACAAACGATGGATTTTAACATAGATAAATTATTCATTAAATATATTAATTAATTCACGTTGATGGGTTGATCATGCCTACCAGATATTCTCTCTTGAGATATTTTGGCCTATCTCCCCAGTAGGGTGTGTTTCATCTCTGCTTCAACCCTACACTCTGAAACGCCTAAATGTAGAAACCCTTAATGCCACACTTGAAACCGGGATATCTCTACTCACCGATTGACCAAGTGTTGCTCTATTCATATCCCTGGGGGTCATCATCTCTCGATCTCAGAGTCCCAGCAAAAAATTGCCAATGTTGGCCAAACACTACCATGTGATCAAATCACGAAAATAGAGCAAGACGAGAATAAATCATATAAATGATGAATAAAAACAATATAATAATTAATCCATCTGTGGGTGTAGCAAGGCTATGAAAAAACCCTAGAAATTACTCTAGCACATATCTAAGTGGAAGAAAACCATCAAATGAAGAGAAATAAAGGAAGAGGATTAGAATAAACAATTTTGAGTGAAAGCCCCATCTCATTTTCTTCAATCTCCTTCTTTTTCAAGATTTTCCCCTTCAAGATTTGTGCCATAGGGTGTTTCCACCCTAAGAGAGGGCTTCTTCCCTTCAAAGAGCTCTAAAATATGTCCTCATCTTCCGATCTTCATTCTTTAGGGCTTGTTTGGCTTTTTATAGGCTAAAAATCTGACCCAAATGCGCCCTTAAATGGGCTGGGCTTTTGTCTACCCACTATACTGAGCATTTTGACCATTAAAACGGGCTACAATAGCGATCTGGAAGTTACAGCGGGCTTCTGCCTGTTGTAGAGGGCATTTTGCCCGCTAAAGAGGATTGTTCACTTGCTATGGCGGGCTACTGTAGCGGGTTGAAATTATTCATGGCTTGCAACGTACATAACTTCTTTGGTCGGACTCCAATTTTGGTGTTCTTGGTATTGTTAGAAATATTTTGAAGTGTAGAATCCATCCATATAAAGCTTGCTTCCATTTGAGCTCATCTTATATCCGAAAATGTCAAAATACAGTTGTTGCTTCTGTAGCAGTGTTTGCTGATTTTTCACTTTTTCGTTTTGTCTTCGCTCCAAATTTGCACAATTCCACCGAATGGATGACCTAATCATAAATATGTACATTTAGACCATTAGGACACTTATTTAACATAAACACTACTAAAAACTAAGTAAAACAGAGGGCTAAAATGAGTATTTTATATACTCATCAAATATCAATTAATTCATTATAGTTTTCATTCCTAAAACAACATTAAAATACCACAAACAATAATCAAAATAGCAAAATATTCCCAGAGGGAGCTTAACCTTTCATAACTGGATCATCAATGATAATGACTAGTTGATCAAAAAAATTCATTGAAATTTTGATCAAAATTGGAGTAAAATGAATGCCAGAAAAATTTCCAAATTTCATTAAAGTTTAGATATAAATGAAGCATCAATTTACAATCAATCCAGCTCAGACCTACTACTCTAATCCTAAAATAAAGAAAAATAAATCTAGAAACAAAAATAAAAAAAATAAAAAGAAAATTACATACAATGAGACTTTAGCTCTTCCAAAAAGCACAAAACTAGATGAAAAGTGGCTGGAAGCTACGCACTCTTCCCTAGGAGCTTCTATTTATAAACCGTTCATCGGCCCCCAAAACGAGGCCAAATCATGCATAATTAAATAGCCTAAAAATTCTGCCCTAGCCATTGATGTTGTGGTTAATGTCGTGGCAATGTCGCGGCAATGTCGCGACATAGAACTAGAAATTCTGGCCTAGCCGTTGGTGTTGTGGTCAATGTCGTTGTAATGTCGCAACATTGAAAATATATTATGGCACTTTTGATCATTTCAGTTGATGTCGCAACATTGAATATCTGATGTCGCGACATTGGTTCTGTAGTGTTTCAACTTGGATACTTAGATATGATTTCGCGATATTGCAATGTATCTATGTTCTGATGTCGCGACATTGCCCTTGAGTGTTGAGGTTACTTTATGATGTCGTGGCAATGTCGCGACATTTAAGTCTTCAACTTTATTCTCTTTAGTTGATGTCACGACATTGGAAATTTCTGCTTTATCCACTTCAGCTGATTTCACAACATTGAGTTGATGTTCTGTGTTTTGATGTCAATTTCGTGGTAATGTCGCGACATTGAAGATCTGTTAAATTTCATCCTTGGTTGCTTTGATTTGATGTCGTGACATTGGAGATGTGATCTTTTAGTGTCTAAGCCATTTCTGATGTCGCGACATTGCTACTATGATGCTGTGACAATGATCGTTGATATCTCTTTACTCTTGAGGTTGTGTGATGTCGCGACATCGAGTTATGATGTCGCAACATTGACTTCGAGTTCTATAGTCATGTGTGATGTCGTAGCGATGTCGCGACATTGAAACTTTCAGCTCTACTCACTTCAGCTGATGTCGCGACATTGTAGTTGGTCTCACAACATTCTTTGTCTACTGTCGTGACACTAAGCTCATTTCAGGACATTATCCATGTGATGTCGCGACATTGCTCTTCTGGTGTCGCAACATTGCCGCCTTTGCTTCCCTTTGCTATTTTTTCTACTTTTTGCTTATTTTCTTCTAATTTATGTAAAACATAAATTTGGGTGAAGATTCCATAATTTTACATTAGATTGGACTTTTAAGCCTTGAATATTCATGAAAAATGGGCTTAAAAATAGATGAGTTATAAACTCATCAATGAGACATGAAAGATATAATACATATTGATTTTAAAATCACAAGGATTAAAAATTAATAATAATAATCACGATTGGCTTTGAAATCGTGAATGGCTATCAGTTTTCAAGCTTTATTTATTTTATATAATTTATTTATTTATTTTTATTTGATTGATACTAACAATAGTTGTGAAAACAGGATTGACTAGGATCGATTTTCATTGATTAGAAATTAATCATTCTTTTATTATTATCATTTTTATTGGTTTATCAAATTGTCATAAAAGAAGAAGGTACGTTTTATTTTCTTGGTTTTCTTGGCAAACCAAGCGAGGAAAGATTGAATGCTTATGAATTTTGGTAAAATTGAGAAATATTGAATTCTTATGAACTTGCCTCTCATGAGTCTACGATGTCGAATATTCTTAAAATTGATGTTGCAACTGTTATTTCTCCCGTCTTGCGCATCAATTTTGCTAAGATCCATACGGATAGTGAAGTTGTCCTATTGATGACTTTATTATTTGGTAGGATGCTTAGTTTGGTGAACAGATTTCATTAAGTGTCATGAATCGCGTAATTTTATTACCCTATCGATGGGAAATTGACGCATTTGGTTGTGATGGCTAGTGAATTGCTCTTACATGTGTATGAGTCTTTGTATTTTAGACTCTAAGATTTGGGTGACCACTTTGTGGTCATTTTGTGTCAAGAATTGAGAAATTTTCATGTCTTTGTTTTACATGTATTTTTGACATTGCTCTCTTGTTTATTCTTCAATTTTGAGTTCTCCTCAGTTCTCAGCCATCACGAAATTCAATGGGACTAGTTACAAGAATGGGAAAAATGAGCTATCTGATAATCATTTGGTGAATGTTTGTTTTAAATCTAATATCATTGATGTGTCATCTGATACTTGGTGGTTAGATAGTTTGTTTTGAATATAATATCATTGATGTATCATTTGATACTTGGTGGTTAGATAGCGGTGCTACCATTCACGCTTGCAATTTTATGCAAGCGGTGATAAGCAGAAGAAGCCTCACTAGTTTAGAGCAGTATGTGTACATGGGAGACAATACAAAATTCCAAGTTGATTTTCTAGGAGTTGTTAGATTACAACTCAGTACATGAAATTTTTTGGCATTGTAGGATGTGGCGTACATACCCTCGCTCAGGAGAAATTTGATAGTAGTACCTATTTTAGATAGACTTGGATATAGTTTTATTTTTGGAATTGGAAAAGTTAAACTGTACCAAGATTCACTATCGACAAGCACCGATTACCAGGAGTCTTCTACATATTGTATTGTTTTCTTTGCCTGCTTCTCGCTTACCTCATCAAGCACACGCTAGTAGCTCTAAACGCTTGAGATTTAATGAAAAGTCTTCTACTTTGGCACAAGTGTTTCTGGCCATATTTCTAGACGCAGAAATTCTGGCAGGATTAATTAAAGATTTAGATTCTTCTAGATCTCGATTTCTCTACATTTTCGATACTCAGGCAACCGTATCAAATGTAAACTGACCGCCAAGGTTAGGAATGACAAGATTGATAGATGTACCTTAATTACTGGGGTTGGTCTTAGCAAATATTTGTGGGCCATTCACCTTATCTTCAGTGGTGGCTACAAATATTTCATCACGTTCATTGATGATTATTCTCATTATGGTTTTGTCGAGCTCATTTGTGAGAAGTTTAAATCTTTGGAGGCTTTCAAATCTTTCAAAGCTAAAGTTGAGCTCCAACAAGGGAAGAGGATCAAAGTAGTTCATTCTGACAGAGGTGGTGAGTATTATGGTAGATATGATGAGACGGGACGCAACCTTGGACCATTTGCGAGGTACCTTCAGGAATGTGGAATTAATGCTCAATATACAATGCTTGTTACTCCTCAACAAAATGGGATTGCACAGAGGAGAAATCGCACGCTTCTTGATATGGTGCAATGTACGCTTGTTAATTCCTTACTACTTGAGTTCTTGTGGGGTGAAGCTGTGAAAGCTGTAGCTTATGTTTTGAATCAAGTGCCTAGTAAGTATGCTCCTAAGACTCCATATGAGCTATGGTTACAAAATAAGCCTAATCTTCGTTACTTCCATGCTTGGGCCTGCAAGGTGGAAGTGAGACCATATAACCCACAATCCAAGAAACTTGATCCAAAGACCATCAGTGGGTAATTTATTGCTGCTGTGGATCAAGAGGTTCCGTGGATTTATCGTCTGGGTCGCATACCACCAGAGTGATTGAACTATCTATTTTGAGGATGATATTGATACAAGCTAAGGGCCTAGAGAAATTGTGTTGAAGGAGCATCCAGTTTTTATTCCCGTGCCTATTGCTTCCACTTCGATCTGTAGCCCTGTTGTTTACCAGCATCTAATAGCCACTCCTGATAATGAAACAATTGAGGAAGTAAACCTAAAAGCTCCAAAAATCCATTTATAATCTAAAGCAGGCTTCCAAACAGTGGTATCTTAAGTTTGATGAAGTTGTCACCGCTAATGGTTTTAAGGAGAACACCGTCGATCAATGCATATATATGAAGGTCAGTGGGAGCAAATACATATTCTTGGGTTTATATGTTGATGATATTTTGCTGGTAGCCAATGATATTGACCTGTTAGTTAAGAGAAAACAGATATTGTTTAGCCATTTTTCATATGAAGGATCATAGGGAAGCATCTTATGTCTTAGGCATATAGATACTTCTTGATATACCTAGTGGCATTATGAGATTGTTTCAACAAACGTACATTGAATGCATTTTGATAAGGTTTAATATGAAATTATGTTCTTCTAGTAAGGCACCAATTGTAAAGGGTGGCATATTTTCCAAAGGTTAATGTCCTCATAATGATCTTGAGAGAGATAAGTTCTTTAGTTATGGCTAGCTTGATGTATGCTCAAGTATGCACACCCCTTGATATTGATTTTGTTGTTGGTGTGTTAGGTTGGTACTTGAGTGATCCTGGTCAAAGCCACCTGAAAGGGACTAAGAAAGTTTTGAGGTATCTTCATGGTACTAAGGATCTCATGTTGACATATCATCATACCGACACTCTTGAGGTGGTTGGTTTTAGTGATTCTGATTATGTAAGCTTCGTGGATGATAAAAAGTCCACATCTAGTTATATCTTTATGATGGTTGAAGGCCCTGTTTCATGGAAAAGTGTCAAGCAGACACTTACAGCTTCTTCTACTACAGAGGCATCGTATGTGGCGAGTTATGAGGCTACTTCTCATGCAATATGGTTGCAGAACTTCATCTCAACTTTGGAGGTTGTTTACTCTATTTCTAGAACACTGAAATTGTTTTTTGATAATTCCGTAGTTGTATCTTTCTCTAGGAACACTAGAAGCACTTCTCACTCCAAGCACATTGATGTGAAGTTCTTTTTTGTTAAAGAGAAAGTTGTAGAGTCCCTCATTTCAGTTGAGTACACGCCTATGACTACCATGTTGGCAGACCCACTAACCAAAGGCTTACCTATTTGTGTGTTTCAAGAACACGTCACCCACATGGGATTGTTAGGAGCCTCAACTCTTTATTTTAGTGGGGGTTTTTCCTTTCCATGTATTTTGTAAGGAAATCTCATGCTTTTCATTATTACATGCACATTTGGACATTTGTCATTATCTTATGATTTTGTATCATTTTGACTAGGTGAATGACAGAATGATGTTTTTCTTTTTATTAATCAATGCCTTTGTCATTATAATGCTTCTAGATTAGTAGTGCTTGATTATGTACAATTTATGCATCCTCTCAGTGTATTGATTGTACATGATTGGTTACAGGGCTATGGTCTGTGGAAGCACTCGAAGTTATGAATTTTGGATTAGTAAAGGGCCGACATGTACAATTTATATATCCTCTCGGTATGTTAATTGTATATGATTGGTTATGGCTATATAAATCTATTGAGAAAGAATTTGAGTTATGATTATGCCGTCCAAGTGGGAGAATGTTAGATTAATTTGATAATTATGGACTAAGCATAATAATATTGCAATTTTAATTGTGTAAATGTGCATGCTAATTATGGGCCATTTATGAGATGGTTTACTATTAACTAGCTATGGGCCCATGGTTCTATCTTCTCCCTTGCTTTGGTAAGTCCATTGGACCAAAGCCCAATTGTTCCCTTGTACTCTATATATATATGAGTAAATGTAGCCCCTAGAATTTGGCAAGGGCTCGTAGAACATACTTCAGGAGCAGTTTAGAAGAACTATCTCCAACCCTAGCTTTTCTTTGATCTCATCCCTTACAGATTTCAGAGACTAATGACATTCACGAATTTTGGATCCATGTTAGGTATGTTATCTACACACCATGAGTTGATATGCTTCTTTGTTCAATAAAGTTATTATTTTGTAATGTATTTGTTAGGTCTTTTGATTATTGATCAATTGTTTTTGAGCTTAATAAATACTCTTGAGTTAAAAAATAATTTAGCATTAATCACTAGGATTAGTGAAGGAATCTGCAAAGGAAACCTTTGCAATCCTTTCTACACCAAAGACAACATCTCTATTCACATTCCTTCTTCTAGGCTTTTCTTCGAACATCTCCCACGCCTTCTCAACCAGTAGCTTTTTCCATGAGACCATTAGAGCTAACTCTTCGGCTTGACTTATATGCCTACAACTGAACCACTTCCAAACTAGAGATGTGTCCAAACATGGACAAATCTTCACAATACTCCACCTTAGTCCGTGTTTTCCTCAACCTTGCTATCAACCAAGCCTCATTCTAGACATACCCAGACATCAACCCTTTCCAAGAAACAATGCTTTTGTCAAGCATTTTATCAAACACTATTCTTACTGAATTTTCCAAGGGATTCTACCAGGCATTTCATCAAATATATTTCTTGCATTGAATTTTCCATGGGATTCTTTTTTTATGATCTCTCTTTTATCTCTCTCATACCACGACCACAATAAACCACAATGCACTTCACCCTCTTTCAACTAAAATTACACCAACCAAAAATAAGAGAATGCCATCTTTTACCTATATCCGTACTCACAAGTGAAGACTTACTTATGTTTCAGGATCCCATTGTCGTCCTCCATAACCTATTGGGCCTTGATGTCACGCCCCCGATCCCGGCCCGACCCGATTGGCGAGTTCGAACCGAAGTCCGAGGCGCGATACTATCTATACTATATATTGGGACTCTCATTGACCTCGTTTCTTCTCGCAGCCGCACTGCAGACTATCGGGTGCACAAACAATTTCGCATTAACAAAATCATTTGTACATATACAAAAGAACTACCACCGAAGTGGTGTCCATCACAATTTATACACATATATAGAGTCCCATTTACCTATACATTTAAAATTTTCTATTACAAAACATCGAGATCGCTGGCTACGGCCGGTGAGCACCTATCTCCGAGCTCCGCCTTCTTCGACGTGGAATGTCCTGTCCTCTATCCTTGTCTTCTCAGACCTACACCCGATTGAACACCTCGTATGCTTTACGCTTAGTGGAACATACATGGACAACCACCAATGGTGACTCACATGTTTATACATATGCATTATATATATCTAAACATTTTTCTATAACGTAATTCCTTATCATCCGATATTCCTACAGATGTCAATCTTTTTCTATTACATGTTCTATGTCTTTAGCATCTCCTTTTATTTATACTTTTCTGTATTCCTATTTGGAGTATAATTTTTACATATTCCTATACTCGTCTCCGTGTTCATCTTTCACGCTTGTTATATGTCTTTTCAATGTTCCTATTCTTGTCAGGTTACATAGCATGTCTCTAAATATGTCTTTTCATCTTTCGGTCTACATTTATTGCATTCTTCACTTTCATACTGTACTATTGCATACTCTCTCCCATTATAGGTGTCTCATCTTAGACTTTTCATATCCTCGTTATCCCGTACCATTCCTATACTTCATATACATTTGCACGCTCTATTCCCATCTTATCCTATACTTCTCAGGCTGTATACTTTTTGTACTTTCTTGTGTTCCATACTTATTTTCATATCAATTTATACTGTACTACTTGCTCTTTGTAATTGTTCCAGAGCTTTCATCGCATATGAAGCACAAGTGCTTCTCATATCAGTCATATCTTCTATACATAATACTTTGGTTTCATGTCTCCGCAAATACCTTAGAAGTGATACTTAAAACTATGTGTACCCAAGGTACTATCACAGACGAGGCGTTGATCTTTGTCCGCAATACCGGGCTGCACATCACCGCATCGGTACAGTGACCTGCGTCATATGCCATCTAAGATCAAGGTACTATCAATCGCATTTATGCGCGATCTCTGCCTATCAGGGTGACCCCTAAGTGGCCACCCGATCCAAAACTGATCTATATCATCACCCAAATCCGGCCTCAATATCCGTCTATGATTATGTCAAGAAGAATCGTATCTTCCTATAGGCATGCCTATCTATCCTCTACTAGGTCCTAAGCGTATAATCACTTTATTACATTTTCTCAGATATTATCTCATGCTACGAATAACTATTGTTATCATATTTGCTTTATGCATATATACTATCGCTACTTTAATTCGTATTAATTCTCATATCTCGTAGTTTCATATTCCTGCTCTCATATATCTATATATTACATATATCGCACTTTATATCATTTATACATTTCTATCATGATTTAGCTACTCTTGTACTTTCTATATTCCTATCATGGTGGCTTTACTCATCTTGCTACTTACATATGTACTTATCATTTATGCAATTGTTCTCATTCCTATGCTTTGTCATCTTTACTAATTCCCCATTGTTCTTTATCATTTATGCCTTTCTACCATGTGTTCCTAGCATGTTCCATCTTATTCCTTTCTGGTATAAGTTCCATCATATATTCCTGTCATGTCTTTATTATCTATTCATATACTTCTATATTTCTATCATGTTCCATCTATTCGTTTATGTATGACAATTATATGTTCACAACATATAATCTTATATTCATATGTGTCAACAATTGTGTACTTTTAGACTATCATATCTTATGGACATATCCCCATCAGATTCTATCATATCTTATGACTTATACCTATCATATCTTATGAAATATCCTATATTAATATCATATCTATATGTTTTATGAACATATCTATACATATTGCATTTTCTATATTTTTCTTGTTTCATGGCTATTACATATAGCAGAATTTCTGTATACTATGAAGTATGATGTCAATGAGATCACACTCCTCATTCATATATTCTCATTCCTTTATGAACTAGTTTACTTAGGAATTGGAATCAATCCAATCGGATCATCCAAACTAAAGTTATGGCATTTTCATGTGCCAACTAGCTATTTTAAATTACTTTTTCTAGTGATAGTTTGTATTACTCATTTTTCCAAATCTTAACTTCATATTTTGACACTATGTCCTTATACTCATTAAAGTTAAGGTGCTATGGTTCATTCCAACTGAACTCACCCACCGTGAGCAATCGAACTCGCCACGTCCGGGAACAACCCGGACTTCATCTATGTTCAACACTGAAACCGTGAGTTTGGTCACACGTCCCACTTCGAGTGGATTCGGGCCACCAGAGTCACTGACGATGTCTATTTCTATATAGATGGTTCTACTTGAAGTTTATTTTAATTACTACTAATCACTCAAATCGATAAGAAACGCAGCAAGGTATGGCCAAAATAAGAAAACTCGTCAAATCGAAAACAGAATGTAGGTATTCGCCTAACATGTACCTGCATGTTGCCTAAAATGATCAGAATTAAATGTACCGTACATGTTCAAAGTTTACCGTACATGACCCGTAGAATGGAGAATGTGTATTTTCTCTCCTTTTTCCATATTTTTGATCCCCAATTCAACTCTATACTTCTTATACACCTCAAAACCATTTCAAAGTCATCTTATAATCACTTTTCTACTCAAATCCTCTTTCAATTACATATATTTCTTCAAAAATCTTCCATGAATTTCCCCAACACAATCCCCTTAATATGGGTTATGACCCATACACAACCAAACATGATGATTAAAGGTGTCGTTCTAAAACCCTAACTAATACTTGCCATTAATCATTTAATTCATCCTTAACGTGGAGGATTCTATACTTTGCTTATACTCTTAAGGTTTTATTCACCTTACTTTCCATGATTATCGGTTTAGAATGAAACTCCTAGCAAAACCCTATTTGAGACAACTAATAACTATACAATTGTATGGAAAACCATTCAAAGCTTTAAAACCCATGTAGTTCCATACCTCTTGATCTTGGCTTCTCTTCCTTCTCTTCTTCTCTTCTTCTTCTTCCTCTTCTTCTTCTTCCTCTTCTTCTTCTCTCTTCTTCTCCCCTTCTTCTCTCCCCTCTCTCTCTCTCTCTACTGGGCTTGGTCTCCCACCAAATTTGAGACCACTTCTTGGGTCTTAAGTCCATGTTTGCTAAGGCCAAGGTTGCCAAGTAACAAAACCTATTTTGGCTTAACTTTCTTTATTTGCACTTAAGCCCTTCCATTCATTCCACTCTAATTCCATCTTTCTCTATTTCCATAATGGCATATAACTTATTGATTTATGTCATTCTGGGCATATAACTTATTGATTTATGCCATTTATGTCCTCAAGTGGTGCAAGACCACTTTACTCCTTGTCTCTAATATTAATTCCTGGTCTTTGTTTTATTTTCCTAAAATTCATATTTAGTTTTTAAAATACCTAAACAAGTCTCAAAACCGCTAGGTATATTTCAGATGCTGCAATTTGAGCTCAAATCTCGTACGTGAAAGAAGATCGGGCAATTTAAGATGTGTGTATCCGAGATCCTAAACTCATATACTTTTAGTCCATATTTCTTGTATATTTTTAGAAGTTTATGATTCATTTTAATGCTGAATTATGGAATATTAACCAAGTTTGTCTTTTGCAAGTTTTGAATGAAAAAGAAATAATTCCAGCAACAAAAGAAGAAAAATTGCTAAGGCAGAAATGTCACGACATAATTTCAGAATGTCGCGATATAATCTCAAAAGAACCAGCAGAGCTATGTTATAACAAGGACTAAGATGAATGCAAGTTAGAAGTGAAGTTTGTCGCGACATTTCACAACTTTTTCGTGACATAATATGCAAGGTATTGAATGATAAAAGTTGCGACAAATAAGTGAGTGTTACAACATAATGGAATTTAGAAGACAGCTTTTTCATGACAATGGATTTTTATGTCATGACATTGGTTGAGAAGTTCTTGAAGAAGAATGTCACGACATTGATCTATGAAAATGGCAGGAGAGAAATGTCGCGACATTCCTTTACTTTGTTGCAACATAAAGAGCTGAAGAAGGAAGAAAGAATGTCGTGACAAAAGAAAACTATGTCGCGACAGAAACTGGTAGAGTAATGAGATAGGTCAATACAAGTTGGTCGCGAAATTTTTTTTTATGTTGCGACAAACATTATAGAAAATAACAAGATCAATGTAGGAACTATTTCACTACATAAAGTTTAGACTCAGCATCGCAAGGAAGGAAGATTATGTTGCGACAGAGAAGTTTATGTCGCGACAATCATAACATGAGGATGAGATGAAATTTTGTCGCGACATAGAAATTTACTGTCGCGAAAAATGTTGAGAAGGATGAAAAGAAGAATGTCGTGAGACATAAATTTATGTCATGACATAATGAAGAGTTGAAGACAAAAATATTTGTCGCTACAATAGGAAACTATGTCGCGACAAGAATTGAAGAGAAGTTCCAAGAGGAGAACAGAAGATTATCGTAACACAGTCTGAGTAGAAGAGTTAACTTATGTCACGACATTCCAAAACTATGTCGCTGATGAGCTTAAAAGTAATCTATTTTTAGTCCATTTTTCTGATTTATTTTATTCCTAAAAGAGCCGGATGATAAAAGTGAATATGGAATACTTCTTCACCAAATCACGTGTTATGGAATTCAAAAGAAAGCAGAATTGCAAGAAAAGGAGCGCATCGTGGCTAAGCAAGACTGATGTAATCGGGTCAAGGAAATTGGGTAAAAGCAGAGAGGCGCAAAGGATTAAAGGATTTGATGTCGTGAAGCCTTTTACGTAAATCGAATACATATTAAGGTTGTAACTACAAATCTCCAAATACAAATGAAGCGTGATCAAAGACAAAACGAGCCGGGCGTGAAAGAAACTCAAAGTCAAGCAACCAAGAATCGATGAAGAAGAAGATACGCGATGTCGCTGACATCATTTAGAGGTCGCGATGCACTAAACCCAAAGATAAAGGACAAACGAGGTCCCGACACCAAAAAGAAGGCGATTTAAGATAAACAATTGACCGAACATTTATGTCGCGGAAACTGATGCGCCGCGACATCAACACCGAATCAGCGCCGCTGACATCGCCTTGCAAGGAAACTAAGGTCGCGACATCATCGCCAAAGAGAGTAAGGTCGCCACATCATTCAAATGGTCGCGACATCAGCTTGTAATCAGCAGGCGGTCGCGCATAACACCGCTGTCGCTGACATCAACTACACGTAAAGAAGTCGCGATATCACTCGCTGGGTCGCGACAATGCTTGTAAGAGGCAGAGCGTCGCGACAACACCCGGTCACGACATCAATCAGAAGATCGAGGTCGCGACATCATTAACGCGACAATGTAAGAAGGAATGTGAGGTCGCGACATCACAAGAGGTCGCGACATCCGCCGCAGGACTAAGGTCGCGACAACATTGAGCCGCTATGCATATCAAGTACAAGAGGTAAGGTCGCGACGCCAAGAAGTCGTCATGATATCGCCTAAAGAAAAGAGGTCGCGACAAGATCAAGCTGTCGCGACATCAGTTCCACCAAAGACATGTCGCGACCAAACAAAGGCTTCTGCGACAAAGGCTGAGACAACAGAGGTCGCGACAAAGAATTGATGTCG
Source organism: Tetrastigma voinierianum (assembly GCA_016808115.1). NCBI lineage: Eukaryota > Viridiplantae > Streptophyta > Magnoliopsida > Vitales > Vitaceae > Tetrastigma > Tetrastigma voinierianum. The sequence goes on along the minus strand of JAEQBH010000478.1, from coordinate 30,437 downwards.
CGACATCAACAACCAATTGGGCCAGTTAACTGAAGTCCAAAAAGAGGTGCATCGAAATTAGGGCCCAACTTCAGAACCCTATAAATATGTAGCCGCATCGAAGGAACGCAGCCTCGCGACTTGAAAGAGAGATATTATAGTCAAGGCCTCAGATTTTAATTTTCTTTTCTTTCTTTGTTTTTATTTTAGATTAGTTCGTATTTTTGTTTTAAATTTAGATCTGAACGTTAGCTGTTAAAGTTTTTAGCTGAATGCAGATTTATATTTCTTCAAATTACTGTCTGGTTGTTTGAATTCCAGACAAATTTTGGATTTCGAACTACCAGTTTCCTAATTACAGTGGTTTCTTGATCAGCAAGCCAATGTATGGTGTAATCAGTGGTTTAGAAACCCAGCCTATCAAATGACGCTATCGTCGAAATTATATCTCGCACTCATTCATCAGACGAACTCGCTTGTAAATCTACTTGCCGGTTTTGTTTATTTTGTGGATTTGATCCTGACATCGCTGTCACCTACTCCATAAACGAATCAGTTCCTCAAGCTCCCCACTCTGGGTGAGGCCCTCCGAAAGTGACACAAAGGGAAGGCATTCCCAGAGTAATGGCGCAATTCAGTGGACTGCATGCGAACCTCGCGATTGGTGATTTAATGTGTTTCTATGTGATTAAATTGATAAACTTTTCACTTGGAGCATTCCAGAAATGAGTTGAACGATTTATCAATTTAAACATGCGTAGAGTTCGCCGATTTGAATAGTGAATTCAATCCTGTTAGCAAGGATCTAATCAAGGAAAGAATGAGTCGTCTAATTTTTGAGGATCGAGAAACTAAGATAGTGTAAATCCGTGCAATGACTATAATTTAGGAGCTCAGTTTACACCCAAAGTCAGGTACGGCGTATTGAAAAGAAAATACCTTAAATACAAACAGACAGAAGGTAGTTATTCAACCCAATCGGCCTTCGAGAGAAACAAAGGAAGGTGAGATGATGAATGGTGGGCTCGAGAGATCCAACCGCACTTTCATACTCCTCGACTAGTTTTAAACTGCGGTTCATGAAGCAAAATTACAGTGCAACTAAGGAATTGATGTTTCACAATAGCTTTATTTTCATGTTCCTTTATGATAACCTGCTCGCCTAAATTTGTCATTTCTATTATTTCAAATTCAATTCATTTGTTATTAATTCAATTCTTTAGTTTCATTATTTTAAGGCTTTCAAATCGATTCAAATTGTCTATCATAGTCCAAATAGTATAGAGCTGGAGGTTAGTAGTTGATTGAAAATTTTCGAGACTTATGGGATCGATATCTCGGACTAAAATCCACTTTATTACTTGTTCGACCGCACTTGCGTAATCATGATCAAAACAAGGAAGAAATTTATCCAGCCTTAAGGAAACCATTTTAATCGCATAATTGCAAAGAAATATAACGAACAAATTTCATGGCATTATTAAGGGGGATTAGATAATAGTCCTTTGAAATAGTGTCATACCGTATATGTCTTTTGGATCCAACGAACAAGTTTTACGCCACAATGGATTGGAAAGAATTTAGTAGATCAATATTCGCACGAAAGAAGGAAATACTAATTGACATTTAAAAGGAAAACAAAATAAGCCAAGGGGGTGGCTATTTAGCCACTAACCTTAAATAAGCCATATTGAAAATATTTATCGCTAGACTAATCCTATTAATGTGAGTATGTTTTATTTCAGTGGAAAACTTTAATGCATAGGAAACAATATCATCTGATTCCAAAATTGACATCGACTGTAGGAGAACACTAAGCTGAAAACGTAAAAGGCGTAAAACTCGCCATGGAAGATGAAAGGCAAGACCGCATCAAGGACAAAGAATGTTGAGCCTAAGGCCTCCAATCACTCACACAATGGAGGACTTTTTGGAGACCTATTATTCAGATGAATATCAGCAATCGTATACTTACAATGATGCAAATAACTTTGAACCAAGATCGACATAATGGTTCATCACCGCGCATCGTCATCCTACGAAGACCCAAATGAGTTCGGAAGGTTTCTCAGATGGCAAACACAAAGGAAGTTGAATGGGGTGAGACTGCAGGTCATAAAATCTGCATTTATTCTATTTTCTCTAAGAGATACAAAGAGTTACATGGTATGAATCTCTACCATACGGTTCTTTCACATACTGGAGGAGCCAGAAGCCTACTGTAGATTCTTCCCCATCACTCACCTCGTGAGAAGGAGGGAGATAATTGTGTTCCAGGGGAAGATGAGAGCCTTATGTGTGCATGAGATTCAAAAGGTTGTCAAAAGATGCCCAATGCAATGGAATAGATCTAAAGACACGATGGACATAGTGTATCAAGGCTCAATGATACATCTAGCGGCATTATCGATGTTTGCGCCGTGGAGCATTCAAACGTAAGAGTGCCGAAGAGGCAGAGATCCGATTGAGGACTCGCAAATGTAATATGAAAGGTCCATCAAAGTTTTCAAGAGTAATTGGCAGAGGGAAAGGAGTCATGGAGCCGAAAGAATGGCGACACCCACACGGAGGCAGTTAGATGCCATCATGCATAGAACGGACAAGCAAGAGAGGAAGATGCACACCGCTTCATGTGAAATAGAGCAAATGAAGGGAACTATTGAGAGGAAGTGCCATACCCATCAAGAACTCGTTTATGATGTCGAGGAGGTTAAGTACTGAGAGCTAAGAAGCCATCACTTCCAAACCAACCAACCGCCATCAACAAACTATCATCCAACACCGAGGAACCATGAAAATTTTCATATGGTGGAGGGCTCACAAGGCCCAAGGCATGGATGTAACTCTCAATGTGGATATCAAGAACTACCAAGGTTCCTAAGCAACAGCCAGCTGAAGGGAGGAAAATAGAAACGAGTACCGTAGAGTCGAGGAGAGCCTCCAAATCCATTCAAGATCAAATGCTGCAATTCACGGAGACAACAAAGAAGGTGTTAAACCTCCATGAACAAAGTTTGCATCAAAATCCTCAAATACCAATTCTCAAATTTTCAAGACCACTAATGCTCTCCTCATGAACCTGGAAACACAACAGGCAACTAGCCCTAACTCCTAGAAACTGTATGAGAGATGTTTTTCTCAGTAGACACGGTTAAGAACCGAAGACTATGGTCACAGGTAGCGCCTGCTGGGAAAACTCTGAGGAAAAGACAAAAGATGAAAGCAACAGGAAGAAGGTCTTATAATCGAAACACCGAGAAGGAAAGAGAAAGAAGGAACAAACATCGAGAAGAAGGAAGCAAGAAGAAAACCTGCATCAACTGGGCCATAGATCCCATTTCCATGAGGCTTAAATCAAACATAGAGGAACGCTTGCAAGATTTTGAAAACCTTCGTGCTTCGGAGATCGCATGCCTTTCACGTAAGTGGTGACTCGGGCGCTAACTTTATGCAAAATTTTTGAAAGACATATCGAGCAAAAAGCATAAGATTTATGAAGAAGGAATTTGGTGGAACTTGATCAAGAACTCGGCAGCATGCATCAAGAGAGACTTACTAGAAAAGACGAAGGATCCAGGAGCTTCACCACTCCCTCGCACCATTGGAGAGTTTGAGTTTCGTAAAAGCTCTGCACCTGTGTGCCAAGATCAATTTAATGCCCTATTCTCGTTGCCAAGAAGTTAAGCCTGGGGAGATTACTCCCATCGCACCTCCAAATGGCAGATAGAACCCTGGAAAAACCTGAAGGAATCATAGAAGATGTGCCGGTAAAGGTGGGAAAATTTATTTTTCCAGCTGACTTCATCATACTGGATATGGAAGAAGATTCACAAGTCCTCTCACGGAAGGCCATTCCTTTAATCGAGCAAATCTAATCGACATGCAGGAATTCCTCACTTTAGTTGGGAGAAGAGGGCAACCGACTTCAATTTAATCAAGCTCGAGGAATTTAGACATAGAAAGGGAAGATATCAAGTCAATAGAAGATGTATATGTCACCCCGATTTTTACTTATGATTGTAATTCTAACTTTCAATCAATGGTATAAGAGGATGAATTTCCAAAGATCTTCAAGGTTTTGATTCAGATTTTTGCACATCGCTTACATTCTACCGGTAAGTGATGAGTCTTGAATAAAATGGGTTGAAAAAGGAGACAAAATGAAGAAAAAGGAATTTCACTAAGAAACCAAAGAAGAAGGGCTAGTTTTAAAGAGTTGCCAAGTCATTTTAAAGTATGCCATCTCGAGCCGCTAAAAGAGTAAACCAAAGAATAATTTCGCTAGACTTAGTGATGCCGAGGAACAGAGGTTGCCGGAATTTTAAGGAATCATAGTGAGCTCCAGGCTTGGTCTATTGAAGAGTTAAAAGGTATCGGTCCATCAATATGCATGCAATAAATAATGCGAAGAAAATGCAAAGCCAACTGGCCAACATCAAAGGAGATCGAATCCGCGAATGAAAGAAGTAGTCAGAAGGAAGTGTCAATGGTTAAATGTCAGGTTTTATCTATGTGCAATTTCAGACGTCTTCGTTAGCCTACCCATGTGGTTCCAGCGTGGTGGATTTATCGTGATCCGCAATGAAAGAAATGAATTAATTCCCAACAAGAATGCTGGGATGATGGGAGAGTATGCATTGATTACGTGAAGTTGAACACAACAAACTGTGAAAGATCATTTCTAATTTCATTGATCAGATGTTGGATGCATTAGCAGACACCCTCATTTTGTTTCTGACGGATATTCGTGCTTACAACCAGATTGCAACTGCACCCCGAGGACAAGAAAGACCACATTCACATGCCCCTATGGTACCTTGCTCGTATGATGCCATTTGGGTCAAAGTAAATGCCCCGCTACTTTCCAACGATGTATGATGTCAATGTTCTCAGATTTTGTGGACGGCCATGGAAATTTTTATGGATGACTTCCCACAAAGGTAGCGGGTCTAGTTTTGAACATTATCTCGAACAACCCGAAACAATACTAAAGATGTGCAAGGACAAACAAATAGCACTAAATCGGGGAAAATGCCATTTCATGGTAAATGTATGGTATTGTTCTTGGTCATAAAATTTATGCTACTGTGGTTAGAAGTGGACTAATACAAGATTTATTATCAAAACCTCAAAATTCCTAATAAATAAAGAAGGGGGGATAAGGAGTTTCTAGTGGCATGCTGGATTTTATAGGAGATTCATCAAAGACTTCTCAAAAGATAGCGCACTACTATATTACTGAGAAGGACACCAAGTTTAATTTTGATGATTCCCGCAAGGTCGCCTTTGAAGAAATCAAGGACCAGATCGTTCAAGCACCTATCATGGTCAGCACTATAATGGACTGTGGATTCGAAATAATGTATGATTCCAAGATTTCAGAATGGGGGTCAGACAAGGTAGCAAAAGAGAAAAATATTTAGAAATAAGATACTATGCTAGCGTAACCCTTCATAATGAAGCACAAGAAAACTATTCACAACTGAAAAGGAGATGCTAGCCAGTGTTCGCCAGAGAAATTCACAAAGTTATTACATTACGGATCCTGGCGTTGCAGTTCACACACCATGCAAACTATCAAAGAGTTCGATGTCAAAAGGAAGCTACCAAGACTGATAAGGTGGGCGTCATATCGCAAGAGTTTGATCTCGAGAAAGATAAAGGGTGACAATGTGATAGCCGATCACTTGTCCAGAGTGAAAGGAATGAAACGTAAAAGGAGGAGGCGTAATTAATGAGAATTTCCCGTGATGAACAATCGTTTAAGGTGTCATTCCAACTTCCATGGTATGGCCGATATTGTGAATTACCAGCTTGTGGAGTAGTTCCTCATGAATTCGCCACAACAAAAAAGAAAGCTCAGATCGATTAGGTATTCACATCCGATGACCCATCGCTATTTAAAAGAGGTGTCGACATGACCATCGAAGATGTGTACCAGAGAGTGAACAGCGACTATGAATTAACGCTTATGCATCACCATATGGGGGGCATTTTTCTGGAGAAAGAACAACTCATAAGATACTCCAATCGCATTTTATTACCCACCTAAGCTGTGAGACTCCGCATCGAATGGGTCAAATTATGTGATAGATGCCAAAAGATTGGAAATATCGCCAGCTATAAAATGAAATGCCCTTAAAGGTGATAATGGTAAGGCAAATTTTTGATGTCTGGGGAATAGATTTTATGGGACCATTCTCACCATCATTTGGAAACTCAGATATACTACTCGGCAAGGATTATGTTTGAACTGGTGGAAGAAGTACGCTCCAAGGAATGACGCTTAATACGCTTGTGAGTTTCATAAAAGAATATTTTTTGAGCAGATTTGGAACACCTGTAACTATCACAATATGGCTATTTTGCAAACAAAATATTTGCAAACTCATGAGCAGTGTATGGGATCAAGATATATGAGTCTAGCTTATCATCCCTGCACCAATGATTAAAGGTAGATTTCCAACATCGTGAGAGATTAAAAGAATCCTAGAAAAGACTGTGAAGTTCAAGCAGAAGGATTGGTCTTCCAAAACTTGATGATGCACTCGCTTACGTGACTGCATTCAAACTCCCATCGAAATGTCCCCATACAGAGTTGTCTTGGCAACCATGTCATCTACCTCTAGGAACTGGAATACAGTTATGTGGGCCATCAAGAAGCTGAACTTTGATTTTAAAACTACAAAGGAAGAGAGATTGCTCCAACTGAATGAACTGGAAGAACTGAGAAATGAAGCCTACGACAATGCTAGAATATACAAGGACAAAACAAAGAAATGGCATGATCAAGGATTCAGAAAAGAGTTCGAATGTGAGAAATCGTGTTCTCTTTTACCCCAGATTGAAGATTTCCAGGAAGTTAAACTAAATGGGATGGATTACGCCACGTAGTGTCAAGCACTCAAGATTTGGAACAGCAACATTAAAGACTCCGATGTCAGAAGAATTTAAAGTCAATGGACAAAGACCAAGCATTAATGTGGCCATGGGAAGAAAGAAAGGAAGAGCTCCACCGGTTTAGTAAGAGAGAGAAAGAAAATCAAAACAAAGCAAGTCCAAATTAAGGACTCAAACTCGAACACTGATGAGGCAAACCTTATAAAGAATTTTAGTTTATGTTTTTAGACTTGATTTTTTTTTTTTTTTATAATTCATGTTGATTTCTTGTTTTCTTTAGTTCTTATAATGATTAGTTAGTACCTGAGAAGTTAATTTTTTTTAATTGAATCCTTTCTGTAAATGTTGCAGAATGTTTATGCAGAAATGCAAGAGAAGGAGAGAAAAGGACAACTCCAGACATCTCCAAAGAACTTTACGTAAGAAAACGACAGGAAAAAGTGGGGGGAGTACTTTTCCCTAAACAAATTCTCGTGGAAATTGAATAGAATACATTTTTGAGTTGTCGTAGGAATGATTAAATCGATGATTAAGTGTGAAAATTAATAAGAAGTGAATGATGTCTCGTCACTTAAATTTGAGGCATCAGAGGATTAGGTCACACAAAAACTTATGTCGCGATTTAAATCGTCGCAAATGTGGTTGATGTCGGACTCACCAAGATCGAGGAAGAGCAAGAATGAGGTCGCGACCAAAAGGTATGTCGTGATTGTGAAATGTGAGGTCGCAATTGGTAATACTGGTCGCGACAAGAGCAAGTCCTTCAAAAGAGTGGTGAGGTCGCTACAACTTTAATAACAATGTCACGATGCCCGACATGTCGCAGCCTCTGTGATGACTTGTCCTCCCACAGATAATTCATGTCGCGATAAACAATAATATGTCGCGACATCAAAGAAAAGTTTGCCAGCTGGGCAACTTTTAATTTTGCCCTAAATTTAATGACAAAGACTCAATAACAAAGAAATTGAAGTCGACAAGCGTTAGTCAAATGAAATAATAAATAGCCCACAATCATAATTGAATTATAACTGTTGAGAAGCTCCTTCCAATATCAATTTTTTCCTTGAAGAAAATTCAACTTTTCACCTTCGCAAATTCCCTGATTTTCAAATCTCACAAACCCTAGATCCGAACTTCTTCCTACCGACCTTTCAATTTCTCTAATGGCCGAACCTACAACTCTTCATCCCAAACTATAACCACTGGAGGAGCATGCTCAACCCGGGCGGAGGTCTATCCGGAACCTGGTACTGAGAACAGTCGTCTGAACAACCCGGTTCAACAAGTCAGAAGGGGCAGCGAGAAAGGGAAAGGAGAGGCAACAAGAAGAGGAGGGAGGATGACTTCATTTCGGGAGGTTGACCGTATGGAAGAAACACTATGTGAAAGGGATTTATAGGAGAAAGGGGATTTGGCCATCTCATCTCCCCTGCTCAAAGAGCTATATAAAGAGAATGGGAAAAATTCTCAGAATACCAAAAACTAGTTATGCAAGAATAGGAGAGAATTTTACTCAAACCTTGTCGTTAAAGGAGAACTCGTTCGTCGAGGGGCTCGTCTATAATGAGCCGAGACTATAAAATGTGAACACAAATGGAGGGTCAAAAGCATGGATCAAAGTACAAGAAGATGTTAAAGCCTCAACTGCAGCATAGCCGTGGAGGCCTGACATGGCAAGGTGAAATGGGAAAGGTCGGAGAGAAAAAAATTATCAATAGGGGAGAGATCCGACGGTACTAGCCAAGGTATGGCTTTATTTTCTAGCTTCGCCTGTCTCAAAGCATGTCTCAAGACGCATGAGAACAAGAAGCGCCTATACTTATGCCACCTGGCATATAAGCTTGAATGTCGAGCTATTATTGAAAACTCCATACCGAAATATCATGAAGGGAACAAAGAGGCCTGATTCCACACTCAGAACCATCAATGTTGTATAAGGGTCGTGTGTGAAAGGAAGTTGGGCAGAAGAAGAAGAGTGCCCCAATACTTCACCATTAACCCTAACTGGGATAAGCAAGGGGCCAAGAAAATTGAAGAAAAAGGGGGTCATAGTGGAAGCAGACTAATCGAAATGAAGAGGAGAACACAAGAAAAGGAAGAGGAAACTCTTCAAAGTTGAAGACCAAGAAGAACAAAATCCAAACACAAACAAGGGACCTCTATTTCGCAGGACATGGAAGGTATGAAAGTCCCATAGGATTTCCACCACCCACCGGCCGCCCTCTCCCCAATGAGAAATAGGAATTCAGAGAACAGAGAAAGCTCTCAGAGGAGCCCAAGAAGATAGCCAAATAATGAAGATGCTCTACTTGCGTAAAAGTATGGAAGAAAGAGAAGAGAAATGGAGGATTCAACGGTGAATCAGATATGTGTATGAAGTTTAATTTGAAAAGAGATCAACAAAGGGGGGAAGAGGAATCTGAATCGTAAAAGAGGAAATGTATGAAGCATAGCTGAAGAGAAAAGAGCAGAAGTGGGAAGAGGAGCTATAGTTGAGGAGCAAATTTTAAAAGATACTAGAGCACCAAGAAGAAAATTTCAAAAAGGAAATGGGAGCGGGCAAGAGACAAAGATCTACCGAAAAGTCGCAGCCTAGCCATGAATCATTCTGCCAACACCGCATAGGATCGACCTCAACTCTTGAACTTATCAAAGAAAGGGGATGCGTAATTAAAGAAGCCAAGACAAAGGAGCAGATCAAGGTTCAAATTCCTTTATATGTCATTGTTAAAGGACTTCTATGTTAAGATGATAGATGTAGATAAAGTGCTTGGATTACAAATGATGCTTATAGAATAAAAAATTGGTCGGAAAATTTGGATTCGATTAACAACAATTTATCCACATTTTTAGGAGGTAATGACCTGAATGGAGAATACAATGAACAAACTTGTCAAAGGCAAGATGATTTGAACAAAAGTTGATCTCTACCAATGAACTGATTCTTAAGAACAAATGGAGAAAGCAAGTGCCAAGCTGAAGAAGAGGACAGAAATGAAATTCCCCAAGTTCAACCCAAACTTGGCAACCCTTGATCTGGATCCTCCAAACATCTTTGCTACTTCCTCAAAAAGAAAAAAACCTTCCAATTGACTTTATCCACTTTCCTCATTCTCACCGTTGATTCTCAACTTTATACAATCTCATGAATAAAATAAGAAATTTGCTTGATGTCAGGTTGTTCAAGTCAAATTGTGTGTTTACTTTTGCTTTAATTGTTAGAAGAATAATGTAAGAGGTAATTAGCCTGCGAATTGAAATGATGACATATCATAATATTAGCTAATTGATTAGAATATAGACTCAAACACAACTAATTGAAAATATAATAATTGGCACATAATTGAATTGAAACACAAATTGCATAATTGAATTGAATTTAGCTTTGGATAAAGTCCATTAAAGGAAAGTTATACAAAATGAAGGAGCAAAACATATTTTTGGGTTTGAATTATAAACAAGTTAGCCAAAGAACTTTGGTGAACCTGGGATCAAATAAACTCATCAACTAAGTGAGTCAAGGACATCCTGTATTATTCACAAGCAACTAATAAGAGTTCTAGAACTTGTTAGATTATTGATCAAAATAAAATCCTAGGTAATACAACTAACAAGAAATGATGCAAAGCATCCTGGCATTGAGCCTCTTTAGCCACCATTATTTATATGCTTTGCATACATCCTAGCTCCTAAATTTGAGCCAAAACAGTCCCTATCTTCAAAACAAGCAATTGAAACTCAAGCCATCTCTTATAACCAATCCTCCAAGAAGAACCTCTGATTACCCAAAACTCAAGGAGGGAGGAAGAAATAAAGTCTGGGGAGTATATTTTGGAGAACTAAAGGAGAAATACGTGGTGCAGTGAAGAAGGATGTAGATCTAAAGCAGGAGGAAACAATGTGAAAAGAAATCTTAAAGGAAGAAGTTTTGTTCGCGGCCTAACTTCTAACAATTAAGTTCTTGGGTGTTTCAACACCTAGTACCCTAATACCAACTCGGTAAGGAGTTACTAACCCAAAGTTCGCTAAGAGTGTTAGGAAAGCCTAAAAATATTAACATTAGACTTTTTCCCGAAAGTGGCAGAGAAAGAGTTCCAACAAATGAGAAATAAATGAGAAATTGAACAAACAGCTTTTAAACACAAGAATTCAGCCGGGCATACCTCAAAAGATGAAGTTTGGGAAATCAACTAAAGAAGTTGCAAGGAAAGGAAGGCAGCAGTCAAGTAAGAAAGAAGAAAGAGTTTGGGTAATCTTAACCTAAAATTCCATCTATCCTACCCATTACCCAAGCCTAACATTACAAGTTCGAAAGACCTCGACCGATCTTTGAAAGTTGGAATTTACCTACATTAGTGGGAGATCAATATGAACAACAAGAGTATGGAATTGGAACCATTCAAAGGATCAAACTGTGAAGAGCCTTTGAGGGTTAGCTGACTCACAAAGAATTGAGGAAGAAGACTAACCTACTCTTCAGCAGGATCAATTGACTATACTGTTTATAAAACAAATTCAACAATTTAGTTATGTACACTTGATTGAGTAGAAACTAACCTTATCTAGACCAAAGTTTAAATATAATGTTCAACGCACTTTGTATTTTCATTCAATATTGTAATACAAAACAAACAAAATATCTTGTCTATACAAAATTTTCTTTCTTCGTTTGAGATGCAAAATTTTGTTTGGGGAGTTTGATGAGCTTAAAAGTCATCTATTTTTTAGTCCATTTTTCTGATTTATTTTATTCTAAAAAAGGTCGATGGCAAAAGTGTGGAATATGGAATATTTTCACCTAAACCGCCAGGCACAGGAATTCAAAAAGAAAGGTAAATTGCGCAAAGGAGCGTATCGTGGCCGAAAGCAAAGATCGATGTAACCGGGCCGGCTGAAATTGCATACAAGAGAGCGCAAAAGCGATTAAAAAGGATTTGATGTTGTGAAGCCTTGAAAGAATCGAAATATTATTATTAAGGTTGTAACTACAAAGCTCTAGTCGAAATGAAGCTGTAATTGAAGACAAAACGAATGGGCGTGAAAGAAACTCAAAGTCAAGGCAACCGTGAATTGATGAAGAAGAAGACATGATGTCGCGACATCATTCGGGAGGTCGCGATGCACTAAAACCCAATACGTTGGATTAAATGAGGTCGCTACACCAAAAAGAAGTCATGACGTAAGAAGATAAACAATTGATCGAACATTTATGTCGTATCCGATGCGGGCATGGTCACTCGAATCAAGCCGCCGCTACATCAGCTTGCAAGGAACTAAGGTCGCGACATCATCACTTAAAGATAGAGAAGGTCGCGACATCATTCATCACGGTCGCACATCGCTTGCATTGAAGAAGGTCGCGATAACATCCGCTGCCGACATCAATTACACAGAAGGAAGTCCCGACATCACCGCACGCGACAACGCTTGTAAAGAAAGATAGTCAGCGATAAATCTGGTTGTCGCGACATCAATCGCAAAGACTTGAGTTCGCGACATCATTAAACAGTCGCGACAACAGAAGCAAGGAACAGAGGTCGCGACATCATAAAGAGGTCGCGACATCCGCTGCAAGACCAGAAGGTCGCGACAACATTGAGTTGTTGTGACATCAAATACAAAGAGGTAGTAAGGCTCGACGCGCAAGCCGTCACACATCGGGCCCAAAGAAAAGAGGTCGCATACAAGATCAAGCCGTCACGACATAAGTCTCCGAACAAAGATACGTCACCAAACAAAGGCTTCTGCGACAAAGGCTGAGACAATAGAGGTCATGACAAAGAATTGATGTCGCGACATCAACAACCAACTGGGCTAGTTAACCGTTCAAAGAGGTGCATCGAATTAGGACCAGAACTTTAACCCTATAAATATGTAGCTCATCGAAGGAACGCTGCTTCGGCTTAATTTCGGAAGAGAGATCCAAGGTCAAGGCTTCGTATTTAATTTTCTTTTCTTTCTTTGTTTTTATTTTAGATTAGTTTGTATTTTTGTTTTAAATTTAGATCTGAACGTTAGCTATTAAAGTTTTTAGCTGAATGCAGATTTATATTTCTTCACTACTGCCTGGTTGTTCAATTCAGACAAATTTTGATTTCGAACTACCATTTCCTAATTACAAAGGGTTTCTTGATCAAGAAGCCAATCATGGTGTAATCATGGTTTAGGAAACCCCCAGCTTGAAATGACGCTATCGAAATAGTATTTCCAAAGAGGAATTTTATTCATCGACGCTCTAACTTCGCTTGTAAATCTACTTGCCGGGTTTTGTTTATTTCGGGATTTGGTCCCACACGCAGCCGCCTACCCATAAACACTGCTCTGCCTCTGATTTCCGTGAGGCCCTCTGAAAAGACACAAAAAGGGCATTCTTGTGGCGTAATGAGTACTGTGGACGGTATGCGAACTCGTTATTGGTGATTTATCAGGTTTCATGCGGTCAAATGATAACCTCTTCACTATACTTATAATATCAATGATTTATCAATTTAAACATGCAGAGAGTCACTGATCTCGAATAGTTAATCAACCTAAGTGAAGGCGGATCAATCCATGGCGGACGACGCCTCTAATTTTGAGGATTCAGAACTAGTATGGTGTAAATCTGCAATGACTTTATGTAATTTTGTAGGAGTTTAGGTTTACAAATTGTGCCAGGCGCAGCATTGGAAAAAGAAAACACCCCGCAACAGGCAATTTCGTGATTAAAGGTAGTTATCTAACCCACTGCCTTCGAGAGAAACAGTGAAGGTGAGATGATGAATGGTGGGTTTGAGATCCAAATTTGACTTCATACTCCTGGGATTAGTTTTAAATCGTATCAAAGTAAATTACAAAGGCAACTGTATGACCATGTTTCATAATAGCTTTACTAATGTTTATGATAACTGCTCAGCCTAAATTTCCACAATTCATTATTTCGCATTCACCATTTGTTATTAATTCAATTCTTTTTAGTTTCATTATTTTAAGGCTTTCAAAATCGATTCAAATTGTCTATCATAGTCCAAAGAAGAGCAGAGCCAAGTAGCTAGTAGCTGATTGAAAATTCTCGAGATCTCTGTGGGATCGAAGACTGACAAAATCCACTTTGGTTGTTTGTTCAATCTTTACTTGCGTAATCATGGATCAAAACCGTGAAGAAATTTATTCAGCTCTGAAGTGGAAACTAATTTTTAATCAAGATAATTGTAAAGAAATATAAATTGTCAAGTTTCATGGCATTATTGTTGGGGATTAGACAATAGTCTGAAATAGTGTCATAAATTTGTATATGTCTTTGGGTCCATTTGAACAATGCCACATAAAATTGCTTTTAAAAAGGCTAAGAAACCTATCACGACACAAAAAATTTTATGTCACTACACAAATCAAGAGGAGCAAGAAGGAAACTTTTTCGCAACAAAGATTTTATGTCTCAACATACCATTCGAGTAGAAAAACGCAATACTAAAGAACTGCACAAAAGACTGGCTGGGTGTCGCGACAAACACAAGAAAATTCAATAGAACCGTGTCGCAATGACAAAGCTCACGACATAATCCAAGAAAAAGGGCCGGTAACATTGTCGCGACATAACATTGCAAGCCACGACAAAGTCGGATAACAAAACTCAGCTGCCACTTTGTCACAACATACTCTTTTTCTATGTCGTGATCAAAGAAGACATTTGGTTTAATTTTGGGAATCCATAATTTCAACCTCAGCTGTGGCCCATCATTGAAAACCTATAAATAGAAGTATGTAGGCTAATTGCTCAACTTCCGCAGAGGACCCGAACTTCTCAGCAGTTAGAGACTCGCATATTAATTTAAAATTTATCATTTACTTTATTTTTTCATCCACTATCTATAGCCTAGAATTTTAGTTAGTTTTAGAATCAAACACAGTGGATCCTGAAATGCAAGTTTTGAGCTTGGTCTATTATAAAACTAGTTTAAATACCACTTTGATGGAGTTCGTAAATATTTGGAGTTCATTCAATTCGGGCTTCGCTTGCAATTTTAGTGATTTTTCTCGATCATCGGTCATTGATATTTGTAATCCGCTTTGAAAGATTCGAGCCCCCTGTATTCTGGGAATGGATCGATGTTAATTATAGTTTTTTGAGCAATTGGAAAGAACGTCATAGTTGGAAATTTTGAATTTATTTAATTGGTGTTGTTTTTGAAATTAATTGTTCCAAATACTAGTAGCGTGTACCTAGGAAAGGATTATATCTTACTCTGATTTCCAGGAGGCCCTCTTAGTGACACATAGATGGAGATTCCTAAGAGTATGGAGCAGTTACTTGGGGGTATGTTAGACTAATATTGTCACACCCCCAACCCTCTCCTAGGCGGATGAAGGGGGTGTGAAACTATACTAGGATTCTTTACTTACTTTTTCAGACATTGGTGGGCTCAAGTCTTACAATTGAAATATCATATACAAAGATACAACTAAAACTACCACCATAGTGTCATAAAGGTCAACACATGGCCGCTCCCGAGTCCCATTTACATATACATTTTACAAAAAGTCGCATTTACATTTACATAATCGTAGTGCAAACCCACTGATGGACTTACTAGTTTGATGGCCTTAGCAAGATATGGAAGATCATGGACGCCCTCCTTCAGATCATACACGATAAAAACCGTATGTTTAACACTAGTGGGAAACATGACTTATACGCATACACATGCAGTAATTCAATACTATTTATAGTAAGCATATAACAAGAACAGATATCGAATTCTGTCATTACTCATATAACAAACTTATACACATACTTGTGCTTATAGTGACGAGACTGTTCAGATCTCCTGTTAGAATTACAGAGCTTTTATACTTGTACCTGAGGTACTATAGGTACTACGTAGAGCTTATACTTGTATATAGAGTACTGCAGAGGTACTGGCGAGCTTATACTTGTACGTAGGTACCGTAGGGGTACACTGTAGGAGCATAACGATGTATATTACTTTACCTTATTCATTATTCCACTCTTATCACATAACTGCTTGACTACCCAGGACCAAAATAAGAATGAGAGGACACAACACAAGGCACCAAGGCGCGCATACAATACTATGGTGTCAGAGCACAGCAGAGTGCTAGCACTGACAGAGAGTAATGTCAAGACTAATCGTAGAAAGCACCAAAAGTACTAAATGTGCCGAAGCATGGTCAGAGAGTATCGTCGTACTAATCAGAGAGTACTAAAGTACTATACGTGCCTGCCCACGTAACAGAGGTGCCATGTCCTTTAATATCCGGTCTTAGGTAGTCCTACAATTATATGTGTTCAGGAACTTACTATCTTATCATAGGGCCATTAAGTTTACCAACATCAAACTCGCTTCGCCTCGACGGCAAGGTACGGTCTAATTTTTCCTTTAACTTACAAACATGAATGGACCTTTCATACACTTATAGGGTCCTCATTAGTCCAATAGACAACTCCTCGGAGCAACGGAAAAACAAAAGAAAACAAAACACAAAATTTCATGTCGAACGCACCTGAGGCTTGCCTTCAAGCCTCCTCTCGCCACGCTTATCGCATGGATCTTTGCGCCGCGGGCGAGGATAGATCCTACGCCGCGAGTAGGACCCCGAATGCCGTATTTTGCCGATTTTCGTCCATTTTCCAAAAATCCAACCAAACCCCCAAAATAATCCAAAAAACACATCGTAAAACAACTTCCAAATGGTCTCATAACCCAAACATAAACACAAGAGGGAAGTTAAGAGGATTCTCACACCCAACAAGTATTCATACCTTAAACACCTCAAACCCAAGCTCAAGGAGGAATTTACACAGCCAAGCAAATGACCCACATGAATCCCCACAACCATAGAAATTCTCATTTCAATCTTATCTATACATATTCTACAAGTTCCAACCCAACAACTTCCACAACACATGTAATGGTGGGTTGTGGAAATTCTCATAACAAACCCTAGGACAAAGAACTAGACTAAGAATCCAAGAATCCATACAAGTTCACAAATCCATACAAACCCATAGTAATCCATACCAAATTCTTCTCCTTCTTTCTTATTCCTCTTCTTCTTCTCTTCTCCTCTCTTCATGTAGAAGCCCTAGCACTCATTCTCAAATTTGTGATTTTTGCTCTAAATCATAAGACCAAGTGGTCTTATCCCTATTTGATTTTACTTTTTTTCCCTTTAATTACAATTTGGTCCTCAAACTCCATTCTATTTTCACTATGATAATTATGCCATTTCTATAATAGCATATCATCTTCTTATATTATGATTCTTTGTGTCCCTGCTTGACAAATTATAAATTTACCCTGCTGCTTATTTCCTGCTTCGCTTTTCACGTTTTCAAATTTGGGAACACAAAATTCAAATTATACCTACAAAATACCCTAAACATGTTGAAAACGACTATGGTATATTTCGAGGTGTTACAACTCCCCCCCTAAATAAATTTCGTCCATGAAATTACCAAAACTGAAGAGCTGAGAGTACTGTAACGTCATTGTCGATTTTGGTTCCCATGTCGCTTCTTCCATACCTTGAGGTTGCCAAAGCACTCACAAAGGGACTCGTTTTGTTCCAGAACTGCCTTATTTCTCAATAACTGAATAGCTACTTCATCGAAAAGTGAAATCTTCCTATACTTTGTATATTGAACTAGTAATATGTGCGATGTGTCAGAACGATATCTCCAAAGCATAGACACATGGAATACATCATGTAATTTGGCTAACTCTAGAGGGAGTGCCAAACGATACGCTATTGGTCCAACTCTTTCTAAAATCTCGTAAGGGCCAATGAATCTTGGACTAAGTTTTCATTTTCTTCCAAAGCGGAGTATCTTTTTCCACGGAGATACTTTTAAAAACACTTTTGTCTCCGATCATACTTATATCCTTTCTTCAAATATTAGCATAAGACCTTATCTATCACCGGTAGATTTTAACCTCTCGGGCCTATCAATCGAACTTTTCTTCTCGTAATCTTTTACCAAATCA
Source organism: Tetrastigma voinierianum (assembly GCA_016808115.1). Classification (NCBI taxonomy): domain Eukaryota; kingdom Viridiplantae; phylum Streptophyta; class Magnoliopsida; order Vitales; family Vitaceae; genus Tetrastigma; species Tetrastigma voinierianum. Next base: position 12,567 of record JAEQBH010000478.1, on the reverse strand, counting down.
AGACCAATAATCTTATGCTCGCTCAAATATGTCCAACACATAGGAAAGTTCTACATCATCTTCCATACAAAGCTTCACACAAGCTCATACTAATACCGACTGATAACTGGTTGTTATGTGAGGTTCCATGAGAGATTATACCTTATCCCAACTTCTGAAAATCTAATACACGCTCCGAAGCATATCTTCCAACACCAGTATCACTCTTTCCGACTGTCCATCTATTTGTGGATGGAAATAGTGCTAAATTCGAGCTTGTACCAAAACCGACCGTAATTCCTTCCAAACCTGACATAAACCACATGGATCAATAAATGTGGGACACTATCGATAAGGGAATCCCATGTAACTTGACAATTTCACTCACATAAAGTTCCGCTATACGATCCATAGAGTAGTCAAGTCGGATCAGTAGGAACCAAGCAGACTTGGTCAATCTGTCGACAACTACCTAAACTACCTCATGTTTCCTTTGGGTGAGGGGAAAACCGGATACGAAATAAGAGCAGGTAATGTTATCCCACTATTGGTGGAATCGGGAAGGGGATTCAATAAACCGGATGGTACTTGTGTTATCCTGATTGCTTATAAGTCGACACTTAGACACGCATCAAAAATGTCCTTTTTCATCCCTCGCCACTAGTAGTACTATTATTTCATATCCCTGCAGGCATCTACATACCTCCAAGGTGCATGGTGAAACAAGATTGTGGCTTTATATAATATCTTCTTTTCAACCATAACATTCGTACACATAATTCAGTCTGTACAACAAACCTCCACTTTCATCTATGGCATAATTAGTCTTATTCTAGTATTGACTAACCCGAGACTATCTCTCTTGTAACTCGCATCATCTTTCTGAGCATTTACTATCATTTGCTTCAAATCCAAGATCCTCACCAAGCCAACAAGGCTCCATCGGGTGCAAGTCTCCAATCATAATCTTTCAAAAGTCAAAGCATGTCATTCCTACTTAAGGCATCCACCACTACATTTTCTTTTCCGTGTATAGTCAATTGAGGCAACAGCAACATTTTAAACAATTCTAAACTTCAATCGACGTTGCTCAAGTTCAAATTTTTTTTAATTAGAAAATTATTTCAAACCTTATGATCAAGGTAGTAAATTCTACATTTTTCTCCATATAAATAGTGTTTCTCAAAATTTTCAAAAGCTCACTACAGTCGCTAACTCCAAATCAAAGTGGGATAGTTTTGTTCATGCGATTTTAACTATCTCGGAAGCATAAGCCAACCACTTTCCCATCCCGCATCACACGCATCCCAAACCTATCCTCTAAGCATCAATCGTACATAGTATGATCCCTGATCAAGTAAGCTGAATCAACATTGTTGGTGTTTCCCAACCAAGATTTCTTTAATCCTTCAAAGTCGATTGACACTTTATCATCCCACTCAACTTCACTTTTTCCTAAAGTAATCTTTTATAAGTGAGGATGCTATAATCGTAAAATCCTTGCACACCTACGATAATAACTTGCTAAGCTCAAGAAACCACCCGGTTACATTTCAGGGAGTGTTTCACCATGACCGGCCTAATTTTTCACCGGTCCACTCTACCTCTTAGACATACACATGACCTAGGAATGACACTTCCTTAAGCCAAAAATCACATTTACTTAACTTTGCAAATAACTGATTCTCTCTCAAAATTTGCAATACTATCATCAAATGGTGTTCATGTTCTTGTACATCTTTAGAATACACCAGGATGTCATCAATAAATACCATAACAAATTGATCCAAATAGGGGATGGAAAACCCTATTCATCAAGTCCTTAAATGCAGCCGGAGCATTGGTCAACCCAAATGACATTACTAAAAACTCATAATGGCCATAATGTTCTAAATTGCCGACACATCAACCTTACCAGTGGATATTATTTCACGCAAAGTGTATATTCGAAAGACACTTGCTCCTTTCATCTCGATCAAATAAATCCTCTATTCTTGGCAACGTATACTTTATTCTTAACCCGTCACTCATATCATTTAAGAGTCAATGCACATCCAAAGAGTGCCATCTTTCTTCTTAACAAATAAACCCACATACTCCCTTGAAGGTAAGACACTAGGGTCGGATCGAACCCTTATCCAATAAATAAGTAGTCAGTCTTCAACTTTTTCAGCCTCGCTACATACCTGGTAGGGGTGCCCTCGAAATAGGAGTTGTTCCCTATACTACTTAAATAGAGAGATCCACTTCTCTTTCAAGTGGTACTCCCGGTAATTCCTTGGGAAACACATCAAGGAACTCCCTAATCACAGGAATATTTTCGAAATTCACTTGCTCTCTTTTGGAGAAGAATGAAAGCCAAAAAGGCTTCATAACCTTTCCTCAGAAAACATCGGGCTTCCATAGATGAAATAACTTTCGGTATTGATTCAGATCGGATACCTCAGACTGTTATCGATAGGTCGAACATTTGAGCAGACTTATTTTCTTATCACAATCAACTATGGCCCGATGTTTGAATAACTTAATCCATTCTCAATATCATCAAACTCATGAAAAGGCAAATCCATTAGATCGACGAGAATTTCATCATGTAACATGGGACAATTTATACACGCGGTTGACTCTAACACTATGCCCTAGAGGACTTGTAACAAGGTGTCATAAGCTAACAGCTTTACTAAATGAAATTTATCACTCATTTGTTCCATGCATATATATGAATGTGTAGAGCCCGGATCAATTAAAGCATACAAGTCAATATAAAAAGAGAGTGAAAGTACCATCAATAACCTCCGGTATGTTCCTGATCTTCACGAGTTTCGTCGCTGTGCCAGCTTTAAGAAGCAGAGATTCATTGTTGTCTCGAAAGCACTACCTCTCCTTGTGAACCCACTTCGTCCTCACCCCTACTCAGCCCGTGGAGGTACATTTGACCTCCTTCCGCTGCCTCCTTGAGGATTTCTAGAACTTCCCGATCCTCACCTGACTGGCTATCACATGATCAGTTCTCGCACCTAAACACCCCGCCATCATCTCGCATCAGCCATAATGATTTCCATAGTAATGCGGAATGTAGGTCTTTTTCTCTTGTTCGGGCTGGAGGTGCTCTCGACTGCACTGCGGTCATGGTAGGTCCTGTCTCCTACCCCTTGTAGTTTAACCCCTGCACTCAATCAACTTCAGGACTCTAGGTCTTTTCCCCTAAAGAGAACCCCCTCTGAGAACTTTTTTCTCTTTCTTTCTTTCTTGACTTCAATTTTTATAGTCGCTTGTACTAATATAAAAACTGACAACTTGTAGCGAAGTAATAGTCGGGAGGGTAATCTTTTTTGATCACCTTCCATGTGCCTCCTAAACTGCTTCACATTCGAATTTTCCAGAAGAACCTTAGATTCCGGTGCATATTTACTAAGACGACTGGATTATTTCTTATATTCAGCCATTGTCGTATTTTTGTCTTAGAGTCAATAATCAAGCTCCATTTGACTCCTTGTAATCATCAGTGACATACTTCGTATTAAACTTTATGACGAAGTAGTCCCATGTAACTGGATTTGGAAGCAGTGGATTTCTCACAACCAGCTTCCACCAATCATAAGTTGCACCTTACAACAATGAAATTGCACATGTGGCCTTTTGGTCCATAGAACATCTCGCTTCATCTAGAGCCCTTTCATGTTTTTCTGCCAAAACTCGCTTATTCCGACCTTCATACTGCACTACGGAATTCAATCACTCTTGGAGCTCGAGGCCGGGAGCCGCATCTAAGACCCTTGTTGTATCCTCGAGATTTTAACAATGCTTCAGTTGAAGCATATTCATTTGTCGTTGAATCGAGGGACCAGGAAGGCATTTGATCCAAAGGATTGGACACTTTCAAATGCTTTCATCTACGCCTCGAGGTGGGATCCATTCTAGATAATACACAAACAAGGATTGATCCACATTAGGCCAACATATTACTATGTAGGTACATCCTTAATCTAAGACTCTTCCGTGTAAATCGCTAAACCTAGGCCTGAGATTTCACCAGTCAGAGATTCCCCAACCCCTCCTAGGCGGATGAAGGGGGATCAAAACTATACTGGGACTCTTTACTTGCTTTTTCAGAGATTGGTGGGCACTAAAGTCTGAGAATAATCAAAATATCACACAATAAAGATACAAACTAAAACTACCACGAGGGGTGTTTCAACACATATCAATACATACGCCTCGAGTCCCATTTGCTACATATACAAAAACCGTACATTTACATTGGCTAATCGAAAGAAACCTACCGATGGACTCCCAATAGTTTGTTAGTCCAGCCAGCATGCGAAAGATCGCGACATCCTCCTTTGTACCTTCACACGATAAAAACCCATAAGCTTAACGCTAGTGGGAACATATGACTTATACGTACACATGCAAGGATACTATTTATAGTAAGCATATAACAGTAACAGATATAAGAATTTTTCATGAATTCATATAATAAACTTATACACATACTTGTACTTATAGTGGACTTATACTTGTTCAGATCTCCCGTAGGAGTTATAGAGCTTATACTTGTACGGAGGTACCCATAGGTACTATAGAGCTTATACTTGTACAAATGTGCCCGTAGGTACTACAGAGCTTATACTTGTACAGAGGTACTCGTAGGTACATTTAGAGCAAAACGATGTACATTACTTTACTCTTATTCGTTATTAAGACTCTTATCATATAACCGTTTGACTACCTAGACTAGTAATAAGAAATGAGTAGGACACATCATAATAAGTATCCGGTTACTTACGCACGAGGTGTTGTAGCACAAAAGCAGAGGCCAAGCACTCATTATTAGAGTGTCGTCAAGACTAATCGTAGAGTAATCAAGTACTAAATGTGTCGAAGACGGCCAGAGTGCCAAGCCGCACAAATCGTGAGTACCGAAGTACTATACATGCCTGCCCACGTAACAGAGGTGTTGTGTCATTTATTATCCGGTCTTAGGTAGTCCTACAATTATATGTGTTAAGGAACTTACTATCTTATCATAGGGTAGGGGCATTAAGTTTGCCAACATCAAACTCGTCATTTCACAAGTAGGTACGGTCTACTTTTTTCCTTTACTCTGCAAATTGCTCGCTTTTTCTATATAGACTAAAAACCCCTCAAATGTGCATAGTTACAAGAGCCTTACACTTCTCTTGCACCCATGTCACTTTGGATAAATTTGCTTAATTAAATAAATCGGTCTTGATGTTCAGGATTTTAAAATTGGGTTTAGTCTATGACACTGCAAGTGCACAGGTCATACAAGTAGTAAAATCTGAATGTAAGTCCAGGTATCATTCCCACAGAGATTGACATGAATTAGAGATCAAGCACCCAACTACTGCCCTATGCTATTTGGACTAAAAGAATTTGATAATGAAATTCTATCTACTAGATAATAAATCCAGACTATTAACTAAAACCAGAAATTAATATGAAATAACTACAAAATTTAAGAACCAACATCAGGATCTAACTGCTCTAGAAACGAAACCCTCAAATTATAATGAAACGTTTTTAATTCCTCGCATGAAAATACATTGCTCTATTTAATTGATGGATCTGGATTTGTCCAAGATTTGCCTATATGTTGCAAGCTTGGATTTCAGTTGTTATTCAATGGTTAGAAACTCTTGTTTTGAAATCAAAAGCACCGGAAGCATTTGTATTTATTTTCGCAAGATCTCGGTATTTTTCTTCTCAATACTTCAATCTTTACCTCGATGACTACGTATCTGCCTTCCTTCAGGATTTTAGCAAAGTTCTATAACTTAACCGGTGCATCATCCTTCGATCTACCTGTCGCCCTTCTTTCCTGATTAGATCTAAGATAACACCGAGGTTAGAACTTCCTTTAGATACAGAACCCTCTGATTATTTTATATTGTTAAATACTCCTCCAACTTCACTTATGAGTGAATGGGGATTTATCAAAATTAACTTTCAGAGCTCGCCAGCGGTCAATAGTAGTCTAACATACCTAAGAAAAGAATGCTCTTAGCTCAGAGACCTCCATCTTCGTGTCAATGCAGAGGGCATCTCGGGAATGTAGCAAGATATTCCCTCAAAATGGTATTTGGTATTGCAACTTATCAATTTAAAACAACACCAAGCAAGTAAATCACTACCCAAATAACGTCTCCATATTTTTTGCGTAAAAGATCAGAACTAACTATAATTCAATCCAAACAGAACTCAAGGCTCCACTCATCGTGATTACTATTAAAGCGCGAAATGAGCACCGACACGCCAAGCAACCACTACAGTGGCACGCACTGAAATGAGAAAATGAACCGGGAATTTGTCTAGATTTATAAATTTTAAGGCATCAATTTAAAAAGTTAAAAATAATGTAAATGTTTCGTCACCGCTTCGCATCAAAGAGAGACGATCCCCGAAAGAAATAAAATGAAAAATAAAGAAAATAAAGAAATTTACCTAAACTATACACCGAAGTCTTCTCTCCTGCTCTTTCTCTGGTAGCGGTATATGAAGTCGCTTACTATTCTTATCACCGCTTCATTTATACTCATCAAACACGGGGTTGAACTCTCAAAAGCTCCAGTGAAATTCCCAAAAGAAAGCTCCAAGCATCGTCCTATGTCGCGACCTAGGTTGATGTCGCCACACATGGATTTCCCCCTTGTTTGCTCTTGTTCACGCGACCTTGCTGCCTCACCAGACCAGATTCTTATCGCCGCTGATTAATGGTCGCCACATTACTCAGAAGTCGGACCTTGGTTTGCTCAAGAGCCAAGAGTTGATGTCACGCACTAATGCGGTTTCACGCTTCACATTGCTGTCTTTTCTTCATGGCTTATGAGTCACCGACCTTAGTCTCTGAATCAGACTTCTTCTTCCTTGAAGGAAGGCACATCGTGAACCTCGTTAGGGCGACCACACATTTCGCTTGTGTTAACCTCGGGGTCGTGACTTTCTTTTTGGTCACATCTTGTTGGTGGTTCGCCTTCACAGTTTCTGAATTTAAGTCGCGAATTCCAAAGGTGATGTCGCGACCTCTTTGATGTTCATGCTTTCCGGTCGCAACCTCAATTCTTGTTGCAACCGCCTCCTTCCAATCTCTTTTTTATTCCGTGCCCAGACTCAAGGTGATGTCACACCATGTTGCCTTTTTTTTTCTTTGGTCGCATATTATCTCAATTGCTTAAAATGGTTGAGACCCGATTTTTGCTCGCTTTTTAGGTCGCCACTTGAATGAGTGGTCGCACATTGTGGTCCTCGACACAAATGGTCGCACCAGTTTTCGGGCAAGGACTTGCCAAGCCGCGATAGATCCACGTCGCAACATCGCTTTTGACGTAGCTTAATCTCGCTGCTGAGACACTACGTCGCGAACAAAGTGGTGTCGCGACCAAAGACTGTACCTTCAATAATTCTTTAGTCTCAACCACACTCTTCTCGCTTGCAACTCACTTGTTGCCTTGTCATTCTAGTCGCAGCTCAACTTTCAAGTCAGACTCCCCGCTTGCTAAGGTCTTCTATTTCTTCCCAACCGATGGTAGATATCGTGACTTGGAAATAACTGAACAAATAAGCTTCCCTTTCACGACCGATGTTGCGACTTCATTTCTCTACTTGTAGGGTCGATTCCTGTTTTGTCGGGATTTTTAAATTTTTATGTCAGCACTTTTCTCGAAAATTAAATTTGGAGTAAAATATTCACTTTTCTGCATACAAATCAACATTTATCTTGTAATATGCTCAGAAAAATGGATTAAAAATCAAATGAGTTTTTGGACTCATCACAAACATGAATGAACCCTTTCATACACTTATAGGGTCCTCATTAGTCCAATAGACAAGTCCTTAGAGCAACATAAAAACAAAACAAAACAAAACACAAAAATTTCCATGCTGTGAAGAGTAGTTACGCTTTGGCGTAGATCACAGGCAGCCAAGATAGACCTTTCACCCGTTAATAGCATTACTACGCTTCAGCAGGTCCCGAGGCTTGTCCAAGCCTCCCTTCGGCCCGCACCGCTGATCCCTACGCCACACCATAGACCCCCGAATGTTCAGATTTGTTGATTTCTGTCCATTTTTCCATAACCAACCAAACCCCTGAAATAATCCAAAAAGATCATTGAAACAACTCAAATGGTTCATAACCCAAACATAAACACAAGAGGGGGAAGTTAAGAGGACTCTTTACACCCAACAAGTATTCATACTTTAAACACCTCAAACCCTAGCTCAAGGAGGAATTTGACAATCAAGCAAATGACTCCACATGAATCCCCACAACCATAGAAATCCTCATTTCAAGATTATATTCCTACAAGTTCCAACCCAACAGCTCTCTTCCACAAACACATGTAATGGTGGGTTAGGAACTTTCTCATAACAAAACCCTGCACTGTTAACTAGACCAAGAATCTAAGAATCCATACAAAAGTTCACACAAATCCATACAAACCCATAGTAATCCATACCGAAATTCTCTTCTCCTTTTCTTCTTCCTTTTCTTTCTTCCCTTCTCCTTCTTCTTCACGTAGAACCCTAGCACTCTCATTCTCACCAGGATTTTTTCGCTTCAAATCATAAGACCAAGTGGCTTTATCCCCCATTTGATTTTACTTTTTCCTCTAATTACAATTTGTCCTCAAACTGATTCTATTTGCACCACAACTTATGTGTCATTTTTATAGCATATCATCTTCTTATATTATGACTTTTGTGTCCTATTTTATCAAATTGCCACCCATCCTTTGCTTATTGACTGTTTCTCAAGCCATGTTTGAATTTAAATTATGAAGGCTCAAATTGAGACCCACAAAATACTCCCAAACATGTTGAAAACTTAATTAGGGTATATTTCGAGGTGTTAGGAAATATTATGGAACTAATGAACTTTGAAAGATTATCGACAGATCACCAATTTACTCACGGTGAGATTAATGATGATGATCACTTAACTGATCAAAGGTTTTCTCCTCTTTCTATACTGAAATACTAAAGACCTTTGATCATTTGTTACATAGATCTAATCAAAGAGATAGAGAATTCATCCGTATCTGACGGATGATACCAATTAGATTGGAGGTTGCTTGCATTACTCTTATCTTATAGGTAAGAATTCTTCGGGCCCTAACACGTGAAGTACTCAGAAAGGAAATACCAATTTTAGAAAGATGATTAAATCCCCTACAAGTAGACAGGACCCATATATCCGAAGGAACATAGATTCTAGTGAAATGTATGGTGTGTGGAGGAATCCAAACTATACTATCTTTGTAGCTTGACAAGTTCGTATTTCAAATTAATGGATTTGAACTATGTTATAAACAGATGCGTAAATTGAGAATTGTTATTTATATATTTCCCGTTGTTGACTTGATTCAAGTGAACTTTTCTAACTAATTTATTGGAATTCTTTGTTATATATAGAATTTTAATGAGTCGCATTTCCTTCAATTTAAACAAATAATTTCTAAATCCAGTTCAAATAGTATGACTGGAGTGTAGAGAGATAATGATTTTGTGATTTTTCATCAACTGGGAATGATATCTAGACTTAAATCCATTTTTATTAGTTGTATGACCTGTGCACTTGCAGTGATCTAGACCAAAATCAAAGTTTAAATGAAACCTTTTCATAAAAGGAAGAAAAATACATTTTATATCAAGTTTGGAGGCAATCAAGTTTTTGGCATTATTTCTAGAAATTCAGAATAGTCTTGCAAGCAAGCAAGCAATAATTCTAATCAAATTTTGGTCTATGTTAAAAATTAGTCTAACAAGTTTTTTTGCGTCGTTGCTGGGGATTGAAAAAAAGAATTTAAATATCAATATTCCAACAAAAGAGAGAATTTCTAATTTGGACATTTTTCTTTGTTTTATTAAAAATTTCATAAAATTACAAACATGGTTTTAATTACACTAGCTGAGAAAGCTATTGAAAATCTTTAATGAGCCTAAATTAATATAGTTATTTTCTACAGATTTCATTTGATCTTGGTGTGTTTCTATTTCAAAAGATCTTAAGATATTAAACTGCACGCAGTAACTCCGCTACCTTTTGGATGTACGTAACTAGAAAGAACATTGAGAAATATGAGAAAAGTAAAAAGTGTTGAATCAACAACAATGGCAGAGTAGAGAGAAAGACTGTAACCTATTCCAAAAGAAGCAGTAGCAGTGAGACCTTAGAGGATAATGACTATAGAGGATTTTTGGAGGCTAGTTATTATTCAAGATGAATACTACAGAGACAACTCACAGAGGCAAAACAATTTGAGTCGCTTCGCCTTGACATAATAGACGACACATCAATACACTGGGCATCTAAGTGAAGACCCCAATGAGCATATGGGAAGATTTTTGCGGATGGCAAACACGGTTAAACTGAATGGGATAAGACTTGAGGTGATCAAGCTGTAACTATTCCCTTTTTCACTGAGAGATGTGACATCCACATGGTTTGAATCACTGCCCTATGGATCAATGAACAATTGGGAAGAGTTGGTGGAGGCTTACATGAGCAAATTCTTCCCTCCTACCCTTACTCAAAGGTAGAAAGGAGAGGGAAATGATAGAATTAAACAAGAGAGGATTAAAAGCCTTTATAATGCATGGAGAGATACAAGACACCGCTGAAAAGATGTCTAATGCATGGAAGATATAATACACCAATGGACATCTTTTACTCTATGAATTACAACTTCTAAAGGTGTACTGATGCACCGCTATGGAGCACATCTGGGAGAAGATGTTGAAGAGCAAGACGCTGATTGAAGATCTTACAAAATGCAACTATAGAGCTCCATTTGAGACTTTTAGGGGAGCAAAGAACCGAAAGGAACTGTAATAGAAATAACCCAGACATGATCGCTATAGTAGCAAAACTTGATGCATCGATGAACAAGATGGGAAATCAAGACAGAAGAATGCACTCAGCACATGAAGTGGTAACAATTGATGGAAATGAGAATAAGAATAGTGTTGAAGAGGGAATAGCCCATGAGGGTCCTTATCAAGTTGAGGAGGCATAGTATCTCAATGCTAATAGAAGCTACAATTTTAAGCCCAACCTAAACTTGCCAACTTATTACACATTAACACTCAAGAACCATCAAAATTTCTCATATGGAGGTGGAGCATAGCAAGGTCCAAGACTGATGTAGAATTTTCAACAATAGTATGCTGCACATGGGTTCCAAGGACATTAGTAGCAAGGATGTTAGAGAGTAGAGAATCATGGACAAAGGAGAATTGTTTCCTTTGAAGATCAGGTGTTGACATTCATGGGAGAAAATAAGAGGCTGCTGAATATTCATGAACAGAAAATTGCTGAGCTAGCAGCATTTTAGGCAAACACAAATGTGTTTCAAGCTAATACGAATGCCACTCTTAAAAATTAGGGAAATATAAGTAGCGCAGTCTAGGGCCCTAGCAATGCACCATCCAAGTATGCCTTCCCAAGTGATACAAAGAAGAATCCTGAAGGACAGGCAGTAGTGACTCGAGGAGTGGAAGAGAGAGAGGATTTAAAAGAATAAGAGAAGAAAATAATCGAAAAAAAAATAAGAGAAAGAAGAACCGGAGAAGAGACCAAGCGTCGAAAGTAATCCAGACTGGGTTTAAGAGACCGAGAAAGAAAAGGTGCACCGAGCAGCAGTGGAGAAAGGAGAATTGAGAAAAACAAGAGGAAACAAGCCACATGCTCGTTATTCTTCCTTCCTCAGAGGCATTTGGAAAGAAAATGGAGGAGCAATTTCAGACTTGATGTCTTAAGAAGATAGAGATTAATCTACCCTTGCAAAGGCATTGACCAGATGCCCAACTAAACATAAGTTTATGAAGGACATTCTGAGTAAGAAGAGAAAATTTGCTGAAAATGAGTGGTGAATTTGATAGCCACATATGTAGTGCAGTTGATCCAGAGACCTAACAGAAGGAGGCAGATCTTGCGCCTTCACCATTCTCCCTCGCACCATTGGGAATTTTAAATCAAGAAGGCTTTATGTGACTTAGGAGCTAGCATCAACTTGATGCCATTAACAGTGGTAAAGAGACTTAGTTTGGGGGAGGTTACTCCCACAACTATAACTTTGCAAATGGATGATATGACAATGGCACAACCAGAGGGAGTCCTAGAAGATGTAATTATCATTGTGGAAAATTCATTTTCCTAAGGGACTTTGTAGTCATGGATATGAAGAAAGATACACAAGTTCCACTACTACTTGGAAGACATTTCCTTGCCATTGGAGCTACCTTGATTGATGTTAAAAAATGAGAACTCACTCTCAGGGTAGGAGAAGAAGCAGTACACTTCAACTTAAACAAAAGCCTGAAACAGTCTAAATATTAAAGTACAAATTGTAAGACTGTAGAAGCAATAGTTCCTATCAGTCATGAACTGATGTTTGGTTGTAATTTTCAGAATTCAATCAATGAAAATGAGATGAATTTCTAGTATCTTGATGATCTTGATTGTGAATTTTTGAATTCTAGTTTTGATTTAAAGGAAAACATCTTAACCTTGAATGTAGAGCAAAGAATGTAAAAATCAAGCAAGAATGAAGAGAAGGCAAC